>ML677349.1:11588686-11705443 GCA_007922305.1 Dermatemys mawii
CACACACACACACACACACACACACACACACACACACACACACACAACGTTTTAAACAATTTAATACCGTACACAGCAATGTTGATTGTGAAGCTTGGTTTTGGTGGTGAAGTTAGAGGGTGGGATATTTCCCAGGGAATGTCTTACTGCTAGATGATGAACTAGCATTTGGCTGAGCTCTCAAGGGTTAACACGTTAATGTAGCCTCACACTCTGCAAGGCAGCAGAAATGGAGGGAGAGGAGACAGCATGGCAGAAAGAGACAGAAAGACACACCCTGTGTGTGGGGGAGAGAGAGAGAGAAATGCATTGCCCCTTTAAGTATGCTCACCCCATTGTAAGTACATTGCCTTTAAAAAGATCAGGAAGTTGAGAGAGCAGCTGCTGCCAGCAAGCTCTCTCCATCCTGAGCCCTGTCCTGTCCCCACCCTGCTCTGTATGAAGAAGAGTAAGCAGGGTGCAGGAGTGGGTGGGAGGGGGACACCCTGACATTAGCACCCCCTTTTTTCCCCTGCAGCAAGCAGGAGATTCCCAGGAGCAGCTCCAAGGCAGAGGGCAAGAGCAGCACATGGCAGTGGGGAAGGCACAGCTGAACTGCCGGCAATTGGTAGCCTGCTGGGCGGCTGCTGCACAGGGAACTCAGGGGAGATGTGGGGGAGCTGATGAGGGAGCTGTCGGTCCACCCTGATTCCAAGCCCACACCAGCTAGCTGCAACGATCTGCTCTTCCTGCAAACAGTGGACAAAGCAGGCAGCTGCCAAACAACCTTATAAGGGAGCATTGCACAATTTTAAATGAGCATGTTCCCTATTTGATCAGCAACTTAACATTGAAACAGTGTTAACTGGGACGACTTTTTAAGTGAGGAGTTAGTTACTGTAGTTACCCACTGTTAGTTAATCATTCACTTCCAGTTGTTAACTGTAGCCCAGGCAGGACTTCTCCTGCAGGAGGAATATATACAGTCAACACAGGCAATTGTGCCCACCTCCTGGGAAGGGCCAGAGATGGTCCAAGCCCTCTCTGGGCCCTAAGCGCCCCTTTGAAGGTGCGCATGAGGATGGATTACCAGTCTACAACCCAGACAGTTATCCTCCCTTCCTTAAACGTCTATCCCGCTTCTACCGTTCATGGGCCAGTGGATGCTCTGCGTGGTAGAGAGAGGATATTCTATCCACTTCTGCTCCTTTCCACCCTCCCTCCGAGAGGTGCGGCGTCTGGCCTTCTCGCAGATAATCAGCAGCCTTTGCAGTTTTCCCACCACCACGGCGAGGCAGTGCCTCAGGCTACTGAGCCACATAGCGTTCTGCACCTATATGGTGCAGCATGCCAGATTGCGACTCAGGCATCTGCAAGTGTGGCTCTCGTCCATGTATCGCCTGGGCCGCGACAGTTCGGACATGTTGCTGACTGTTCCCAGGCATACCCTCAATCCCCTACAATGGTGGCTCGACCCCCGCCATGGTGAGCGCTGGAGTTCCTTTCCACCCTTCCCAGCCCACCTGGACTCTGGTAATGGACGCCTCTGCGCTGGGTTGGAGAGAGCATCTTGGAAGCCTGACAACTCAGGGCTTATGGCGGGTAGAGGAACTGGCTCTGCATATCAACATCAAAGAGTTCAGGGCTGTCCACTTTGCGTGCCAAGCGTTTCTGCCCCGCTTGCTGGGTAACTGTGTAGCGGTGCTCATGGACGGTGCCACAGCTATGTTTTATATAAACAGGCAAGGCGTAGCCTGATTGTCTCTTCTCAGTCAGGAAGCCTTCCTACTGTGGGAATTTTGTCTAACCCCCTCTATCTTTCTCCAAGCTTCATACAGGCCAGGCATTCAGAATTTGCTAGCAGACAGCCTAAATAGATGGTTCCTTACGCACGGATGGTCAATTCGTCCGAACATCATCCACTCAATCTTCCACATTTGGGGATTTTCCCATATCGCTCTATTTGCCACGCGGGGCAACAGGAAATGTCCAACCTTCTGCTTTCTTCCAGGGTCACAGCCCAGGCTTGATCGCAGATGCATTTCTGATTCCGTGGTCCGGTCAACCATTATATGCCTTCCCATCATTTCCATTCATCCACAAGGTGCTTCCCAAGGTCCTCAGGGACAGGGTGAATGTCATACTGGTGGCTCCAGCTTGGCCTTGCCAGTGCTGGTACCTCACCCTCATGGACCTGTTGGTGCAGTCCCCGGTACATCTACCTCTCATTCCCGACCTCGTCTTGCAGAATCGTGACCGCTTCCTTCACCCGGACCTTCAGTCGCTCCACCTCATGGCCTGGAAGATCCGTGGTTGAATCAGGCAGAACTCGCCTGTTCAGACTCAGTGAGGGAGGTGTTTCTGGAGAGCCACAAGCCGTCTACCAGGGCCATTTACAAAGTGAAATGGAAAACCTTTTCTATCTGCTGTGCCCAAAGTCAGGTGCTTCCACTCTAAGCTTCAATCCCATGTATCCTGGATTATCTCCTATACTTGAAGGACCAGTGCCTGGCATTCGGTTCTCTCAAGGTCCATCTCGTGGCTATATCACATTTTCATCCCGGTGTTTCTGGGTTCTCATGTTTGCGTACGTCATGGGATGTTTCCTGAAAGTTTTGGAAAAGATTCTTCCGCCCGATGAAGGCCCCTGTTCTGGCCTGGGACTTTAATTTAGTCCTTTCTTGCCTCATGAGTCCTCCCTTTGAACCATTAGCTTCCTGTTCACTTCTCTTCCTGTCTTGGAAGATTGCTTTTTTTGATGGCCATCACCTTGGCATGATGCGTGTCTGAGCTGCGAGCCCTCATGTCTGAGCCTCTGTACACGATTTTTCATAAGGACAATGTGCAGCACCCGGCCTTTCTTCCCAAAGTTGTGTCCTGCTTTCAAGTTAGCCAGGACATGGTTCTGCCAGTTTTTCTACTCAAAACCGTATGCCAGCCTTTGTGAACAGCAGCCGCATTCGTTGGACATTAGAAGGGCATTTGCCTTCTATATAGACCGAACAAAGCTGTTCCTTAAAACAACCCAGTTGTTCGTCATTTTAACAGAGCGCATGAAAGGTTTTTCAGTCTCTTCCCAGCAGATCTCATCCTGGATCACCGCATGTATTCATGTTTGTTATGATCTGGTGAAGGTTCCTCTGCCTGCCAGTATGGCTCACTCCATGAGGGCGTAGGCCTCATTCAAAGCCTTCCTGGCCCACGTGCCTCTTCAGGAGATATGCAGAGCTGCCATGTGGTCTTCAGTGCACACCTTTATGTCGCACTATGCCATAGTCCACCAATCTCGGGATGATGTAGTCTTCGGCAGAATGATTCTTCGATCAGCAATATCTTGACTTTGACCCCGCCTCTGAGGTAAGGCTTGGAAGTCACCTAACTGGAATTGATATGAGCAAGCACTCGAAGAAGAAATACAATTACTCACCTTTCTTGTAACTGTTCTTCGAGATGTGTCGCTCATATCTATTCCATTCCCCCCCCACGCCTTCCCCTCTTTCAGAGTAGCTGGCAAGAAGGAACTGAAGAGGGGTAGGGCTGGCTGGGTCGTATATAGAGCGCCATACCCACACTACTCCAAGGGGCTCCACAGTTGGCCCGACAGCTGCTAGGGAAAAGTTTCCAATAGCCGTGCACACACACACATGCACCTAACTGGAATAGATATGAGCAACACACCTCAAAGAGCAACAGTTACAAAAAGGGCGAGTAACTGTTTATGCTTTCATAAAGCATTTCAGAAGGGCAATATACAGATATGAAAAAAATCATTAAAATGTGTAATGAACAAATATGTTTGACCCTCAGCTGTTGGAACATAGTCTAAAGGTTTTATTGGCATTATACTTGGTAGGCCCAATATTGACCTCTGATATTGCAAAGTTATGTTCTGTTTAACAAGATGTTTCACCAGCACTTATTAGTAACTTTATAGAAAGCTGTTTGATGGAAGTCCTTCATCAAACAACTAATTGTTTACTAAGGTCAAAGAGGAAGATGAAAAAGCTAGCATGAAATCAAGTATACATTTCTTGTCCAAATGTAAAAATGTATTTAATACAATAACTCTATTATGAAGAGTTCTTTGTTGCCTTATATTATTCAATGTGAAGACTTCTATGGTCATGCAAACGTACGTGTATCTTACGAAATTTTCCCTAAAGTGGAAAAAGGGCCATCAGCCATCCATAAGGAATCCCAAGGTTACTTGTATTTCTTGCTCATGTCATTAAATATTTCTACTATATACATTAGGTGACTTATTTAATTGTAGTCACAGTATGAAACTTTTATCTTTGTGTATAAATTAGTCTTCCTAGGTTTATGTGGCTAATAGTTTGGAATCACAGAATTGTAGTACTGGAAGGGCCCTCGAGAGGTCTTCTAGTCCAATCCCCTGCATTCAAGGCAGACTAAGTATTATCTAGACCAGGGGTCGGCAACCTTTCAGAAGCAATGTGCCGAGTCTTCATTTACTCACTCTAATTTAACTTTTTGCATGCCAGTGATACATTTTAATGTTTTGAGAAGGTCTCTTTCTATAAATCTGTAATTTTAAATGAAGCTTCTTAAACATTTTAAAAACCTTATTTACTTTATATACAACAATAGATTAGTTATATATTAAATTAAAATGCAGAGATCCCTGGACTGGTGGCCAGGCCCCAGGCAGTGTGAGTGCCACTGAAAATCAGCTCGCGTACCGCCTTTGGCACCTGTGCCATAGGTTGCCTACCCCTGATCTAGATCATCCTTGACAGGTGTCTAACTTGCTCTTAAAAATCTCCAGTGATGAAGATTCCACAGGTGATTTATTACAATGCTTAACCACCCTGACAATTAAGAAGTGTTTCCGAATATCCAATATAAACTGCTGTTACTGCAATTTAAGCCTGTCCTTTCTTGTCCTATCTTCAGAGATTAAAGAGAACCGTTTTTCTCTGTCCTCCTTGTAATAATCTTTTATGTACTAGAAAACTGTTATGTGCTCCCCTCAGTCTTATCCAGACTAAACAAACCCCTTCTCTCATAGGTCATGTTTTCTAGACTTTTAATCATTTTTGTTCCTCTTCTCTGGACTTTATTTAATTTTTCCACATCTTTCCTGAAATGTGGCACCCAGAACTGAACACAGTACTCTTAGTTGAGGCCTAATCAGCATGGAGTAGAGCAGAACTACTTCACATATCTTGCTTATAACACTCCTGCTAATACATCCCAGAATGTTCGCGCCCCCCCCCCTTTTTTTTTGCAAGTGTTACACTGTTGACTCCTATTTAGCTTGTGATTCTTTATGACCCCCAAGATCTGTTTTCACAGTACTCCTTCCTCAGTCATTTCCTGTTTGGTATGTGTGCCACGGATTGCTCTTTCCTAAGAGGCATACTTTGCATTTGTCCTTTACTTTAGACCATTTCTCCATTTAGTCTAGATCATTTTGAATTTTAATCCTGTCCTTCAAAGCACTTGTAACCCCTCCCAGCTTGGTAACATCCACAAACTTTGTAAGTGTGTACTCTATGCCATAATCTAAATCATTGATGAAGATATTGAACAAAACTGGACCCCACTCCACATGCCCTTCCTGCTTGATTGTGAACCAGGGATAAATACTGTCAGGGAACGGTTTTCCAACCAGTTATGCATCCACCTTATAGAAGTTTCATCTAGGTTATATTTCCCTAATTTATATATAAGATGGTCATGCAAGACAATATTAAAAACCTTTCAAAAGTCAAGATATAGACATCTACCATTTCCCCACTGTCCACAAGGCTTGTTACTGTGTCAAAGAAAGCTGCTAGGTTGGTTTGACATAATTTGTTCTTGACAAATCCATGCTAACTGTTACTTATCACCTTACTGTCTTATCAGAATTTTTAGGATAAAAGTTGACTCTTCACTATTTTACAAATGTTTTTACTATTTAAGCTGACTTCTTTTTCTAAAAGAGTTTTTTCCTTTGGCCTTTCCAAACTTTGGCCTAAAATTTGGTTTTGTTTTACACAGTAAATTCTATAAAGTTCCATCCAACGGAGCAAGTAGCTCTTACAGGTATGTAGAATTTTTGTTTCATGCGTTTCTAATAGTCATAAGAAAGTAAAAACAAACCACTTTCTTTACTGAACACTGTGTGTTAGCTCTCGCTGAGAAACAGATTTTTTGTTATTCCCATCTTTCCCTCTCCAAGTCCCTACTATTTATTAGCTTATTCTAATTTAATAAGTTTTTGGTGCAAGGATCATGTCTTTTCTGATTTGGGAAATATCTAGTAGTCCTTACTGTGCAGATGGGAATAATCACATTGCCATTTTACATTTTTATTTTCTATTCTAATTTTCTTCAAATAAAGAAAAACCTAATCATATTTTTTAATATTAATGAAGAAACTATAGACTTCAAAAGGCAATAATGAAAGAATATTCTCTGTAGTGGCTGATGTATGTTACGAGCATGACAACTTCCTCATTGGCCATAACACCATCAGTACAGCATTGTGTTCAAATCTGTAGGAAGTGTGGTTAATCCTATGTTTCATATAAGATGTGATAAGGTGCTAGCTTTAGGATTCAGGAGACTGATATTCAGTTGCCTGTTTTGCTGCAGGCTGCCTGTATGACCTCTGGGGCAAATTACTTAATCTCTCTATGCCTTATTTCCCCATAGGTAAATGGGCATAATAGAACTTTCCTGCTAAAAAGGGTGATGAGGAAAAATATGTTCAAGATTGGTAGGCAAACAAGGGGTATGGGAACCATATACATACCTATGAAAGTGAATATTTCTTCCCAGTCAGTCTTTTGTGGTGTCTGTTCTCTAATATTTATAGTTGAATCGGCTCAAGCTTAGACTTACGTAACAGCTAAGGCCCTACAAAAATCACAGGTCCAATTTGATCAATTTCACAGGCATAGAATTTTTTAAAAATGTAAACTTCATGATTTCAGGTATTTAAATCTGAAATTTCAGTATTGTAGTGGAGCACTCCTGACCCAAAATGGGGTTCTGTTGCAGGGATCAGCCTGTACCCTTTTCTTTTTGCACAGGTGGGCAGCAGATCCCACAATACCCTGTGCTCCTTTTGCATGAACTTGAAATCCTCGTGGAATGTACCTTGTATAGGCCATAGGTCTATGAGAGTTGCCTTATGCAAAGAGAGGCTATTGTTTCTAATTCACATAAGCTATCAACATTTAGGTTTCCTTTATGCAGCAACTGGTAAGTCGGTAGCCTTAAAAAATGTGATGCTACATTGAGCTACTTCAGGTAGAAACAATAGCATTTGTTGGTTTGGATTCTCTTTATAATTCATACTTAATTTTTGTGTCTGGTGATAAAAATCCTTGGATGACAATGGGAAAGAAGAGGGGGAGAAAATTTCCTTTTTATTTCCTAAAGCATCGAGGACACGGCATCGGTTATTTTACTGATTATAAAATCCATATTCAAATTTGCTAGTAACATCTTAGTGTGTTGGAACAGAAAACTAATAAAACGTTCAAGTATACGCTATTTTAAACAGTGTGTTTTCCCTAAAAGAAAGTGAATGTTTTCATTTTAGGAGTAATTAAGTTGGATGACTTCTCCCCTTTCGCATAATGAATCATGTTCTCAGCAAACTGTCAAGCCTGGGAAACAACCATTTGTGCTGAGTCTTACCAAAATTTGTTAGAAAATGTTATTTATGCAGCATAGCGGAAATGTGAAAACAAAACATGTTCTGTATTGTGTTTATGGAAATATATTTATTCAGTCTATTTCTGTGCAGCATCTGGAGACCAGACGGCTCACATTTGGAGATATATGGTACAGCTGCCCATGCCTCAGCCAACAACAGACTGCAATGTAAGCAATAAACTTAAAAAGACTAAAAATTGATTCTAGGGCAACTTCATCCAATTTAGGTGGTGAAATTACATGTAAAAGTGTAATAGGCATTTTTATTTAAAGGGATATTTTCAACTCAAATTTGGCCCAAATGTTACATTTTTGTAAAAAGACAATTACAAAACTCTGTGGTCAACAGATTAATTTCTGTGGTCTGAAGTACTTGATGCATCCAACGAAGTGGGTATTAGCCCGCGAAAGCTTATGTTCCAATACATTTGTTGGTCTATAAGGTGCCACAGGATCCTTTGTCACCTTTGCAGATCCAGACTAACATGGCTATCCCTCTGATTCAAGACTTCCATTAGTGTTTTCAAGCCATATGTTGCAGCACTGAATCTGAAAGTGCAACTGACTTCATCCTGTGTTTTTCCGAATGAAGAGAATTGCATAATTAAACAGATAGTGAAAACTATAATTTTGCATTGCAATCCAAAATATAGTTGTCAATAAAGTTGTACAAAATGAGATTGAAGTTGATTGCACCTCTAACCATGCTGGAAAAAAAAATTGTTTAGGCAAGTTAGGTGGTTTATGTTCACATATGTATCAGTCTTAACTAGCATGAATAATGAACTGATATTCAGGATTTAGCTTTATCTTATATCCATTCATCAATATTTAGACTGAATTCAATAGAAGTTTACTAATTTGTACTAATAGCAGCAAGGTCTATTATGGTTTACCAAACTTTCTGAATTAGTCCCTCGTCCTACAAATGCTTGAATACATAAATTGCTAGTGTTCTATTGATTTTTGTTAATCGCATAACCTTTTATCAATCCCTCTAGCTCAGGAGCAGGCAGCCTATGGGATGCGTGCCAAAGGCGGCATGCGAGCTAATTTTCAGTGGCACTCACACTGCCTGGGTCCTGGCCACTGGTCTGGGAGGCTCTGCATTTTAATTTTAAATGAAGCTTCTTAAACATTTTAAAAACCTTATTTACTTTACATACAACAATAGCTTAGTTATCTATAATAGACTTACAGAAAGAGACCTTCTAAAAACGTTAAAATGTATTACTGGCACTCAAAACCTTTAAATTAGAGTGAATAAATGAAGACTCGCCACACCACTTCTGAAAGGTTGCCGACCCCTGCTCTAGCTTATCAAACCAAATATTCCTACTTCAAAAATAAAGCTATGTAAGTATGTTTAAAGTGGATATTTTGCTACTGGATTTCTGTGCAAAGAATCCTATACCCTAGTTCCAGAAATTAGGGCAAAACAAAATAGTGAGTCAATATGTGACCATGTCAAGTAATGAGTGGATATGCAGTTAATAGTGTCATTATTTCTATTGTAACCTTCCATTTTTAGCTGTCTGCCAGCCATTTCAGATAATTTCTTACTGATTTGTCATGGCAAATATAAATTCCCTTTCGAGTTAGCAAGGATATATTTCTGATTTTCAGAGAGAGAGAGCCTCTTTCCCATCAGTTTTAGTTAGTGGCAAAGATCAGGTAGACATTTTTACCAAACTCAAGGTGAATGTTTTAATTCTATATGGCCGTTTACTTGTTTTGGCACTTTCCATTTTCAAAGAGCTATAGAAATGCTCCTCCTAGCACCCAAATCTGGTAGGAAAGTAGTGTTTTCATTTTGCAGATGAAGAAACTAAATGGATGTCTACACTGTGAAGTCTATACCAGAATAGCTACAGTGCCATAGCTCTACTGGTATAACCCTATAGTGTAGACAAAACCTACACTTACAAGAAGTTGTTTTTTTCCATTGCTGTTGGAACATTACATCCCTAGGCAATGGCAGCTTGACTTAATGGAAGCATTTTTCCATTGACGTGGTTACGACTGTACTGGGAATTAGGATGGCATAGCTACATCGCTCAGGGTGTGTGAATTTTCACATGTCTTGCCTACGTAGCTATGTTGACCTAAATTTAAAGTGTAGACCAGGCTTCTGGAATGGAGGTTGATTTTCTCAGGGCTAAAATGGGAATTTAGTGTCAGAACGAAGAAGAGAATTTTGGAGTTTCTAGCTCCCAGTTTCTTGCTGCACACACTTCTATCAAAGGAAATGTACATTTAGCCTTAACCACCCTGGCAAGACCTTCTGAGATAGTAATTAATGTGAACTTGTAATTACGTTATGTAAACTAAAAGTAAAACTAGATGCTTTGATAGCCTCTCACAGGTCTTCCTCTGTGTAAGGTGCTTGCTGCGTAAGAATAGATGTGGTACAGTACTAATTTTAAATTTGTAAGTCTTTTTATACTTTCACTACAATGAGAAAATCTCTGTTCACAAAAGATTGGCCACTAAACAGTGTATTTAAAGATTACAAATATTGCTGGATTTTTCTTGGTATGACCAAGATAGCTGGGAAGAACTGGAGGGGTGTGGGAGGATGACTAAGGATAAGTAAAGGTCTGTCGAAGAGTTAAAGGGGTAATAGATTCCAAGGCCAGACAGCACCATTGTGATCATATAGGCTGATGTCCTACATAACATAAGCCATAAAACTTCTGCAAAAAAACCCCATACATGTTATTTACATCTAACTGGTATGTGTGAATCATCCATGCATTGATCCCATGTCTTGTGGCGCTCTCTCTCTCTGTGTAAAACATCAATTTCATACCTTAGTGCATATTGTGTGTGCGCACATTAATTTCAAGTCTTAGTACGTATGTCAGAGATTGACACTAAAATTGGATGCTTTCGTATACTCCCACCTGTCTTCCTAGCATCCCTAGCCTTTTCTGCATGGGGGACCGAACCCCAGGAGGATTGGAGATGAGAACTGGGGAAGTTCCAAAATTCGTAGAAAGACATTTGACTCACCCAGTGTGTGGAGGACGAGTGGAGTGTAAGGGGAAAAGAGTGTTTGCATCTGGTATTTGATCTCAGCTCATTGTAAGGCTCAGGATTTTGAATCCCTCTGACCTCCTAGATCTTGTGGGTTTTGGTAACTCAGCAGGAAGATGCTGGTGTGTCTGTTGGGGGGACTGCCTGTGAATGTGCTCTGGCCCTGGATGCTATCAAGTCCTATTCCGTTATATGGTGGGTTTGTCAGGAAAAGTGAAAGTAAAATGAGAGAGGCTTGGACTTGGTCCTCAGGAAGCTGCTTGGGGTGCTTTGGAGTCCAGGGGATGCAGAGACTCGAAGGGAAGATGGGGAGCAGGGGGATTCCTAAAGCTCGGCCTTCTGAAGAGAAACTGCAGTTGAGGAGAGGCACCACCAACCACAGTGTGCAATCCAAGTCAGAGTGGCCCTGGGGGATGTAGCCACTGGGCCTATCAGGAATCCAGCTAGCCCTGGAGGAAGTACTTGGCCCTTGCCTTCCTCCTGCAACCACAGACCTCCAGGAAAGGAGGCTCAGCAGTGCCTTGTGCTAGTGGATACAGGGAGGCTCTGATTTGTAGCTGGGACAAGGCGCAGGAGCTGCTGTGGGATAGGAAGCGGAGCAGTTGCTTGTGTCAGGGAGAGACACTGGGATTTTAAACACCAGCTGCAAACAGGCTACATGGAATAAGAAATGGTGAGGGGCAAGGTATATGATGCCTCCTCCTAGATCCCTCTCTGCCTCCACATCCTCCCTGATTTTACCCCTTGCACCTCTCTGTGACTTGCCCTAAGCCCCTCTGTTTCCTCCTACATCCCCTCTTTAATACTGTAAATGCTATTTTCCCAAATTATTTAGTGCTTAATTATAATATACAACTCAGAGTCATCTGTGATACATAAGTTCTAGTGAAATATGGTGCATTACCCAGGGGTTGCCTACACTACAAAGACTTTTCCAGAACAGCTATTCTGAAAGAGCCCCTTAGTGGAGTGCAGTAGCCCCTTAGGTGGTGGAGAGTATTGTATATCAATGATGAGGTAGACCGTAAAGAAATATGAAGTGATGGGGAAGAAAGCTAGTAGAGCCTCCCCTAGGGTAGTGCTTGGAGTGTGCTATAGACTACGTGGATCTGATTGGGATATGGATAGAGACCTCTTTGATGTTCTTAATGCAATAAATACTAATGGGAATTGTGTGATCATGGGAGAGTTTAACTTCCCAGGTATAGAGTGGAGGACAATATAGGGCTCAGATTTTCCTTGATGCGATAGCTGATGGATTCCTGTTGCTGAACCAACAAGAGGAGATGCCATTTTAGATTTGGTTTCAGTAAGTAGTGAGGACCTTATAGAAGAATGGTTGTAGAGGATAATCTTGGGTTGAGCGATCATGAGCTAATGGAAGGACAAACAAAAATAGATCTGTGACTAGACTTTTTGATTTCAAAAGGGCTAATTTTAAAAAAATAAGGAAATTAGTTAGGGAAGTCGATTGGACTGAAGAATTTGTGGATGTAAAGGCGGAGGAGGCCTGGAATGACTTCAGGTCAAAGTTGCAGAAACTTATCAGAAGCCTGCATCCCAAGAGAGGGGAAAAAATCATAGCCAGGAGTTGTAGACCAAACTGGATGAGCAAACATCTCAGAGAGGTGATTAAGAAAAAAGCAGAAAGCCTACAAGGAGTGGAAGATGGGAGGGATTAGCAAGGAAAGCTACCTTATTGAGGTCAGAACATGTAGGGATAAAGTGAGAGAGGCTAAAAGCCATGTAGAGTTGGATCTTGCAGAGGAATTAAAACCAACAGTAAAATAGTTTACTACTGTTTATATGGTTATAGAACTACTATCAAATAGTTCTGTAGCCACATAAGAAGAAAAAAAGAAAAGTGTGGACGCTAAACACCAAGGATGGAGTGGAGGTTAAGGATAATCTAGGCCTGGCCCAATATCTAAACAAATACTTTGCCTCAGTCTTTAATGAGACCAGTGAGGAGTCTAGGGATAATGGCAGGATGACAAATGGGAATGAGGGTATGAAGGAAGATATTACCACATCCAAGGTAGAAGCCAAACTCGAACAGCTTAATGAGACTAAATTGGGGGATCCAGATAATCTTCATCCAAGAATATTAAATGAAATTGCAAGCCCATTAGCAAGAATTTTTAATGTAAACTCAGGGTTGTACCGTATGACTGGAGAATTGCTAACATGGTTCCTTTTTTTAAGAAACGAAAGAAAAGTGATCCGGGTTAACTACAGGCCTGTTAGTTTGACATCTGTAGTATGCAAGGTCTTGGAAAATATTTTGAAGGAGAAAGTAATTGAGGACATTGAGGTCAATGGTAATTGGGACAAAATACAACATAGTTTTACAGAAGGTAGACGGTGCCAAATCAGCCTGATCTCCTCTTTGAGAAGGTAACAGATTTTTTAGACAAAGGAAACACAGTGAATCGAATTTACTTCGATTTCAGAAAGACATTTGATATGTTTCCATATCGGGAATTATCCGTTAAATTGGAAAAGATAGGGCTCGATATGAAAATTGAAAGGTGAAAAAAGAACTGGTTAAAGGGGAGACTACAATGGGTCATACTGAAAGGTGAACTGTCAGGCTGGAGGAAGGTTACTAGTGGAGTTCCTCAGGAGTCAGTTTTGGGACCAGTCTTATTTCATCTTTTTATTACTGACCTTGGCACAAAAAGTGGGAATGTGCTAATAAAGTTTGTAGATGATACAAAGCTGGGAGGCATTGCCAATACAAAGAAGGATCAAGATATACAGGAAGATTTTGGATAACCTTGTAAACTGGAGTAATAGTAATAGGATCAAATTTAATAGTGAAAAGTGCAAGGTCATGCATTTAGGGATTAATAACGAGAATTTTTGTTATAAGTTGGGGAAGCATCAGTTGTAAGTAACAGAGGAGGAGAAGGACCTCGGAGTATTGGTTAATCACAGGATCTCTGAGTTGCCAATGTGATATGGCCATGAAAAAATCTAGTGCAGTCTTGGGATGTATCAGACAAGGTATTTTCAGGAGAGATAAGGAGGTGTTAGTACCGTTATACAGGGCACTGGTGAGATCTCATGTGGAATACTGTGTGCAGTTCTGTTCTCCTATGTTTAAGAAGGATGAATTCAAACTGGAACAGGTGCAGAGAAAGGCTACTAGGATGATCCGAGGAATGGAAACTTGTATTATGAAAGGAGACTCTAAGAGCTTGGTTTGTTTAGCCTAACCAAAAGAAGGTTTAAGGGAGATATGGTTGCTCGCTATAAATATATCAGAGGGATAAATACCAGGGAGGGAGAGGAATTATTTAAACTTAGTACTAATGTGAACACAAGAACAAATAGATATAAACTGCCCATCAGGGAGTTTAGACTTGAAATTTAGACGAAGATTTCTATCCATCAGAGGAGTGAAGTTCTGGAACAGCCTTCCAAGGGAAGTAGTGGGGACAAAAGACATATCTGGCTTCAAGATTAAGTTTTGTAAGTTTATGGAGGAGATGGTATGATGGGATATCCTAATTCTGGCAATAAATTGATCTTTGGCTGTAGCGGTAAATATGCCCTGTGGCCTATGATGGAATGTTAAATTGGGTGGGATTTGAGTTACTACAGAGAATTCTTTCCTGGGTGTCTGGCTGGTGAATCTTGCCCACATGCTCAGGGTTTAGCTGATTGCCATATATGGGGTCGGGAAGGAATTTTCTTCCAGGACAGATCGGCAGAGGCCCTGGGGTTTTTTCACCTTCCTCTGCATCATGGGGCACGGGTCACTTGCTGGAGAATCTTCTGCACCTTGAAGTCTTTAAACCATGATTTGAGGATTTCAATAGCTCAGATGTAAGTTTGGGGTTTATTACAGGAGTGGGTGAGTGAGATTCTGTGGCCTGTGTTGTGCAAGAGGTCAGACTAGATGATCATATAATGGTCCCTTCTGACCATAAAGTCTTTGAGGGGAGACGTAGCTCATGCCAGTGAAAGGAATACTCTATGGTTAAACCATCTCCGCCATGTATAGCCTGTGTATTGTGGTTGGGTTGTGTTTTTTTGCTCGTATTGCTTTGTCAGGGCAGTACGGTGACCAGATGTCCTGATTTTATAGGGACAGTCCCAATTTTGCGGTCTTTTTCTTACATGGACTCCTATTACCACTCACACGCTGTCCCAGTTTTTCATACTTGCTGTCTGGTCGCCCTACAGGGGAGTACTTTTTAGGAGTACAACTTTCCATTAATAAATAGAAAAATTGTTCATATTTATACTCTTGTGATTAACAGCAAATGTCTGGGGAAGATGAAATTGAGTTTTCAGATAAAGATGAACCTGATGGAGATGGAGATGGTTCCAGTGACTGTCCCACTATCCGAGCTCCCTTAACCTCCCTGAAAAGCCATCAAGGAGTAGTTATAGCAGCTGACTGGCTGGTTGGAGGGAAGCAAGCTGTAACCGCTTCCTGGGATAGGACAGCAAATCTGTATGATGTTGAGACATCTGAACTTGTCCATTCACTGACAGGTATCTCTTTGCTTATATGAAATCTTTTTAAGATTGCTGGTTTGTTTCTTGGTAATGATCACTCCTTCCAGACATCACAATCTTCTGGGTGAGTAATGTCTTCTGGGGGCAGGAAGGGACTTAAACATAAAACTTAAGGTACGGGGAGGGGCATAAATATTACATCACTATTTATGTATGATATTAATTCATTGAATGCCATGGACATGTAATTATTCTCCTTTGAGCATGTGGTATAACCTATAAAACTGAGCTATTTTTGAATCTTAGTGCTGCAGTTTTTCTTAGTACTTCTTAATAGTTTTGTTTTTCATACTTGTGCTACTTCAGGTAGCAGTAATATAGGGCTACTTAATAGTCAGATGATATGACTATTCATTAAACTGTAACTTTCAAATACAGCTGTAAATGTCTGCAACAGCAGTCACATTACTAATTGCTATTACCAGACCAATTACTGTTTTTTACTGTTTTTTGCAAAAATTGTGTCTGATCAGCATTTCATTCCAAATGTTTGTGGAAATGAAAAGTCTTGCGTTTTCGTTACCTTATATGTTCTCATCTGTGGTTGTAGGGCATGACCAAGAGCTAACCCATTGTTGTACACATCCCACTCAACGTCTTGTGGTGACATCATCACGTGATACAACCTTCCGTCTGTGGGATTTCAGAGATCCTTCTATCCATTCTGTGAATGTCTTTCAGGGCCACACAGAGTAAGTGACAGTTGCTTCACAGGTTTTTTACATATTTAGAAGGGATAAATGTATTGAGTTGATAAACTGTACCAAAAGATTCCTTTACTACTTATGATATTAAGACCATCTCTGTGTTTAGTTTAGGAAACTTTGCCTTTCACAAAAACCCTTTAATACTCTCCTACAAATGTAATACTGTGGCATTTAAATACTACAAAAAGCAATAATTGCGTTTGCTGTGTTGTTGCTTACAGAATAGGTCTCTTTTTAATTAGGCATCTTTAATAAATAGTTCATACTCCTTACATTTAAATTTATTGCAAATTCTTGTTTAAGCAAGGTTGGGTGTAGTTTAGGAATTCTGCTGTAAAATATTGATTGAGACATTTCCCCTCCTGTATTTGTTGTAGTCTTAATTGTGAAATAAAGGTGACTTGTTCAGAACCAAGACAACAAATTAAAGGCAACATTTTAAGTTTCTATACTCTTTTTTTTTCATTTTGCTGTAATTTTTAACTTTACAGTTTATACTTACAAATTAGAAGCAAGCAAATATTTCAGACACTGTTTCACCTATCAAAAAATGACTGATGTGTTTAACAGCTTTGTGATGAATTTTGGGATTTGATGCTGATCTGCTGGCTTCTACTGAAGATGAGCAGAAGTAGCTGTATGAGTCTCTGAATATGAGGGTAAAGCATATTCTTTTTTGAAGTAAAACAAAAATGAGGGAGGTGAGGAAAGTAGAATGTTTGCCTTCTGAATATCTTACCCAAATTAGAAGGTGGTATAGATTTAAAAGCTCTTGCTGCTTGCAAAGTTTGAAAGCAAAGCTTGATTAGCAGAAGGGGGAAAAGGGTGTGCGAGAGGTGGTGGTGTGCCAGAAGGTGGAGATGAGCACTGACTTAAATAGAAGTTTCCTTTTATTCTCAGTTAGATATTGCCATGTTGCTTAATAATAATTTGAAATTTGCTATGTCAGTAGTTTTTGTAAGTGTCAGCTTCCTTGTTCCAAGCTCAGGTACGCTATCTCAAGAGTATGACTTCCAAACTGTGATTGATACCAGTGTATCACAATTAGCGGTTTACTGATCTGTGTTTTCCTTACAGTAGAGTAGACTGAACCATGGCCTGAGGGCTGGAACTGGTCTGTAGTGTTGTTAATTGTGGCCTATACATAAGAGGAATTAGGTTTTGTGCTTCTCATACTCCTTCCCCCTGTGCTTTAATACTCACGGGTTATACATGCAGAGCACAGAGGGAAGAAATGTGATTTGAAAATTAATGCTTAACCGGTGTACTTGATCCCTTGCTATATGCTCAGTGATGTCAAATGGCGTGGATCTTGAGAGGCTGGAAAAGCTGAAAAGGATCGAAGACCGAAAATGGAAAAATTACCATCTGAACTATTGTAGATTGTGGTGGGGCTATGTTTTTAACACTAGAGACAAATTTTGACCATTCTTCAGTCACTCTTCCTTCAGCTTTCAACCACCACTCCTGTCTCTATTTGTCTTCCCTTTTTTGTGTGTTATTCTTTTGCATGTTTGTCAGCTTTAGACTCCTGCATCAGAGTTTGGTCAGCATTATCTTACTGATTTGATATACCACGTTCTCTCCTGCCAATAGTTAATTTAAAAAACTCTTACTTTACTGCATATCAATTATATTTTTATATTCTTTATTTTTGGTACCTTTATGGCAGAAGAATGCTTTTACAGCCTTAGATTCTAGAGATGTTATAGTTCATACTTTGTGAAACGGATGATGCTTTGCTCTAAGCAGAATATTATACCTGATAGATATCCTAAATTTGCTTGTAAGAGGAAAGCTGCATAGTTTATAGATGACATACTCCTTGTCTGTTTGTCTGTTTTTATGTGCTGCACCTAAGTCCCACAATATACTAGTACAGCTGAGTATGTTCTACTCCCATTATGTAGTGTGAAAGCAGCTTTTTTGCCTACTGGAAAGAGGTATAACAGAAGGAAGTGATGGAGGTATAAATAACCCCGTTGTAGCACTGAGAATTTTACAGTATTAGGCTCACACATGATAAGGAATTGTGCATTTGTCATGGTGACAGGGCTAGCTACACCTCTGTCCCTCCTGTGATCTCTGAGTGCAGCCCAACAGGTGTTGGGCTTCTTGTGTCTTTACCTATCCAGGATTGGAATTTTGCAGTTCTCCCACTCGTAGCCCATGTCATGGCTTAGAGTACTTGTGTATCCGCTGTTATCACACAGAGGTCTGAGTTAGATACCTGTGTCTTCCCTTTGGGAGTCATAACATCAGAAGTACTGTTTGTTTAGTAGTAGGAACAGATCTTTTAGAGAGAGAGAGAGGATTTTCAAACAGTCTGCTTGCATGTCTATCTTACCTAAAGTCTTAGTACTCCTTGATGGTAACCTAGATAGGCCTAACTACTACTTCATCCCCAACAGTTTCCCGTGTGTAGCTGGTTCCACTGAACAGCTACAGGCTCTCTTGAGAGAGTGTCACTTTTAATTCTGGGAGAGGGTAGTCTTTTGTTTTTTGACCTGGTCCTTAGTGGTTCCTAGTCAACACCGGTTTTGTAAGATGATTGAAGACAGAAGTAGAATTATCAAAGCTTGCTGTTCGAGCATTGTTCCTTAACCATTTTTAAAGTGTCAGTTGATGGGTGGCTGACTGGAGCAATCTCCTTTTTCCTGTGTGTATTCCAGAATTTTTTTCCTTAGATACTATTCACACAGTGTCTTCAAGAACTGTCATGCTATTTATAGGTTGATCAACTTGGGAATGTGTCACCTATTTTTATCTAAAAGATCCAGTGGAATTATATGTACTTTTTAAAAATTGACTTTGTATGTATATACCTATGTGAAAATAGCGTGGGTGATGGAGACTGTGATGGTATTCACATAAATGATTTAACTTACTACTTTTGTGTTTTCCCTGAAGTCAGATTGTTATTCTCACATGTTCTGGTTGAGATTCAAAACCACTGTTGGATCCTGTTGGTACATGGGTCAAAAATGCGTTTTCCTTCCCCTATCAGGAGAGAGGATTTTTCAGTTACTTTTATCTCTAAAGTGGGAGTAAAACTTGGCACTTCCTGTTCTGGTGGGGCCTAGCATCTGCTTGGTCATCGTACTCAGCAGGAGCTAGCAAGTAATCTGAGACTAAATGTGAATTTCAATAAGATTATAATTAAGAGGTATTCTAAATCCTGTTCCTACCTCTGCCATGTAGAACGTTAATCACAGAGCCCTACAATGAAATATTTTCAATATTTTGTTCAAACTGCTTTCCGATCATCTTCCAACAGATGGCACCATAACCCTTTATTAAATGCTGAATATATTCCAAGATGACACCTGGGTACTCAGCCTCCAGAAGAGTCCTAAATTTAGGAAAAGAGAAAAGTGACTAAACTGAGATTCTCCTCTGATATCCATTGCTTTAGCCCGGGAATCGGCAACCTTGGCATGCGGCCCCCCAGGGTGAGCACCCTTGGCAGGCCTGGCCGGTTTGTTTACCTGCTGTGTGCACAGGTTCGGCTGATGGCGGCTTCCACTGGCCGCGGTTTGCAGCTCCGGTCTAATGGGGGCTGTGGGAAGTGGTAGCCAGTGGGAGCTGTGATAGGCCAAACCTGCAGACACGGCAGGCAAACAAACCATCCGGGCACGCCAAGGGTGGTCACTCTGGGGGGCCGCACGCCAAGGTTGCCGATCCCTGCTTTAGCCGCTTAGAGCTGACACTACAGTTTCTCTGTTTTCAATGCATGAAGAAGCTGCTGGTTTAAAAAAAATTGGAAAGACGCATGAGGGAGGGAGTCTGAACTAGACGTTACCATAAACTAAGCTTTTTTTAGCACAATATTAAAACTCAAAATGTAACATGGTTTGAAAGTACAGTGTCTCAGTCCATACTGAAGGAAAATAGTCTTTAAAATCACTTATGTTCAAAGTGTAATGTCACATATTTGTTCGAGCATCTTCAAAATCATAAATTGCAGATACATATTTCCTGAGTTATCCTACGTCTTTCAAGTTGAATATTGAATTATTATAATGCTTTACATGTCCTAAGCTAATTTTAGAACATGTTGCATTTTTATAAAAGCACTCTACATTAAAAATACTTTTTTTAATTTTTGTATGCCTTAAAAAGGTAACATAATGGAAGATTAGACTGCCATTCATGTTTGATCCATGTATAGCAGACATAATTAAGAGAAATCAGTAGGTGCAATTCTCAAAAGTAACTCAGATTTCCAGACTTGATGTCTTAGGCACAAAATAAAATGCTAGTCATACACTTCCAAAAAATGCATCTGTGTTTGGTGAGTTGTTCTAATGGTTAATTACCTTCACAGTTTAAAAAATTGCACTTTATTTCTGGTCTGAATTCGTCTAGCTTCAGCTTCCAGCTATTGTATTTTGTCTGCTAAATTGAATAGCCCTCTGCTATCAAATTTCTGTTCTCTATGTAGTTAATTGCAGACTGCTCAAGTTATTTCTTAATCTTCTCTTTATTAAACTAAACAGATTTAGCTTCTTGAGTCTTCCACTATAAGGAATGTTTTCCAGTCCTTAAATCTGTCTCCTGGCTCTTTTCTAAAACCTCTTCTCCAATTCTTCAATATCCTTCTTGAATTGCGGACAACAATACTGGACAGAGTATTTCATCAGTGGTCGCATCAGTGCCAAATATAGAGGTAAAATACCTCTCTACTCCTCCTCCTCTTTTGTTCCTCTCTTTATACTCCTAGGATCATATTAGCCCTCTTGGCCACAGCATCACACTGGAAGCTTATGGTCAACTGATTATTCACTATCATCCCCCAAGTCTTTTTCAGAGTCTCTGCTTCCTAGGATGGGAAGTATGGCCTGCATGCTTTACATTTGACTGCTTTGAAATGTGTATTGTTTGCTTGCAGCCAGCTTACCAAGCAATCCAGATTGCTCTATATCAGTGACCTGTCCTCTTCTTTACTTCCCATCCCCCCACTATTTTTATCATCTGTGTACTTTATTAGTGATATTGTTTTCTTCCTAGTCATTGATAAAAATATTAAATAGCATGGGGCCAGGAACCTTGCTAGAAACAAACCACTTGATGATTCCTATTTGCGGTTAACCAGTTTTTAATCCACTTAATATGTACTATGTTGATTTTGTTCTAGTTCGAGTGCTTGCTCATGCCCGTTCCGTATTAGGTGTGTGTGCTCACCACATTCACTGCTGCCAGAAGTTTTACCCTCAGCAGTATCCATAGGGGACCGGCTCTGGTGCCTTCTGGAATGGCACCTGCATGGCACTGTATAAGGGGCACCGGCTTCCCCCAATCTCAGTTCCTTCTTGCCGCAAGTAACGGTGCTGGTATGTCTGCTGTTTCTGCTAGAATTGTTTCGTTCTATGTTCTTGCAAACTTTCAAATCCTGTAAAATAGTTATATACAGTTAGTAGTTTCCTAGTCACCCTTAGTAGTAGTTCTTGAACTCCTTATTAGTCCTGAATGGGACCCAGCTGGGGATCGGGGCATGCCCCAATCCCCAGGCTTTAAGCCCTGCACTCGCTGCGAACTGCCTATGCCCGTCAGTGGTCCACATACCAGCTGCCTAAGGTGCTTAGGTGAAGGTCACATAAGTGACAAGTGCCATATTTGGAAGGCCTTCAAACCTAAGACAGAGAAGGAGTGCGATATCTGTATAAAAGTGCTCCTAGTGGAGTTAGTTCGCACTCGAGCAGCGGTCCAACTCTGCACTGAGCAATGTCGCCTCCATGCGCAGTGCTCTCCCAGCGCCATCCACAAGCCAGCACCGGTCTCCCTTCACAGCTCCTCTCAAGCAGCAGAAAGACACTGAGGAGATGATCTACCTCCCGCAAGGGAATGGAAAGGGAAGGAGGAGAGCCAAGACCCATGTCAGGCAGCTCAACATTCCCCTTGGGAAGTCGGGCCCCAACTCAAGTCACACTGTGCAGCCCATCCCATGCTTTGCCTACAACTTCAGATAGTGATGCTCAAAGCCCTTCATGCAGCTCAGGAGATCCTGACACACTCTGCTTAGAACATACCAAGTCTTTCCGTAAATCAACTCAACTCTTCATTGCTACAGCGGATAGAATGAAGAATCACCAAGTGTCCTTGCAGAGGATTTCCAATTAGATTATCTTGTGCATAAGGACCTGTTCTGACCTGGTGGGGGTTCTGCCACAGCCAGTTGTCAGGGCTCACTCTACGAGAGTGCAGGTGTCTTTGGCAGCCTTCCTGGTGCACATCCCTGTCCAGGGCATCTGTAGAACCGTGACGTGGTTTACCGCTCATTATGCCATCACTCAGCAGACAAGGGACGATCCTAGGTTCAGCAGAGCTGTGTTGCAACGTAACACATCCATGAACTCCTACCCACCTCCAGGAATGGACATGATGAAGCACTCAAAGAAGACAAGACAGTTACCTTTTCCCGCAACTGGTGTTCTTCAAGATGTGTTGCTCATTTCCATTCCATGACTGCCCTCCTTCCCCACTGTCGGAGTTTCCAGCAAGAAGGAACTGAGGGTGTGGGGAGCTAGCAGCGCCCCTTATACTCTGCCATGTGGGCGCCGCTCCAGAGGGCACCAGAGCCAGTCCTCTATGGATACTGCTGAGGAAAAAACTTCCGGCACCAGTGCATGTGGCCAGCGCACAAACCTAATATGAAATGGGCATGAGCAATACATCTCAAGAACACCAGTTATGAAAAAGATAACTGTCTTTTTCTTAATTAAAATACAGTTTGGTATCAGGTCAGAAGCCTTCAATGAGAGCTGCTGAGTGCTCTAAAATCCGCATGGTGATTCAAATTGTGGAGGTACAACGGAGGGAGTATTGGAGTTGGAGCACTGCCTGAGCATTTGGAAGGGGAACTGGGGAGGAGGAGAATGTTGGAAGTGCTGGAACTGTGCAGGGAAGAGTGAGGTGGAAGGGAGGGAATAGACCTTTTCAGTGGGAGATGTTGGGAGCTTCAGCACTACCCTTCATAACTCCCCACTGCACCCATGCCATGAAAGGCATATAGCCAGTGGCATCCAGTTACCTGGATAATAAGGAGCCAGAAGTGGTGGAGAGGGAGGGCTAGGCTGTGACCCCTGCGGCTGTTGAGGGGGAAAACAAAATGTGGTTTTCTTTTTTTAAACAAAGGGAATTAAATGCCAAAAAACTTTTAACACAAAGTTAAGGGTGCTCTGTAGTGTGTCAAGCCCTAACAGGTCTCATTCAGATATGCTCGCACCTCTGAAAACCAGGAAATAGAGTTAAGGTACGTTCTGATCTACAACACAACCTTATTCTGCCCTCTTCGAGTGATGGCCCAACATTCCAATAACACGCACACCCTTAAAGATGCTGTGGACTGCTCTGAGAACAGAGTACATGAGCACTTGGACAAAGTCTAATAGCTTAGCTCTAAGGCAAAACTTGATTAGGTTAGATATAGTCAACATGAGCTGTCACTCACTCAGCCTGCCTACTCCACACAAACCATACCTTTACCCTTGACCTGAGGATTCTTGCAGAAACATTGCCTCTGCTTACCCCTCACTATGTACCAGAGACCCAAGTCCTGTGTGCCACCAGACTGCTGCCAGTCCCCATAACAAGACTGTCTCCATGTGCAGCTGCTGATACAAGCTCACGGAAATGAGGCATACTTGATTCCGCAAAGTACATGTGAACTCCTCGTATCTGTGACAGTTTTTCCAGCCTATTCCTACCAATGCTTCCATCATTCAGTATAGCTACCTCAAAGACGGTGCATGCAGACATGTCCTCTTCGGTTGTTTTACAGTCAGAGGTCAGACCTTGGAAATCATGTAATTCCCATTACCAGCTTACCTATTTTCACACTCCAGCTGCAATATTATGTAATTGTCTATACTCAGTTCCTATCTCCGATTCCCAAAGTATCATTACAGGATCTTTAGCTCTTCAGGAGAGATTAGCTCATAAAATCACACTGAAACTGAGGAGCATTCGTGGGGAAGAGAATTGTGAAAGTTTGGAACTGTCCAAAAATTGTGACTTCCCTCCTGATTGACAATATGCTAATTCTCTGTGGTGGTTCTAGGCAAAAAATATCAAACTTTATTGGGAAAGAAAAATTGTGAAACTCTAGGAGTCTCTCTTTCTGTGAAAGAGAGCCTTTAAATTTCATTTCCTCAAGAGAAATGGACTTTAAAAACCTTATTAATGAGGGGACTGGAGACAAATGTCAAATTAAGGCAGCTTCTGATGCCTATATTATAAAAATGAGAGTGGCTGTCTTGGAGTTACGTTTTTAGGCATGCATTGGCTACAGGTTTTGGGCTGTTTCAAATTTCAGCAGAAACTAGAGAACCTCCTCTTTCTCGTAGATGACCTGCTTCTGGGGTTTGAAAGAGTGGAACACACAAAGCCACCCTTTGTCAACTGGGTGCAATCATCCAGCCCCTGTCTTTAAAATTGGGCCTTGTGCAGTAGTAGGAATTCAGAGGTGTCCAGAACACTTAGCAAATAACCCTTGTTGGTTCCAGCCCCATGCTTTCAAGCACTACCAACCTCTTGTTTATGAAAGGCTATAGAACGTGTAAGAAATCAGTTTCTGACCTGAAGGATAAGCAACCTTCTGCCATCATTGGCCCTAATCTTTGGAGACCCGTGGGTGCTAAGTATTTTTGAAGGATTCTGAATCAGCATTTGGGAAAGCCCACCAATTTTCTCCCACCAAGCTCATGTGAATGTGGTTGTATTTGGAATATCAAATGATGGAAAAATCTATTCCCCTCTTGCAAAAAATGCCTAATCCATGCCACCTACAAAGTGTTGTGTATTTTTCAAGCTACTTTCTGATACCAAAAGTCCAATAGCACCCATCCTGGATATTGGAGACTTCAGCCAGTATCTGATCAATGAAAATTTCCAAATCAGTGTGTCTAAGATGTAACCTAACCTTGTTGGAAATATCTGCTGGTTATGTGCTTTTGAATGAAGTTCACCTCTGTGCAGAGGATCTGGACAAGTCCTGTGCATTGCAAAATCAGATTTAAGTTGACACCAATACAACTGGTGAAAGTGTGTCTACTTCTCAAGATTATTCCCACTCCTCCACTCTTTAGTGCAGTGTTGTGAGTTCTGGTATCTTGTTCTTGTAAAAATAATTTCCAAGCTTGTTTACCTAGTTTTTATGGCCTTTTTAGAGTCTTCATATTGGGATCTAATACAGTATATGCTCTGGAATATCATTTTCCTACTGCTTTCTGAGAAAAAGTACTACAAGTATTTGACATATTCCCTATGCGCTCACTTTTCCCCACTTCTCTGTAGATTTGGGCATAACAGTTTCTTTAGTATTTCATTGTAACTGCAATAAAAAGAAACTGACAGTTGAGGCAGTTACTGGCCATTAAGTCTCACCAGCAGGTGGGCTAAAGACTCTATTTGTACCAGTTTTGACAATATTTATAAGTGGACCAACATTTTGGCATCTGATAAGATTTTAAATTGATTTAGGATATTTGAGATACACATGAATGGAAAAGATCATATATTTCCTCCCTCTGTCAGTAAATGGACACATTTCTCTCATTTCATTTTGTTTCATTTCATTTCAGCTGACTTGGAATAACTGCAGTGAAGGAAAATAAAAAATTGTCATCACTTTTTCCGTAATAGTAGAACACATTTTGGTTTGTAAACCAAACTAATTTGAAATTAATAATTAATGCAGTTGGAAATTACTATTGTCACCAAACTAATGGGGAAAATATTAAAATGTAAAGTTAGCAAATTGTTTCATATTTATAATTTGAGAGATAGAGATTTATAATTAGAATTTAAATTTGTCTAACTATACTTTCTCTACTTTGAAATAATGAAATATGTAATGTTTTTTATTGGGAGCATTACACTGAATTTTTATCTAAACATTTTCTTGCATCGTTATGTCTGTCCAGAGAGTGTGACCAAATTAATAATCTCAAAGTGCTTTAATAGCCATTTTCCATAATGGTGGTGTACAGCATTTGTTATAATTGCATTAAAATCAGGAATATGAAGGAGTTGTTACAGGAAATCTCCTTTATGTTCTAAATAATTATTCTGTATCTTATGGCTATACTATGGATTAACCAGTAATGCATACTGTCTGAATTAGAATAAGAATCAGTCATGCCAGAAACACTACTGAAAGAGAGCCTTTTTTATGAATCTAGAAAATGAGCCAAGAAATTCTAACAACATACGAATGGCCATACTGGATCAGACCAAAAGTCCATCTAGTCCAGTATCCTGCCTTCTGACCCGTGGCCAATACCAGGAGCCCAAAAGGGAATGAACAGAACAGGTAATCTCATTCCCAGCTTCTGGCAGACAGAGGCTAGGGACACTATCCCTGCCCATCCTGGCTAATAGCCACTGATAGACCTATGCTCCATGATCTTACCTAGTTCTTTTTTGAAGGGTGGCAATTGTGGGGTTACTTTAAAACGTGTTCATGACAGGAGTAAACTGAGATGAGTTCCCTGCCTTGAATAGCTTACAGTTTACTCATATGGCATGAAAAGGGGCAGTAACACAGCAGGAATATATTTCTGGGGTGACTAAACAGTGGGGGGAATAAATGACAAAGGAGGAAGTTTAGGATATTTTGGGGGGTATAAATATTGGGTTGTATTCAAACTGTCATCACCTAGCCCTTTAATTTATGATGGTCAGATAAAGAGTGCTTGTATGATGGCTTGTGGTAGATTTGCACTGGCTTTTTTACTTTTGAAGTAGTTTTTTGTTTGTCCCGTGTTTGAGCTATTCTTAGGGAAAAAAAATTACTTCCAACTTGGCTAGAAGGGTTCTAGTCTGAATTTATCTGGAGAATAAGTGCAATGAGAACTACTTTTTATCTAAGAATTTTTTTCCCCCAACTGTCATGTTTCTAGGTTTTATAACTTGTACTTTATATAAACATGGTAATATCTTTTATTGGATGAACTTCTGTTAATGAGAGAGACAAGCTTTCAAGCCACACACAGCTGTTCTTCAGGTCTGAGAAAGGTAATCAGACCTGAAGAAGAGCTCTGTGTAAGCTCGAAAGCTTGTCTCTCTCACCAGCACAAAATGGTCCAATTAAAGATATTACCTCACCCGTTTTGTCTCCCTAATATCCTCAGACTGACATGACTACAACTGCACTGCATTTGAATTTTTTTTAAAAAAAACCCTTTTGAGTAGTTATTTATTAAATAGCAAAAAATTAGTTAATCACAATGTCTAGGTTGTCTGTCTTTGTAAGTCCAATTTCAGAGGAAGCTCAACTGGCTGGCCTGAACAAAACCCTAGTATCTGGTCATAACTTCTCACAGAATATTTAGTGTTCAAGACAATACAGGCATCTTCCTAGATACAAAAAGCACTGTATTATTGGTACGTTTAACACTTTCTAAAATAGTGTGTACTGCAAATAAAGGAAATGATAGTGTTAATATTTTTGATATGGTGCCAGAAAACATACTGCATCAGCATTTCATGGTCCAACATTTTCAACATCATTTTTTTTCCTGTGTGTGAAATTTCAGCAGATTGTTATGCAAAATAGTTTTGTGTCTCTGTGTGACTGGGGAGACAGCTGTTAGTCCTAATGAGGAGTGCTAGCATTACAGTATTTCCGTTGATTGAGACCCACGGAGGGAGCAGAATGTTCCAGATCAGGCAGTGGTGTGTGGTGAGAAAGTGCCACGCTGTCAGCTGGAAGTATATGCTCGGCTGCTCGCTACGACAAGATAAATGAGTTTTGCTGGGGTTTGGCAGAGTCTGAAGCTTTCCTGGAGAACAGTAGTAGCACACCAAACTCCCTGTGGGACCCACAGTTTAAGGTGTCATAAGATGACTGCCTCTTTGCCAGTTTTTTGTCCTACAATGCCTGTCATCCTTTTGAGTTATTAAAAACCTAATGTCTTTTAGCATTCCATTAACAGAGGGTCTAATGATCTTTTGTTGATGCTTTTTTATTAATTTAGCCAAGGGGATGTTAACTACAGTTTTAACTTGGTTAGAATCACTTAAAGGCCAGTAATAACAGAAAAAGTGAGAAGTTACTTAAATCTCTTCCTTTTTTCCCCTTACATTAATGTTTTGTATTCAGAGCAGCTAAATCTTGATTTTTTTTTTTTTTTTTTTAACTTCTGGGTCTCCAAATGTTAGGTGCTAACACATTAACAGGCTGCTTCAGCAAACCCCCCGAGTTCAAGTTCTGTTTCAGTTTGTAACTGAAAAGTGTTGGCTTTTGTTGTTCCTATTTTGTCTAAATTAAAGAATCTTACAGTTGGATGTGATTTTTACCAATCTCATATCAAGAAAAGCTCCAAATTGGAATAGTAGGGAGTTTCAAGTGAGCTATGATTTGAATTGTATGAAAATAGTGCAGCACCGGCCCACACTCTTAAGCCAATCGTATTATTTGCACTCGTTTCTGAATTTCATTTACAAGCAATTTAACTGTTTGAATGCATTCCATCTTAAAGAAACTAAGGCTTGGTTCTTAGTAAACTTGTTTATCTAGCAGTAGTTTAAGTACTGATAATTTACTGCTTGTCTGTCTGTCTGCAGGGAGGTGGTAGCAACTGCAGCTTCTCTGGGTATGTCTACATTGCAATTAAAAACCTGTGGTTGGCCCATGCTGTTTAATTGCAGTGTAGATGTTCAAGCTTGGGCTGGAGCCTGATTTCTGGGACCTTCAGTTAAACAGCCCCTTAGCTTGAGCCTCGCAAGTCCAAGTCAGCTAGAATGGGCCCAGTGTATGTGTCTTATTGCAATGTCCCTCTTTGCTTCACCATTGAAGAGATCCAGGAGGGGAACAGTTCATGTGGTGGAGGGAGAAAAATATAATTTGGTGGCTTTTGGGGAAACCCTCTGACAAACTTACTCCTGAAGAGTCTCCTGGTTGTATAAAGAGCTAGTATAGTATCATACAGAAGCCATAGATTTCTAGGTTATACTTTGGAGGAAAGATTTACTACTTGTTTAACTCTGTTGCATGGTATGGAAAAGACCTGTACCATATAAAACTCTCCAGCCCAACAATGAAGTAATTTTACCATGAAAGGGTATTCATACCAGTCGTCTAAGGCAGCTATGACTTTGATGTCCTGCTCTTGTTGTCGGTGGGAGACAGATTGTGCCTTCGGTATTTGTGTCCCCAAAGTTCTGTTTAGGTGCATAGTTGCCGCTATTTTTGTGCTGGGGAGCATGGCGTTCTGAAGATCGGGTTTGTGAACGCCTTTGATTCATGCTGTGTGAACTTCCCTGGATAGCTTAGTTGCACTCTGATATTGCATTAAGAAACTTTGTATCATTAATACAGTGGAGTTGAGTCCTAATTAGAGTTTAATTTGATGTCAATTTAAATTAAGAGGGCTTGCGTAAACTGGTCCGTTGTGACCTGGATAGTGCTAATCTCAATCAGTAGTCTGAATAGACATGAAATCAAATTTTCACAGTACAACAGAAATGACTGGAACAACTGACATCTTAAATTAAAATTACTAAATTCCAAGAAATTGATGTGCCTGAACTCAGCTACAGGATAGGTCATTAAATCACATCCATAGAAACTGAGCTGAGAAGCATACTTTAATGATTTAGGAGAGGGAAGAAAATGCCTTAAGCACATTGGATAGGCGGAAACTAGCAAACAAATTTTATTTGGGAATTTGTATATGTATAAATGAAATAAAATTGAAGAAATAGGTCAAAACCCCTGAGATCAGGCCTGCACAACATGCGGCCTGGAGGCCACATGCGGCCCGCACGGGTTCACTGTGCGGCCCGCGGAGGGTGAGTAGGGGTGGGGCAAGCCAAGCAGTGGAGTGGGAGGAAGTAGATGGGGATGGGGCTTTTTGACCCATATCTGGTTTTTTTGCAGTAATATGGCCCTCGCTGCTTTCTGAGTTGTGCAGGCCTGCCTGAGATCTATTATTTCAAATGTAACTACTAAATGCATATTCCTTTATGGTCACTTTTCATAACATTTTCATCCTTCATTAGAGTTTTAATGAATATATTTGACATTCTGTATTTACCTTTCTTGGCAACATTTTTCTTAAGGGTACTGATACATTTTTTTTTTTTTAATGTTGTCAAATCACAGATTTGGGTATAATGGGCCAAATCCTAAGTATCAACAGGTGATCTAGTCCAGTATGATCATTTCCCATTTCTTTTGCTATATGATTATAAAGCAAGTGGAGAAAACTGATGACTGGTGTCAAATCTAGCAGTATCTGAAATACACTCATAAATGTGTGTCTGGACCATTATACTTGTGCGTACACAATAAAATCTAAAAATATTTTAAACCAAAATATTTTCTAACTTGATCTGAAGTCTCTAAAGGAGCTCAATTTTCTTCCTGATGTGGATAGTACAGATGTCTAAAGCAGTACAAAAAATCAATTTGCCAGGAAAAATATAGAACCTTGGGTCTTGGGATATTAAAATCTCCCCATTTACCTTTTAATGTAGCATTCATTCTATTTTAATGAATAGTTTAGTACTTTATCTTCTGCAAAGGTGACCAGTGTGAATGAAGAGGTCTTGATTAGAGATGTTATGATTTGATAACTAAAATTAGAGATGGAAGATTGGGCAAGTTGGTAGAAACTATAGTAAAGAACAGAATTATCAGACATGAATAAACATGATTTACTGGGGAAAAGTCAACACAGTTTTTGTAAAAGGGGGAAGTCATGCCTCACCAGTCTATTAGAATTCTCTGAGGTGTCAACAAGCAAGTGGATACGGGTGATCCAATTGATATAGTATACTCGGATTTTCAACCACCCTTCGACAAGATCCCTACCGAAGGTTCTTAAGGAAACTAGGCAGTAATGGGATAAGACAGAAGGTCCGTTTATAAATCAGGAGCTGGTTAAAAGATAGGAAACAAAAGGTAGCTTTCGAGAGAGAGGTGAATAGCAAGGGTACGTCTTCACTACCCGCTGGCTCGGTGGGCAGTGATCGATCTACCGGGGATCAATTTATCGTGTCTACTGTAGACACAATAAATTGATCTCCGAGTGTGCTTCCCGTCGACTCCGGAACTCAACCTCCACAAGAAGCGGAGTTGACGGGGGAGCAGCAGCAGTCGACTCGCTGCCATGTGGACGACCAGATAAGTCGCCCTAAGCTACGCCGACTTCAACTACGCTATTCACGTAACTGAAGGTGCGTATCTTAGGTGGACACCCATCCCCTCCTCCCCCCCCCGCCCCCCCCCAAAACAACCAAAAACCACACACGCACACGCACACGCACACGCACACACACACACACACTGTAGCCCAGGGCTAAGATGGTGAAGTCTAAGCTGACAGAAAAATTGCATGGAGATCTTACAAACATGGGTGACTGGGCAAAAAAATGGCAGATGAAATTCAGTAGTGATAAGTGCAAAGTAATACACATTGAAGAAAATAATCTCAGCTACACATATATACACATGGGCTCTAAATTAGCTTTTACCACTGAAGAAAGTGATCTTGGAGTCACCATGGACAGCTCTCTGAAAACTTCAGCTCAGTTCACAGCACCAGTCAAAAAAGCTAACAATGTTCGTAAACGTTAGGAAAGGGATAGATAAAATAGAAAATATCATAATGCCACTATATAAATCCCAGCCCCCCCCCCCCCCGAATACCTCTGGTCACCCATTTGCACAAGGATACAGTGGAATTGAAAAAGGTTCAGAGAAGGGCAGCAAAGATGATCAGGGGCATGGGGTGGCTTCTGTACAAGGAGTGACTAAAAGGATTAGGGTTGTTCAGTTTAGAAAAGAGACAAGGGTGGACAGGGACATATGTTAAATGTCTATAAAATCATGAATGGTGTGGAAAAAATGAACAGAGAAGTGTTGTTTACCCTCTCTCATAATATAAAAACCGGAGTCACTTGATGAAACTAGTAGGCAGCAGATTTAATACAGATGAGGAAATATTTTTTTCGCACAACATATAATTAACCTGTGGAACTCATTACCAAGGGAGGTTGTGTTGAGCAAAAGCATAACTGGTTTCAAAAAACCAGCAAGGTAAGTTCATAGAGGGTAGGTCCATCAGTGGGTATTTATCAGGAGGGTCAAGGATGCAACCCTGTGGTTGAGTGACCCCAAGTCTCTGACTGCCAGGAACTGCAAGGGAAGAAATGGATAGCTCTGGTACTGGCCACTGTTTGAGACAGGATACTGGACTTGATGACCATTCGTCTCACCTGTACGGTGATTCTTAAGACGAGTTAGTTTCTCTAGTCTGTCTGTACCACTGGAGCATTTGCTCTATACAAAGTTTTCCTAGAGCTTTGTCCAGTCTAGCTTTATGTCCCATGTGACCTGACTTCCCTGATTTTCCACTAAGTTTATTCAGAGTATAATATCTCTCATTTGAAGACTTTCTTAATTTTAACCAAAGTGAATAAAAATGATCTATTGCAAATTACACATTTAAGAGAACATAAGAGTAGTTAACAAAGGAACCATGATTTCAATTTCTTCAAGTCTCCCTAAAGCTGTGATAATTATTCTTTTTTACTCCCAATTGTTTAGCACCGTGACATCAGCTGTTTTCACAGTCGGTGACAATGTTGTTTCGGGTAGTGATGACCGTACCGTAAAAGTCTGGGACTTGAAAAATATGAGATCTCCTATTGCTACTATCCGTACAGACTCTGCAGTGAACAGGTAAACAAATAATCAATTGAGTTAACCTTAAAAGATTTCAATTAAAATGTATTGAACCTGAACTAAAATGCAATGATCAAGAGTGAAAACGAAGCTGGGTTGGATTTGCAAAAAGCCTTCTTATAAAGTAGATCATTTTGCTTTCCTGGAATTTCTGGTGGTACTTGTGCATCTGTGTGCATGTGCCACAGATGATCAAGCTTATTCCAATAAAAAAAAAATCTTAGCTGTAATACACTTATTATGCTGTTAAATTTAATAGTAAATATTCAACCACATCACTGTCAATGAACTCAGACCTGTACTGCCATGTCCTATTTGTCAGGCTCAGTTTTGTACATAACCTACTTTTATCTTTTCTGTGCAGGATTAATGTATGTGTTGGTCAAAGAATCATTGCCCTTCCACATGACAACCGTCAGGTTAGATTATTCGACATGTCAGGAGTGCGATTAGCACGGCTCCCTCGCAGTAACAGACAGGTAGCTGAATTTCTGGAGTGAAAACGTTATCAGTTACTGAAAATTAGTGTTTAATACAAAACATTTTGAGCTTTCTAAATTTGTGTTAATCTACTTTCAAACTTTGGAACAGATAAATTAATATTTTTTTTACTGAATCCACAAAATATGTATGTATATTTTCAGTTTAGCTGGTTTCACCTTGACTTCTCTGTGTTGAAGTGTTTCTGACTTTTTTCAGTTTTATGAATGAGGTGATGAATGCTTAAAAATCACTTGAAGTCTAAATTTAGAGTGTTTCTTAGAACATGTATCTGCTCTGAAAAATGACTGACTACGTAACATCTTGAAGTTCCAGATCTCTCAGTGATTGCCTATTAAATTTGTTTAGTTTACAAGTAAAAATTTGTTGCTGTCCATCCTGCAAACTGAAGTTTTTGGTAGTGATGCTTTTTTTCCCATGCTTGCGCTAGTATCCATTTTGTACTTGGGACTTAGCAATAGAACTGATGTGTAGGTTCTTTTAAAAAAAATCTCTCCATTTGTATAGGAGCTGTAGTGTTAACTGGAATAATGTAGTAAAAACAGTCATGGAAAAATTTAGCTAGTATGACTCATAATAGACACATAATAGATCTGAGTAACAAGGTGCTACTTTTATATAGTCACTTATTCTAACAATAACTACCACTTAAAATTAGAGCAAACTTACTTAATACTGCAATTTATAGCATCTTTCAAGCATTCTGTAGGACCTGAAAGCATGTTAAAAATTCTGCATCTCAGAACATTCCTGGAAGGTAGATGTGTAAAAATCACATCACTTGCCACCGAAACGCAGCCCACTCTGGATGGAATGCAACAGCTGTAAAACAGGGTTACACAGGTTAAAAGAAGGGTTTTAAGAATAGCTTAACCATAAGGAACAGAGAGGGGAGTACTCAAGTGTCAGTATTTCGGTTTGGTTTTTTGATGCTTTAGCCTGCAGTAATTATCCTTTTGATCTGAGGAATGGCAAGGATTCTGTTTGGGACGGCTTGTTAATTGACTTGAGGGGTAGCTGTTGTGAGACATTATTTATCTTCCTAGAATGAAGCTAATGTCATGACTACACAGTAGTATTAGCTCTTCTTGGTTAAGAGAATGAACGATCAGAAACCAAAGCCATATCTCTTGAGCGCAGAGCAATTTGAATGTCACTGATGAGGCAGCTGTTAATACTTAATTATGTTAATACTTATGTTAATACTTAATTTAAAAAAAAATATTTTTATTTATTTATTTTTAAGCCTTCTGGGTTTGGCAAGATCAGTACTTAAGTAGGACCCAAAGTGCTGGTGATTCAGTTGGGGTGATATCCTTTTATATAAGCTAGTATTTACCAGTGCCACCACATGGTTTTAAGGAATACTGGCTTGCTGAAAAACTTACCTTTCAGATGAGACCAACAAATGATCTTTAAGGTCCCTATGAGAGTAAATCTACATAGTGCAAAAAAACCCAAAAAACCCCACGCCCCAAAAACACGGCAGTCTCTCTCAGCCTGAGTCAGCTGACTTGGGCAGATACTACAGGACTAAATTTAGAAGTGTAGACATTCAGGCTTGGGCTGGAGCACAGGCTTTGATACCCAGGGAGAGAGGGATGGTCTCCAGCCTGAGCCCAAACATTGGCACTGCTATTTTTAGCGCTGTAGAGCAAGTCTCAAACAGTTGACCTGGGCTCTGAGACTGCCATAGGGTTGTGTTTTTGTTGGGTAGGCACACCCTTATGGGGCAGTGTTTGAGAGAGAAGTGATGTTGGTCAGTTTCTGTCTAGTATTTGGTATAACTAAAAAACATTTTTCAATATGGCATTAATCTTGTTTTTAATTCTAAAGTGTATCAGGAAAGCAATTCAAGAGCATCGTAGCAAAGCAGTTCAACAGAGGATGTAGTAAAATTGAGGACTTTCATGCTACTTGATAGATCTTTAAGATATTTAAGATTATAGAAATGGGGTGGGGATTCAAAATTTTTCAGTTGCATGCTCTTTGCTGTTAAATTAGATACATTTTACAGGGAATAAGTAAAAGGGACAGAGACCTTCAGAACTCTTGCTGTTCTAGGAGAAACCATATTTACAAATCTCTGAAATTATTTTTCTGTAGGATGGGATCTCAAACATATTGCCTGTGGGGTTATTTCCAGTGGCCCGCCAAGCTTCCTGCGCCCCCTCCCAGAGTTATTTCCTGAAGCCTGCCATGCTTCCCTCCCCCAAGCACACCGCATCCCCACTCCTCTGCTTACCTCCCGGTGTTTTCTCGATTGGGGAGGAGGCAGCGAAGAGGTGTGGAGGGACAGGGATTTTGGGGAAGGGGCAGGGCCCCATGGAAGGAGTGGAGTAGGGGCGGGGCCAGGGGCAGCGGGAGGGGGGTGTCAGTGATGCGACCCTCGGACCAATGTGCTAGTCCTTATGTGGTCCTCGTGGTGATTCAAGTTTGAGATCCCTGCTATAGGATGTAGATTTTTCTAGACTGTAAATGCTCCTAATTAGCAGTACTTGAATATTAGCAGCAGAGATCTGTACAGCCATACTGAAATGATTGTGAAACTGTCTGTGGAAAGTTATTTGTTACGTCCAATGCCTGCTTTTCTGAATAAAGTTATCTTCTTTCATGATATTCTGAGAGATCCACATCAGACTTCCGTTTGTCACAGAAGTCACGGATTCTGTGACGTCGGCAGCAGCCTGTGAAGTTGGCTTGGGAGCCGCCTGAGCAGCTGAGGCAGCCCCTGGGCCAGACGCATTGACAGCTGCTGGGGCAGTCTTGAGACCCCGGTCCCTCAGCAGTAGGAGTTTGGGTATGGGGGGGCTCAGTGCTGGGGATTTGTGTGGGGTCATGCTTACCTGATGGAGGGGCTCCCCGGAAGGACGTCAAGAACTCTCCCTCAGCTCCTAGCTCCATATGCTGCCTCTGTCTGCAGACATTGTCCCCGCAGCGTGCAATGGCCACAGTTCCCAGCCAATTGGAGCTGCAGAACTGGGACTTGGGATGGAGCAGAGGCAGCACATGGAGCTAGGAGTTGGAGGTTGCTGCTTCCCAAGAGCCGGGTAGGGAACCTGCCCCAGCACCCAGGGCACACCCCCTGGAACGCCACCGCCAGCATGCACGGTACTACCGGGGCTGCCCTCCCCCCAAGTTTTAGTCAGGGGTATATAGTAAAAGCCATGGACAGGTCCTGAATTTATGTTTACTGCCCGTGACTTTTACTAAAAGTACCCATGACTAAAACGCAGCCTTATTCATGGTATATAAAGTTTCATTTTACAAACTAACTTGTTCTTGAACAGAGACCATTGACTTGCATATTTTTTTGTGTGCTCTAAAACTTGCCAGATGTACTTCATTTTATTTGAGAGCTATTTTTCTCTGATAGAAGTATGCATGTCAGGAAAGTGACTGGGAATTTTTAATAAAAATGTAAAACATTTTTTGTTCTGTTAAACAATGGAGTTCAAGATACTGGAAGGTTCATCTTGGTGTGACCTTTTAGATAATTGATTTGAGTAGGTTTATTTGAGAAATGCAAACAGTTACTTGTATAAGTTCATCATGTATTAGTATAGTGAATAGGTTGCTAATTTAAAACACCTTTGTTGTCTAATGAAATACTAACATATTTATTTAAATTGTAATAGGGCCATAGAAGAATGGTTTGCTGTACAGCTTGGAGTGAAGACCATCCAATATGTAACCTATTTACCTGTGGGTTTGATCGTCAGGCTATTGGCTGGAACATCAACATCCCTGCATTGTTACAGGAAAAATGAAATGCTAGAAGAATTTTTGCTTTTGTTGCCATGGACTTGTAAACTTTTTTTGTTATTGCAGACTCTTTTGAATATTAGTCTGCTTTCATTGTACAAGTTCTCCCTTAAAAGGACTGCTCTGCAAATGTTGTTGTTACCACATTGTGCACCATTTGCATGTAATGTACAGAAAATGTGACTTTTTTAAAAAATAGTTTGTCTTGTGTATGAACTTTTATATCTTAGCATCCACTGGTCAGTAGAAAGGAGTTCACTGTTATATAGAGCATATAAGTATTCATAAGTTATTCAGCATTTGCTAGATGAACAGTAGGGCATTACTTTGTGACTTAAATGTGAAATTTATATACTTATTGTGAAGAATGAATAGTAGTCTATTGCATTTTCCATAATTTTACATATCTGCCTTGTGTTAAAAGGAATCTTCAGGACTGAACTTCAAGAAGTGTGAATTTCAGTAATAGTATCATGGTAAACATTTTCTTGTTTGCGTCTGTCTGAAATATTATTTTTAGTGCTGCAATGTAGTGTAACTTCAACTCCAATTTTATTCTAGTTACTGGAGAAATAACATGGGTTTGAGAGAGAAAAAACAAACAGCCTCTTGTAGTATGCATATAAGGCTGGGTTAAAACATTCAGGATGTTTTTGCATATTTCTCTTGAAAAAGAACAAGGAAGTGTTCGTTCTGCCCTTCATGCATAAAGCTCATTCCAATCTTATAGCATCTCACACTAGCAAAAATCCAGAATATTGTTGTTCTAATCACTGAAATCTATTCAAGCAAATTTTAAAGCACTTTAGTTTATAGCTATTGTTATAAACCATTTATGAAAGTTTAAGATGTTCCACTGAATGTGAGTTGACTTGTATAGGAAGGATTTGACACTTTTTGGTTATGTATCCAGAAAGGAAATTTTGTTTGTTTACCTTCAGTGAACATATTTTTAAATGGGTTAATTTCCCTAGTTTTATTTTGAGCCAGCAATATGAAGTAAATGAGTACTACCTCAAAAAATGAATTTCGGTCAGGATAAGTTGAGTCTTTCCATACCCTTGAGAAAGTACTTTTGGTCTGTGTCTTGAAATACTGTCTTTAAGATGAAAGACAATCCATGCCAAATGTGATTATTAAGATAATTAATACTTAAGGCTAATGGGACAATACCATGGATAAACATCGTGTGTCATCTTTGTTCTTTCAGCTCTAACTAAGGCTGCTGCAGTCCCTTCTCCATTCCGGAGGGAATAACTCTATAGCTTTTCCCACCTTGCTCCCAAGTGATCTTACACTGGCTTTGCTCTTCACTGTGTTGTTTAGCCTTGTTGTACTGGCATTGTTTTGAGTTATTGCCAGCTGTTGCTCAAATAAGCAAATGCATTTGGCAGCTGACATTTTCAGAAGCAAGAGGAAGGCTGCTTTAGATGGATCTTTTAGCTGCCCCTACCTGTCTGACATATCACAACATAAGATCAAAGTAATGAGATGGTGGCTTCTTACATAGTAAGATGTTTAAAGTGGATTGCCATAAGTTAAGTATTCTGATCTTTTAATCACATTTGTATGATTATATGAAACAATAGCCGAGCTTGAGTGCTCTACAGCACTGTTTAGATAGAAGTTGAGAGGCTGATTTGTTAACTGGATCTATCATTCATTAGTATATGAAGGCAAAGAGGTGGAGTAGAAGGTTAGAGTAAGTGCACCATTAAGTAATTATGAAAAAATTGGGTTCCTAGCAGTAAGCTGAAGCATAAAACTATGAAAGAATAATAAGGGGTGAGGTAGTTAATGGAGAGAGACTATAAGAGAATGTATGTGGCGACTTCATAGAGCGGAATGTCTTATGGTAACTTGATTTTTCAAAATACTTGTTTTTCTGAGATACAGTGTATATGTAGACCGTGAGTCTTTCAGAATTGCCACACTTCCATACCTGCTAATGAAGGGTTCAGGAGATCAACTGTATGCTTTAACTGCTGGTACCAGAGGACTTTGATTTAAAGGACACTGTCACAGTATCTACAGTAATTGTCAAGTAGTTTTTTGTTTCTAACAATTTGGAAGATTTAATTTAAACTCTCATCAGATTTTTTTACTCTCTGAGGTATACACCATGGGTTGGTGTTGGGCTGCAGACGTTTTTTACAAACAAGATGAAAACATCTTTTTGTTAGAGATGAAGGAAAAGAGACATAAGCACAGATGCAGTCTGGATACTTAAAAAAAATTCACACTTGCCATGTGCACCTCCTGCTAATAGAATCAGAGCATCTCCAGGTTGGTCCATATCCAGTATCCTCAGCAATGATTAACCATTTAATTTGCGTGGACTTGACCATCTTAGGTTGGAGGAAAGATCAGTAGTGTGATCCTGCTATCCTAAACTGTATTTAACATATACATATATAACACAGTGCTATTGAAATCTATGCAGTTTGTCATTGCTTCCAGTGACTGCTGACCTTCATATCACCAGAGGGATCAACCTCTGACATCAGAAAGGAATCTACACTAAATAATTTTCTCTGGGGATGGAGTGGAGGAACGAACCAAGGTGCTAGAGACAGGTTCTCGGGAGCAGACTAATACTTAATCAGTTGAACAACTGTACCATCTTTTATATTTCTACTACTTGGATGTAGTATTGGGCCATAAATTTCCCTTTCCAGTAAGGTAAAGATTGGTGGTGGACAATGATACACTGACTGAACATGTGTAATCATTTCAGTTTTGGGCATGCATGGAATCAGGAGTGTTCTAGAGAGAGCTAATTAATTATATCCAACATTTCATAAAATGGAGGAATTTGCTGTTACGTATTTTCATTATTGATGCAGAGCTTCACTTGGATGCATCACTGGACAAACACAAAAATCTTTGGAGCGGGGGGAATTCCCCATCAGCAGTGCACATTGGTTTTCACAGACTCAAATTCTGTACATACTTTTAGAGTCAAAATAATTTGGAGTGAAACATTTTATTTGTTGTCTAAGTCTGTGAAAGCCAGTTTCTTTTGAAAAAAAATCTTGAATTTATAATTACGTGAAACTACTTGTTTTTATTTACTTGTATTCTGCTGATTTGTTTTTAGATGTTCTGTGTTTTCTTCATTACAGTTTGAAAATGCATTAAATCATTCAACAGAGTTTTGTAACTTGCTCTTCATAAACTCTGTCCTTATTACCTTAGTATTGCTGTTACCTCAGTATTTCAGGCTATGGGAACACAATCAAATGATTCCCCACCACCACCACAATTTTCTACCCTGATCCCTTTCTTCTCCTCTAGTTCAGTTTCCAAGGCAATGGCAGGCAGATTGCTGCTGGAAAAGGGCTAAAGCTGTCCCTGAAAATATGACTTCTGTGATATAATTTGCTATGCTGACAGTTCAATATGGATTTTAAAAGGGCTCAAATGTCTTTCCATTTTTTTCCAATTCTGTATAAGCAAATCTTCAATTGCATCTTGTTGCACGGGTTATAACACCCTCCGTGTGACTTTTTTAAAAAAAGTTGTATAAAATTGATTTTCGTGCTGAAAGAACCTAGTTAAAATGATTACAGTACAGTTTTAATTTCTGTGTCGCACCCCTGAGTATCACTTTAGTGATGGAAAGAAACCACTGATATCACTTGTAATAAACTGAAATCAAGATTAAGTGATCTTGTAGATTTGAACATCTGTGTAAAAATGAATTACAATTGCTATGGAAAGTCCTTGCAGAACTCAAATCCATCCTAAAATGTTCATGTAGAGTTGTTAGTATGTAACTATTCCACATTGTTCTTATCTGGCCCCACAAGCTAAGCAGGGTCACATCTAACAAGCAATAGGATGCAAAACCTTCAAGGAGAAAAACTTATTATACCTATGGATTAGGAGCTCAGGGTACAATAGGTGGCTCTATTCCAACTCTCTGAACTAGTGTTAGTTGGTGTTGCTGGATACCCATTGCTGAGCCCAGGCAACTGGGAGGAGGATATTGTCTGATCTGAATGCAGAGCGGGCAAGAGCCAGACCCAAGCAGGAGGAGGAAGTAGATTGGGAGATGGACCCTATGGAAGGGGAGTTATCGGGAGAAGGAGCCTTGGGGATGGGGCAGAGTTGGGAAGGAAACTGATTGGGAATTGGAGTGGGTGAAGTGAGACTGGATCTGGCTGGTCAAGAAAAGTGGACTGAACCAGTGAGGAGGGAGGAGGAAAGGGGTCAGGGAGAGAGCCAGGATGTGGTGACATGACTGGAACAAGGAGTATTGGGGCGGGGGACTGAATTCATATGAGGAGCACTGGGAGAAAACTTTGGAATGGGAACCAAATGGGTGTGGAGAAATATGGTCATTTTGGGAGGAGACTGGAGAGACAGATTGCTAGAGGAACCAGAGAAGGGAGGGATCTCTGCCTGGGTGAGGAGACACAATCCTGACCTCCGTGTGCAGGTGGTGGAGTATCCCTCGGTGCGCCGGAGGCTGGTCCTGGCAGAAACCACTAGGCTTGGAGACCTCCTGGACTATGACAGGGGGGACTGGGTGGATCCCCGCGTGCTCGCTCGACACATGGGGCTCTCCACCCTTGTGATCCCTTTGCGTGTACTCCGGGAGGTGGGGGACGCCCTGTCTCCCGTCTCTCTCGGCTTCCTGCGGCGGGCCCTGCGAGAGGGTTCTCCCCGCCCACCCCTCACCCCAGGCCCTCCGGAATTAGTACTCGGGGCCCCTGCTTCGCGAGCCTTCCTGGCCTCCCTACTCCTACACCCCAAGCCGTTCCGAACCACGCCGAGGAACTATCTCTACGCGCTCATGCTCCACATGTTTTTTTCCTCACCCTCACGTCCCGCCCTGACACCAAGTGACGGGACTATCTCCCACCAAGAGAAGGTGAGAGGCCGTGGGCCAGTGTCTATGCCACCTTAATTCCACGGTCTGCCAGGGATATTAGTTGGCGGCTCCTCCACGGAGCCGTGAGCACAAGTGTGTACCTGGCGCGGTTCACCCCCATACCCGTACACTGTCCCTTCTGCGGCGTGAGGGAGAACCTGGTGCATGCCTACCTCGAGTGCGCCAGGTTGCAGCCCCTATTCCGGCTCCGCCGGAACCTCTTATTGCGGTTCTGGCTGCACTTTTCTCCACACCTCTTCATTTTTGCACACCCCATCTGCGGCCTCACGAAGTAGCGACACCTCGTCAACCTCCTCCTGGCCCTGGCTAAAGTCACCATCTACACTACCAGGAGGAGGATGCAAGACGAAGGGGTGCTCTGCGATGGTGGGGCCTATTTCCGGTTGTCCCTGGTCTCACGTATCTGGGCAGAGTTCCATTGGGCGGCGTCCACTGGCTCCCTTGACAGCTTTGGGGAGCAGTGAGCGCTGTGCGGGGTTCTCTGCTCGGTGTCCCCGTCTGGTACCCTCATTTTACACCTCTGACCCCCACTCCCGGCCCTGTTTTTTTCATTCGTTGTCCCCTGTAATTAGTTGAACCCGGATCCAGCATCCCTCCCACTTGGCTGGGGGAGGGGCTTTAGAAGTGCTGGGACTTCAATATAGGTTGAGGAGACTAAGGATGTAGAGCTTAGGGCTGGTGGGAAAAGGGAATGGCTGGGCAAGGGGAGTGGGAGTGGCAGGGAGACTGCAAAGAGGTGTCGGAGGGATGAGACTCAGACTTGCTGAGCAAGAAGATGGGGAGTGGGATGAGAAGTCTGAGAAGTGGAAACATGGTGCGGCTAGGTGAGGAGAATGGGACTTAAGTGAGGAACCCAGGGTGCGAAAGAGAGAAGGTGGAGTCAAGAGGACAGAATGGGTCTTGAAGAAAACAAGTGGAAGTCGGTACCTGCTACAGCATGCTTATCAAGCCTGGGAATGGAATCCAATCTTCTTGAAATTTAAACTTTTTAATTATGCTGATGAACCATGTGGGTGTCTGTGATGTCACATGATGAGATTTCTGTTTTCAGTTTGTTTTTTTAAAAACCTAGGCAGTTATGCACACAAAGCCAGGCTGAAAGAACATTAAGGTGGTGGAGTCAAGAACTTAAGAGTTGGGAAATGCCAGAAGTAAGACTGCATGTGAAACCTTAATTTGGCCCTCTTGGTTGTATGCATTTAGGGTCGAGGTCAAAAAGTTTTCTGATGAAATATTTTCCTGCTGGAAAATGCCATTCCCTCCAAACTTTCAGTGAAAACTTGCTGGTTTCAAATAATTTTGTTTAGAGAAAAAGTAAAAATGAAGCATTTTGTTAAGGTCAAAACAAAATGTTCCTGATCAGATTGGAACATTTTGATTTTTCATTCTGAAATTTGTATGTGTTCTATATTTTATTTTTAAAAAAAGGGATAAATAAAAACATTGTCAAGAGTCTAAATCCAAACACATTTCAGTTGTACCAAAATGGGTGTTTAATTCCATGGGCATTCAGAATTCTGCCATTTCCTAGTGTCTGAATGATTGATGGCAACTTTGAGTGTTATATTAATATAGTTTGTTGTTGTGTGTGTAGTATGATGTAGGTCTTGATATTGCTGTGCAAACATGTATGGTCAGTAATGCTCTCATTTAAACTTAGAGCCAGAGTAGACTGTTTAAATTCAGTGTCCTTAATACCTGGTTTGATTTGGTTTTAGTTTAAAAAAAAAATCCCTTAAAATTTCATTTGGGTATATTCAATTTCTATCCTTGTGTTGTGTAGTGCTGCTGAGCATAGTCATTCACCATCAGAATTAACAGCACGGCAGTAGTAGGTAAGGATTCTGGATATAAAAGATCCTGTGAAAATCAGCAATTCTCTTGGAACAGTATCCTCCTTAAGGACATAAGCAATGGTTACTGAAATGCCTTCACTTAGGGTGCACATGCTAGCAGTTTTTAGACGATGGATCTTTGCTTCTTACTCACCTGGCAGGAGCAAATTGAATTGGTTGAGGGAGATGGCATTTCACCCACTCCATTTCACAACACACAAAACATAGGGCTTGTCAGCACAAGAAAGTTGTGCAGTTTAAATAAATGAGATTTTAAGCTAGTTTAATTAAATCTGCAAAAGGCCATGCAAACACTCTTACTTTGGTTTAAATGATTCTTATTGCAGTTTATCTTACTAATCAGAGAGTCTTTAGGCTAAACCCAAGTAAGGATATGTTCACACTAGAAACTACAGTGGCTCCGCTGCAGATGCACCGCTCTACTGTAAGACTGACTAGAGCGATGGAAGTGATTCTTTCACCACTGTAGTAATTCCACCTCTCTGAGAGATGGTGGCTCCGTGGATAGAAGAATTCTTCCTTCCACCTAGCAACATCTGCCTGGGGGCTTAGGTTGGTTATACATTGCACAGGGTGCGATGTTTTTCATAGCCCTGAGCAATGTAGTTAAACTAAACTCTAGTGTACAGCAGCTCTGAGAGTGTTCACATGTTTAAGTTAAATCAGTGCTGCTCTCGGAAGGACAAAAAATCCTCGCTACGACTCTTCACTTGGCAGATTTTAGCACCCTCTTTAGAAGCCCTTTGAAGTTAATGAAAAGGCTCCCATTGACTCCTGTGGGCTTTTGATAACATCCTAACAAGTATCTACAGATTAGAATACATATGTACAGATAGTAAGGCTGTCAAGAGATTAAAAACATTAACTGTGATTAATTTCATGATTAAAAATTACTCACACTGTTAATAGGATATTTAAATATTTTGGATGTTTTCTACATTTTCACATATATTGATTTCAATTACAACGCAGAATGCAAAGTTCACTTTATTTTTGATTACAAATACTTGCACTGTAAAAAAACAAGAGATAGTATATTTCAATGCATCTAATACAATTACTGTAGTGCAAGCTCTTTTTATCATGAAAGATGAACTTACAAATGTGGAATTGTGTACAACAATAACTGCATTCCAAAATAAAACAGTGTAAAACTTTAGAGCCTACAAGTCCACTCAGTCCTACTTCAGCCAATTGCTCAGACAAACAAATCTGGTTACAATTTGCAGGAGACAATGCTGCCCGCGTCTTGCTCATGTCACCTGAAAGTGAGAACAGACATTTGCATGGCACTGTTGTAGCAGACGTCGCAAGAGATTTATGTGCTAGATGTGCTAAAGATTCATATGTCCCTTCATGCTTCAACCCATCATTCCAGAGGACATGTGTACATGCTGATCATGGGTTCTGCTTGATAATGATCCAAAGCAGAGCAGACCGATGTGTATTCATTTTCATCATCTGAGTTGATGCCACCAGCAGAAGATTGATTTGTCTTTTTTGGTGGCTTGGGTTCTCTCGGGGAAGTCACTAGCTATTCTGGGGCCCTATGCAGCTGCCCCCATGGGGAAGGGGGTCTGGCTCAGGGGATAGGGACCACCCTCCAGCACTCACCGGTGGCACGGCTGGAGCTGGGCTGCTGCATGTCCTGCTGCCGGTGAGTGCAGGTCTGACCCTGCTGCATTCCTCAGGGGAGTGGGGGAGGAAGAGGTAGGGCTGGGGTTGAGCAGGGGCAGGAGTTTCGGGGAGGGGGTGGATTGGGGGTAAAGCAGGGGCTGGAGCAGCATGCAGCTGTGCAGGGCACCTTTAGAGTTTTTTTCAAGGACAAGGTTTCCTGATGTGCACACCTTAAATTCCTACCCAAGGAGTCATCTGAGTTACATATCAATCAGGCTCTTTGTTTACTGGTTGTCCCCCTGAAACCATATAGCTCATATCAGGAAGCTTCTTTCCAAGCTTTAGACGTTAGAAGAGCATTGACCTTCTGAAATAGTTTTATCCTATCTAGATAGAAGTCTTCTAGACTATTCACCTGTATTGTAGACAGTTATAAGGGATCCACTATTTCTATCCAGAGACTATAGAGGTGGATTATCGCTTGCTATGATACTGTCAATGCCCAGCCTTCTGTTGGAGTATTGGCCCACTCTACAAGATCACATTCAATGTCTATGGCCCTACTTAAGGACATTGCAGAAACTGAGATTTTCAGAGCTGCTATGTAGTCTTTAATACATGCTTTCTCCAAATACTATGCCTTGGTCCATGCCTCTAGATCTGATGTGGCAGTTTGCAGTGCAGTCCTGTCTTCTGTACTGGACTCTATTCCAATGCTCCCTACTCTTTCCAGGGATACTGCTCGGAAGTCATGTGAAGTGGAGTACCAAAAAGGATACCACTCGAAGGAGGAAAGGGTTACTTACCATAAGTAGTAACAGTAGTTCTTTGATATGTATGTCCTTATGGGTGCTCCTCTACTTGCCCCACATCTCCTCCACTTCAGAGATTTCTCTGTGGGATTTTGAGATAGAGAAGGCAATGAAGTTGGTTCAGGACTCAGGGATACATAGGGCTCTTGTGTTGGCCAAATGGGCACTGCTAGTGAATTTCACGATTGAAGGTGCACGTGTATGTTCAGTGGAGAATAGGGATACACATCTCAAAGTACTGCAGTTATTGCATAGGGTGAGTATCCTCTCCTCCTTCCTACAGGTAAAATGGTATAACCCAAATCTAAATAATATTTTTGACTCCTGTAACACAAGAGTCAAAAATATCATTTAGATTTGGGTTATACCATTTTACCTGTATAACCATTATACTATTTTACATGATGACCCCTTTAACAGTTTTCTGGGCCAGTACAAGTCTGGTCAGAAAACCTGATAGTTGTGTGTCTCCAGGCTTGATTTAAGAAGTTCCCTGTTACCTAAAACCTAGCAGGGAAATGCATTGTTTTGGACAGACTGTATTCTGTGTCTGGAAGGAGACTATTATTGAGTGAGCATGTCTACAAGATTGCAGCTTGAAAACTTAAAATTGTTTATCGTACATGACGTAAAATGTGAATGACTAAGGAGATTCTGAAAAGCCAGTCACCGAACAAGACAAGATGTAGAATGAGCACTGAAGACTACCGCTGAGCAGGAAAGCACCTGGTGAAGATGACATTCCCAATGATACCGTGAAAGATAGAGTCAACAGCAGCACTGTTCACAGATTTTACTACAGACAAAAAAGATTGTTCAGGATGCCTGAAATAACTTTATGCTTCATGAAAAAGATGAGTTCAGAAATGGTTTCAGGCACCTTTACAATTTTCCATGTTTTCCAGAATGTAACGTGCTTGTTGCAATAATGAATTTGAACCAAGCAAGTGGATGTGCATTTGAGTAGGACATAACAATCAGCTGGTTCCATACATCTGCTGCTGGATAGCTGAAAGGTAAGTCATGGTGTGATATTCTAAGGCAGTACTTCTCCAGACTGGGGCTCCTGGCCCAAAAGGGAGGTTGCAAGACTTTTGTGGGGGTGGAGGATGGGGTCTCAAAATCACAAAAAATATTGCCTGAGGGAGAGGAAGCTGGAGCAGCACAGAAGTAAGGGTAGTGATACCATTAGTGGGCTCCTATCAATATGTACAGTAATTTGCTCTCACTTTTGAGGGGAGCGAGGGGTTGTCATTACACCCTGAAATATTTTCAAAGGGGGGCCCAGAAAAAGTTTGAGAACCCTGTTTTAAGGAATTAATTGCCTTTGAGGTAACTGCTTTGATGGGTGAAAAGGAGTTTGGTACTATATGCTGTGCAGGAAAAAGGTATAGACGAAACTTGCATGCAGTTACCAAGGAACATCTTCCTTGCTGAAAGTATGTATAAAAATAGACCTCTACAAAGAGGAACTACAGGCATCTCTCCAAGCTGTTCATGTCGTGTCCAGAAAATACCTTCCTGGAAACACAGAGAGCAGCTGAGCAGTCTTAGTTTTCAATGGAGCAGACAGAGGGTCTCAACCATGAATGCCAATGGCTATAATTGAAACTCAGTCATAATATGCTCACAAGAGAGAGATGGAGCCACATAGATAGGGATAATGTGGAAGAATATACCTTGGACAGCTGCTCAGGTCAAATAGAAGCCAGATGGAAGAAATCAAGAGGAAAGAGATTGAACTCCCTAGGAGGTTCTCTTTATGGCAGACCGAGGGAAGACACAGTCTCTGAGAAGTCATCTATAGAGTTGATGATGCATGTTCATCCCAGGACTTCTATTGACTGCGCATTTTTCTCTTTCCGGAGAGAGGGAATACTTGAGGATCGTTAAGAATATATGCACATTAACTCTCATATCTATCAGACCAAGTCTGCTTTACAAACACAATACCTACATGGTATTTATCCCCATTTAAAACATCTTATCTCTATGCACAACATTTCAGTCCCATCTTGTTCCAACCAGGTGCATTATTTCACATATTACCACTTTTAGCTCTAGGCTCACCTTTGTTCTCTACTAAGCACTATAGATTTTCTGGGTTCCTTATCCCCTAATATAGGGTCTTAGTGTGTGTGTGAAAATATCTCTGAATATAAATATGTACTGTATGTATGTGTAAGGGTTTATTTTTAACATTGATTTATTCTGTTGAACGAAATTTGATATTGAAAAATATCTGGGCTAAGTATTACAAAAAACAAACAAACCCAAACCTTTGTTATGTTGAAAGATGTAGACTATAGAGTTTTACAGCTTAGTCCAGGGGTCTCCAAACTTTGAGACAAGGGCCATACTAGATTTTTGAAGGGGCTTCGCAGGCTGAAGCAACAGTGGGGGATAAAAAATAAACATATGCAAATATATGTAAATCATAAGAAAAAACACTACTGTGTCAGTGTTGCATTAAATTCTAAATCAGATGTAATCAATGCCGGTACTGTGAAATCACACAAAATATTTGTTAATACATTAAAAATCATTTCACATTATTTTTTAATTTTATTTCCATCTTCATTTATTGGAGACGTAATTAAGCATCTAGCTTGTATTTTTACTCTAAGGCAGGGCTCTGTGCCTGCTAAGCTGCAGCAGCGACTCTCCCCCTAAGTTGGCTCCCCTTTTTGGGGGACACTGGCTCCCAGGGACACTCGCCCCTCCGCACAGCTCAGCTGAGCTGCTCCCACGTGCGAGCTGCTGCCAACAGTCCTTTCCCCTGCCTGCTCAGCTGCAGCAGCCTTTGCCTGCTCACTTCTCCCCTGTTGGCTGGGGGGCCGGACAAATCGAAGCCGCGGGCCGGATCCGGCCCTCGGGCTGTAGTTTGGAGACCCCGGCTTAGTCTATAAATAGAGTTTGCGGTGGGATGTTTTTCCCATTCAGTGAAAATTTTTGAGATATCAAAAACTTTTCCTACCCCAAATAGGACAAAAAAATTAAATCTCAAAAAAATAAAATTTAGTGGAAAATGTGAGAAAAATCGGTTTCAGTTGATTGATTTTTAAATATTTTGTTTTGAGGTGCATCTTTTATGTAATGTTTTTTAGATCTAAATTTACTAATGTTTTGAAACAGATATTTTGACATGAAAAACTGAAATTTTCTGGCTCCAAATGTTGAAACATTTTTGACTTTTTCAAAAAAAGTTTTTTAAAAAATTTCAGGTTGGGAGATTCATCAAACTTGACTGGGTAGTGAATAGTTTTGGTTTCAACAAACTGGCATTTTTTGGTGAAAAAACAGTTGGTTGAAAAATTCCCCAGCCAACTCTATCTACACTGTAGTCAGCAGAACCTTCATGCCAGGGAGTTTTTGGCTAGCTAGAGGAAAAGAGGTGTTGCACTTTTAAGGGCTCCCTTGCATCAGGGAGCAGAAGGGGGAAATTTACAGGGATGGACAGGAAGGGCAGGAAGTAGTTGGGGCCAGATCAGGAGAATGTCCCTGCAATGTCCTTCATTCTGTTGAGACCTAATAAAACCACATTCCTTCCAGCATGGCCAGACATTTAGTACATGAGATGAATACAACACTTAAAGGCAGCAAAGCCTTGATTCAACAATGAGAATCGTGCAGAGGCTGGCCCTCTGTTCTTGCATGCAGATCTGTGACAAGTGTGCAAGAGAAAAAGAAATATAAATAAATATCACTAAGTGAGGCTAATCAAAACCCCATTGCTTTGTTTGAAAGAAAAAATGTATGTGACTCATTCTACAGCAGAAATGTAAAAATAAACTTAATATTTAAAAGCCTAGTAGATTCTGAATCCGGGTTGTATAGGGTGAGATGCCAGGAAGATAACTTAGAGCAATTTTAAAATGACTAATCTTTTTAAGAATCTGTTGTACAATTACAATTTGAGAAGGACGTTTAGAGAATGTTTTGTTATTTTGTATCTTCATAAGAAGTTTTGCGGGATAGGAGGTAATTTATTGAGTACCTCTTCCAATAATCTTTTTAAGAGAGTTAGGCCCTGATTCATCAAGTGACCTAAGTGTGCTTTTGTTATAATTATCTCTTTGTATTGCAGTAGCATCTAGGAGCCCTAGCTAAGGGCTAGGACCCATTGTGCTGGATGCTATACAAACACACACAAAAAAGATTGTTTCTGCTCCGGAGAGCTTACAAGCTAAGTATCAGACAAGAGTTGACAGGTAAATAGAGACAGGCAGGGAAGCACAACTAAACAATGAGTACGTGTCTAACTCTGAGCACACAAATGGTACGCCTCGTGCTTAAAGTTATTCAAGTGCTTAAAAATCTTACTTAACTGGGGTCTTAAATCTCAATAGGTGGCCCCAAACCTCCAAACTCTTCCAATGTCTGTAGTCATATTGCCTTCCACAGGATTCAAGTTCATCATGTAAGTGTCTTCAGGATTCAGAACTATTGTTTTTGATTTTGGGTCTTAAGCCACAGCTACCAATACAGAGATGTAATGTCCTTGCAATATAACTTATTTTCTGCTTAGCCATTTAAAAAGAAAAATCATAACTACTATGAGAACTCCACAGAAGAGATTTTCCTCCCCATGACATCTGCCTGCCTCAAAATAGCATGAGAGGGAGACAAATGAAAAGCCATTTGCATAAACAAGCTAGGATCAAACTTTCCCCACGACTATTCCTTAGAGAACTGTGGCAATATAATACAAGGATTATCTCTGTCAGCACTCTTCCTCAGTCTTATTATTGAAATATTGGAGGCCAGGGACTTATTTTCTAGGGTCTCCAGACTCCCTCACATTGAAGCATCGTGTTGTATTGATATACTCAAGAACATTTAGAGCTATGTAAATCCAGCTTAATTTGATCTTGATCCTCAGTTAATATGCTTTTGATATTTTTGCCCACCTGTTCTCCTGAAGTTTGCAACTTCCGAATTTTAGGAGAAATAGTGTCTAGCTTTTGATCAATTTTTATTATTAAGCTGATATCAAGTATTTTAAAGTTATTTCCTCCCCAGCAGCCGCTGCAGAACAAAAGGCCTTCTTAAATAACCAATCCTGCTGACAAATGGTTTTTTGATATAAACAAGGGCAGAGTGCAAACATAGGCCCCAGTCCTACAAGATGCAAATCCAAGTGACTTAAATGGAGCTCCCTATAGGAAGAAATGTCCAGTTCTGTGATTCAGCTTGCAGGGACAATCAAATAGTCAATTTTCAACTGACAAAACATATTGGGTAATGTTAACATTCAAACTATTTAGTAAAAGCCATTGAATAATTTTTCCACAAGTGAATTTGGCACATTATCCTCCGAATTCTACAACTGGTGTAGAGACAGCATGGTCTAGTGGTTAGGGCAGTGACTGATCCTAAAGGATGCTTTAATTCCAGTCCTGACTCTGCCACTGATTTGCTGTGTGTCCTTGGTTATTTCACTTCCCCTCTTGATACATGTTCCCCTTATCTTTTGTTCTGTCTCTTTATAGTGTAAGCTGTTTGGGGCAGGGAGAATCTCTTACTGTGTGCCTAGACAGTGCCTCATACAGTGAGTCCATAATATATTTCTTTTAAATTGCCAAATGTATGTGAATGTTCAATCAGAGTTCATTGCAAATATTCACAGGTCAAAAATTGTACAGTTTGGATAGCTACAAAAATGTATTACTTTCCTTACATGACTGGATGTGTTATTTAACTAAGCCACACACCAGAAACAATCCATCTGACAATTAAACATAACATTTTAAATGGGCTTTCAATAAACATTAAAGCATTTATGTGTAAAAATGGACTTTCTGTGAGTATTCTCACTAGGCAATGATGAGTGCTGGAATGTTTTTGGAGAGTGAAAGTGACAGAGTTTGTGCACATAGTTATTATGAAAAACTTGTTTATTATCACTCAGCTTTAGTACGTCTGGAAAAATAGGGGCAATTTGGAAGCAGAGTTTCCAAAGCTGTTTTGGGAAATTGGTTCTGACTGTCCATGTTCTGATTGGTGGGTTGGGCCTTTTTGTGTGGTTATCTGTGTGACAGACAGAGAGGGCATAACGAGATCTAATTGCTAATTTCAACTCTTAGCCAAGTTCAAACCTGCAAGTAGGTGCACATTGTTATCTGTGTGGCAATCAGCCATGGTAGCAGCTTACCAAGGGAGCTGGTAAAGACTTGGAGCCTTTAAATCGGGATGGGATGCCTTTATTATAGGTGTGCTCTAGTTCAGCCATAAGTTTTTGGGCTTTATACAGGAATTACTGGGGAAATTTTGGTGGCCTATGTTATGTAGGAGGTCAAAATAGGTGATCTTAATGATCTCTTCAGGCCTTAGTCTATGACAGAGGTTCTCAAACTGTGGTCCACAGACCATCAGTGATCCACGAATTCCATTCAGGTCTGTGCATAGTTTCCTCTAAGATGCCCGTGTGGGCGGTTGCACATGAGAATGAAGGGCCACCCACCTAATTAGTGGAGCTGCACAAGCATGGCTCCACTAATTAGGTGCCTGGACCCTGGAGAAGATGCACAGGTGAGGTGAGGTGGTAGCCTTGGGGGGAATAGGAGGTAGATGGGAGGGGACAGTGGGGTGAGAAGAGGGGGTGGGGGAAAATCGGGATGTGCCAGCAGCAGCGGCCAAAGAGGCGACTTTCCCCAGCTCCAGGGCTACAGCTATCGGGGAGAGACCCCCCTCTCCTTCCCAGCCCCAGCTCAGGGGCTACTGCTGCAGCAGGGGAGAGAGGGCACATCTATCCCATTAGAAAAGTAAGACTACTGATATTAAAATGAGTTGTGTTCTTTTATTTGTAGAACAAAAAAAAGTTCATTATTAAGGTTTTTTTATATAGCACTTTTATCCAAAGCGCTTTTCAATAGTTAGCTAATGGTACAAACAACATTTGGAAAGATCATTAAGTGGTCTGCCAAGACCCTCAGCAATTTTCAAGTGATCCATGGGGAAAAAAAAAGTTTGAGAGCCACTGGTCTATGAATATGTCTAACTCACCCATGACATAGACATATCACTGGTCTTGTTGTAGTTGCAAAAGAGTTATTAATTGACCCCCGTTCAGAAGGCAGGATGTTCTGCAAGCCATTTGCCTGTGACTTTCCAATTGGCTGCAGTGGGCGCTTTGGGCAGGATCTGGCTGTGGAAGTGATATAACATCTCCTGTCTTTTTCTTCCTCTTTCTGCCACCCGCTTTCTTCCTCTCCTTCATCTGCCTCTCTCCCCGCTTCTAACTGGTTTCTAATACCACAATGTGAGTCCATTGGCCATTTGAGCCCCACATGGGCCTGTGGATAAAAGGGGAAGTAGGGAGGCGCAAAGGCTAAGAGGCTACGCCAGCTTGAGGCTAGAGCACCAGCAAAGGAGCATCTTAGATGCTGCTCTGTGGTTTTGATGTATTCCTCCCTAGCACCCTTCCTTGTGGTCACATCCTGGTCTCTGAGGATCATCAAGATGAATTTTTTTCTTTCACTTTCTATTTATGTGCCTGAGTCTTTCTAAAATGTTAGTAGAATATTCTTATTCTTCTTCTTCTTACAGCAGGGAAAAGAAATTGCTGCGTAATCAGATTTTTGTGACTCAGAGGTGCAGTATTTTAATTGATTACTTCTTAAATGTGCCTGTGAACAGAAATACTTGAAGTTTCTTACTAGACAAATGATGCATCAGTCATTGCAATTAATAATCGGTGTGGGCCTGTTTCTGAGAGTGCTTGAACTCCATTGTGACAATTGGGCCTACAAATTTACCGTCACTGTGAGCTCAGCTGTAAAAGGTATGTAAAAGTTCACAAGATGTTACAATAACAAATAACCTATAACAGAGGCTGATGGGAAAAGGTATGAAATGGAGACAATAACTGAATTAGTGTAAAGGCCAAGTTGATATGAGTCAAGGATTGTGTTGAAATTTTGACACATGCTTGTTAAAAACAGGAGATGTGGAGCCAGAAGTTAATGACCCAAAATGGGTATGGTGGATATTAGGTCTCATTGGAGGACAAAATAATGAGAGGCTGGGCTGTTCCACCCATCACTCCCTTTGAGGGTCCTTAAAAGAAAGAACAAAAAGGACAGTAGTTGGAAAGAACAGACAGCAGCTCCCAGAGCAAGTTTCACCATCATGATTACCACTCCCCCAACCTCCTGGGACCCCAGGCCTTTGCTATCCGGACCCCAATCCCAACTAGAAAGAAAGGGGCTCAGATGACATTGTCAACCCTACCAGCTCCTGCTGAGTCCCAAATACCACCTGGGATGACAGTTATTACCATCTTTGATACCAATCCAGAGACTGTCAAACAATGGGGGATTTTCCTTCTACCAACTCGTTCCAGCTAAAGGGGAGGAAGGAACAAGAGATGTTAAAATAAAAAAACAATGTAATACTTTGCATTTCAAATGCTTTAACTCCACCTCTTTTCTATATCTTTAACAGAAGGTTAAAAGGATCTATAATGGTGTGTTTGCCATGGTGCTATGCAGGCAAAGGTCTCTGTATGCCAAGCCCTCGTCCTTGTTTAATGCCATTTAATGCTGGACAGTGTCTGGGTTATGTTAACACCTCCTGCCCATTTATTCCATCTAAATTAATACAACCGCTCCCTAATTCATTGAAAGCTGCAGCCCTCCAAGATTAGGCCTTAATTTCTCAGTCACACAAATTTTCTCTTTTCAGATCCAGCTATTTATATTCTTCTATTTCAGAGGCCCTGTTTTATATGAACTTTAAACCCAAACTACATGCGCCTGTCACTCCTGCAGCAGGACACAGTGATGGGCGCAGTGAAGGATAGCTGGTTCTCTCAGTGCATTATTAACGCCCAGAGCTCTTGCTACTATCGCTTACTTAATCTCGGCTTGACCAGCAGTGCCTGGAACTGAATCTCAGCCTTCAGAGCACTTTGACTCACTTGCTGTTCAGTAATCTGGAGCTAGGAAATGATATTAACTCACTCAGTAGCAGTTATTTATATACATATATAACAGCGTCCTAGAAATCTTTCACGTTTTACCTCATTCTCACTATGATCATTGAGGCTAGCAGTACATGCAAACACACCTGCTGTTGCTGAGCCTCCATCTCCTTCCATTTGTCAGTAGATTTAGCTGTTGTATCTTGTCATCATTCTAGATTATGCTCACTCTGGAGCACAGGCTGCCTTTGCACTGCTCAGATGGATAGATCATAGCACAAAAAAGCCCTGATACCTGATTGGGGCCCTCAGGTGTGACTTCCATGTAAACAATTTGAATGTATGATCTTTTAATGCATAATGGTCACTAATATGTTCTCTCTGTCTTGTGTAATCTCAAGCCCCAAATCTGTTATTTACAATCACGTATTTTAAACAAATGCAAATAGGATACAGTTCAGTAAAAAGGTGATGGTGGAAGGAAACCATCTTAATTTGTGATACAACAGGAAGAGAGTTTGAGATGTCATCTTAAAAATCTCCTTTTACTTTGATTTTTTTTTCTCTTTTTACCTCTGATTATTACAAATAACACCCAAGATTTCTTTGGAAGAGATTAGAAGGGAGAAAATGTTCTGTTGGTTTTTCTTTCCTTCTTGTTTACACTGGGAATGTCTATAGTTCCACTGTAGTTTGTGTGGGTTACTGTTTCACAATACTTCGTGCTGGTGAAGCCTGTCACTCAGCAACGGAAAAGAGAGCAACTTTTTTATAAAATAGGAAAATATGACTGTAAAACCAGAAAATTTGGCAGGTGTGTGTCTGTGTTCTTATTGGCTCGTAATATATGAAATGATGTTAAATTGACTAGTTTTCAAGTTGATAGTGGTCCTTTTATGTTTTCATGCTGTTACCAGAAAAAGGTATCCACTTTATCTCCTCTTTTAACAAAACAGGACTCTGATCCTGCAATGAATTCTACAAGGCAGATCCCCTTTATGTCAGAGGTAGGGTTGCCAACTTTCTGATTGCAGAAAACCAAACTCCCTTTCCCAGACACAGGTGACCTGATGTCCCGATTTTTATAGGGACAGTCCCAATTTTTGGGTCTTTTTCTTATATAGGCTCCTATTATCCCCTGTCCCGATTTTTCACACTTGCTATCTGGTCACCCTACATGCCCCGCCGCTTCTCCAAGACCATGCCCCTGCTCATTCCATCCCCACTCCATCCATCACTCTCCTCCCAGCCCCGCTTGCTCATTTTCACCGGGCTGGGGCAGGGGATAGGGGTGAAGGCTCTTGGGTGAGGCCATCGATGAGGGTTTTGGGGTACAAGAGGGGGCTCTGGGCAGGGGGTTGGGGAGTGGGAGGGCGAGGGCTCCCACTGGGGACTCTGAGGTGGGGCTGAGGGATTTCGGGTGCAGGAGGGGGCTCCGGGTTGGGACTGAGGGGTTCAGAGTGTGATAGAGGTCTCAGGGCTGGGGCAGGGGTGTGGGAGGGGAAGCAGTCTCTGGGAGAAAGTTGGGTGTGGGAGAGGGCTCAGAGCTGGGGCAGGGGGTTAGGTGACGAAAGGGTTTGGGGTGCGGGCTTCGGGCTTTGGGTCGCACTTACCTCAGGAGGCATGTCCCTCTGACTCCTAGGTGTGCTGCCCCCATTTGTAGGTGCGCTCCCACTGTCCGCCCCTTCACCTAGGAGCTGGAGGACGTACTGTCCTCTTCTGGGAGCCGTGCAGAGCTGGCGTCTGCCAGCCACTGCGGCCAACTGGACTTTTAGCGACCCGGTCAGCTGTGCTGACCAGTTGCCAGGGTCCCTTTTTGACCGGCCGGTCTGGTCAAAAATTGGATGCCTGGCACCCCTAGTCAGGGAGGCTTAGTGATCAGACTGTACTCACTGCAGGATCAGAGCCTGGGTGAATATGTAGAGATTTACACACAGTTCCTAATGTGGTCCTGCTTCCTGACACATGGGTGCTGCACAGATAATACATTGCATGCCTAGCATAATGCTATCAAGTTACTGGCTCAGCATTTCCTTTCATCAGTGAAATGATCCAAGTATTTAGGCCTTGAGTCTCCTTCTATTCCACTAGTTTTACTCTGGGGTAACTCCATCAATTTCTGTGGTTTTACATGGGAGCAATGGAGAGCAGAGTTAGATTCTTTTCCTCTTTTATTGGGCAAGTGGAAGAAGTTTTCTTCATCAGGAATTTCCCTTCAGGGAAACAATCTCTGTTCTTGTCCATATCCTCTCCAATCCTTCAAAAGAGGTTGGGGGGAGGAATTCACTTTTTGTTTTCTTAAGGAATTGCATCCGTTTGTTTTAAAAAAATAAATGTGCAAATCTTGCTGACACAGCCCTAAGTAGTTGCACAATTCAATAAATGATTCTATTTAATTTTGAATATTTTTCTGTACATTATTCCCAGCTAACCAATGTCTGAGAGATTAATCAGCAGCAGGCTTCAGGGAGCCTTAAGGAAGAGTGAATTAAGCATTTTGACTTTGTGGGACCCAGATTTGTGTGTGACTTGTATCAGAATGTGGTGGTCTCAGTCTGGTGCTACTAAGTGTTTATCTCATGACACCAGTGGAGGATTTGGCACAACTAATAGTCTCCTCTCTGGAATAGCAAGATTGTTGGCAGGCCTGTTTTGTGAAGTTTACACAACATCTGCTGCCTATGCTGTGCTCGTCTGTAAAGCTAGTGAACCATTAGGCCCTCACATCTGGGTGTGCTTCTATTAATCTAATTTGCCCCAACCACCTAAAGAGTTAGATTACAGAATCATTAGAAAATACCAGAGCTGGCCCAAATTGGAACTCCAGTTCAGAATACCTTTAAGTCCTGGGGCATTTCATAGATGGACCCTAACTTAATGTCTAGAAAATTTTAACAGGAACACTTTTATCAGCTGTATGTGATACATGCCTCCATCCCACAGCTGTGTCATAACTGTATTCCACTGCTTGGATTTTCTGTTTATATTTAAGCTTCCTTCTGACTCTGTCCTGTTGACAGTGTGACAGTTATTTTCAAGCACCTTCAATCTCCTTAGTTTTGATATAGACAGACTTGCTATTTTGTGATATGCTTCCTCAGATGTCGGAGTTCATCTGTTTTTTTTCTGGTCTCCAACAAACCTCTTGTGTTGAGTCAGAGTGCATTTTGTGGGGAATTTTAGTACACAGCAATGTGTTGTTAGTTATAAATACCACTAGAGGGCAGGCTAAGATACATGGAAAAGTGTTTTTATAAAACTGTACATTTGGTTTATTTGAAGCGCAATCTAAAATATGTTGATCTATAATTTATGTGCCTGGGAGGCATTGTAAGGTAATATAATTGGTCTGCCAAAGCAATGGTGGTGTTTGCTTTGAAATATGCCTACCAACAAACTATCTTAAAATAAGAATGAATGTGCCATATTTTTTGATGCACAGTTTTTTTTTAAATAATCCTGTGGGCTCACCTGATCCTCTTTCATTAACCTTTTGCCTGAAATATTTAGAAAAAAACAAACTCTAAAAATAACAGTCACTTCTTGTTTTAAAGACACGGTAAGAACTTTTCACTTTGCAAAACGGTTTCACAGAATTACTGCCCTTTAAGAAAGTGCCTCAGCATTGGAAGAAAAAACATTAGATGTCATTTCTGTTAGAGTCAAAAACTGTAGGTTTCTGTTGTGAGGTGTTTTCTTTTTTAGCATGCTTGTTTAGTCAGGGTTGTACATGGCAAATATGTTCCTGAATGAATGCCCATATTTGAATCCTTCTGGAGAATAAAATATCTCCTAGACATCCTTTCAGCAGTCAATACATGCAGTTAAGTGAACAGCAACAGTAACTCAGTGTATTTAATAATAAGCAGTTTTTTTAAGCTGTTACAATGAATATTGGTACCCAGACATATATAGAACCTGATCCAAAGTCCATTTAAATCAATAGATTCCTAGTGCCCGCAATGAGCTTTGGATCAGGCCCCATAGAGCAGCGTTTATAGCAGGCGTGGCCAACCTGAGCCTGAGAAGGAGCCAGAATTTACCAATGTAATTTGCAAAAGAGCCACAGTAATATATCAGCAGCCCTCCATCAGCTCCCCCCCGCTCCCGGCGCCTCCCGCCCATTGGCAGCCCCACCGATCAGCCCCTGCCTATCCCTCCCTGCACCTCCTGATCAGCTGTTTTGTGGTGTGTAGGAAGTGGGGAGGGGGAGGAGCGAGGGCATAGCAGGCTCAGGGAAAAGGGATGGAGTGGGGGCAGAGGCAGGGGTTGAGCAGTGAGCACCCCATGGCACACTGGAAAGTTGGCTTCTGTAGTTCCCGCCCTGGAGTCGGTGCCTATACCAGGAACCGCATATTAACTTCTGAAGAGCCGCATGTGGCTCCGGAGCCACAGGTTGGCCACTCCTGGTTTATAGGATCGATGTTTCTTGTTGCTTCTTCTGAGTATTAATGTGGGTCCTTGTGACTAGACACAAGATCTAAACTTCCTTTTACAGTTATATAAATTATTAGAGAGACAAGGTGGGTAAGATAATACCTTTTATTGTACCAACTTCTGTGGGTGGAAGGGACAAGCTTTCAAGCTCCACAGGGCTCTCCTTCAGGTCTGGAGAAAGAAATAGGAGTGTCGAAGGACTTGGCTACACTTATATTTTATAGCTCTCTAACTTCACCCCCCTGAGCACAGCAAGTCTGAGTGCTTTAAAGCGCTAGTTTGGACAGGTTCCCAGCTCTCGGAGCTAATTCCCTCGTGGAGGTGGATTACCAGGAGCTCTCTCCCAGCACTCGCGCACGACCACACTTGCACTTCAAAGCGCTGCTGTGGGAGCATTCCCGTGACAGTGTCTAAAAGTTTCCAGTGTAGCCATGCCCTAAGCTAAACAAGGTGGGACAGATTGCTAAATTTAAGGGGTTGTGGGAGACAACTTCATAACTCTTCATAACATGAAGTGGGCAGTTAACACCTCTGCAGTTGTGGGACAATGGAAGCTTAGTAGGCAGCAGGGCATAAGCACTGACATTTATTTTTCTGGGGCAGGTGGAAGTCTACTCCACCCATGCTCCACCTCAAGGCCCCTCTGTCCACTCGACCCCTTCCCCTGAGGCCATGCCTTCACTCCAACTCTTCCTGTCCCTCTTCACCCCCTCCTGAGGTCCTGGCCTCTCTCCGCATCTTTCTGCCCCTGCTCCAACCGCTCTGCCGAGGGCCCCCTCACCCAGCAGCTCACTGCTCTCTACCCTGCCCCAAGCACCTCCCCCAGCTGCCGAACAGTTGTCGCTGGTGGGTGCTGGAGCCCCAGAGCACCCATGGAGTTGGCACCTAAGCCGCAGGATGTTACAAGTTGTTGCAGTGGGTCATACAAGCAATGTCTCTGTTAAATCCATGTTTTTTTAGTGTCCAGCAGAGTTATGAATTTAAATTCTCAGGCTCATCTTTTGAAGGTGTTGTACAGGTTTCCTTTGAGAACAAGGATTAAGAGGTCAGATATGGTATGGCTACTTTATGAAAAGCATTTGCCCACAGCATTTGATAAGGTGTTTGTCTTTTATCATTTTTCTGTAAAAGTTCATTCAAGAGTGTAGTGATTTGTCTGTTGTAGGGACATTTGATGTACCAGATGAGAGATTGTGATGGGCATGGGTTGGACCCATGGATCGTGAAAGGTGTCTTGTGGGGCTACAACAACACTGCAAACAATTTTTAAATTATTGGGACAATGTGGGTCAGGTAATATCTTTCATTGGATTAGCTGCTGCGGGGGGGGGGGGGGGGGGAGACAATCTTTCGAGTTTCTCCACATAGGTCATCTTCAGGTCTGGGAAAAGTAATAAGTGACACAGCTCAAGTCAAGATGGAACAGGTTGTTAAGCGTAAGAAGTTAACACATGTTGCAAGAGACCATTCAATTAACATCCTTGCAGTCATAGGACAAAGGAGGGTGAGCGGGTCATATCTTGGGACCAGCATGGACACAATTCTGCAACCAATATTTTGCAATACCAACTCTGCAAACTATTTTCAATTGCTGTAAATCAATACTATATTTCCACCCAGCCAGATTTTGTTGTTTAATCAAAAGTCCACACCTACTTTATTTGGCGACAGATGAACTTGCGATAATTCTTTTCTCAGGACTGTTTGAATGTTGTTTTCTGGGAGCTAATTCCATAGTATGTTGTCCCCATTGTACAAAGTACAAAGGTGACTTTGGCACAGACAGAGGTCAACGACTTGATCAAGGTCACACAACAAGACAAAGGAAGAGCCTGACTCAGAACTCCTGACTCAATCTCATGCTTAGTCACAGAAGGCTTTGCCAGTTTATTTGTTTTTCACCCAGTTAAATAAAGTACTGTACTTTAAAGAGCTGTTACTTTATTTTCCAGTATAGTTTGGTATGAAAATGTAATGTGTGTAAATACAGTCTGAGTGCTGAAAATTAGGCAGTGTCATTCCATGAATATAGCGGATTTAGGCTAAATTCTGCCTTCTGAGCAGTGAGGTGAATCTTTGATAACCAGCTACAGTGAAGTACATTTAGGGCTGAAATATGCAAGTGGGGGCAGTGGGGCTCTCCCATTCCAAAGCGTATTTGATAAGCTGGATCTATCACTTTTCTGCTGTAGGAGTGACTGATCTCCAAAAAACTGTGTGGGGTTTGCCAACTGGGTTATGTTTAGAACTACTAATCTTGATTGTTCTGTCTACACAGAAGACGGGGCTCTCCTAATTCAAATCCCTTTTAAATCACTTCTTCCAGGGGGCTCCAAAGTAGTTATGACCTTTTTATTATTTTTTTTTTTTTAAAAAAGCACAAGTGTGTCTCCCACCTCTGCATTTCCCAGTGCATCCTGTCTTCAGTGTACCTGATGAAAACCAAGAGGACAAAAGTGTCCTGACCTGCATAGAAGGACTTCGCACAAAGCAACTATCTGGACAAGCTCAGCACGAAGTTCCATTGATGAGTTCCCTGGACTAAGAAGGTCTAGTCCTGGTCCCATACAGATGGACAGCAAGGACTCACCAGTCAACTGCCTTGAAGAAAACAATGGCTCAGCTCTAGATTGTATATTGTTACCAAGCCCATGAATGGAGTCTGTTTAATCAGAGACATGGGCTTGAACCAAAGTGTCAGATCAAACACCCTTGAGCTCTGGGCAAGTGTGGGCCCTCAGTGCAGATGATGCACACAATTCACAGGGCTAGGACTAGAAACTGCCAGGATACCTCTGGGTCGGACCAGTTCAAGGCTATGCCCCTTCCCCTTCTGCAGCAAGACTGAGTTATGTTCCGCCAGAGCAAAACTCACTCCTGTGCAGCTGGCCCATCCAACACCTATGCACTGCTGCTATCCCATGTAAACTGAAACCTTGAGAGAGAGAGAGCACGTTAGCAATGCCTTGTCCTTGTATGGACCCTCTGCACAGGGTGAATTCACCCCCTGACTACACACTCAAAGTTCATTTTATCTATTGCACCTCTTTTGGCAGATCGCTTGTTCTTTGGAGATGCTTGTTCTGTTCATCTATGGTGAGATTCATTTTAGTGCAGCAGAAGGCCCTTCGAACCAGCGTGGACCTTTCACAGGGTTCCGTTTGGAACACGGAGCTACTCCCAAAAGCAACTGTCAGATTCTGATCTCTACAACTGCACTTGTAAAAGCCTGGGGTAGGTGGGGAAACATCACACGCTTTGACGAGAGCATATCTTTTAACAGATGTTACATTTCCTACCTGATCGGTGTCCCCATACGGCACCTCCTTCTGAGGTGGGAGAAAAGAGGGGCACCTCAAAAATTTGTTTGGGTTAGCTAAAGACTACACACTGTAACTAAAAGAGAGCTGCTAGAACAATACACAAACATGTTTGATACCTTAGGCATTGGTATCCTCAGCTGACTCTGAGAGTTCATTAAACTTTGCCCTGTAAACCTATGGACCAATTTTGTCTCATGCTGTCTACTCTGCCAAGATTTTACTCTTTATTTCCCCAAACAGGATAAGTTCCTAAACATTCAGCCAGCAGCAGTAGCAGCAGCTGAGCGTAGCCAAGAGAGTTTCCACTATGTAACTCACTGCGATGCCCCTAGCATACTCCAAACCCTGATTTTTTAAAATGGATCCATTATAATCAATGCAACAATGTGATGGATTGCGTGTGCCCCTACAAATGCCTTTTCACTGGACATTTACTCTATGCCTTAGTGCATTCCAGAGGTTAAGCATTAAGATACCCTCAGGTTACTGGGTTGGTTTTAACAGGCTCATTGCTTGACTAGAGTTTCATCCTTACAATTCAGCATGGTCTGTGCCTGAAACCCCGTGTTCTTACCTGTGCTTATCAGTAATAACTCTATATGCGTAAATACCCACGTATGCACAGATGGGGTTTTATATAAACATACTCTAACTTTAGCACTTTAGTGGCCAAGACGGAGTCTGCTCTCCAGGCAGCTTCGGCCAAGAGAAGGTGCCTGCAGGAACCCAGCAGGGAAAGTCCCTTCCACCCCAGTGGCACCTGTTCTAACTGCCTCCCCCACACCCCCCGCTGCCCAGAGTGAGCACAGACAGGCAGAGTAGAATGAATACAGGAAAGAAAAATACATGTTAACAGAGGAATGAGAAGGGAAAAGTAGGGGGAGTGGTAAAACAGGGTTACCTTTAACACAAGGCCCCACAGAGCCAGGGGTACTACAGTCTGAAAGGGCAGACACAGAGCAATGTGTCTGCGCTCAGAGTTCAAGAGTCCTCAGCAAAGTTCCAGTCCAGGGGTGAGTCTTGGCCATAGGCGCCGACTCTGTGGGTGCTTCGGGACTGGAGCACCCATGGAGAAAAATTAGTGAGTTCTTAGCACCCACCGGCAGCCAAGTTCTCCTCTCTGCCTCCCAGCCCCTCTTCCCTGCCAGCACTGATCCCTCCTTCCTCTCCATTCCAGCACTTCCCGTCCACCACCAATGCCTGTTTTGTGATGTGCAGGTCAGCTCTGGGAGGGAGGGGGAGCAGCAGGGGGTGGGGGTTTGAGAGGAGTGGGAGTGGTGCCTGGGTGGAGGGGTAGGTTGAGCATCCATCCCCTCCCCACACTAGAGGGGAAGTCAGTGCCTATAGTCCTGGATGCTCCTGGTTGTCTCCGGTGCCCTCTTCTGCTGCTCTCTGCAAACCCCCAAAGAGCAACCACCTCCCCACTTAACTAGCCACAGCCTCCCTCCTTGTTCCCAATGCAAAGTCACAAGCCCCAGTACTCATGGCCCTATACACACTGAATCCAGTTCTGGTTTCTCCTTCTTGGGTGATTCCTCCTTGGCACTGTGCTCCTCCTGGCTCCTCTCTTGGGGTGTCCCTAATTGCCACTCTGTCCATCCCAGGCTTCAGGCAGGTTCTTGAATGCTTCACTCTAGAAGGGCCTGCTTGCTGCAGCCCTTCTGTCTGGAGCTCCAGACACTCCCCCTCCCCCGTCTCTGTCCCCCTCAACAGCACTTCCTCCTTTGGGAACAATCTGCACTTCCCCCCGTGCTCTCTGGGGGTTACAATGCACAGTGTACCTATGTACAAAGTTCTGAGTGGCTTATGCAAATGAACTCCCATGGGTGAGGGGTAACATGAAAGCTGACATTTATGAATTACAAGGCTAAATACAGCGATACTCTCGCGAACTGTGGGAATGAAGGTGTGTGTATGAGGGGGACAGATGCACCCCATATATATTAAAATATACACAGATGTAAAAATGGTGGCATGGAAACCAATAAAGTAACACTGGTGTTCCCGGCACATAAGTGGGGAGGGACTCAGGCTCTGTATATATGTTAAAGTGACAAAGAGTCTTGTTGCACCTTATAGACTAACAGATCTTAGTGATCATAAGCTTTTGTGGGCTGACCCACTTCATCAGATGACATGAGTCTTAGCCCACGAAAGCTCATGATCCCTAAGATCTGTTAGTCTATAAGGTGCTACAAGACTTTGTCGCTTTTGCAGATCCAGACTAACACGGCTACCCCTCTAATACTGTATATATGTTATTTCCCTTTTCCCATCATTCAGAACCTGCTGTTCTTTTTAGACTGTGAGCTTGCTGGAGACAGGGATTCCATTTCCCTCTGTGTTTATGCAGCATTTACCACAGCTGAGCCCCAGTCTGGACGGCAGCTTCTGTATCCTACCAGCAATAAATACTCATTAACCGTGTCCCAGCCCTTGCCAGCAGGTCGTCTAGGTGTGCCTTTTACATGACAGAACATTGATTTAGGAATGTTTGAGAAAGTTTGAAATACATTAATTGGGACTGTGTTTTGTATCCCATCCCCTGGCAAGTCAGGGTCCAACTGTGCAAAGCTCCAAGGGCGAGAAAAATTAAAACTAATAAGTGAGAAACAAATGATTGTAAATTGCCTTTCTGTACCTAAAAATGTCACAACTTGAATGCCTGATTGCTTGGGCCCTTGCTGGTCCCCACTGGGAGGCTGTGAATCTTCCTTGCCCACTGGGTTGAAGCTTCTGTTTCTGGCTCTGCTGGGTGCCAAGATGATGGATTTTAAGCTGTGACATGACATGTTTATGTACAGAAAAGCTGTTACTGGAGCAGGACTGAATCTTGCACTTTCTGAGTCTCAGGCAAGAATAATATGGGGGAAGGAGAGAGCTGTTATGAGGTGGGTGGCCCTTTTAAGACGACAAGTGCCAGCCCCACCTGTGACAGACCCCCACCCCAGGCCATGAGGGGGGGCTCTGGTGGCGTGGCCCTGTTACTTTTCTGCCTCAAGGTTCCTTAAAAACTCAACGCAGTCTAAAGTATTCAAAAACAAGATTCCCCTCCTGGGACTCAATTTATATTGTCCTTATACTGGTCCCAGTGGCTCTCCAATTGCCCTCATCTAGTTCCACCTGGGCTTGCAACGCAGTCTTTCAAAACAAATGCATTTACAACAGCACGATTTTCATGCTAATCCAGAGTTTGGAGGCCATGTCCCATCATGAGGCAGCAGACAAACATCCTTCCACTGCGAGAGTCTCCCTGGCTATCTCAGGGTCTCCTGCAGGGACCTTCTAATTTCCACAGACCAGGATAAGGACAAACCACCACCTATTTCTCCCCAAGTTTCTTCCTTCTCTACGCCAGAGGCATGACCAGATCACATGACCCATCAGGCATATAACTTTCCTCATCATTCCCAACCTTGAGTGGAGAGCTGTCTCTGTCACAAGTGTGGCTGAGCCCCATCTCCCTATAAAGGGCCAGCCCTGATATGACAAAGGCAAACTCCACTTTGAGTGGGAGGAGGAAACATTTCTCTGTCAGGCTGATTTTAAAGAAGGGTGGCTGTTTGCAGCTGCCCAAGTTTTGCAATATCTTAGAATGAGTCAAGGGGCTGTGGTCACGTGGATGTGATAAATTTCATTATTGCATACATGCCTCATATACAGGGGCGGCTCTATGTTTTTTGCCGCCCCAAGCGCGGCAGTCAGGTGGCCTTCGGCAGCACGCCTGTGGGAGATCCGTTGGTCCTGCGGATTCGGCGGCGTTTCTCTGGGAGGTCTGCCAGTCCCTCGGCTTCAGCTACCCGCCGCCGAAATACTGCCGAATCTGCAGGACCAGCGGACCTCCCTCAGAAACACTGCCAAAGGCCACTTGACTGCCGCCCTCACAGCGACTGGCAGGTTACCCCCACATCTTGCTGTCCCAGGCTCGCACTTGCTGCGCTCATCCCTGGAGCTGCCTCTGCTCATATCTCTAAAGGTTGTGGTAGATACTCCACTCTGGCAATTTTAAAATCAAAGATTGGATGTGTTTCAAACAGGTATAGATTCCCAGAAGTCCTATGTCCTGTGTTATAATGGAAGTCAGACTAGATTGTGACAATGCCCCCTTCTGGCCTTATAATCTATAAAAACATGTACATTCTTAAATCCATTCTTATTGAGGAAAGTGCTTAAGCACACGATTAAGTCTTATTGATTTCAATGGGACTTAAGCCCATGCTTCTAGTTAAACATGTGCTCAAGGTTCTTGAATATGGATGCCGTTCTGAGCTGGGAACAAAAGGATCACTTGATTCAACTATTAAGATGACTAGGACAAACACAGATAATTATGGGTTTGATGCTGCTCCAATTCAAGTCAATGCCAAACTCCAACTAATTCAATGGTGCAAGATCAGTCCCTTTCTAAATATGCAAACAACTTCATATGAATCACTAGATGTGTATTATATTTCTGCCTGCAGCTTCAGTATTGTATATTCTTCAGTATTTCACAACAGTTACACTTGTACTGGTGCATATTTTTGGTATATTTCAAATAATTTGAATAATGACATATAATTCTAGTAACTGGTTAATACAGATTAGATGTTTCTAAAAAGTAACAATGATAAGACTTTCAGTAATTATGGGGAGTGAAGTAAAACTTGAAGAAATGTATAGGCATAGTACGTTTATACAGATGATTTTTACTTTTGATTGATAGCAAGAACATGCAGATATTGCAGATGAGTAATAATATTGAAATATGCAGTGTTCCAGGGAGTATTTTAACCTTTCTATTTTTTTGGTGACAGATCAGACTAAGTTCAATGCAAAGTCCTGATATACATTATAAAAAATATTAAAGATGACCTGTAAAGGTCTAGTGCAAATTTCTCATATTTTTTTCAATATATTTTATTTATTTCAAACGGAATTGCTGCAAAACAGCTAAACTAATGTGACTTGCCAGTACAATGATTGGAAAACATTCTTTTTTCACTTTTTAGGTCTTAATCATGTAGCTCTATGTCTGTATGATATCCCAGGGAGATACATTATAGGTACAATGGTACACTGTAGAGCCGGGGTCCTGAAATTGTGGGGTGTGCTCCCCTATGGGGATGTGAAGGTAGGGTGACCAGACAGCAAGTATAAAAAAGTGGGACAGGCAGTGGGGGGTAATAGGAGCCTATATAAGAAAAAGCCCCAAAAATCAGGACTGTCCCGTATTCTTCGTTTTCTTTACAGATACAGACTAACATGGCTGCTATTCTTAAAGCTACAAAATCAGGACGTCTGGTCACTCTGTGCGAAGGAAAGTGTATGGGAGGGCTGCAGCGTGGCCTGGGTCAGGGAGGGAGAGCCACAAAGCTGCCTTCTGCCTGGCTCCCAGTGCATCTGTGGCTCTGCACCTGGCTGCTGGCCCTGACTGCAGCCCATCCACAGCTCTGCTCCTGGCCCCAGCCCCTCGATCCTCCAGCCCCTTTGCAAATATTTTCTTTTGCAATAGAACTTCAGAGTTGCAAACACCAGAGATGTGAACTGACTGGTCAACAGCACACGTCATATGGAACTGGAAGCATGCAATCAGGGAACAGCAGAGACCAAACCCCCCGCCTCCCCCCATAAGGCAAATACACTATAGAACTGTGTTAAACATAAATTACTAAAAAATAAAGGGAAAGTTTTAAAAGAAGATTTGACAAGGTAAGGAAACTGTTTCTCTGCTTGTTTAATTTAAATTAACCTGGTTAATATCACCATTTTTCTTCTGCATAGTGAAGTTTCAGAGCTGCATTAAGTCAATATTCAGCTGTAAACTTTTGAAAGAACAAACATAACATTTTGTTCAGAGTTATGAACATTTCAGAGTTGTGAACAGTCTCCATTCCCGAGGTTCAGAGGTTCTACTGCAACTGCTTGGTCAATTCTACTTGGCAGCCAGTGTGACCAGACAGTTGTTGAAAGTATACACATTGCAATAAGCGATTCACATTATTATTATTATTTTATTTAATATTTTATTGTGCTAGTACCTAGGTGATTTCCTGGTGGCAACAAACGGTATTGTCGTCTGCCGTTAAAGAGCCATGGTCCAGAGACTACCCAACAGCTCCAAGTGACAGGCTGCCCTGGTTCCCAGCCAAGGAGGGCTGGGCATAGATCCATATGGGCCCTATCAAATTCTGTTCCTAAATAGCCCAGAGTCTGGCTGCTGTTCCTTTTCTCTCCAGGAGCTGAACATCCATTCCTGCATCTTCAGCCCTTCTAGGCCCCATGGGCTGGAGGGGGCAAGCAAATAGGTTATTTTAATGAAGTGTGAATAAGAGCTTGCACTAAGGGCTTCAGAACGCAGTGCTAGAACATTGGTAAGATCTCCCTGCTGTAGGCATGACTGCTATCACCTCCTGCACTCTATGCCAAAGTACTGGATACATGATATTCCCGTTTGCGGTTGTTCTGGTTTTACAGGGGTTTTGTGCTTTTTGGCTTTCTAGGCCTTTTGTTTGTTTCAGTCATCAGTATCTGAATGTTTTAAAATCCTTTTGTAGGCTCATTAGCTTTGCTTTCAGGCGCTGAATTGCTTAAGCAAGCAAAAAACAAAATAAGACTTAAACAGTTTCGGGGAATAGCATTTTATTGTGGCTCATTGGGGCTAGATATAGTCTGTGCTTATACTTCCTCCTAAAGCCATTTCCCCTTGTTGCAATTGTCCTTTCCACTGTGAGTCCTTCAGGTTACTAGTCTGATGCTTGTGGATTTCAAAAGACAATTGACATTTTCTTGTGTCCAGTAGCTTTTCTGCATTTGAGAGTTTTTGAGAAGTGGGGGTGGGGGGAATTAGAGATACGTCCAGCTCTTGAGAAGTGCTCTGATGAAATCATGCTTCTCTCTCATCCCAAGGAATCTCTTTAGTTGTCTTCTTATGGACTGTAACACTGTCATAGCTCTTAGCACTCATTAGTCGGCTTCAGAGTCTCAAAACCACCTGCCTGGGGTACAGCTGTAATTTCACCACTTATCCTCTTGCTTGTCTGTCTGGAGTGATCTTGTGCTGTCATCGCTGCTGGTTTTAATCAGGCTGGAAATCCAAGACATTTAATGGTGAGCTGTGTAAGCATCTCTAGAGACTCTTGTCTTTTATTAAATACAGCTTTTCTGCACATGTAGGGCTGCTGAAAGGAGCTGGCTGAAAGCCCTGGCAAGTCAAGTCCTCTCTTAGCATACAGTGCAGGCAGTGACGGTGTGGGCTTCACCCTTGATCTAAAGGCCTTGCCCTTCTCACACTTGCCTCTTCACCATCTTTTACAGCATCTGCGCAGTCCCCTAGACCCAGGAAGCTCCTAGCTCCATCTGTCATAATTAAGTCTCTCTGGAAACTCAATACTTCAAGGAGGCTTTATAATCTATGGCCATGTGTGATGGTTCTCGGGTCTGAGAGTCACCTTGTTACCCACTGCCTCCAGCATGAGGGAGTCTTTCTTGTCCTTTCAGCCACCCAAGCATTCTTCCCCGGGCTAGGCCAGCCCTGTCTTTGCCTTACAGGTTAACCAGAGGTGCTCCCCAGTCCCAGAGTCCTCTTGAAACGTTCCCTTGTAACTCACAGCCCCCGTCACTCTCTGTTCTTAGAAATCCCACAGCTGCTGCCCCCCAATGGAGCAATGTGCCCTCATTTTACCTTGAACCAACGCTTCTAGCAATGAAGCAAAAGAAGATTTATTTCAGAGAGAATGGGAATTCCACTAGCGACAAGAGATGCTACAAGATGTCTTCAGTGACTCTCCCCACTCTGTGTCACATTGAATCAGTCTTTTGTCTTTGTCCCCTGTCTGTTACAATGGTCTTTTATACCTCCAAGTGGTTTTGATTGTTTGCGCTTGTCTGTGATGGTTTTCCTTTGACTGCTGTGTCAGGGGCAATGGTAGCAAATTGAGCCTTGCACTACATCACCGGCTGACCAGGGAGGAGCGGTAACCCCCTCCTGCTTGAACAGGTTGTCACCAACTAACATTATTTCTTGTCTACATGTACAGCGCTGCAGCTCTACCAATGCAGCTATGCCACTGCAGTACCTCTGGTGAAGACGCTCTATACTGATGTGAGAGAGCTTTCCCAGCGGCATAATAAAACCACCTCCATGAACAGTATAAGCTATGTTGGTAGGCGAAGCTCTCCTGCTGACATAGCCCTGTCTACACCAGCGCTTATGTCAGTGTAACTTATGTCACTGAGGGCGGTGGTTTATTCACACCTGCGGGGATTGTTCTCCTCTTTCCCCCCCATGCTGGACAGTGATGAGGTTAACTGAGTAAACTGATTTGAGCCACTGGCAAAAGTGGCCAAACTGAGGGCTGCCGTAAATCTCTGAGGCGAGCAAATCCGCCAATAAGAGCAGGACCCACCAAGGGAGAGAAGGAACTTTGTCACAGTTCTTGTATCTGGCTCATTGCTCTAGTTAGTATCTGAGCACCTTCCAATAGTGCCTTGAGCAACTTCACTAACATCTGTTGCATGTTTGTTCTCTCATCTTCTCCCTGGGGGAGATGTGTGTGCCGTGGAGGGTCTTGTTATGTTTTGTGTATTTTTATATATAGCTATAAATACATTTGTAGCTGTGTATGTATGTTAGAGAAACCAAGGTCAAAGAAATGCGTCTTGCATTTGGAGCTGATAGTTGTTACCAGATTTGCCCAATACTTTGGGGTATGCTCATATATTAGGGTTACTTTTTGGGGGGGGGCGGCGGTTTTGACATTCTATCAATCAATGTACTGCTTGTGTCACTTGTGTCGTTTTATGGAGCTCTACTTCTCCCTTCTGCAAGTTCCCTCCCAATGGAGCTATCCTGCAGGACCTAGGTTCCACAGGGCTGGGCTCTTCCAGCCTCAGAATCAGATGAACACATATATACACACACATTAACAGAGTGTGTCTGAGAGGGCCAGGTTAATCAGCTGTCCCAAGCTGACCTTTGGCATGTCACTGGACTCAGTAGACTGGATCAAGCAGCACTTCCAAGCTGTCACCCTCGTATGCCACGGGCACTGCTCTGGGTTGAGTACACCTGAACAGGCTGGGTCGAGCAGCACGTTCAATCTGCCACCCTCATATGACCCTGGACTCAGCAGACTGGGTCGAACAGCACTTCCAAGCTGCCACCCTCATATGCCCTCGGTTCAGCATGTCCCTATCCCCACTTTCACATTACAATTGTTCTGATAGTAACCCACATGATGAGCAAACCCCACCAGATCTTTGGGCACTGCAGGGATCTTTAGCTTAGGTACAAGGAGTGTTGCTGCAGAGTGAATGGGGAAGCCAAAAAAACCCAACAAACACCCATGGTGAGAGAGAGAGAGAAAAGCAACCAGCTTAACCATTAAAGTTATGTATTGCCAGGTAATACTCATACAAGGGGAGCCAAACAAACAAAACAGTTATCGTATTAAATCTAACTTAGATTTGATTGTAAAAGTCAGGTTTAGAAACTCTAACTGATCACACAAGTCAGGGTCAGAAGGCGATATACCTAGAGAGCAAGCGAGCTGGGTTCTCACCGCGCCTGAAGCTTGAATCGATTGGAGTTCCCAGGTGACGGGGGTAGCTGAGAGTCCAGAATGCTGGAGAAAGGCAGAGCCCCCAGCATGATCAGCCAAGAGAAGACGAAGTCCCAGTGGAACCGGTGCAGATTTTGGATCCAGGCATCAGAGCACATATTTGAGCATAGGTAGAGGTTTTTGCAGGGAAAGAACAACAGTTCAAGGGAGAACACTAGATTTGTTTATAGGTAAACTGATCCCTCAAGGCAGTATACCACAGTGGTTTTGTTCAGGCTAGACAATAGGAACTGGTTAATCCTGGCTATGGGCGGTGTTTCTTCAAGGGAGCTCACAATGCAATTAAGCAGCATCCGTATTTTGGATACAAATAAGGATTTATTACTAGAATTGGTCTGATAACTACTGAGCTGGGTGTGTACAGGCGTGGGTTCATTAACATTTAGAATAAAGGTTCCCCATGATGCAATGCTTTCCTGCTTTTCTGGTCCCAGAGTTCAGTGTGGTTCTTGCCTCGGAATCTCTGTTCTCCATTCTGCACGCTAATGGAGTCACCTCCCTGTCCCACCTTTGATGCAAATGAGGCTAGAGGAGTTTCCTTAATCCTGACACCCTTGTCCAGAGGGGTTTAGGTGAGTCTTTCATTGCTTTTTGTGACTCTTTCTTCTGATCAGCTTTAGTTCAAGCAGAGGCTGGGGGGTGGAGGGAAGGTCTTTTGTGAGTCAGACAGGCTGGGTAGTGCGCCCTGGTTCCCCAAGAACACAGAGATGTTACGTAACATAGTGGGGAAGTATGTGATGGTCCTTTGTCTCGGACCCAGCCCCTGAGAAAGTTCCGTCTTCTGCACAGATGAGTTCTACTCTTAGGGTAGAGAGTTCCACTATGTCACAGCCATGATGCTGTCAGCCACAGTCTTTTCTTGAGGGTGGATAGGAAGCCTTTGGATACCCTGAGCTCAAGACATGCAGTACCATGGAGCATCACTGCCTCCAGGAAGTCTTCCAATGGTAACCCACTGAAGCAAATATGGTGCCCCTACTCTTTTAAAATATAAAATAAAACCGAGGCTCTCAGACAGGGCCTTCATCTGGGTCTCCCAGTGCATGCTGGATCTAATTTGTGCTGTCAAGTCTATTTAGTTTATGATTTTCTCATGGGAGGCCCCATAGCTTCTTTTTCCTGTACAGGATCAAACATGCTTTTGTGCTTCATAAATAGCATTTGGTGCCTGCACCAGAGAGTGTGGGTCACTCCTGCCTAAAGGGGTAACATGGGCCTGAATTGCTAATGATTTGGGGTGGTCATTCATCCCTTTTGTACATCACCACTGCTTCATAGATGATTGTGGCTGTTTAGCGGTAGATAACTCTCTGCAGGCTCAGCCTGCAGAAACAACAAGAGCTACTTTCTCTGGGGGAAAATGCAGAAGATCTTTCAGCCATAGCCACATACAATAGTGCTGATGTTTTAAATTGGGGTGATGATATCTTGACAAGTGGTTTGGAGAAACACAACACAAGCACTAATGGAAGCTTTAATAACATGACGGGATTTCTAGGGAATATCTTTATTTCTTCTGGCTTTATTCTTTCTGAGAATAATCAGACCATTACATAAGACTAAATTTAAGAAGCAAAAGCTGAGTTGAAGAGAAAATAGTTTATAAAAAGTGTTCTGAAAGATTGGAGAGCTGCCGGTTCATCTTGATTGGAAATGAATTATGTACTATGATGCTGCTGTGCCTTAAATCTTTATAAACTATGCTACTTTGCCCTTAAAGTACTATTTCAATCTGGGACCTCAAAGCACTTTGGTGGTTACAAGGAGGGTAAATATTGTTTCCCTTCTGCTGAATGGTGGTAGATGTCGGAGGTTTGCACGTCAGCTTCCCAGTGGAGAAGATATCAGTGATGTGGAGTCTGCGTATAGTCCAGACGTAACTGGTTTTATTTACCTGTATACAACAGTTCTGGAAGAGTAGTGGTCAAACTGAATGCAGGCAGTCTGTTTTTTCTGTATCAGAGGGGTAGCTGTGTTAGTCTGTATCCTCAAAAACGACAAGGAGTCCGGTAGCACCTTAAGGAGTAACAGATTTATTTGGGCATATGTTTTTGTGTGTAAAAACCACACTTCTTCAGATAAGCTTATGTCTTTAAGGTGTCACCAGACTCCTCATTGTTTTCATTTTTTTCTGGAATCTCAGCCCAATTCCCAGGGAACAACACTGCCTCAAAGACTGAGTCTAATCTGAGACCAAGACAGATAGCAACTTCTGCTGCTTGCACCGATCACTGTACTAGAACCTTGCTTAATCTAACTAATGACACCCCACAGCAAATGTCCCCAAGGCTGAACATTGGCTTGTATGTTCAGAAAAAGAACCTAACTGACTATGGGTAGGAGGGCTGCCGGGTGATGGCTGTCATAACAAAATTATTCTCTCCACTTGAGAAATTGAGACAAGAAAGTTAAAGACTTGCCCAAGGTCATACAGCAAGTTAGTGGCAGAGGTGGGTAGTGAATCCACGTCTCTTGGTTCTCAGCCTGGTGACCATTCTATCAGACCACGCTGCCTGTCTCCTTTATATTGCTGAGAACCTGTCTGATGTTGTTAATCAGGCAAAACTCCCACTCCTACTAACATAGGGCACGTCTACACTACTGGTTAAGCCAATGTAAATTTACGTGGCTTGGGGTGTGAAAAAGACACCCCGTCTGAGCTATGCAAGTCACAGTGACCTAAATGCTGTCCACACTGCGCTATGTTGGTGGGAGGTGCTCTCCTGCTGACATAGCTTCCGCCTCTCACAGAGGTGGAGTAATTATGCTGATGGGAGAATGTGCTCCAGTTGGCATAGAGCATCTTCACCAGATGATGTAGACCTGCCCTTAGTAAAAGCTGCAGTACCAGGTCCTTAGTGTCCATGTTTTTCTTGTGTTTGAAGTAAAGGCAATAAAGAGCCAGAGGTGAGTTTGGGAAGTATCTGCTTTATTAAGGTGCTTAATTTTAACTGAGTTTCAATTCAAACTACGTGAGTAGCCTGAGGCTGTATATCACACTGGCCTCGAGAAACACCAGTTCTTCCGTCACAGCACGTTCAATAACAAAACACTTAACAAACATAACATCATCAGAACAACTTTCATGGCCTAATCACTGATCCCGAGAATGAGACACTATCATCTAGTAATTTAATTCAGATTAACCCTTTGGTAGGTGCCATAATACTATGTGTATGTGTACCACAGCCCCTCTGCTTGGTATGACCAGAACTGCTCATGTGTGTCTCATAAGCCCTATACTACTAACAACTAGTGGAGATTCTCCTTTAGCTAAAGTAATAGTGGCCTGTGCAATTAAAGGAGGACCTGGTTCTCTCAGCTGTTGCTGTGAAGTGCTGAGTGGCTGTGGTGTGTAGCATAGTAACAATTCAATTCTAACAAAAACAATGAGGAGTCCTTGTGGCACCTTAGAGACTAACAAATTTATTTGGGCATAAGCTTTCATTGGCTAAAACCCCTTTCATCAGATGCATGAAGTGAAAACTACGGTAGGCAGGTATATATATTACATGAAAAGATGGGAATTACCTTACCAAGTGGGGAGGTCAGTGCTAAATGATGCCAGTTCAAACAGGGTAGATGTAGCCTATTTCCAACAGTTGACAAGGAGAATATTAATTGAGGGAAAATTACTTTTTGTAGTGTTAACCTGGGTGGATGTGACCCATTCCCAACAGTTGACAAGGAGGTATGAGTATTAACAGAGGGAAAATTACCTTTTTGTAGTGACCCAGACACTCCCAGTCTTTATTTAGGCTTAATTTGATGGTGTCAAGTTTGCAAATTAATTCCAGTTCTGTAGTGTCTTGTTAAAGTCTGTTTTTGAACCTGCCTACTGTATTTTTCACTCCATACATCTGAAGAAGTGGGTTTTAGCCCATGAAAGCTTATGCCCAAATAAATTTGTTAGTCTCTAAGGCGCCAAAAGGACTACAAACTAACATGACTACCCCTCTATATTAAGTTCTAGGTGACCAGGGACTGGTGACAGAGTACAGTGCACTTTTGCACAGTAAAGAATTAAAGTCTGGGGCTATATGATACCTCAGTTCCCACCATTATCTCTAACAACATGCCAGTAGTTCTGTTGATAGGGTCAGGCTGAGCCAGGCCAGACTGAGGGATTCTTCATTTTGCTACGAATTGAGGCCCTTTGTTGGAGTTCACTGTATCGTGTAGTGCCTTGGATGCATAGCATTTAGAGACCGAGGCTTAACAAAAGTCTGCCCGAGGACAATGAGATTGTGTGCTTCATTACTGTCTTTTGTATTTAAATGGCCAGTGGGTCAATTAACATAGGGCTCATTACACAAGAATTTCAATAGTTTTCTCCGCTTATTCATCATAATATTTCCTCTGAGAACACCAGAAGCTGTGATTAAATACGGGAGTAATTCATGTAGTTTTCTATTGATGTTTTCATCACCTTTTTTTTTAAGGGGGCCTAATTGTTTTTGACACTCCTTTTCTGTTGTATTTGGGGCAAATATGCACAGCCCTTTGCATGTGAATGCCTGCTCATTGACTTCTCCCGGCGATTATTCCCTGCTGGCTCCACAAACAAGCCCCTATCAGAATTAATAGCATTAATGATCTAGGTGGGTAACCCTGTGTTATAAGATCCACAGGACAATCCATAGTAGGCCCAATGGACTATATGCTACAGTCACCCTGATCCTGCATTGTGCAGTGCGTGGGTAGCCACTGGGCTGCAGATAGGTGCAACAGTCTGCCTGTGCACAGTGGGCTGCAGGACTGAGGTCTAAGAAGTCTGTTCATCAGCGAGACCAAGTGGCAGAAGGATTGATGAACAACACAGGAGATCTGGGATATATCGTCACCTCTGGCACTGATCTGGAAGATTTGGAGTAACTCACTTCATGTCTCTGTGCCTCATTTCCCCCCACTTATAAAATGGGGGTAATGATACTGGCTTCCTTTGCCCTTGAAATCTGTGAATTAAAGCTATGCAAACTAGGCATCGTTAGTATCCCGCCATTCTGCAGGAATGTGTGCATATCTTCTTAGTCCCACTGTTTGAGTAGAATAGGTAGAGGGGAGAAATGTGGGGGGCAAAAAAAAAAAAATTTTCCCCACAAATTTAAAGAGGTTTTTTGAAAATGCGAGGAGATTGATGGTCAAAAACCAGGGCGAAAGGTGAACAAATGTGCCAAAAGTTTTCTTAATATTTTATTTTGAATGTTGATCTTTTATTGAAATATCAAAATTTGACCAGTGCTATGTTTGAGGGACAGGATGAACATGTTGTCCTTTGACCATTCACCTTTGATTTTTAAGAGTCACAATGAGCTTTAGGGTAAAATTTTCAAAAGCTTTGACTTTTTAAATGGGACTTAGGAGCCTAACTCACTTAGAGACTTCTGAAAATGTTAGTCTTTGCTTCCAAGTGCTGAGTTCCTGCTTTGGAAATGTACAAGTCACTTGTGCTAACATTCAGGAAACTCTTGGAGTTTACAAACATAGAAAAATCTCCCACAAAACGTCATCTGAGCACTGACAAATGGAACTTAGGAGGACTATAAGAATGCCATAAAAAAACCACAGGAGCAAAGTTTGCCGATTTACTAATGAGTACGTTAGCAAATCTGTTTTTTCACGATTGGATTGGCTCTATTGTTAATAAGCTGATATTTGCTGCTTATTCACAGAGTAGATGAAGAGAAGGTCTGGACATCCACAGTTCAGACCTGGAGGAGGAACCATTTGAGAAGATAATTTTGTCTGTGTTCATTCTATCATATTGCTAGCAGAGGAAGCTAATTCCACCTAATTGTGCTAAATGCCTGGTGATTTGGAGATGGGAACCTAATTATCTTCATCAAATTGATTTCATTTTGGTTACTGCACAGCTATTAGTGGAATGACAATAAATTTTGGTCTCTTTGATCAGGACTGGAGTTTAACCAACATTCCTAAAGTCGTTAATGTTTTATGCCTCCCCCAGGCTAATGATTTGATTACAGTGCAAATGTACTGTAGCCAAACACTTCATCTATACATTATAGGTGATGGATAGTGAATGAAAAAAACAGGTTGCAACTAGAGACACCGGCCTGCAATCCTGTGAAATCATGATAGTCCTTGGAATTCAGGAAGAGGACATATATTTAGAGGCTTTATTTTGACTGCACACTGGCCAAGTAATATTAGCAGCTTCCAGGTGAGTCAAGTCCAGAAGTTCTATCAGCTTGGTCATTTCCTTTTGGCTCACTTGGGAGAGCTGTAGCTTATGGGTGGGAGGTCATGGTTCACACCATGCATATGATGCACAGCGAGTCTGACTACATGATACCTTTGGGTTAACCCTGTCCTATCAGATGGCCATGATTTCGCAAAGGCACGAACAGTCTGTTCGATGAGTTGTGTCACAATGTGATGGGAAGTAACAAAGCTTATACTGAGAAGTATTTCAGATGACTGTGCACAAAGAATGGGCATGGAAGGGTTTGTGAATGCAAAACTGCCTGGGCGCAAGTGGAAGCTCATAAAAATCAGGCCTGTGTTGACCAGCATTACAAACGGCTACTGTTGAAATGTTCCTCCATACAATGTCCCATCATTTCCAGCTATCTCTGTTAATCAGCTTGTTTTTATTAGTCTTTTGGGTGTTACGTTGGTGGATGATGTCATCAGTGTTTGCCATTTCTTTTTTCCCTAACACAGCACTTCTGGGCAGACCTGCAGTGCTAGAAGACAAGTTCTTGATGCCCTGTGGAGTTGTCCTCACAAATTCCATCCTGGAAAAGGAGTAGGTACAGGCTAATGCAACAGAAGACAATAAAGAAGACCAAGGTCCACAAGTGTGAGCCACCTTTCATCATAGATGACTGAAATGTAGGATACAGTATTTGTAGCTGATCCCTTTTATTGCTCTGGTATAGTGGTTGTCAACTGCTTTCATACTGTTATCCTGTGGTACAGCAGAAACAAGTTTCAGGTCCCTCTTCCCACCTAGCCATAAAGAGAGAGAATGTGGTCACAGTCTTCTGAAACTTGCTTGTAAGCCCAGGTTGAAAACTGATGCTCTAGAAGAAGGATTAATTCCCCTCCTCCATCCACAAGGTCCCTGCCACTATGGGGAAAATTCTTTCCTAACTCCAATGCAATGATCAGTTCAACCATGTGCATGTGAGCAAGACACATCAACTCTAGTTAAGTGTCTAATGCTATTTATTACCAGCAATGCTGGTGATGTCTAAGTAATCATGCCTTTTTAAAAACCATAATATGATTGATACATTTCAGTCTGTACCTCTGGGGAGGAAGAATTCTACATAATGATTACACTTTGTAGGGAAGAAAGATGGTCTAGTGACTATCAAATGGATGTTCTTCAATATTTTTTTGCCCCTCACAGTTGTTGATTGCTCTTTCTTGTAATATCCTTGCTTGCTTGCATGTCGTCTCGTCACCTAAGACATAAACGAGTCAGAGAGAGAAGGCTGGTCCAGTTGTTGGCACACACAGAGTTGGGAGACTTGGGATCAATGAACTGCCTCCTGTGCAACCTTTGGTAAGTCACTAAGTATGAGGCAGCACAGCTCTCAAACCTCGGTCAGCCTAGGTGGTAGGTATAATAGGCCAGGGAAGGCTAAACCTCCCCTAATCATAGAATCATATAAGATCAGGGTTGGAAGAGACCCCAGAAGGTCATCTAGTCCAACCTCCCACCACCCCCGCTCAAAGCAGGACCAACACTAATTAAGCCAAGGCCTGGCCCCTGCCCTCTCCCCAAAACCAGCGGGAGCTCAGGTCCAGCTGGAGGCCAGTGGCTTGGCATTGGGGGCTGATGTGGGGGCCAGCCAGCGGCTCAGCACTGAGGCCGGCACTGGGGGTGGCTGGTGGCCTGGTGCTGGGGCTGGCTCTGGGGGTGATCGGTGGCTTGGAGTGGTTTGGCCGGGGCTCCTCCGGTCATGGGTGGGGAGAGGCATAAACAGGGGCTGGTAGGGGTGAGGCCTCGGGTGGAAGGGCGGGGCTGCTTGGCTAATCTCCCCATAGCAGGTTCCCATGCTCCACCCATTTGGGTCAGGAAGTCTCCTGACAATGTGCTGACCACAGCCGCCACTGGGCAACTTGCTGATGGACCTTAACTCACCATAGGCTCTGCGCACAAAGCTCCCCATAGGAAGAGACATCTTGCCTCTTCATTTGGCTCAGACTCACTGTTTAAGCCAGAAGAAGGCACAGGACGTTGTCTGAGCAACTGGGTGAATTCATGGCTGGTTGCTATATGAGGGCCTGTTTTCTCACCTGACTCCTGAGCCCTGCCTTGTTCCTGATTCCTACTATGAGCCTCTAGGGAGGCCAGATCCCCTGTTGTGGGTTTTGGAGGGAAGTTTTTGATTTATTATGCCCCTTGCAGGTTCCGAGGTAGCTGAAGAGGCAGTATGTGCTGTTCAGCTTCCTGGATTCATCACTAATCTCCCTGGAGTCCTGCATAGAGCAGAGCAAAAGCTTCATCTGGGCCAGAGAGACGCTTTCCCCTGGGCAGCTAGGGATCTGGGGAGGTGTGTAGTGGCTGCAAGTGTGTGTGTGTGGGGTGCTCGGAGCTCCTCTTTGCAGGGTGGGTGGGTCTCAGGGCTCTGGCCATGGGGAGGACAGGGGTATGGGGCTCTGGCTTTGGGGGAGTACAGGGAGTCTCAGGGCTCTGGCCGTGGGGGGAGGGGAAGGACAGGCTAGCATCTTGAAGGGGAGGTCTACCTGCTGCCCACGATTCCTACTCTCCGGTCCTATTCCTGCCTTGCTGTAGATCCTTGCTGCCATGCCCCACCCGGGCTACTGACTGTGACTCCAACTCCTTGGTTTGATTCCTGGCTTTGGCTCCGCCTCTGATCCCCAACTCTGGTTCCTGTCTCCTGACCACCACTGCACTGACCACTTGGTTTGACCACCTATGTCCTGGTCTACAACACTAAAATACAAATCCTTAAAGATATTTAAGTGCCTAAGTCTCATGAATTTAATAAAATCTAGGTGCCTAAATGCCTTTGAGGAACTGGGCTTAGTCTTTCAGTGCCTCAGCCATCATGGGGGATGTGATGATGATAAATACATGTGAAGTGCTCAGATATGATAATAACGGGGTGATATATTTACTTTTGAGATTAAGACAGGGAGTCAGTATTACTGGAATTATGACCAGCATCTAAAAAAATTGTATCACAGCTGACAATAGGCATTTTTCAAGAGCTAACTGTTTATACATTAAGATAAAGAATATTCCACGTTGTTTGTGATAGCACTGTCTAATGACTGAAGGTCCAATACTTTTCTTTTGTTTTATAGAAGGAGAGGAAGACTGAGAAATGTATGCCCCACCTCTAACATGTTAATCGCTCCCCAGTACAAATATAATCAGAATATCTGATTTGCAGAGGTGACACACATTATGGCCCGCAAACTGCCTGTCATTGTGCATGCAGCCAGTGGGGAACTATAAGGGCATAACTTACTGAAGGGTCAGGGCCTTATGTATGCTTTGCTAATGGAATACAGATATTTAGAGAACTCTTAGTGTCAGAAAGAAGGACAAAGCAGAATCTGGATCAACTGCTTGAAGTCAAAGGCATTGTAGGCTTCTTGCCAGTGTAAAAATCCACTTGCTCAGAGGGCTACTTTCTTGATTCTGCCCAAGAAAATTTTTACAGAGCATAAGTCATAGCCCTGTAGTGAGCAAAAAGGTAGGGACCGTGAAGATGAAGGAGGTGATGATGAGCTTCCAGGAACAGCTGGCAATTAATTTCAGCAACCGTGATTTTCGCACGCTGGCATGTATACACAGATCACATCATCTTGACGTCTGGTCTCGTCTCTGCTCACTGATTGGAATTCCCAGCCTTGATGCTTTAAAGTGTGTTAAATTCCATCTGACATTTTCTCTTATTTTGAGACATGATGATGTGGTGCTTTAGAAATAATAATAAAAGGGCAGTCTAACTGCAGCTCAAACATTTATAACAACTTATGGTTTTCTTAAAATGCTAAAGTGTTCCACACTCTTCTGTGAAAAATGACTATTCAAAGACTAATACAGAAGGATAGTCTTAGGAAAGAAGTGTGTAGTTCTAGAAGATAGAAGCGGATAAGCTAGCAATTGCAGAGTGAACTTCAATGATGTAAAATAAATTCACAGAATCATGCAAATAGAGCTGGAAAAGACCTACTAGATTTTTCTAGAACATAAGACCAGTTTTACTGGGTCAGACCAATGGTCCAACTGGTCCAGTATCCTCTCTTTGGAAAATGACCAATGCCAGACACTCCAGAGAGAATGAACAGAATTGGGCAATTTTCGAGTGATTTGTCCTCTGTTGTCCATACCTAGCTTCTGGCAGTTAGAGGCTTAGGGATCCTTGGAGCATAGGGTTGCATCTCTGACCAGCTTGGCTAATAGCCATTGATGGACCTATCCTCCATGAATTCATTTAATTCTTGATTGAACCAGCTTATACGTTTGGGCTTCACAATATTCTCTGGCAAAAAGTTCCACAGCTTGCTTGTGTGATGAAGTGCTTTCTTTTGTTTTTTTTTAAACTTGCTGCTTATTAATGTCATTGGCTGACACCTGGTTTTTTATGTTCTGTCAGTAGGGTGATCAGACAGCTAACGTGAAAAATCGGGATGGGGGTAGGGGGTAATAGGAGCCTATATAAGGAAAAGACCCAAAAATCAGGACTGTCCTTATAAAATCGGGAGATCTGGTCACCCTAAAGGGGTAAATAACACTTCCTTATTCACTTTATCCACACTATTCATGATTTTATAGACGTCTATCATATCCCTACTTAGTCAGCTCTTTTCCAAGTTGCGTAGTCCCAGTCTTATTAACCTCTCCTCGTATCATATTTGTTGAACTTCTCTATACCTTTTACAATGCTGATATATCTTTTTTGTAATGGGATGATGAGACCTCCGTGCAGTATTCAAAGTGTGGGCATACTATGGGTTTATATAGAGTGGCATTATGATTCTATTTGCTTTTTTGACTGCTGCTGCACATTGAGCAGATGTTTTCAGAGCACTATCCATGACTCCTAGATCACTTTCTTGAGTGGAACAGCTAATTTAAATCCCATCATTTTGTATGCATAGTTGGGATTATGTTTTCCAGTGTGCGTTACTCTGCACTTACCGACATTGAATTTCATCTGCCATTTTGTTGCCCACTCACTCAATTTTGTGAGATCCCTTTGTAACTCTTTGCAGTCAGCTATCTTGAGTAATTTTATATCTTCTGTGAATTTTGCCATCTCACTGTTTTATCCCTTTTTCTATATCATTTATGAATATGTTGAACAGCACTGATTCCAGTACTGCAACCTGGGAGAAGGGTCACTACTATTTATCTCTCTTCATTCTGAAAACTGACCATTTATTCCTACCCTTTGTTTTCTATCTTTTGACTAGTTACTGATCTATAAGAGGACCGTCCCTCTTATCCCTTGACTGCTTACTTTGCTTCAGAGTCTTTGCTGAGGGCCTTTGTCAAAGGTTTTCTGAAAGTCCAAGCACACAATATCCACTAGATCACCCTTGTCCACAATGTTTGTTGACTCCCCTCAAAGAATTCTAATAGATTGTTGAGGCAAAAGCCTTTACAAAAGCCACGTTGACTCTTCCCCAACAAATCATATTATTCTATGTGTCTGATAATAATTCTGTATTTTACTATCGTTTCAACCAATTTGCTTTGTGCTCAAGTTGGGCTCACTGTCTTGTAATTGCCAGGATGGCTTCTGGAGCCTTTAAAAAAATCCGTGTTACATTAGCTATCCTCCAGTCATCTTGCACAGAAGCTGATTTAAGTGATAGGTTACATATCACAACTAGTCGTTCTGCAATTTCATATTTGCGTTCTTTCAGAACACTTGGGTAAATACCAGCTGGGCCTGGTGACTTATTACTGTTTAATTTATTAATTTGTTCCAATACCTACTCGGCTGAAACCACAAGCTGGGACAGTTCCTCAGTTTTGTTACCTAAAAAAGAATGGGTCAGGTTTGGGAATTTCCCTCACATCCTCTGCAGGGAAGACCAATCAAAGAATTCATTTAGCTTGTCCCTAATGGCCTTATTTTCCTTGAGTGCTCCTTTAACACCTTGATTGTTCAGTGACCCCCACTGATTCGCAGGTTTCCTGCTTCTGATGTACTTAACATTTTTTCTGCTGTAAATTTTTGTGTCTTTTGATAGTTGCTCTTCAAAGTCTTTTTTGGCCTAACTAATTACACTTTTACACTTGACTTGTCAGAGTTTATGATCCTTTCTATTTTCCTCAGCAGGATTTGACTTCCACTTTGTTAAGAATGCATTTTTGCCTCCAACTGCTTCTTTTACTCTGTTTAGCACCGGGGGCACTTCCTTGGTCCTCTCACTATGTTTTTAAATTTGGGATATACAGGTGAACCTCGCAGTACCGTGATGATCGGGGTCCAAAAAAATCGATGGCGGTAAACGTGGGGTTGCAGTATTACGGGGTTCCACCACATCAAAGCAGTGCCTGCTGCCACCGTCGGGAGCCACAAGTGCCCCGCGTTATAAGCGAATTCGCACTATCACAGGCTGCGGCATTGCAGGGTTCGACTGTATATTTAATTTGAACTTCTATTGTGGTGTTTTAAAAAAGTTTTCATGTAGCTTGAAGGCATTTCATTCTTGCGACTGTACCTTTTCATTTCCTTTCAACTAGCTTCCTCATTTTTGTGTAGTTTCTCTTCCTGAAGTTAAACGCTGCTGTGGTGGGCCTCTTTGGTATTTTCCCTCCCACAAGGATGTTATATTCACTTCTTGGATTAGATCCTATGCTCTATTTGGGCCTAAATGGAGGCACAGCTCAGTGGTTTGAGTATTGGCCTGCTAAACCCAGGGTTGTCAGTTCAATCTGTGAGGGGGCCATTTAGGGATCTGGGGAAAAAATTCTGTCAGGGGACAGTACTTGGTCTTGCTAGTGTAGGCAGGGGGCTGGGCTTGATGACCTTTCAGCATCCTTCTAGCTCTATGAGAGAGGCATATACTTAAATAAAAAATTGTCTCTCCTCTTGTGGGTTCCAGGACTAGCTACTCCAAGAAGCAGTCATTAATGATGTCTATTAAGAGTTAATGGTGTCCATTAACAGATAATATCTAATACATTTTAAGTGCCAAAACGTTTTCTATCTGTAATTAATCTGGCACTTACAGTACACAGTGTTTGTATCCATTGATGTCAAAGATGGTAAACTTTAGCTGAAGAAAAAAGAGGCTCATACGAATTGCCTGTGGTCATATTAGAAGTGTGCAGAAGTGTCACATTGGAACACAGGACTCCTGACTCCCTTTCTTTAGTTCAAGACTATCCATCATTCCTCTCAATTTATATTTAGGTCAGCATAATGAAAAACGGCATGTAAGAAGTAGGCAGCAAACTATGCCAAGAGATCAAAGCCTCATACTGAGCAGAAATATTTCAAACAACCATATTCACAAATAAACGCAATTCTTCTATTGACAGGAACATATTAGATGCAACTGTTTATATCTCAGCACATATCAGAAGACATCACTGAGCTATAATTCTGCTAAAATTGTGAGATTGAAATCTCATTCTGATACATGAATAAAGGAAACAATTTCTATCTCTGTTAATGTGCCTGAGATGAATACTTTACAGGCTGCTGATGGGCTGTGACGTGTCGATTTCCAGCTCCTCCTGAGGTGTGAGCATCTCTCATTCTGCAAATGGTCCTTGCTCTCATCACAGGAGGTATTTAGACTTATGAAGAAGCTTTTTCAAGTAAGGAAGATCATGCAACAGGGAATAGTGAAGTTATTGGGAGCTATCTCTATGCCTCAGCCAAGTAGTGAGGTGTGAGAAATAAGGAAAGCTCACAATTGCAGGCCCTGTCATGCATTTCCTTAGTTTTATAGGTAGTTTCTTTTCTTATTAGTTGAGAGAGCAACATTGTCTGAACACAGACGTCAGGCTCAGGACGTCTTGGGTTCTTATCCCATCCCTGACAATGGTGGCTTTGGACACATCCCTGAGCTGATGTAAAATGGGGGCAGTGAAGCACATGGTTGTGGGTAGCATTAATTAGTTAATGTCTTGGTAAAGTGCTAAATCCCAGATTCAGTTAAACATGTTCTTAAGTTCTTTGATGAAGAGGGACAAGCCACTCACTGTCTAAAGATACCCAGTAATCGATAGTCTAAAACAGCTTCCATTTAAAATTTAACTTGTTCATTTAAGTCAATTTAAAATAAGCAAAACGTTGGATAGGTAGGGCTATGAGGCCTTTGATGGCTTTACTGCTCCAGGGTAAAATTCTGTTCTCAGAGCTGCACGCAGATCTTGACTCTTCTAGTTGGCTTCCCCTTCAGGTGCAGAGGGCCCAATAGGTGTGTAGGGAGAGCAGGAAATCAGAGTTGTGCTCTGCCCTGCCTAACTCCAGAGAGAAATTTGCCCTGAAACCTTCAGCTTCATCACAGCCCTAACTACTAATTGTCTCCTGAGTGCAAAGCCTTTTGAAGTAGCCATAACTCAGACTGAACAGCCCAAAGAGAACGAGGCAGCAATTTGCAACCATCCATTTGTAGCTAGTCACAGATCAGGAGTGTTGCTTGTCAGCTGTATTTGGTTTTAAAAACCCATAACCTGAAGCCTATAATTTCTTTCTGCGGCTCAGGGCAGCTTCAGCTACAGCCATGGCTGTTTTTCTGGCTCAGGATGCTGCTGCCAATTTTAAGGACGATGTTACAGGTTTGCGGTGGCTAAGACATGCAGCAATAGGTCTGACCTGCTTTAGCCCTTGTAGGAATAATAGCCATTCGTTGCCCTGACATAATACCTTTCATCTGAGGCTCTCTGAGAGCTCTACATATGTTAAGCAAAGACTCACCACATCTCTGTAGGGTATTTATTACGGCCATTTTACAGAGAGATGCAATTCTACATGAAGGGCTGGCTTATGGCTGCAGCTGTATAGGCCCAGGCTTAGGGCCCTAGTTCCTAGAGTCATGTGAATACATCAACATATTTCATTAAAAAATAAACAACAGTTCTCATTCTCATGATCAGGAAGAAAAGCTTGAAAAAGAAACCAGAGTGAAGCCAGTGCATTGATATCGGCCGGGAGCCTGAAGCAATGGACCTGAGGGAGAAGAACTGTCTCATGCATGCAGTGGGATGTTACTTATTGTGCCCTTACTAATTAGGAGCTTCAGGAATGAATCATTGTGACACTCTGTTCCTCAGAATAGCACTTAGAACCCCCGCTCCCATTCACCACTGTGCTCTGAGATGTATTTGTACAGTGCATACCTTGTGAGGCATCATTCTCAAAGTCTTGAGCTGTTGAACCTGAATATCCTATTGTGTTGTATGTACCCCTTGCTGCTGCCCCTCTTGGGAGGGCGAGGGTGCCGCTGCCCCAGCTGGCCTTTCTGGGACGGCATGGGACCTCCTCTGTCACATGCCCAGTAGGGCCAGGAATCTGAGGGTAGGGATCAGGGGACATGTCATAGCTTGCCTAGGGCCCCCTATTGGCTTACTCAGGCTTTGGGCAAATAACAGCCAAATCAGCCATAGTATCTGAGGGTCTGATTGCTCATTGTCCTGGACCTTGTGTCCCGCACTGGCTCCCCGCAATGTGTGTCAACGAGCTGCCAGTCTGAGTTGGTAGAATTTTATATTCAATGACTTTGCACTGGTGCAAATGACTATGCAACACACAGGGCCATGGTAGCTTGAACCCAAGGATTTCCGAGGCCTGATCCCCAGTTCTTGCTACAAGCCAGCACTACCTCTCTGACTGACACTTGCATAGACTAGAACCTATGTTAGCCAGTCCCAGCATGTCTAGTTTACAGATTTCCATAACACCTCATACTCAATAGGGGGTTGAAAGGCAGCTTAATGTGATAGGAATTTTTGAGGGCACTACCTGCTTCACAAGCTAGTGAGAAAATATGTAGTGCCTGGAGTCCAATCTTGGGGAATGGGTCTGTTTTGGAGCAGCACAAGAACTGAAGATTTTCAAAGAGGTTTCACTGCAGTATTGTCTTGTTACACCTTTGAAGCTCCAGTGATTGTGTAGTGAAGGCTGTACAACCTTATGAGCCCGGCAGTGTGTCTAAACTGGAACAGCTCCATGGCAGGGTTTAGATGCCTCATTGATAGAAGAAACAGGGAACGCTGTAGGAACCAGGTACTATGCTGCTGAGCTTTGCGAGGCTAGGCAGCCACCCGGACAAGGGAGCCTGATGTATTTTTTATAAGCAACCCAGGTGTCCCCTCTTCCATGGATGGAGCTCATAAGGCTCCCTCTGGCACCACTGGGAAATGGCAGCTATGAGGATTGAGGGAAAAAAACACTAATACCAAATGAAACAGTATTTCATGAACTAGTTCAGGAGCTATTGTAAATCTCCTTGGTAGGCAGTGAGGGGAACTGCAGAACTTCTGTATCTTAGCTATGTTTTCTGTCTTAGTTTAGTGTTCCTCAACCCATTGTTTAACATTTCTCTGTGTTAAGCTGCAGCTATAGGCCAATTCCAGCAGAGAATCCTCAAAAGTACCTCATGCTCCAGAATGTGTGATCAAGCACTATGTCAGCACTTGTCATTGTGACACTGAAGAGCTCTTGCTGTTGGCCTTAATCTTTCAGCTGTCTGCTAGGGAAATTTGGGACACTTTATTGTAAGGGCTGATGATGGGATGAATGTTTGGCTACAGTAGAGCTCTTTTGAAATGCGAGGGTATAGTTCAAACAGAAGTGATGGGTCTGTTTCTGGAATTATGGGGTGAGGTTCTTTGGAGTCAGAATAGGTCATCATAATGGCCCATTTGGGTCCTGATGTGTATGACTCTCTTGCACTAGTAGCTGAAAACTCTTATTGCACTAATTTAAAATAGCCAGATAATAAGATAACAAAAAGTGACTTGAAGTTTGAAGCATGTGTAAACTCTGGCACTCCTGGCCAAATCCCATAAGCACCGAAAAGAGTCACCATCCTAATGTTAGTTCACAGAGTAATCATTACCCTAGACATTAGGTTGCTCTGTGGTGCAGTTTGAAATCATGAGACATTCTGTGAAAATGCAACTATGATGAAATACGCACTCTTTTCCCTGTAATCTAAGCAAACGTCATGAGCTGGATTCTGCTCTGTTACACTCGGGTGACTGCTCTGGAAGGAGATAATCACATACGGTCAAACTCTGCTCTGTTACCTCCGAAGCTGCACAGTATGAATGGACCTGTGGTTGGATCCAGTTCGGCCATTCTTGTGTTCTTAGATAGACTATTTAGAAACCTGAAAATAAATACAGTACTAAAAAGTGTCTGATTTTTTGCAGCATATACCTCAAGTAACAGTAAAGAGCTCTTCAAATATATTCACTGTTAATAGAGAGTTAAAGCGTTGTTGGTTCAGCTAAGAGAAAAAAAATAGTGCTGACCCACAGTAATAAAATTCAAATACCAAGGCTAATGTGGTAGCTAGTTGTTTTGCCTCTGGCAATACGCACTCCATCTCTATTTTCCTGAGTCAGTGCAGCTGCATCAGGCCAAGAATTACTTGTCGTGCAAGAGCTATGGGTTCAAGTGAAATGATGTAAAGGTGAAAGTGCATCAGGTGAAAGCAGATTGGCAGTGCAGTGTAGAGTCAATAAGGCTTCTGTTACTGTAAGAAAGAAAAAAAAAATCCACGCAGCTGTCAGCACCTGAAGCCCTCCTGTCGACATAGTTTTTTCTAAACTGGGGGTTAGGTAGGTACGACTGTGTCACTCAGGGGCATGGATTTTTCAAATGCCTGCGTGACGTAGTTATACTGGTGTAAGTTTGTAGTGTAGACCTGGCCCCTGTTACAGCAGGTAGCACTGACTGAGCCTCAACTCCAGCCATAGGTGCCGACTCAGTGGGTGCTCGGGGCTGGAGCATCTATGGCAAAAGCCCAGCCATTGCCCATCAGCTGGTCAGCAGCGGGCGGGAGGCACTGGGGGAACGGGAGGAGTGGGGACAGGAACAGGCAGAGCAAGGGTTTGGCACTGGGAAAGGGGGCAGAGCAGGGGCAGGAAGAGGTGGCGCAACCACCCAGAAAAATGAAAGTCAGCACCTGTGGCTCCAGCCTTTCAGTTTTGACCAGAATTCATATTATTATAAACTTGTCCCTCTGGCTGTTTTGGCCACCCTGGGTATACTAAATGTATCTGTCTCCGTACATGGGGCTCCTCACCATAGGATCTGAGCACTCTCTTTGGGCCGGAGGGGGCGGGCAGGGGGAGGGTGCTAGATTATTACAGATTCAAAGTACATTTGGTCTGGTGAAAAGACTGAACTCTAAAGAACGTGACCATTTTCTCACAGGGGATAAGACCAGGTTTTACATGGGCCTAACGGAAGTAATTCAGTCTTGAGTTGATAAAATAGAACATAAACTACACCAGCGAGGGATGAAATTACCAGGGAAGCCAGACTGAACAGAGCATTTGAGCAGAATCATTTCACTGGTGAAAAGCCAGTGACTGTTAATCCTCTTTCTCCAAGGCCACATTATTTAGCTCATAACCCTTGGCGCTGTGTGTGTGTGTGTGTGTGTGTGTGTGTGTGTGTGTGTGCGCGCACGTGTGTTGGCAGGTGTTTTGTGGGGTTTCAGCAGAAACGCTGTTGGCTCTTTAAGAGAGCTGGCTTTCCGTAGCTTCGTTGGGCTTGCCAGCTGAGCTTGTGCATCCATGCTCAAGTTGAAACCAACCAAAGTAATCAGGTTAAGGGCTCCAAAGTAGACACTGAAGTAATGAATCAAAAGGTTTAAAAAGCTCTTATGCTGCCATTTCATTCTTCAACACACAAGCCTGCCTCTCAAGACTTAACTGCAGCAGAAGGACTTATTTATTTTATTTGAGAAACAGGCACTTCACTGAAGCCTTCTATTAAGACAATATATCACATTACTCATGTTTTATGTTCTTTTCCCCCAAGATACAGTTGGGAAAAACTTCAGCTGTGCTTGATCATGTTGTGGTACAGGCCAGTAATGTTTTAGCTGCCATTCGAGCTTTTCTCCTTTAAACTTAATGAGATTAACCCCAGACCAGTGATTGCTTTGCAGTTCTTTTCACCAGCCAAATCATGTCACTGCAGCTGCCTTGGATGGGTTCGAACAGCTACTTTAGTACGGAAAATGGGTTGGACCCTGCCTAAAATGAACATGATAGGAGCAAAACTGCTTAGAATGGATAATGGACCTTGTAGACCTCAGACTTATAACTACTGAGAGTCTGGACCCTTTAATTACGCAGGCAAAACTCTGACTCTAGAGGGAGTTTTGCCTGACTTAGGAGTTTGGACTTGACCCTTAGTGACTTGGTACTGTGGAGAAAACTTGACTCTGAAAGTGTTCCACCGTAGCTGTCGTTCCTATCTACCTGCCCCAAAGCACAGTTATACCACCAGCAAATCTTAGCTTAAAAAAAATAAAGATGCTCTTGTGGGAAAAGAACTAGCTACGCAAAAGTGTCTGAAATCACTAGCCTTTGGGGAATTTTGCATTCCTGTGAATCAAAAATGACCCTTTGCCCCCTCCATGTTCTACAGGAGTGGAAATCACACCTTGCACTTCTTTATATGTTAGATTTCACACTTGTACTGAAGAGCAGGACGAAGAATGTCCCTCTGGACAATTTTCACTGTTTCTTACAACCCCATTCAGACCTAGCTACTCTGGCAACGGACACTTTAGTTAGTCATGTTTATCCGTGAACAAGATAGCATGTGGACAAAATAGAAGTTTTATAAAGCAGGCATGGACAATCTTGCAGTGATATGGTGACACAACTGTGATTAAAACAATAGCCTCAGTGTCACCTGGAATGGTCACAATTAGAGATTGATCCAGTTCATTCTTCTCCCAGTGCAAGAGTGTTCCCATCACGTTCAGAACAGAATCCAAATACATCCAGGATGGATAATCTTCTCTCAATACAGCCATTAAGCTCCCATGAAGTACTGTAATTGGGCACGTCAAAGGGAGAATATATTGAGTAAATAGAGAGAATACGATTTCTAGGTCATAGTGAAAAATAAATAAATGAACAATAAAGAAACAATTTTACTTGGTATTTTATTCACTTAACAGAAACATTCACTTATCAGGTATCACTGAAGTGCAATTTACAGAACTTAGCAGCAAATTCACATATGTAAATTCAGATTTATTTTCTTCTGTTGTCCTTTTTTTTTTACAAATATTACAAATTTACATCCATTAGTACAGTATTGCCATTCACTCATGCGTGTTATGTACATAATTGTCACTTAAGAATTACTACTGCGAAACTTTTCCTTTGCTTCAGGAAATGCTGCATGTTGGTAATTTGTGCTGCTGCAATGTGGTGCACACTGTAGTGATGCATATAATGAGGAATGATAGACAGTGTGGGACAGATTCAACCCTGGTGTAAGCAGATGTGACTCCATTGCCTTCGATGGACCTATCAGATGCCTATATATAACAAGGTTCAAGTTCGGTCCCCATTTCCTAGATTAGGTCTGGCAATCGAATCCAGGATTTTTAAAATGCATTTGCTGCAACAAAGGCTAGAAGAGTCCACCCCATCTGTCTTGTTATCCTTAAAATAACCAGAGCTTTCAGTTCATTGTCATGTTAGCTCTGACACCAGACCCTGCAGCCCTTACACATCCATAAGGTTGGAAACATGCTGGGACTGAACCCAGGTGGTTTAACAAGGAGCATTGATGTCTCTCGTGTGGCTAGGTTGGGTTAAAGTGGAGAGACCAAGTAGTTCAAAAAAGAGTCCCTAGTACCCTTAATGAGGAGGGGGTCAGTTTAAATGACAGCGCCCCAGTATTCCTCATACCGGGAAGGTCAGACTCAACAGAACTGGGCCCTTTCAAATGCTGGCAGCCAGATTTCAACCTTACTAGTGCACTGACTCCATTGTGCAAATGTACTGAGCTCAGAGTAAGGGGTGGGGAGAGCTTGGAGGGCAATTCTATCTCAGGGTCCTAGAATTCTTCCCTGAGCTCCCTCAGACTATATATCTTCCAGGGGTGCTGCATGTTTCCATCTACACACCAGCCCCATGCCATGCTGGGGCAGGGCCATGGCCCCACCCCCACTGGAGTGGATTGAGCCCTGGGGACTAAAGGAGGGAGCAGACCCTATTCTTGTCAAGTGCGGTGACTGTGTAGTTGGGGCCCGGCCCTGGAGGAGCCCATGCATGGGGGTGAGGGGACTCCCTTTGCCCACCTTCACCTCATTCATACCTGCTTATGGAGCAGCCACAAGCTCCGTGCGTAACTCAATACACAGACCTATACCCTGCTGCCTTCACAAAGCAACTCCCCTCTGCACTGACCCAAAGCTGGCAGGATCTGGGCCTGATACTGCTCTCCTTGATGTTAATGGGGCCATCTTCTATCAACACCAGTGGGAGCTAGGGCCAAAGCCAGATGGGAAGGTAACACAGGGGAATGTTTGACATTTGGAAGTGCAGATGGAATCTCCAGAAATAGCTTAACATTATTTTGAAACGTTAAGGGTAACCCTGGAAGGGGTCATATTAATAAAGTGGTTACCACAAAATATCTTCTTGCCCCTAACTTATTGAAACAACTTCTGGTTATTAAATATATCTACTCTAAGGAATTTTTTTGGTAGTTAATATGGAATGTATTATTTTACTGGAAAGGTTTCCATAAGGGGAGAGCTCTGCTTTATCTAATTTAAAAATTCTAATTTATCACAATAATTTTTTTACAAGACACTATAGCTACATCTTGTAGTTTATAATCTAAAAATAAGATCTCATCAAAATACTGTAGCTAGTCTATTGTGGGCATCAATAAACAATGTATTTACGGTATATGGCTCTCCAAACATGATAAACGCTATACAAAGAGCATCTACCTTTTTTGATAGGAACAGTCTCCTGTGTAAAAGAAATGGAAAAATATGAGTGATGTGTGTGTTTGAAAAGTAACTCATCTTGACTGTTCTGAGGAAATACCTAGACAATTATCACAAATTATATACAGATTTAAAGAGAATTACTGGAATAAGAAGAAATGTTGTTATATACCCGCAAATCCTGTCATTTAAAATAACCAAAAACCCAACCCAACCAAACCAAATCAAACCAAAAAAACCCAGTGTGTCTCACAGTTAGTTCTGTAGTTGACCTATGGAAGTTCAGATTTCCCATGCCTCTGTTTTCCTTATATTCTGATGAAGTGAAATGATTCATACATCAATAACAACAGACTCAGTCCTTCCTTTTGAAGATGATTTAGCAGATAAAAGCTATTCTTCTTGTAATGGAAAACAATCTGCATTTCAGACTGCAAATGAATGTGTGGTCAATTTAATAAGACTATTCAGTACTTACATAGGACCGGAATCTGAAAACCCTTTAGGAGTCTCCAGGAATTAAAGATGATTCTTTAATTAAGGATTATGTCATATGATGAAACGTTCAGGAATACATCAAACCAAAACTAAATCAAAAAAAGCCTATCTTTCACACGCTGAGTAGAGCTTTACTCTGGGAGTAGTCATGTCCATTGTATGGTTTCATGAGACTATCCTCAAAGTGGAGTACTACTCAACATAAGTGTGACAAAGTCTGACTTATGCAGTGTTTTACAACCAATCATTAATTAAATAATTTATCATCACAAGCTCCCCATGGGGCACATAAATATTATTATCCCCATTTGACAGATGGAAAAATTGAGGCAGCAAAGGACTAAATTTCAAAAGTGGTCTCTAATTTTGGGCATCTGAAGTTTTTGTGGATGTCCAACATCACATACTCAATAGTTGATTTTTCAGAGGTGCAGAGGACCCTCAGCTCCCATTGACTTCATCTGGAATTGTGGGACTCAGCCCCTCTGAAAAATCAGGCCCCAACTCTGTTTAGTTTGTGGCGTCTAAAAGTTGAGGTACCAAAAACTTAGGCCCATGGGCGAAAATTTGGTCCTAAGTGATTTGCCCCCAGATGCAAAAAAAGCCAGTGTCACAGCCAGGTTTAAAACTCAGGCAATCCTGGCTCCCAGAACTATGCTCAGATCTGAAAACAGGAAACACAGTTTAAAAGAATCCCTGTAGTCAAAATTAAGCCACTGACAGAATGATTTTTGCATAGAGAATACGCAACTCCTTCTTGTGGATGAATATGCTTGTCCTGTGACTCCCTGTCATACTGTGGGTATGAAGGTATTTTCATGTATTTATTTATTAAAGTATCTTCCGTCATTCAGCAACATTATTGCTCTTATGGTGTTGGGGGAAGATAAACTCAGTGCTTAATTTGTGCTAGGACTGAGCCCTTGGCCTCTCTAGGCTTGGCGGTTCATTGCCCTGGCATCTCAGGACTTGCCGGATCAGTTATGAAGAAAAAAATATCTTGAGCCCTGGCATTTAATTGCTTGAGCCCCGGCACCTCTTTCATTACAAATTGAGCACTGGATAAACTGTATTTTAAGTCAGATGCACGGCCTGCTGAAGTCTGAAATGCAGCTGCTTCTTGGATAAATAATAATAATCCTGTGTGCTACAAACAATGAACAGCAGTGTCTTTGTGAGAAACATTTTATAATCTGGGCATGTAGATCCATGTAAGGGGATCAGTATGAAAAAGCAGTTTCCAAAGTCAAGTTCAGTGCATTAATCAAACACAGCTTATGTTTGTGTATTTCCAATACAGAATTAAAAGAAAATATTCTCATGGAGGTTGTTATTAAATAGTGAACTGCATCCATTCTGCCAGCCCACACATCCTGCCTATCCTTCTCTCCAGTTGATTTGATCCGGTCATGTAGCAAAGGTGTCAAATGATTTATACAGTTAGTAAAAACTGATCTTGCTCTGGGGGTTTCTTCACCCAGGTGCCCAGACCTGCTTTCTGAAATGCTTTAAACAGCTGCTGCTTGACAGCTTGGTACGTCTGAGCCACCAGCTTAGCCTCACTGTACACTGATGGCACGTCTCCATGGCTTGGCATTCGTGTGCTCAGCTGCAGAACAAAATCAGAGGAGAGGGGAAAAAAATAAAAAAGCAAATCAACAAACTAACAGAAACAGGAGACTTCACCAGTCATATAATCTTCCTGTCTACATCTCCTAAGCAACAAATTATCTCTGGGCTTTCTCTGTTTGTTTGTGATTTGCAACAACAAAACACTGAAGGTATAAGGCACAAGACATTGTTCCTATCTTGAACATATGGAGCAAAAGCAAAAAAAGGAAAACAGTTTTTGCCTTCCTGAAGTGGTTACAACCAGCAGCAAATATAAACCTGCAAATCACTTGGCGTTTTGGCAAAGAAAAATCTGCTTTTCAGTTAGGGTGCTTAGAGGAGGAAAATCCCCCACCCTTTTATGAGACTCTGAAAAGAAGAGGACGTCATTGGTTTCAGTAAAGGAAGTGGAGCAGTTCAGAGCTTGAGCCAGTCAAACTAATTCCAAGAGACATATGAGGAGGATCCTCCTCCCCCCTTCCTATAAATCTGTTATAATAAAAGATCCTGTGAAACGTGCATAGGATAAGGCAGTAATCAAGCCTGGGGGATTTATGCCAGAATGTATAGCTGAGAAGCTGTCTTGTTGAGAGGGAATGTGGCTAGTTCAACACAAGTGAACGCTCTGAAGTGAAACCTGACACATCTGCTAGAAACTGCAGTCCAACAGTCACCCCGAGCACACACACAAGAAGAAAGCACCTTTTGTATTTCAGAAGGCCTAAGTCAATTACCTTCTCTCACCTGCCAAAGTCTTAACACAGTCAAGCCCACAGTAAGTCTTTGACATTATATGAAAACAATCAAGGTGTATAAGGGCTGGTCTTCACTAGCATGGGGGATCGACTGTAGATACGCAATTTCAGCTACGTTAATAACGTAGCTGAAATCGGCGTATCTACAGCCGACTTACCTGCCATCGTCACAGTGGCGGCGGTCGGCGGCGCGCTCACCCATCGACTCCAGCTTGCGCCTTTTGGCGAACTGGAGTTACGGAGTCGACGGGGGTGCCGCTGGCGATCGATTTATCATGTCTCGACGAGACGTGATAAATCAATCGCCATAAGATCGATCTCTCCCGGCTCTAGTGAAGACAAGCCCTAAGATGCCCTAGAACCGGCATACAGGTGAACGTCTGGTGCTTACAACCAGCAAAATTATATCCTGTAGGAAAAACTCCCCATTAAAACACAACCCCTAGGAGCAAACATCCCAGAGAGAGAGACTAAAATGCAGGCTGAAGTGAGTCAATGATATCCCTATGGAAATCTCTGGGCCAGTGTTAATTCAGTTTAGTGGGAGGTTAATGGTTTTATCAATATATTCAGCCAAATTCAGCAGAGGATCTAAATGCGGGCACAAGTTACAGGCCAGGTGTGTGTTGGCCAGAAAACAGGCAGATGTGGCAAAGTAGTGCACCAAGTGGGGGCTCCCTTTGCTAGTAGGGGGTTCCCAACTCCTGCTCCTTGCCGCAGTATGAAGGGCTCCTTCTGCTGCCTTTGGGAGGCAGGGATTCACCCAGGGGCCCCTGCAGTGCCATTGTCAGCACAACCACTCAGCTTTATCAGCAACAGGCATCTTGCTCACCAACAAGCCAATTCAAAGTGCAAACTGCCCCCACACGCGAGTCCGTCTCTCTGTAGTGAAAGGTCAGAGTGCTGAGTCTGCGCCCCTGCCAGGTATAGCACCTGCTTCTGTAGCCCCAGTGCTGGCCTGGACATCTCTGCTGGGTCTCAGCTGCCCCCAGATCAGATCCACTGCTCAGTCCCTCACCCAGTACTGCTCCCTGTTCACTCCCTCTATTGGCCACAAAGGACACCTTGCATCCACCCCACACAGGCCCTCAGTCACTGATCCAGGGCCTCCTTCCCTCTGGGCTCTGGCTGATTCTCATGCGTATCTCAGTGCGGGCTCACCAGAGCCACATACCCAGGCTGATCTCTGGACCTGTGCGCCAGCCCAGAGCGAGCTCTCAGCCTGCTGTGTTCTTGTAGCAGCAGCCTTGACAGCTGGTGTTCCTGCACTGCTGATGCCCCAGCGATCCCTTCATCTTGGGACCTTGGTCCAGGATTTCCTTCCATCTCCCTACCCAGCTTCTGTTTGATAGGTGACATGCAACCAGGGCTCCAGAGACATACAGCATTCACGGTACTTCTGCTGTTTTGTGGAGTGGGAATTCACACCCGCACCGTGACGCTTTACACCTCCATATAGGGGGGCGGTTGTGGAGGATTGCATGCAAAATGAGTGTAATTTACAAACCAAAGGGATATAAAGGAAAAGCAACCAAGAAGAAGATATAAGAAAAAGGAACACCACCTCCCTTCACCACATTTCCTCCATGTGGCTGTGGTTGCTTACCGCGGGCTGGATTAAGTCCTCTCTGAATGAGTGTTGACACGAGTAATGCTTTGTCTGTCAGGAAATGCCCACTTGGTACACACCAAAATACTTTACTGATTGTCCCCAGGATGGTTCTTGGCAATCAGTGCTATAACGAGCAGGAAGCAAGGAGGCAAAGGATATATAAAGGCAAAATCCCCCTTAAGCTCTGCAGTTTCCTTTGTCTTTTCTCCTGGAAGTGTCAGCTCTTTGAACCCAGCTCTTGCTCTTCTTCTAGCAACTCTTTAGAAGAGCAAGGCTGACTCCAAGAAAAGGGTCAAGATGAGGAAGGAACAAGCAGAAATAGTAACAACTTAGTGCCTGTCTGGTGATCCTACACAGATTGTGTAGTTTCCCAGGTACAGAAAGGTTATTGGAGAGCATCCTCCAGAGGAAGGGAGAACGTCGGAGAGAGTCATTCAGGGAATCCTTTACTGATTGCTGTATTGACAAAACAATGGGAAAGGGTAGCTAGGGACAACCAGAGTATGGAGGAATGGTGGCCATTTTAACCAAGGGAAACCTGTGGTTTTAACTCCATTAAATATAACTGCTGTGGAGTTTAGTGGGAGTTCTGGGTGCTCCAAATCTTGCAGTATTGGGTGCTTCACTTGTAAGAAGTTGAAATGGCATTAGAGGTATTTACCAATATTAAATAACAATCACAATCAGAGCCCAGTTTTCAAATGTGGGTACTCAGTATGGAATATAGGAAACCAAACAGCCAATTTATGTGCACCCAGATCAGGAATACAGCGTCCTATTTTGTATTACCAGTTTGAAAATGGAGCGTTGCACTGTCCAGAATGACCAAGGTGGGCACTTCCCTTTGAAAATGGCCTGGATTATTGCAGTATAACTTGGGGTGCTATTTCAGCTGTTTGGTCTCTCTGTGCTCCTGTCCACTCCAGCTAATGCAGGTGTGGGCAAACTTTTTGGCCCGAGGGCCACACTAGGGTTCAAAATTGTGGCCCTGCCCCCTATCTGAACCCCACCCACTTCCTGCCCCCGGACTGCCCCCCTCAGAACCTCTGACCCATCCAACCCCCTCCTTCCTTGTCCCCTGATAGCCCCCTCCAGAAACCCCTCCCACTCTAAGTGCCCTCCAGGACCCCATCCCCTATCTAGCCCCCCTGCTCTCTGTTCCCTGACTGCACCCTCCCGGGACGCCCCCAACCCTAACCACCACTGCCCCCAGGACCCCACCACATAAGCCCCCCCACAACTTGCTTACCTGCTGAGCCGGGTGCGGGGCCCCGCAGCTCGCACTGCTCTGCGTGGCCCCCAAGCCGGGAGCGTGGGCCCGCAGCTTGCTGCAGTTGTCCTGGGCTCAGGAGCGTGGGGCCCGCGGCTTGCTGCACTCGGCCCAGCCTCCAGCTCGGCAGTGCAGGGCCGTGTGGCCTGCTGCTGTTGGCCTGTCACTCCCGGCCGGTGGGGCTGCGTGGCTTGCCGTGCTCAGACGACACTCCAGACCGGGAAGATGGGATCCCTGTCCCTGTCCCCCAGCCCAACCTTGTGGGCCGGATAAAAATGGCCGGTCGGCCACATGTGTCCCACGGGCTGTAGTTTGCCCACCCCTGAGCTAATGCCATCTCAACTATACATGACTCTGGAGAATCTCCATCAGCTTTCAGTCTCTACTAACGAGGAATACTGGGGCTCCTTTGGAGGCTGTCATCATTATACACAGACTGTCAAAGAGGGCGGCTATAGAATAGGGATCAGCCTGTCCACGGGACAAAGCCACAGTCTCTGTTCACAGACTCTACAGCCCTGGGGAGCAAGACAGCAGAGCTCTTAGTTCTCCCTCACAAAAAGGCTGACATGCTAATACCAGGTCGGATCCACAGTCGGGAAGCTTCCAGCAGTCGCACGGCTGACTGTGAGCCTGTATTCTCAATAGTTTACAAGGCCTACCTTTCCATAAAGCTTTGCCCACCGGACATAAAACACGTGCTTGCAGAGCCGCGAAGAGCCCCCGCAGGTCCTCTTTCCCGTTGTGGCGTTAATAACCTCGGGGTCCGTGGTACCCACTACCCAGTTCACGCTGAAACTGGGAGATTTTCCTGGTTGCCGTGCCTCAGCATTTCTCACTCCTGTCAAGGGACAAACAGAAGGGCAGAAGAGCATTAATATCAATGGCCCCAAACTTTCACAGCCAGCAAATGTGGGCCTTTGTTTGCTAAAACATGAACTATCTCTGTGCAAACACATTCCTACTGTGCACTCTGATATTGTTATTATTGTCTGCTAACCGGCATCTCTTTAGGGTGTACGAGGATGGAATAATTCAGCCATTCCTGTAGATTCTTTTTCTTGGCAGATAAACCTGATGTTTAGGATGGGGAATGCAATTACATGGTAATGCACGAGAGCAAGCAGCATTATAACAGCAGAGTGAACGGGGCTTCCGCTAACTGGCTTCAGTGTAAAACCCAATTTTTAAAAGAACTAACAGGCAGTCCCAATAAACAAATCTTTTCCTAAGAGCTCCTCTGTGTGTAGACTGGGTTTGGCCAATAAGTAGCACACTGAGATCCCAACTGGAGTCTCTGGGGGGCAGGTAATAAAAATGTGACATAATAACAACAAAATATGTGGGTTTTAGCCTACGATAGCTTATGCCCAAATACATTTGTTAGTTTCCAAGGTGCCACAAGGACACCTCTGTTGTTTTAACAAAATATGTGTTTCTCAAGCTGGCATTTACCATGGAAAGGAAGAGATCTTCCTTTTGGCACTTAGACCTCAAGTTGATAGGGGCCTTCTAAATACCATTGATCATACAGATACATAATATGTACAAACACCTTAATAAGAAGTCACCTAAGGGACAGTCATCATGACCCTTCCCTAGGCTCACAGCACTAACTTTGAATTAATAGGCCATTGCGTCACACACCTAATGTGGGCAGGTTAACAAAGGTCAACTCCTGTCACTCCCCTGACTACTGTTATACTCCAGGCATGGAGGATGGTCACTACTGCAGATTTTGCCCTGTCCTTGAATGTATCTCAGGCATTCCAAGTTCTCAGTGGCTGACACATAGCTATCCTGTGGTGATTGTGTGAGTCATATGGGTTACCACTGTACTTGTCTAGAAGCTACTGCTTCTGTCCTAGACAACTCATCCTTGCCCCAGCATGTATGACTAGAGGTTTCTTACTAACATCACTGCACAGACTCTTGTGGCCACAATATGTCTGGGTGTTTGTTTGCTTTATACTGAAGATCTTTGTGATCAAACATTAGAGGTGACAAAGTAGCTTAGCTCCCTCCTCATGGTACCTCCTGCATCTTGTTCTCTTGTGCCTGGAGGCATGAGGAGCCAGGAATAGATCAGCAGCAGAGTCATCCCAAGGAGATAAGAGGAGTAAGGAAGGTGCTGGGTTTATTTTCCAGCACAACATAAATGGCATGAAGAGAGCTTTTGACCAGGATGCTCAACAGTGACTTTTAGGTGCAGAGCTCCAATTTCTGGGTATGATAGTGATAACCCACTGGAAAAGAGATGGTATCCTGAAGGATATTTGGAAAATGCAGGGACTTGGCAGTATGTTTGGATTCACGTGTTCTCTTTTTCATTGATCTGCCATAGATACAACTAACCCCACAAACCTGGATTGAGGAAGCCAGCCTGGTGGTTGGGCAGGAGTCACCTTGGCAATAGGCATGGATTGGCGTCCAGGATCGACTCTGTTTCCAGATTGAAGCTCGGACAGTCAGCCCAACTAACAGACAATCTGCCCTTCCCACTTGAGTGTCAGGCTACAATAGTGGGTGCAAACAATGATCCATTTATTATTCTTTGATAGATTACAACAATGAATGTCACTGTGGCACAGAGCCAGAAAGGGTTAAACATCCTGCAAAATAAATAACCCTCAAAAAGACAAGATGGAGACAAATGTTTGTGTTTTTGTGTATTTACGTATGTGTGTGTAGGGTGCACAATGTAATCAGCCGTCTCTGTCTATGCTGTATTCTGATAATTCGGGGACCAAAAGAGCACCCTAGCATTTAAATGAATTGTAAACGTGGGATATCTCTGTATTCATCTCTCTGAAATGTATAGAAAATAATCTGTGAATGGCGGAGGAATAAGCAAATGTTATGTTAATTCTAAGGCTGGACCTCTTTCAAAGTCACCCTAATGACCTTTTGTTCCCCGAGGAACTTCCAACTTGTCAAAGAGGACATGAAATTGTATAAAAGATCCTTGGGTCCTGATTCTGTCATCTCAGATTGGCATCGGGAGAAGTTTGAGTTGCAAGACTTAGGTCCCAGCTATGCTGGTATGCCCTGAATATGATATTTGGACATTGGACTATAACCTATGAACTATTTCTGAAAGAACTCTTTGCAACTACAAAGCTCACCATCTCTGCTATGAATCTGAACCTCACTGAATTGAACTTATGTCTGTGTATATATTGATCTTTTAACCATACTCTCTCTCTTTTGTTTTTTAATAAATATTAGTTTAATCAACAAGAATTGGCCGTAGCATGTATTTGGGTAAGAGCTGAAATACTCAGTAACCTGGGAGGTAATGTGTCTGATCTTTTGGGGCTGGTAGAACCGTTTTTTGTACGATTTTCAGGACATGGATGGAGGCCTGAGGCTGGATCACTTTAAGGGAACTGTGGTGTTTGGATTTCTGAATAACCAGTAAGGTAATAAAGAAGCTCTTTTATGCTGGCTTGTAAATCTATGTATTGGACTATCCATCAGATTTTTGGGGATTGTCTGCTTCATTCTTTGCGGTTACCCTAAATGAGTGACTACAGCTGGTCCCCACTTGGATTCTGGTCACAGTCACTTAAAATTTATATCTTATCACTTTTTAGCCATTGCGCTCAGGGTGCTTTACAAGGGAGGAAAGGAATCACTATCCTCATTTTACAGATGGGGAACCCGAGGAACAGAATGATTAAAGCCAGTACTTTCAAAACTGTCCACTAATTTCTGGGTTCCGAGCTTGAGACACAATTATGCTGCACTCCAGGAGCTCCCATTGACTTCAGCTGAGATTGTGGGTGGTCAGTACTTCTATACAATCAATGCCAAGGTGTCTCAAGTTGGGCCTCCAAAAATGGGGGCACACCAGATCAGCGGCCACTTTTGAAAGGCCTCAGGAGCGTTCCAAAGGTCATTCAGCAAGCACAGTTGAGAACAAAACCCACGCTGGGCTCCTACTCACTGGACCGCATTGCCATCATAATAATACTGCTGGAGTCCTCCTGCGTGAAAATGCTTCCAGCATTGTAACATTGGAAGCAGCGCCAGTTCTGCCACAGTTCCCACCTCCCAGCTGTGTGCCTCTCAGCAGGACATGAATTAATGTCCTAGAGAGCTGCTCACTCTCTGCTCCAAATATTGTCCAGCATCGTTCTCTCTACACAGAAATAAAGTGTCTGCTAGAGTAAAGGGGGATTGAGCGTGTAGAGGGAAAGAAATGACGCCATTAAAAAAGAAATAATATAATGAAAGTGTTCACACCAGATACAGCTATTTGGTATTTATGGCTTCTTGGCATGGATGGCATCAGAGGAATGACCAAGATGACTGAACTATTCTAGATATCGTACAAAGATGGCTTAACACAAGACTAAAATTGAGTCAAAATCACACATTGGGTTTATGTCACATTAATACCAATTTCAGTTTTTTTCTGAAATAACTGATGAGTCTGCATCTCAAAATCCAATTCACCTAAGCAGTAGAATAAAAACGTCCTTTTGCTGAAATCCTGAGTATCAGAGAACTCCAAGGTGCTATTCAAATCCCTCCCTACAGAAAAAGATGCAAACCAATCAGAATCTGGTATTTGACCCTTACACACCAGTCTCCGTCAAGATATTACCAAAAAGCTTAATGGACTGAGTGCCAAAAATATGGCAGCAAACACGCAGCCAGCTCCTGCCTAGCAAAAAGCTGCAGTTCATAGAATAAACACAGATGCAGCAAAATCAATGACCAGAGGAAAACAAAAAGTTGAATTGAATTAACAGGAGCATACATACATTACAAATAATCCCTTAAACAATAAACAAAAAAATACTGATCAATTCCAGACAATCAGTGCCAATAGAGAGCAGTCTGCAATAAAGGAAGGTACCATAGAAACACACAGAAGCCCAAACCAAGCTGACATTAAACAATAGTTGAAGCTCTGCAATAACCAGTGCATAAAACGGCACAATTAAAAACAGAAACAAGGTCAAAAACCTGATATTACTGATGAACAGCCCATAAACCTAAAGGCTGTATGAAGGCAATAGCACATGACAATGCATGTCTGCCAATCATATGGGTGAAATTCAGACCCCGTGCCCAGATCTAGACATCACCTCTTCACCTGGTCCTGTTACAGTGTCAGTAGATGGTGTTAGGTGATCAAGTGATCTCCAGAGCCACGCAGAAAGGAATAAATGGCTTGATTTGCGCCATCTGCATACCTGAGAACATCTGCATGATTGAGGGACTCATGGGCCAGAGTGTTATTTAGCTAATAATTCACAGTTTTGCACAGTGGATAATTTAATCCCGTAGAAATGTTTCCTCTCTGCCTGTGGTATCCATTACTGGGGAGTGGGAAAAGTTGGGGATCTTATTTGTAGAGGGGGGGAAAAATGATCTCCAGAGGTATTTTTCTGAACTCCAGACAGAAGTCCTCTCTGGCAGGATAATTCAATCATATCCAGAGAGAGGGTGAACTCGACCAGAGACTATGGGCTGGTCTGCAGTGGGGGGAGGGGGAGGATAGACTGAAGATATGCAACTTCAGCTACGTGAATCACGTAGCTGAAGTTGCCATATCTTCGGCCAACTTACCTGCCTTCCTCATGGCGGCGGCGGTTGGTGGCGCGCTCCCCTGTCGACTCCAGTTTGTGCCTCGCAGCGAGCTGGAGTTCCGGAGTCGACGGGGACGCTGCTGGAGATCGATTTATTGCATCATAATGAGATCCAATAAATCAATCGCCAAAAGATTGATTGCTACCCGCCGATCCGGTGGGTAGTGAAGACATACCCATGGAAATCATTCCAGTCCTTCTTTAGAGTTAGATTGAGTCATTGCTCAGTGCCTGAATGTAGAGCCACCCCAAGGAGGAATTGTGACTCAGAGAATCATATTTTCTTTCCTGCTCCTCACTTGCTACTGGGAGGAGGTCATTTGCTACAGCCATTTACTGGGTGTAAAATCTTCCTCCCTTTGCACCAGATAGTGTGAGTGAAGCCAATTCCCTACTGCCTATTCCTCCTGACCCACCTGTTCAGGGGATGAGAGGACTACCAAGTGCAAAGCAGGCTTCTGTTCTTTCCCCCCTGCACCTGGGCCCAAGTTCGGGGGAAGGGATGGGGTTGGAGTCTTACTACCCCTTACTCCTCTATGTTACCTTGTTATAGTCAGGTCCAGGTTGGTCCTTTGATTGATAGTAGAATTTTAAGAAAGGGCTCCTGTGGTTCCAGGGAGCCCCCCACCCCCAGCTTATTAACATTAAAATCTTTGAAACAAACTAGGCCAAATTGTGCCCTGAATCACATCTGGTTCTCCCATTGGAGTCATAGGAGTTGCAGAAGTATAGCTGATGGCACAACGTGGTCCTACACTGTTTTACTTAATGTGATTTACAGCATTGCCAACCCCAAGCATTTAAATATCATGAGTTAGGATGCCCCTTTGCCTCTCTCTCCCAAATCAAACAACAGTAAGAGAATCTTTTATAGCAGGTTAGATCTTAAAATAAATAGAAACAAAAACCCTAATGCTAGGTCTTATTAAGGTGACTACATGTCCTGATTTTATAGGGACAATCCCGATATTCAGAACTTTTTCTTATATAGGTGCCTATTACCCCCCATCCCCTGTCCCAATTTTTCACACTTGCTATCTGGTGACTCTAGGCCTTATTCTGCTTTCAGTCACATAGTATAAATCAAGAGTAATGCCACTGAAGTCAATGGAATTTCACTTGTGTGAAGTTGGTGTGTGAGGAAAATCAAACAGATTGTCTACTGTGGTAGCAAGGAAATGATCTCAGATATCCTCATCAGGGCCTTAACTTTTTTCTTCTTCACTAAAATGGTCTATCTTAAAGCATAAATGAGATAACAAAAATTCTTGGTATCCTCATAAACAAAGGGGACCAATAATTTTTAATCCCTAGTTAGTTTGATCTCTAATTGGAGATAGAAGCTGCCCAGTTTGAGACTGTTATGGGTTTCAATGCATTCCATGTGCCTTTTTCTAGTCGCCCATTTCATTAGCCATTAGTTTCACTGAATACTTTGTCCTCAAAATCTCCCATTTGAGGAAGTCTTCTGTGCACCAGTTTTACAGCTGTGAAGCACATAACATGATACACAACAACATGCATTTAATCTGGATTGACACTGGCTCTGTAGTATTTCTGACATGGCTCCGTAGGAATCATGAGGATGTATCAAACAATGTTTTTCGTAAATAACGCAATACAGATCAAATCATCGGGAGAGACAGATTCCACCCACTACTGCTCCCAGTCTAAAGGAAATTCACAGACAGCATGAAGGCAAAGAGAAAGCTTTCCCAAACAAAGACAACTCTCAGAGAAAGAAGAAACCAAACCCTATGAGACAAACACAGTTTTTGCAAGTGACATCGGTACCCCTTTGATGCAGCTTTACCATCCTGAAAACATGTGACATTGCCTCACAAACATAAATCTACACTAGCCCACTGGGTTTTACAGTACAGAGCCAAACCGTCACAATTATCATCTGGGCTGGCTGTGGTTATTTCCCTTGTTATCACCTTATCATTTTTAATCACTTTTCAACCTGTGTGGATTTTCTTTGTACATAGGAAACTTCCAGCGAGGCTTCTTAGAAAATGGGCTTGATGCTTATCTCATGTACACTGGTGCAATCAGTGGCATTACAATTATGTAAAAGTGATGTAGTAATATATGAAATAAGGTCATTATGTTCACAGTGGGTGAAATTCACTCCTGTGCAGAGGTCCAGCACAAGACCTATGAACTACACAAGTCCCACTTAAACCCTATTTTGAGGACTTAATTGGCTTAAGTGTATGATGGCCTTCTGCACAGGGATAAATTTTCCCCACTAAAGGGAGACTGTACTGGCTGTATATGGAAATCACGTTAGAGGCCAATTCTCATTCTAGTGTAGTCATTGATAAACAGGATTTACATAGTTATTAATGTAATCGCCAACAAAATGATGAAATATGTATGGGGATTCCTTATACAGGCATATTAGACAATCTTCCATATTTGTCTAACTACAATGAAGATTTATAAAGCAAATGTTTGACAACGGGCTAAGCATCTACCTTTGACCTATTCACCTTGACAACACACATGCAAGCGGTACCAATCTAATGTGCTTAGCCACAGTGAAACAGCCAATTTCCCCCTTAGTTAAACTATCACTTCTTAAGGCTTAGCAAAGCTAATTTCATCTCAAAGATGCATGTAAAACATAAAAGCTCAGCAAGTAGAATAAGAAATAGATAAAGGATAAACTTTCTAACAGCACTGAAGTGACTTAGGCACTTTAAGTCACTCCACTGAGGTCAGTGTTGCAATGTCGGCAGAGACTCCCGGCAAGTCATTTATACATACCACAGCCATCCTCTTGGTGGTATCTCAGTGCGTCCTTGCCAACAGTCACAGATCTCCAGTGTTCCAGGAGCCTGACTGAAGGGCCTGATCCTGTGAAGTGCTTAGGACCTTCGACTTAGTTACCTCAAATGGACTGGAAAGCACTAAGCATCAGCGGGATGTTGTCCACAGTTCTCAGGCCCTAAGGTAGCTTTAGAATAGTTGGGAATCCTGGCTGCGGTCTGAGGCCAATTTAATCAACGTGAGTTTTTCCATTAACATCGCTGGATCTGGATTAGGCCCTGGCTAATAAGGATTTATTAGGTTATGGAGGCTGATGGGACTGCATCCTACCAATAATATTACTACTGTGTAGTGTGGATGATGTACTGCAGGGTGTTGTACCCCCTGCTGTCACAAGGGGACTGCTTATGGTACCAGAGCTGGACTACACAGACTGCAGGCAGGGGAGGGAACAGGGAATAAAGGCTTGTGTGGGGTTGATTCACAGTACAGGGATTCCTGCATAAATGTCCCTGATGTCTTTCCCTAATGCTTCTGTTCAGACCTAGCAACAAAGAATGGAATGGGGGGTCTGGGTGAGGGGACTCTCAGAGATGGGGAGGTGGGCTACTTCTCCTGGAGTGGGGATGGTGGACAGCAGGTAGGTTAGGGAAGAGTCCTGAGCCTGAGGATGGGAGTTTTGACTCTGTAGGGCTTTGTGTGTGTCGTGAGCCTGGGAGTATCAAACGAGAGGAGGCTCTGAATGTGGGGGGTGGGAGAGAGGCTGGTTCTGAGCTGCGGAGATGTTAGCTAGGACGTGGAAGGATTTTCAGTTTGGGGGGAAGATGTTGCTGAGCAGGTGGGAGTTGGGCTGGAGGGAGATCGAAGAGGCCCTGGGTCAGGAGTGGGCTGAGTACAAGTTCATTGGGCTGTAAGAGCTAAAGTACTGATGCCACTTTAAGCATTTAAAGCTGTGTAGCATTCACGGCCACCAATGGGACACTGTAAAAGTTTAGGGCCTGATCCTTCACGGCGCTGAACAACTCCTGTAAGGTGCTAAGTACACTCAACTCCCACTGATTTCAGCGGGCATGCTGCACCCTGCTGGATTGGGCCCATTGCAGTCAATTAGAACTTTACTACTGGTTTCAGTGGGGGCCAATCAGACTCTTATGCACATATTCAGGTAACCCACATGGTCACCCCTGCTATGCATCATAGCGGTCACTATTGACCAGAAGTCCTTCCTACTGATTATCATTAGGAATAAATTGCTTCCCTGGGAACCTGCTGCATTAGTTGGATCATTCTTCTCCCAGTGTAGCCTGGAGCAGTGTATTGCTATTGCTTAAAGGAGAATGAGAGGAAAACATGCAGCTTGGATGCAGCGAGGACACATGGTGTAAACAAATGCTAAGAAGTTAACTTTCCTCTTGATGTCCAGTGCAATTAGTGATGGGAAAGGTGATCATTTCTCTTTCAAGCAGGTGTTTGCTTACCACTGAGGAGCAACTGATTATGCCGATATGAAGCTGGCAGTTGACCAATGTCTTCTAGTCTATGGCTCATTACTCTGGAAAGGTGACCAGTGTGGGAGAGGCTTCCCACAATAATGCTGTGTAAGTACGTGGGTTCGATGAAGTAACTGAGGAGAGCGCCTTGTAACCCAAGAACGTTCCACCTGGAAAAGAAATACAGCAGCGGTAAAACATACTGGTACGGAAATGAACCTGCGAGAGACTGTGAGGGAAAAAAATGTTAACACATGGGTGAGGGAGACTTTTCCCATCTTTGGTATTTTGATTCCAGAGATAAACATTTAGGGTCAGACGCTAAGTCCCCTTAAACTGCCCTAAACAGACAGCTGAGGATTCCCGTGGTGTGGAGCGCTCTTCGGCTGGCATAAAGCTCCTCCTGCTGTAACATCAGAGTGTGCTGTGGTGTGTCGGAAACATGTCAGGGCAGAAATGGGTGGAGCTGGTGGCCCCTGGATTGGAAGCAGAAAGGTGATTTAGAGTTCTCTCTCGCACCCCGGAGCAGTTGTGCCAAGCACAGGGTAGTGGAGGATTTAGCTCATTAGGCCTAAGCCACCACTGCATTACCTCAGCTTTATGCTAGTAGAACCTCACTGATTTCAGTGGAGTTATTCTTGTATAAAGCTGAGCTAGTTAGGGGTGAAACAGGCCTATAGATTTTCTCACACTGGGCAACTAGTGGAAAACTCTAGGGCTGATTCTCCTTTCACACTGGTGTTAGCCTGTTGTAACTCTGCTGACTTAGTGGAGTTATGTCTGACTTACAGGGCTCAGGTTGGGCACAATCCTTGGAATGGCTATTTGTTTTGAAGCCTCTTTTGTATTTATTCTTAACACACAATTGTGTGGATTTTTAAAATTGTCCTGGATAAAAGTATCCGTGTTCTTATGTTAGAAATGGCATTAGAGTGGAACCGAAAGTATTTGTGTTCCTTATTCGTTATCTGCTATTGGTCATATGTTGTTAGCTATTCTCTTCTTTAAGAAAGTTTTGGTCATCCAGTCATGATGCAGACATGATGCCATGTTTCGTAGGGGACCAATTGCCACATCACATAGTTGTCATGACCACTTTGCTGCAAACACCTCACAGGCTGACATTTGTTTGCACAGACTGTTTGCCATGCAATTATGAAGAGTAAATACCTTCAAAAAATCAAAGTCTATTCCTGAACCAAAAAAAGGGCTATATTTGTTAGGTAATTTATTCATAACAAATAATTTGATGAGCTCTGATATGTACAGACTGAGTGTGCCTTGCCTTGATGCTCTCAATACAGATATAAAAGAATGAGGATGAAAACCTTAGGGCCTTGCAACTGCTAATGATTTTGAGCTCCTTATAACTGCTATTGGATTAGTTGAAAGAGCTGCTCTGCATTTTAATATGTACGATTTTTTTATATAAAGCTTGTTACAAATAAGACTGAATCCAAATTCTAAATTCACTAGAGGATATATAATTAGATAAAAAGCAGAAAGGAGAAAAAGGGGAAAAAAGAGATTTCCAGATACAGTTATCTTCACTTGCAAACCTCAGGTTCTGTCTCAGTGCCAGTTTAATAAGAAATATTTTCCTTTCCTAAATTAACATAAACATGTTTTCCTGAACTTAAGTGACACTTATAATATAGTTTAAAGCTTTTCACCTCTTTCTGGGCAATACTGAGCTCAAATTAGAAACTCTTTTGAAAAATGTGCTTTTGGGGAGTGCATTTTGGCTTATAAAAGATAAAACACTGACATCATTTGGAGATCCAGAGGCAAATGAAAAAAAGTTTAGAGGTGTCTGCTGATTGAGGCAACATCAAGTGGTTACCATGCTAAATAATGTGTTTAAAGCACAATTTCCACCAGCAGCAAGCATTATATAGCTAATTTCTTACATCATTGTTCTATTCATTAATTAACATTTCTCAACCATTAGTGCAATTATTGCGGTGCCTCTGTGCTGCATGTCTCTTTTCATGATTAATAAGGAGTCATTATATTTCCCTTTCCTGAAGCAGTCAATTAACATGGAATACTTTCCATTAATTATGGAATGTTTAAAACCAGCATGCTATACCTGGAGAGCAATCTGCTCAAGAAACCTGTGACACCAATTGCTTTAAAAAGTTCTCTTTAAATTTTATTCCAAAAACACAAGCAATTTAGCTGGCTATATTAATTTGCCTCAGAAGCAGGGCTATGAATGAGAAACATCTTTTAATCTCATGCAAGAAAAGGCAGCCATCTGGCTGCTGAGGATTTCAGAGTGAGACTTTCCCTCTCTCCCTCTATAAATGCAGGTCATTAAAGTAATGTGTTCATCTACATAAAACTCAAATGGAATATAAAAGGTAATATTTATATACAAACAATTTAGTCCCACAATTTAAACAGTCATTGGTTTTATGAAACATTTACTTTAGTCTATCAGATTTGCATAACTTCATTTGGGGAAAAAAAGTGTGGTCATTTCTGCAAATAATGTCACTTTTAAAGGAAGGGACTATCTGACTCTTTGAATGCATATCTTATTGCAATGCAAAATTAATAATGCAAGTTTAGGAAATAGAGAGTTCGGTTAACAGCACTGAATTCAGAATTGGCTTCCAAGAAGAGTAAAAATATTAGACAGCCACTTTTAGTTCCAGATTGAAACACCTGTAAGATCTCAGTGTTGTTCTCAATATATGACATTTTCTTTTATATCTTCCCTCCAAACTACTCCCGCTGTTTGTTTGAAAAGGAAGAGAAAACAGAAAAACAACATATGTTCTGCAAGATTGAAATATCATAAATATGCATATCATAAGTAGATTACCTGGGTCTTATTTACAAAAATAGGCGAGTAAGCTCACATAATAAATAATGAGATAGTAATGATTATTATTTGCATTAAATACCAACCTGTACCATCTTTACAGAGATTTATATGGCTAATTCTGATTTTACTGACACCCTTGATAGGGATGACTAAGTCTATGAAGTGAGTGGAATTACATCAATGGAAAACATGGTAGAAGTGTGATCAGATCAACCCTTTGTGTTCAAAGCATTGTATAAACATTCACTAATTCTCGCAATGATTCTGAGAGGTAGATCAATAGAATTATCGACACTGGGAGATTGAGGCAGAAAAGTGAAGTTACTTGCTCAAGACGGCAGAGTTATTTAAAGGAAGAGGTAGGATTAGAACTCAAGGCTTCCAAAGTCCCATTGTGTTTATTCTACCTGACAAGCCTGTCCCTCTCACCCAACCAAGCAATAGCATTAGAAAGGAAATAAGATTTGTGGATCACCCAAGGCGGATCTTGTCTTTAAGATATTTATATATAACTAAATACACAGAAAGAGGGGAGAAAGCAACCAAAAGAATAAGGGAAAAATTTCAGAGCAGCACCTGTGCCTGAAATGTGAAGACAGAGTGTAAATTTATTATCCCAGAACTAAGGTACTTTCAGAATATCATCTATATTCTGTGCCATGGAGGAGAGAGAGACCAGATAATGGACCCGCTCACCTAGCAGTTTTCCAGTGCCAGTCCCCTATAAGAACTATCATGCTAGTTAGTCCACTCAGTCTTAAAAATGGCTCTCAGATCTCATGTTTTGCATGCTTAGTGTTTCTCTGCCAGTCTAACTTGCGGCCTGATTTAGCTTCCGTTAGCTTTCCATTACATTTTATAAGGACTGGATTGTGTCCTTAAATTGTTCTGACACCGCCCGGTACACACTTGCCAGTCCATGAAAAAAGATGCTTCGCTATTTTCATGTCCTTGAGATAACGGTTCCCCTTGCTAACAAAAGAACGGAAAACTTGGTGTTTCCTTTCAAAATGCTTGGGAGTGAGAACTGGATCATCATGGGGCTGCAATGGAATCATAATGAGGCGAAGAGCTTTTCCGCTATTGGTCATGGATTCAGATCAATGCCTTGGTAGCAGCGACCAAATTACCACCTGAGGGCTGTTCAGTGTCTGATGCTGCTGACCTACTCCCAAGTCCACATCACAAAACACAGCACTAATTTGCACCCTGACTGGCAGTCTCAGCACACATCCCACAGATGGAAAAAGCAAAGATTGAACTATGCTCTCAAGTCTGGCCCCAATTCAGCAAAGCATTTAACTGTGTGCTTAAGTCTATTTCTATTCAGCACAGCACCATTACTATAAGCACCTACTTAAGTCCCACTGATGTCAAAAGGCACATAAATTTGAGTGTTGTCCTGATCAGGTATGGATTTCTGAACTAGGGTCCCGGAGCACTCCCATCTCTGTCTTAGATCATAGCAGAGGCACATGGAAGTTTCCATTGCTATAACTTGTGCTCCACTTGTTCTGTGGCTAAGGAGAGGACCTCATGCTTGAAGGCAGCCAGTCCATTAATTTTCATGAGGACTATATTCAAATGACAGATATTTGGGGGAAGCCTCTTGTTTGTATAATCCCTATATGGCTGTCATGTATTTATAGTGCACTTGGTTTTAGAAACCAGCTCAGTTCTGAGGTAATTAAAGATCTATAGGATTACATATAGGAAAATTGTAGGGAGTGATTCTGGTCTGAGCGGCAGTAAAATACCAATAGCAACGTTCATTTCAAAAGGAGCTTTTTCTACATAAACTGCGGTAGGTGCATGAAAGTAGCTGTGTTTCCATCTGTAACAAAGTGCCTGCTTCAAATACAGCTTTTCCAAATAAAATTATTATTCAGCGGAAACACAGTGTTACATTTCAGGCCCTCGAAATATCAAAGTGACTTTCTGCACTAAGAAGACATATAGTGGATCATTTTGAGTATTTCTAATTGTGCAAGATTTTTAAAGGCTGATTTTTAAATCACCTCTCAGATGATTTATACTTGGTGCGCTTCTTAATAACCTTTCCAATAAGATCAACCCACTGCTCACATAGTCACAGATTTTAAAAAAAATCTGCAAAGAGGATCAATAAAACCAAATGTCCTCCCTCCTGGGGAATAAACGGGGGAGTTTTCTGCATTTACGGCTTTTTCTCAAGCCCTTTTGTTCAAGCCGCTGATATTACTGCAGTGTTTGCAAAGACAAAATTCCATGCTCAGTTTTCAATAATCCTTAAACAAATATATATTTGCCTGTTTGCCAGTCGTTGAAATGCCAGAGATGAATTGGAAGGGATCTTGGAGCAGGCAGCTTTTCTTTAATTAGATGACACACTCTCCTAGCCCAGAACAAATCATAACTACATGGCGACTCCGACTACAATCGCAACAGAACTGTTTGCACGTGCTTATGCCAGTCAGTCACTAACAGAGATTCTTGAAACTACACTTACAAATAGTAATTACATCAGAATCCTCACTGCCGTTGTGATATAACCGACAGCCTGGGATGGGAGTTGGCTGCCGCACCTTCATCGAGAGCATGCTGCTGTATATGTGAACTGACCCAACTGCAATAGGTGTAGCTTCACATCCATTATGTTTCAGTGTACGTAATGACAGTGTTTTACATTTATATAGCACCTTTCCTCCCAAAGGATCGTAGTGCACTCCAGGTTCACTAGACATGCAGCTTTGCCAATGAAATATGGACAACTTTGGGGTGGTGGGCAGACAACCAGGATATGCTGCACGCCAGGAGGGTGACATTAATTGGTCGAGGAAATGCTCCTGTTCCCCCACATCCTTATTCACTGATTGCTTCCCCTACTTAAGAGGTTTTTCTTTACTCCTCTGTGATGCTCTGTTCTCTTGGCCCACCCTCCCCATCTGCACTCCTCCCTCCACAGCTCTGTCCCTTTCTCTTACTGGTGAAATTAAAAGAAACACATTCTAAGCATGAAATTAAAATGTCTTCAGTTTGTTAATTTACCTTCCTCCCTCCTCTCCCCCTCCACTGCTTCAAAAAAATCAGCAGAATTGAGCTGTGTGATGGAGAAGAGAAGCCAAGAAGGTGTGATTGGGTGGGTCTGAAGCTATGAAGTAAGAGCATGCTGACGACTTTGCTACTTTCATAGACTTTCTCTGTTCAACTGGGGGAGGAGAACAACACATTTCAGCTGAGAAAAATGTGTTGTCATGTTCTAACTTCTGTTGGTGAGAGAGACAAGATTTCAAGCTTACACAGAGCTCTTCTTCAAGTCTGGGAGAGGTACTCAGAATGTCACAGCTAAGTATCAGAGCTAAGTATCTTTCCCAGATCTAAAGGAGAGGTCTGTGTAGATGGACCTTTGGTCTGACTCAGTCTGACCATTCTTATGTTCTTAAAAGCTTGTCTCTTTCACCAAGAGAAGTTGGTCTAATAAAAGATATAGCTCACCCACCTTGTCTCTCTAATAATGTGGGACCAACATGGCTACAACAACACTACAAACAATTGTCCTGTTCTCAAACTGATTGAGCCTGTGTAAACTAACCCAAATCTAATGGATTTTGAAGGCACTGGGCTGCATTGGCTGATGGAGTAGCTCCAGAGTGAGCTCTGCTGGATTGCATCTCAGTGCAAGGGTTGCTGTTGTGCCTGGTCTTTGTGCGAAGGTGTGTGTAGGAGGGGAAGGCAGACAGAGAGGTAAGGCTCTTTGTGCCCTGCTTCCTATTTCTGTACTCGTTCAAGGGCCATGCATGATCTGGTACTCAACACAGGTTATAAAAATAGAGCATGCTGACGAAGAAGGGATGACAGGCAAATCCTCAGTGGCGTAAATGGATATAGTTTCCCTGAAGTCAATATTTACTTACCTCTGATGCACTGTGAAGACCTAGGGCTAATTCTTATCTCACACTGATGTTACTCCAATGACTTCTATGGAGCTACTCCTGACTCACAGCATGAGGGCAGACTCAAATTCTACATTT
>ML677349.1:11705843-11859015 GCA_007922305.1 Dermatemys mawii
ATATATATATATATATATATACACACACACACACATATATATATATATAATTTTTCTGGAATATTCCTTGTCATGAAAGGCTGAAGTTGAATTCTCAGTCACATAGAAAGGGGTTAAGAGAGAGAATTACAAATTGACTTTACTGCATGCACAAATTGTCTCTAACTGAAGAGCTAGCTGTGTTAATTGATTTTCATTTACATTAATATGCAGCTTTTGAAGTAGCTTTTTTTAAAGAGTTACCTTGCCAGGCTCTGTCTTCTGTTAATAATGTCTCTGGTCGACGGACTAACCCTAAAATAGATCTAAAAAAGGGAATATCTATCACAGACTTTCAGTTTAGCATTTTTCTGTGGTACATTTAAACATGGCTTCATTTGTTCAAAGCACTTTGTAATGTTCTATTTTGGATCCCTATTGCTAAATCTTTACACCGTTCTTTAACACCACTCTTATCTAATACTATTATGAATACTTCCTTCAACAGATATTCAGACCTATTCACTAGCGATGGGTCTGATGAACCCTTGAATCTTAGCCAGGGAACAAGAATAGACTGTTAGACAATGGCAAACATGATGTTTCGAGGCACTCTGCTGCTCTTCATGTCATTGTACGGGTGAGGTGTAATTCAGACGTTATAAATCTCATTTAGCCCCTGGGTTTAACATCTGTGTCTTTTTGAAACAGTAGGTAACTGCTCAGTGCATAACATGGCGGCACAAAAACTCAGCCTTTTAAAACTGACCTTTAGAGGAAGCCTTTTTAAAGAAAACAGTTTAAAAAATGGTTTATGATCCAAAGTCAAGAGTGAGTGCAACGTGGGCTGAATTCTGTCTGGTCTTTCCTCCTAAGCATGTGCCAGAAACACTGTGGCTCAATGGGCAATGTCCCCACAAAGTGTGTGGTGAGTATACCTCGCAGATCGCTCACAAGTGCTCTGCCAGGGGAGCCACAAAAGGATGGTTCTGAACGGGGCCTAGGAGCTAGGGCCCATGCATTTAAACATGATTATGCCCTGGCCTGGCTATTGCTCAAGATGCCCTCAGCCAGGTTGTTTCTGCCAGAATAGAGACAATCTAATCTGCACTGGGAATGGGGGGTGGGAGGGGAGGATTTTGGGCATCTAGAAGAGGGATGCACAACTAGTGCTGTTCTGAAATATGATGGTGGAGCTGTTCGGAGTGAAACACAATATGTTGCAGAATTTGGTCGTGTGTGTGTAATGAGATTTTCAGAAGATCTCAGCACTCATAGCTGGGGCCAGATGTTCACAAGAGCTTAGTATTAAGCACTCGGGGCCAATTTTTCAAAGGCATGTAGGTGCTTGATGAGCTTTTCAAAGGTGCCGAGGTGCCAAACACCCATTGAGATGAATGGGAGTTAAGTGCCTAGGTGCTTTTGAAAATTCCCCTGGGGAGCCAGATTTTTAAAAGTATGTAGACACCCAAAGATGCAGGGAAATATGTGCAAAAACTGTACGACAATGTGTCCAAGTCAGAGAAAAAATGGAACGGATCCCTCTAAACGGCTGTTATGCAGAAAGGCCAGGACTGTGGCATTCAGCTACAGCCCTGCAGTGTGGATGTTTCCAAGGTGCACTCTCAAGGCTGCTCTGGCAAGGGCTGCACCTGAAGCAGACACAAGTCTCCCTGAAACTCCCAGGAAACTCAGGTCATCCTCTGCACAATATTGCATGGTTTTCTTAATGACATGCTCCAGGACAGGGATTAGCAAACTTTGGCATGTGGCCCACTAGGGCAGTCTGCTGGCAGGCTGCGAGACATTTTGTTTACATTGACTATCCGCAGGCATGTCTCCTCGCAGCTCCCAGTGGCTGCAGTTTGCTGTTCCCAGGACCACATTCCCAGCCAGCATGTCCCTGCAGCTCCCGTTGGCCAGGAACGGTGACCTGCGGCCAGTGGGGGCTGCGCCTATGGATGGTCAATGTAAACAAAATGTTTTGTGGCCCACCAGTAGATTATGCTGATGGGCTGCGTGCCAAAAGTTGCTGACCCCTGCTCTAGGAATTATTTTGGGGAAGTTCTTGGGGTTGTGTTATGTGGGAAGCTACACTAGCTTATCACAACAGTCTCTTCTGGCCTTGGAATCTATGAATTATTATGATAATTTAGCCTGACCCCTTGCAACACACGGGTCAGAGAATTTCATTCAGTAATTTCCTACATGAACCAAATAACACATGAGGATTCAGACCAGAAGCGTTTGTGCATTTACCCAATCAGGGCATAAACATAATACCATACAACTTATTCACCAATCACAACTAAACAACAAAGCCCAGCTAGCAAATACTAGGTATCTAGCTCTACTCCTTGCAGAAAATTTTGTGCTTTGAATAATTGTTTTAAAAAACAATTTTTTAAAATGGTAAAAAAAAAAGTTGCTAAATGTTTTCCTATGAGCAGGAAAGAACATAATTTGTTGCTCAGTAATGCTTTCCGTCCCTGGGATCTTTGATATTCTGGTAGTAAGTTCCTTTGCAGTCAGTGCAAAATGACACATATTTTAGCAGCTAGTAGTAAGGTTCTCAATGGGGAACATTCTCTAATAGCCTAATGCTCCTGAGGGCCTTTTCCAAGCAACATAATCAAAGGAGTATAAGGAAGAGTTTTGTCAAAAATCTTATTTATACAAACTGGTTCATTTTTGGAAGGTTTTTTTTACTGTAGGGCAAGTCCAGATAATGTGTGAATAGGTTCCTGTGTCACCAAAGCCCCTGCAGTCATTGGGGGATTGAGCTGTTTACATTTTATGGTGAATATTTGGAGTTCAAAAGTATTGAATCATAACCTTCTATTGAGCTTCCCTCTAGGAGGGGGAGTATAAAGAAGGCATTAAACCAATCTTCTTCTCATTCACTGGATTCCTTTCCCATCTGTGGTTCTTGTATCCGTATGTGAAGAATGCTGTAAGCAGCCCTGACGACTGGAGGAATGTAAAGGTGGGGTAAAGCTATATTTGCCCTGCCTTATCTCAGGTCCTGCACAAGGTGAGCAAAATTGATCATGGGTCTGTGTACACCGTGAACTGAATGTTGGTATTTAGTTCACGAGGGGTTCACATCCCCCACCCATCCCTCTCTGCTCTCTGCCCAACTCTAGATAAAACTGTCCCAAGGAGCACCCAATACTCAATTGTAACTTGTTCAACATGTGGGTTGTTGAAGAAAAATCCATTTTGCTGGGGTAGTGATGAGGGAACAGTACACTGTCTAAAATGAAAAAGCTTTTCTGAGATTACGAGACTTTTCTTGGTACTTGGTGCTTTGTTCTTTCTTTTACCACCGTCTCCTCTTCCTTCAAATGTGGCATTGTAATGTCCCACAACATTATTTTAACTCTTCTTGCCTTTCTTGCTAGCATCTCTTTCCCCTCCTTCCTTTCACCTCTGTGCTCTCTACCTTATTAACCTCGACGTTCCCTCCACCATGGCTCCCACCCTCTCTACTCCACTGATGTTACCTTCTCCAAAGCCATCAGTGTAAAGCTTCAAAGCCTCTTTTCCATCCCCATCCTTCTTGGCCTGTCCTCTTTCTTTGCTATGGTTGATCATGCCTTCCTTTAGAGGCTCTGACCTTTCGCTGTTCTCTTGTTCTTTCTCTATTATCACCATATTGCTCCTCTCAATCCTCCTTTCTTCTTACTTTGCCCCTTGTACCCCCGGCTTTATGAGCCATCCAAATTCTGGAAAAATTTCTGGAAAAACCCCTGACACATCACAGTGACATAGCTTCTTTTCACACCCATTGTCATCTCTCTGACACAGCTTCTCTTCATATCCTTTGTCACCACTCTTTCCTTTTGCTGGCTTCTCCTTACCTTCCACGTCAAATTCAGTTTCCATGTCCTCATCTTCAAGATCCTTCAAAACAGAGCACTAACCTACCTCTGTGCTGTAAGTACCTCTGTGCTGTACTCTCTTTCCACTCCTTCCTTGTTCTCTTTGCTTCACCCAGGCCTCATGCCTGTCTCCTCCTAATGTTTTCTTCTCCCACTCTTGCTCCAGGACTTTCTTCCATGCAGCCCAAATATGCACTGGAATTCCCTTCCTCACCTCTACCGCCATGCCTCCACCCTTTCCTTCATCGAGTCCCTCCTTAAAACACACAGGTTCCATGAAGCCTGCCCTTCAAAGATACGGTATCACATATAAGTCTCACAACTTCCAAAACACTTGCTATACAGATCACAACAAGTACACAATATTATCAGTGTTACCTTTGTTTTCCCTTACCATTATCTGTTTGTAATTGTCACTCATCAAGTTATAGCTTCATTTAGCTCAGGGATCTGAAACTCGAATCACCAGGAGGGCCCCAAGAGGACTAGTACATTGGCCTGGGGGCAGCATCACTGACACCCCACCCCCGCTAACCCCGGTCCCACCCCCTACTCCACCCCTTCTATGAGACTCTGCCACTTCCCCACCTCTTCCCTCCACTTCCCCACCCCCATTCCAATCCCTTCCCCTCTTCTTCGCCTCCTCCCCTGAGTATGCAGCTCCCCACTCCTCCCCCTCCATCCTGGAAAGCGCTAAGCACCATCAAACAGTGGTGTGAAGCACCGGGAGGTAAGCAGAGGAGCGGGGACGTGGCGTGCTGGGGAGAGGGGGAAATGTGGGAGGGGAGCTTGGAGGGCTGCAGGAAATAACTCCAGGGGGATGAAGCGGGGGTGGGAGGAGAGCAGGAAACTTGTTTGAGACCCCTAGTTTAGCTGGTCAGAGCAAGGAATACTGCCTTTTGTCTAAGTGCCATACACATTTATGGTGCTGTATAAATAAATAATAACAGCAGCAATTAGAGCATAGCAAAGGGGGAAGCTGTAAGTTTTCTTTTGATAATGTAAGAATATTACATGGCAATCTGTAATATTCCTTTACAGGTTTAATGCCATTTAGTTACACGGTAACAATCAGTTTCATGTAGGTATACAAGGATTCAGTGAAAGCTTTAAGCAGATATAATACTGGATAAAAGAACAAGTATCTGGAGAAAACTCAGCTTCCAAGAGTCTATATTAAAATTGACATTCCCATCAATAACAAATATAATACTGCTTGCAGAGTTGATATTTAATTTACTGTCTATTGACATTTGAAACCACAGAGACTGCCAAATTTCAGTTCAGAAACTTTAACTTGTTTAGTTTTTCTAGTCTGTCTGGGTCTGGATTTAGAAAGCCCAGTTGTATCTGAAAGCAGAGGCAGAATTTTGCTGAAACTCTCAGTTTTAGGTTTTCTCTTATCTCTGTATGAATACATGAAAATATTACAGAAGACGGTGCCTTTTCTCTGTTATACAAACAGAAGTTATTTTGTGACTCATCTACCTATTGCAGAGCGAGTATTTTGATGCATTGTCTTTTGTTCTGTCTCCTATTTTATGATTGGATGAAACACACATACTCTTGGTCAAACTCTATTCTCAGTTGTGCCTATACAACCCTATTGACTTCAGATGGGTCGCATAGGAAAAGCTCTAAGCAGAATTTGGGCAAGTGCATTAAGCAGGAGTATTTTTCTAGCATTGTGCTCACATTGGCCCTTGATATTTAAGGCAAAATTCTCTTCTGATGTAACTCCATTGAAATCATATACATAAAATGGCAGCAGAGAATTTGACCCATAACATTTACATTTCTTATAGCTGTGATGGAATGTATTTTACAAGTAGACATGTATGTGCATTTAATATACATAACACACATATATGTGTGTGTTTGTGTTATATATAATTACATATGTGCATCTGTATTAAATATATACAGAATGTGTATCTGTATTAAACAAATACAGAGTGGTCGCCATTTAAAATAATCAACATGCGCTAATAGTAAGTACCCTAAACTTAAAATGGGAAATAGCTGTGGTATCTTGTATGCCACCATGGAATAATTGTTGGCAACTGTTGACTTTTTAATGGCAACTGTTCAGTATTAATACGCATATATATAAGGCCGTACTTGAATTGTGGGATGATTGTCAAGAAATTGCAGCTGAGTTGTGACAAGCCATGGAAAATTGCAGAAAAGTAAGCATGGACTTTATTGTTTGTGGTAATTATGTCCATCATTTCTTGTCTGTGATTTTATGCTGTTGACCATCCAGCGTTGAGAGTGGGGGCTTATGCTGTGGGCTGCCTGGGGCTCCCACTGTCAGCCCTATGCAGGGCAGGCTCCTGCCAAAATTGCAGCAGAAGCCTAATATGGTGGAATCTGCAATTTCCACTATATCACAGGTTATGTGGGGCCTTAGTAAATATACATCCTATTTACTAAGTATAGCTAGCAAACAAACAAAAAACCCATCACAGTCACCTGGGCAAAGAAATTATATTTCATGATTAATTCTTCATCAGAAGGCTTCATATTGCGGTGGTGACAGCAGAGTTTTGAAATTGCATTTTAGAAACTATAAGCATTCTTATCTTTCACAGCACTTTATGCAATAGGATGCAAATGAAATAAGTTTATCTGAATCATGATTGGCTTGTTACTTCAGAGGTAAATCATCCAATGAGCTCAGAGTTGATTTTGTTTAATTTGCACATAGAAATTTGATTGGTGAAAATGCTGCAAGAAACTTTTTATATTTTTATCACACTTTAAAGAGCAGCTAATGACCCACAAAGAATTTGGAAAAAAACCATTCTATTTACATTCCATCCTATTTATATGCCTTACATTTACATGCAAAGTGGGTCATTGTTTCCTTAGGGTTTATCAGCACCTGCTATTTATTCCCCACCAGTAGTCACAGTCCTCTATGACATCAACCTCATTTCCACACAGCAACCAGTTTTATAATGTATAAATTAGGCACTCACATTACCTGGCAATTTTGTCTGTGCAAGACATTGTGACTAGCTGCTCTCCCAACAACACACCGTCCCATGTTTGAACTGCATTATGGCATCGGACAGGGATGGTTCCTTCTCCAGACTCAATCTTCGTTCGTAGATGCCCCCGGTACTTTCTTACTATGTGCTTGGTACTGTTCACTGGGTCAGAAAAAAAGTGATGATAGAAAGACAGTAATTAAATGCTTGTAGAAGAGTCTTCTGCAATGAATAAAAATGTCTGTGACACCTCAGCTTGCATCGTGGAACCACCCATGGGGGTGTTTAAATCAAAGAGGAAATTGGATAAGGTTGCAGCCCATGAGCGCAGCATAATGGATATTTTCAGTGGTTTGCACTGTCAGCTTTTCACATAAATCTGTGCTTTTAACACAGCATTAATTGAGATAATTTTCACAGTCACCACCATATTCGAAAAAAACGCAGAGGCTTTTTAAGCATTACTCAGATTTCTTATTCCCTCCAGTATGCAGTGCAGTGCCAGTCTCAGCTCTTGTAAGCCAAGCCCGGTCAGACCAGCTTGATACTTGTCTGGACAAACTCAGGTGCTTTGAGGAACCCATGTGGATGATGCTTTTTCTCTCTCACTCAGCACTGAAGCAATGCCCAAGCATAATGGTAGGTGCCATGCTAGTGGAAGAAACATCCTGAAAGGAGATGTAAAACTAAAGTCCAGGCTTGATGTCCCTAAAAATTTCCAACCTGGTGTCTTGACAAAGTAAAGCTTGGGTAATTATATTCTGTTTGCCTAAGATTTCCCCCTATAACTTCCCTTGGGTGGTGTTGATAGGTTCTGTTAGACGGTTTCCATGCTCCACCCCATTGCTAGCTGCATTTCAGTAATGTGCAAAATGAGACCTCCACAGTGCTGCTCAGGCCATCCCTGAGTCTACAGAGGAGGCTCTGCATATAGATGGAACAAAATGAGGCAGGCCAGGAGGCAGGGAATCGTGCGGGGAGGTGGGGAAGGGGAGAGGGGCAGGTGGACTAACATCTCCCCAGTAACCAGAGGTAAATCTGCCCAAATGTTCATGCGTCTTACGGCTGTATTAACTTTTCTGTAGTGCTCATTTCACACTGGGAACGTCCCTCAAAGGAGCATGTCCAATCCACTGAAGACCTGACCAAATATTACTGTGGGTTTGTAAAGGGATTCTGTAACATTATTACTTCCATAACGGACCGTACAAAGAGAAAGCCTCTTTAGTCAGACTTGAATTTGATGAACCATTTCTGTTATACTCTAATTCTTTTAATATTGGGTTAGAAGCTGTAATAATACAAGACCAAGAATGGGAAGTTTCTAGGATGCATTCTAGACACCACTTTCTGCATCAATTTTGCACTGGAGTGTGATGCTGTATGATTTAATATGACCATTTATATCATTGATGTTACCTCCAGTATAGAATTGCAACAAATCTTGTACGAAGTATGTCATGTAAGGTATCAATGGAAAAGTTAGGATTTGCTAAGTATGATTATCCTGATTATATGCACGTATACAGCAGGTTTCAGGTCTGTATGAACCTGGTTCATCACACAGAATAAAATGAAGGTGTGACAAGTCACTGGGCTGATCATGCCACTGGCAGAGAGCAGCTGGCTTTGTGTGCATTCCCTAGCTGCGCTCGGTTCCCTCCTGTCATTTTTCAATGTGTTTGCTTTGTTACAGTGTATCCTGTGCTGCTAGCGTGAGTTGAAGCAATTGATTGACTTTGGCGTTGCCAATGGATTGTTTACAAAAAAGCAATGGAAAAATAAATTGCTTCAGAACACTGGGATTAGCAAGTGCAGCAAACACATGTAGAACAGCAATGTCAGCTGTGACCTGCCAGAAGCTACATCGGCCGATCCTCCTGTGATCATTTCCTCTCCATTTTCTTGTTTTAAAAAGATCGTTGATAATTCAAGATCAGGCTCTGATGCCTCTCAGCTCTTTAACGGTCTGTCTACGCTATTTCCACAACTGTGTCTGGGAATAACCCCTAGCAGCATAATCCCCCGCCACCGTCCCCTTCAATACAGCTAACACTTTGTCTTCACTGTCACGGGGTGCAATTGTGGGTTTTTTTTTATGATTTGTGTCTGTGGTGCTCATCACAGCACTAACTGAGCATCTCACAAATATTCACTGCCCCTGTCTTTTGATCCCATCACTTCTCTTTGTTCAAGATTCCTCCCCCAATAAGGCCCAATGGGTGTTCCCATTCTAGGCAGAGTGGTCCACATGTCTCTTGAGACTGTGAGAACTGTCTTTTCTCACACACCTCCAAAAGAGGGTGAGCATCAGTATTTTTGTCATTAAACAACTGGATCATGGGGCGGATATGATGGGATTTAGGCCAGGCAGGACAAACAATCAGCACTATTGCTCCTCAGAAAACATGACCAGAAGTAGGCCCAAATGCTCACAGAGAATTTAGACACAATGCAACACGGGGGACGGCACACCCAGAGCAGCAAGAAAAGTAGAGTTGTGTCTGGCATGGTCTATTCATATAAAAATCTATATTAAAACCTGCATATGGGTTTCATGTTTACTGGCCCTCTCCTCCTTTTAAAAGTGTTCTCTTTCTTCCCAGCCTTTCCCTCCCCATCATCCCCGCCTTGCTCCGGTTCCTCTTACCCTCACCAATCCCACGCCACACCCTCCTTCCCTTGCAGCCAGTGCTTACCTTTCTCACTCTGATAATTAAGCAGTTGAAAACAGCCACCAAATTGCTACCCCCCTTTTTACTCCCTCTTGCATGTCAAAGCCTGCAAAGTTAGCATGGGTGGATGGAGGGGTGTGGGATCCAACTGCCTGAAGATTTCAGTGACTGTGTAACAAGGGGAATATCCCATCATTTACATAATTTTGATGATGCCAGGTAAACGTTACCTAGCCAGGGGCAAAACACTGCAGGATGAGTTGACAGAGATAATTAAGGAGGAGCAATCCAGTTCAGGGAAAAAAAGAACCAGCCCCTCCAACAACTGCTGATTATTTTTTTGAATTGAAATCAAAACCAACTGTTTGGTGGGTTCCAAAACATTTGGAAAATGTTATTTTCCCATTTAACTTGATGTCTGTGCACACTTGTCCCTTCTAGTTCTCTTCAGGACTGGAACTGGAAGGGCCAAAATACTACGAGAATGGCTGTTTTTATGGCATTTCTGCCCTCAGTTGGAAGTACCAGTAATTTAGCAAGATTTTCACAGATCTCCATAGTTTAGTAAATGTAAGAGATTGCAGAAAACATTTCACCCTTCAAATGCTTACATGGATTGGCCCAATCTTCAAACTTTGTTACTTTCTAATACAAATTCTACCTAGGGAGAGGGAGAGCAGACAGAATTAGCTGATAGGATTCATGCAGCCGTGGCCTGTGCATACTCACCCTGGGATACATTTCCAAAGAATTGATAAGGGATTTTAGCTGCTCAATGGCTATTAAATTCAGTGGACGCTGTGTGACTAAACCCTTCTGCACTGCTGCATGTCCCAAGATGTTTGCCTCACCAGAATAAACAAAACACATGTTCCAATATGCTGCTCTTTAACATGTACTAAGAAAATAATGTTTTATTAAAAGCCACACTCTGATCTTTGTTAAAGGTTGGATACAGATCTGATTTTTGGAACATGAGCCCATTTTTAATTCTTACCGTATCATTAAGCAATGTATGCAAATATAAATACTGAATAATTAATCCCTTTATTTTATATTAAAGTTTTGGACTGATTTTGGAGTGCACCCAGCTAGCTAGACATTAACGTGATGCCACTTGCTGGAACACTCTTTGCCACAGATCACTTAAAAATATCTCAGAGACATATTTATTTATGTACCTTGAAGTTACAAACTACAGTCTATGGCTGCGCTCCTGTTCAGTGTGATCAAAGCATAAGTGACTCTGAACATTTCTGAGCTTTGCCATGCTGGTTTTCCAACTGCTTAATCTCAACTACTTGCAAGGGGAGAAGGAAGCTGAGGATGTCACTTCAACCAGAACAAAATGTCAATTCAAACCGGAATTAGAGCGCAGAAATTTTAAAATAAATTGGAGTGTATTTATGAGTGTATTTATGAGTGTATTTATGAGTGTATTTATGTATTTATGTATCTATATTTTTAGATGTAAAATTAGACATAAAAACAGCCCCTGGGAATTTTGGAAATAAAAAAGTGCAGGAGTATTACTTGGAATCTTATACATTTACACAGACAACCCACATTTAAAATAACGCCCTAACATTCATTTAATTCGGGGTGCACTCCTTGCTCCAGTGTTGTTTTCAAGGGGCATGTGAAAAAATGAGTTGTATACAAAACAAAAAATCCATGTTTATGTATAGATGAAGCGTACAAAGGAAATGGATGGTGCTTAAACAGAATCCCACAAGTAAGGCTCTGTCTGAAATTCACACGTGGCTGCCTCCGAGGTTCATTTTCTATTTCCGTGCTTCAGTGGAGGCTGTTCTTTCCTCCAGAAGGGTGGAGAGGGGGAGGAGGAGGGGAAAAGCCTATCTTGCATTTTTGGAGGCTGGACTCTCAATTCATCAATATGGTTTATAAAGCTTCATAAGGGCTGGTGGGAACAAAGAGATGGAAAAAGCAGTACTAGCACATGAATGACTTCGTAGTTCAATAGTAATTAGAAATGCATACAAGTTCTGCCACCCCTTCTCATTTTGGGTAGCACTTTTCTATGCAACTGGAGCTCAGGATGTAAATGTAAGGATGGGAGAATATGACTTTGCACATGTGGCAGCAATATCATCGCTAACACTAATTCATGTTTGAAAAGTACTTTGAGCTCTTCAGGTTAAAGATAATGCTGAATATAGGTATTATTATATAGATGTACAATAGTATTATGTGCACTTGAATTGGGGTTGTGTGTGAAGGGGTCATAACAAATAGTGATTGCTATGGACGAGTACGTCTGGCTCGTCATTGGCTAGAATGTCACACATGGTCAGATGTTCTTGGTCATGCCTTGCTTTAGAGACAGGCACATTAGGAGGAAAAAGACTTACAGTTTCAAAACCCAAGAGTGATTTTGTGTCCCCCAATTTTTGGCTGCCCACTTGAGAGACTATGTAGGGCCCTGATTTGCATATGGTGGGTACACAGCATTTTCTGAAAAATCAGGCCCCTTTCTGATATCTCAAGTTGGGCACCCTGAAATTGTGGCATCCAATATCATTAGTCATGTTTGAAATGTAGGCCAAGAGTTTTATCATGATGTTATTACAGCTCACGGAGCTTCTTGGGGATCATCCCCAAAATCAGTCCAATATTTACAAGGAAAAAGAGGTCCATGACTTTATCAGCTAATGATAAAACCTTTCGCTCTCTTCCCACCTCTGTCTTTCCTGGCCAAAATCCTGTTTTTGGATGATAATTAGGCATCCCTTGACTTTACTCAGGGTGTTAACTGAGGTATTTTATCTTTCTCTCGCTCTGCACTAATTTTAAAGAGAGCATTTTTGAATCCTTCTACTTGATCCATAATTTCTAATCTATCAGTAGTTTCAGGCAGGGGCATTGGAACGAGAGGGAGAGCAGGGGGCCATGGCTCCATCACTGTAAGGGTGAGTGACGGTGGGACGTGAGCAGGGAGAGTCTTGGGGAGGAAGAGGCAGTGTAGGAGCAGGACCTCAGGGGAAGAGGTAGTGCAGAGGTGGAGGGGACCTTAAGATGGCAAGGCAGGGTGGGCAGGGCATGGTGTGGGCACCGGTGACCCCCCAACTTTTAGGGAGCTTCCACTGCTCCTGGTTTCAGGTGTGAAATCCTGGTTTCATTGAAGTTCCTGGGAGTTTGCTTAGCTGTGAATCCTGGACAAATGGAATTCAATTTACCACATATATAGAAAAACAGTGATGGGAAAGGTTCACAGGTGAGGATCAGCATGAATAAACATCCAAAAGTTTAGTTCAGGAAACTATTGCGGTATTTCTCCTCATCTGTTTTAAATGGTTGCTACTGAACTGTGGTTTTTGTCTTATCTTGACATGTATGATCTCTAAGCGATGTTTAGGACTAATAGCCAGAAATGGGAAAGTATTACCAGGGTCTATGGTCTGTTAAAAGATCTTAATTTAGTTACATCAAACAATGCCTCACACATAAGTATTAGAAGGGTGGGACCTCAGTTCTGTTCCAAAGTCTTTTCTCTTCCTTACTTTAGTAAAGTCATAGAAATGTGTGTGAAATGCTCATCCTAGTTGGAGTTATGTTAGAGTGCAGCTCACTGCAAAAGACAGAGCACTTTATACTAACTATTGGGACCTTTTGTGTCTTTGGAACAATTTCTAAACAAGCTGCTGTCTCACCCGAGACTTTATCCTTATGAAACCAAACATAATATAGTGGGAAATATCTATCCTAAGAAATGTGTGTCATGCCACATACTCTCCCCTCAAGGGCCTCTTAGCTGGTAAATACATGTACTACTTAATGGTTCCTTAAAACAAATTATTGCCATCAAAGCCACAAACAGTTGGCTATTGTGCTTATAAATTGTTTCTGAGGGCTCAGAGGGGTGAAAATTATTGTGGTCAGGGTAGGGTTCGCCTCACCTACAATTATTATTTTCTGCGCTGAGAGCCCAGCCTGGCTCTGGATGAGAATTATATTAGCACATCTAAGCAGAAATTGCAAGATTTGTCAGAGGAATTAAGATTCCATGCATGTGGCTTGGAGATACCAATCAAGGAGAGTGCAACTTGAATGCTTCAAGATTATTATTTTTAATTACTAATTGCTCTTCTCATCTAATATTAGACATGCTGTACCATCGCTTTGGAAGCACAGCAGCTGCCATGGGGCAAAATGTGGAGACCCGTCAAAAAGCCTTCTGGGAGCTGCAAAATTCTCGCTGCCATTTAGGATTTGCCTCAGAAGGAGCGAACTCTTTGTGAGATTAGTTGCTAGTCATGAAGACACATTAGATGGTCGCCACGGTGATCAACTAATCCTTTTACAGCTTTGAACATAATTGCTGGTACTCAGTTCTCAGCAGAGCATATCCAGAATGAGGGGATTTTGTGGTGCCAACAAGGCAAAAGTCAATGGGAGCTAGAGGCCCACTAGACTCCTAATCTCAGTCACACAAGATGAGGACGCTGTCTAAAAGTTTTTTCTAACTAAGACTCACCTTTTTATAAACAAATGAAACTTTACTGTCAGCATTATAGATTTTTTTTGTGAAAATGTACGTTATTTTTCATCAATATTTTCACTAAAATCACGAGAGACATTTTTCACTTACCAAACCCCTAGTTTTTAACCAAGAAAACATGATTTTTTCAGTAACTGAAAATGTTCTTTAGCAAGTTTGGTAAACATGTTAATAAAAATATCCTGCAAAATTTCACGAGAAACAGAAAATGATGTTTTTTCACAAAATAATTTTCCTATTTTACAACCAACTCTAGTCTTATGTGGCGTGACATTCCTGGAGTCTACAGGTTTCATGGCCAAGGCTTTCTCATATAATATGTTCCAGTTAAACTATAAACTATGGGGCTCAATGAACTGGGTGAAGTTCTATGGCCTCTAGGAGTGAAGTTCTGTGTTATACTGAAGATCAGACTAGCTCATCACAATGGCCTTAAAATCTATAAATTATTATTAATAATAATACATAACTAATAATAATACCTAGCTAATAATAATACATAGCTCTAGCATTTTTCATCATCAAAGTTCTGCTGTAAGCATTAACTGATCTTCACACATCTGTTTGAAGTAGGTAACTTTCATCACCATTTTAAGATGTGGAAACTGAGGTAACCAGAGCCTAAGTGATTTGCTCAAGACCACAGAGGGAGTCAGTAGCAGAGCTGGGGTTAGACCCCATCAGTTTCTTACTTCCACTCAAAACCATTAACAGTCAGATCAGGTCTTTTTTTTTTTTTTTTTTTTTTTTTGTGGTCCTTAGGTCCCCTTAGGTGCACCTAGGCACTTTTGAAAATCCCACCAGGCACCAATCTGCATTTGGCCTTAGCTGCTGAGCTTTAGCTGTGACTCCCACTGTGACTGCTACGGACTCAGGCCTAGGGCTTCCTCTGTTTATCTCTGGAATGCAGCTATTTATGGGACCACATCAATAAGACTACACTGGGTTTTAACCAGAATGCTAGAAATGTCTTTCTAAACTGGACAAAATGTGTTGTTCTGGATGACTGAGAACAATCCTCTTACTGCTTATGCACTGTGGCAAATGACTGGCAAATCCTGAAAGAAGAAACTAACTCCCCATTTATATTTTTTTAAAGATTGAAAGAGAAAGGGATTTTGGAGTTCAGGATGTCCTGGATTGGACAGTAGCAGACACCCTGATGGCAGGGTGCAGACTAGATGCGTTAGAATCAAAGCAAAAAGACTAATGTTTGTCAAGAGACCTTTTTCCATGAGGAGCTAGCTCCACAAAGGGGACTTCAACTCAACATTGCAACAACTAATGTTTAGGCTCCCTGTCGCCTAGTGGAATCCACAGCCCGGAGTTAGGCACCCAGGCTCCCTACACAATGCATGGGGTGAGACAGGCACCTAAATCCTTTTGTGGATCTAGCAAAGGGCCTACATTCCACTTTTGTGATTCTAGTAGTATTCCCAAGTCCTGGGGTGATGGGACTGAGCATTCTTTGTCATGATCTGTTTTGCGTATTGTTGCTCCACTCTGCAGGAAGCCCCAGATGAGTTCACAAATAACTGTTTAAGGGCTAGCCAAATACTTGGACAAATAGCTTGTCTGTGTGAAAATTCCTCCCACTATTCTGCAGACTCCTCAGCCGTGGCCTTTTTCTGATTAATGTAGCCATTATATTGCATCTGAACATTGCTTCTGAATGTAATGTTTTACAAACCAGCAATACCTAGGAACAAAACAGGATCAATAAATACAGTGCAATTCCCCTTGGCGATTCAAGCATTCTATTAAAATTAGGATCTGATTATAGCTGTGGAAATCCATTTGCCTGGATCCAGACAAATAGATTTTGCTTTACATGAAAGCTTTCCAAGGCTCTGGCCAAATCCTAGGCCATGTCTACACTACAGAGTTAAGTTGACTTACGTTATGTGGACGATAATAAGCCACTTCAATTACATCGGATGTGCATGTCCACAGAATGCTAGTTTACTGTCTTTAACTAAAGTCTGGGGCTACTCAGAGTTCTCAGGATAGCTGGCAGAATCCCCACCCTTCCCTGTCCTCCTCCATACACACATAGACTCTCTCTTAAAAGAATCTTCCTTTACGATATTATTTATAATATTGAAAACAAACCTGCAAACCAAACAGTAGCCAAGAAAGTCACAAGCCAATACCAATTAAAATACTAGCTACAGTGACTGAGCTAAGCAAATATGAAGTAATAATTACAGTTGCCTAAACTGGCTATCTGATACTGAATGCTTTATACCCATTAACTCCTTGTGTCAGGAACCACGGGTCTTAAGCCCTGATCTCACAGAAATCTTAGGGGTAAGTGAACTCTAACCTGTCACCCTGAGACCTGCTAACAGTTGCTAGACAGAAGCTGAACCCTGACAGAGGACAACAGTGCTGTATCCTGACTGGTGTGATGCTCTGTACATCAAAGTCGCACCCTGGACCCTCTATATTCACCACGGTGGTATGATTATGATATGTTCTGTACAAAGTATCATTTTAAAAGTCTTGATCTGTTGAACAGCAATATCCTGTTAGATTGCATGTACTATCATTGTATGTGAAGTTATGAGGCTTTGCTATATGTGTTACTGAAATATGTTGTGAGGTTGGGAACCCCACAACCAAACTTTCAGTTAGAACAAAAGAGTATCCATCAATAACCAGACAGCATTAATAGCTCACCAACACCCATCAAGAAAAGAATCCTCTACCCCAGAGACTCTCTAGAGAAAACCGGTGGCAATGGAGATTGCTTGACCAATAGGAACTGCCTGATCCCCATGTCAGAGCAAAAATCTTTCAAGCAAGCAGGAAGAAAGTACAAAAGAAGGGAAGTGACTTGGCCTCTCCCTCCCTTCCCCCATCTCACAGGTGCCGACTTTCCAAACTGCTGGGGCATGCTCGACCCCCCAGCTGTGCCCCAGGCCCCATCCCCACTCCACACCTTCCCCCAAGGCCCCACCCCACCCTGCCTCTTCCCACCCCTGCTCTGCCCTACCCTGCCTCTTCCCATCACTGCTCCATGCCCCCCACCTCTTCCTGCCAGTTCCACCCCAGCCTCCTGCACGCCATGAAACAGCTGATTGTGGTGGGCAGGAGGCATGGGGAGGGAGGGGGAGGCACTGGTCTGTGGGGCTTGGTGGTGGGCAGGAGGTGCTGATGTGGGGACTTCTGATGGGTGCTCAGCACCCACTATTTTTCCTCCCTGGGTGCTCTAGTCCCAGAGCTTCCACAGAGTCAGCACCTAGGCCCCATCTCAACACTTGGAAGAACATCCGAACTGGGGAAAGACTTTGAATTGGGGAAGGATGGTCCCAGGCAGGATCATCTATCTTTCTGTAGCTGATAAATCTGTTTTATATTTTACCTAAAACAGTGTTGGGAAATATCAGCTCATGTTAACAGGGGCTTTCTCATGCATTTCTGAAAACACTGACCAAATGCCAAAAAGTCTGGACACAGGTTGTGGCTCAGGTGTCATCATGAGCTGATGATATTTGCATCCTGATGTCAGCTTAGAAGAGACGGTGCTTGGGGAACTTTTCCCTGGACAGGAGGTGAATACATGGGGAAGTGAGGGGCCATGGAGATCACTGCCTCTTGAGTCCAGTTCCCTGGAAGATGGATTGGCTTATATGGCCTCCTGGTAAGGCTGGCCTGTTTCTGCTGCCTTTGTGCTGAGGTTGGGTTCCTGATCCGGGGATCATAACTTGATACGATGTCTGTCCCCCAAGTGACCAAACCTGAACCCACAAAAATTTGGGTTAGTTCTACTAACTCTAACCGGGTTGGTTTGGCCAGGACAGGTTTCCCCCAGAACATCTCAGTCAATGCATTTTCATTGCAGATGAGGTAAAAAGATCAGCAACTTGAGCCCTGTGTTGTTAAAATCACAACTCCCCCTATGGAGTACATGAATTCCAGGTTTCATGTGGAGTGTGTCTTTTCATGTGCTCTTCTCTTGCTCTTCCCCATTCCCACTGAAAAATCCAATTTACATCACACCTCTAAATTACCCACAAATTCAATGACCCAGCTCATATGGTTGCATGTGGATCCAGTTCAGATGGGAGCTCCATTGAATGTGTGCACATCAGAGTTCCTGCACAGCTGTAGGTTAATAGACAAGCAGAGGAAGACCCCATGGAGCAGATGCAATGGTGTGTTTCAGACCTAAAGGGAGTGTGGGATAAAAGAGGAGCTAGGCTATCAAGGAGTCAATGGCACAAGGCATGTTAGCAAGAGATAGAAAAGCAGCCTGGGGAGGAGAGTGGAAACAGCCCTAGGGCAGATTCTATCTATCTGTGTCAATCCATGGAGAGAGAGAGAGAGAGAGAGAGAGAGCACACTTTGGAAGAAAGATGGCCAGAGAGGTTAAAAACTTGCCAGACATAGAGAGTTTGAGAAGTTAAGGATTCACTGACTCAGGGTTTTTTTTTTGAGTGATTCCTTTTACTTCAAAGGAGGCTAATGAAAATAATTAATAAATCAAAGAAGCCACAAGACACATCAGTGGCCTGATTATTCTGTAATTTCCCAGCTGGTGAAAGGTGTAATGCATGCACCGTATTCTGTATAAACAAGTGGAGTATGTTTTAAAAAATAGTGCTGGTATACTGCCCCTAAGCACAGTCACTAGGTCCAGGGACGTTAGCAGCTGTCTGTACAGTAGGCACAACTAAAACAAAGTGAGAGGGGGCACTGGAATAGGAGAGGTGGTCACAAGATCCTCAGGTCCCTAGCAATGTTGTATGCAGAAAGGTCAAGATGAGAGTGTGTGAAAAAGTAGTTGGAGGGAGAACGGATTGTCCACTGGTTATGGCACAAACAGGATTTGGAGACCTACGTTCAAGTGCCTGCTCATGTAGACCCAAAGAGGAAGCTAGTTAAACAGAAATTAAAAGGTACAATCACAAAAGTGAAGTGCCTACAAGCTTCATGGAAACTTTTAAAAAACACCATAATAGAGGCTCACATTAAATGTATACCCCCAAGTTAAAAACAAAACAAAACAGAGAGAACCAAAAAGATGCCACTGTGGCTAAACAACAAAGTAAAAGAAGCAGGTAGAGGCAAAAAGGCATCCTTTAAACAATTGGAAGTTAAATCCTACTGAGGACAATAGAAAGGAGCATAAACTCTGGCAAGCCAGGCATAAAACTATAATTAGGTAGGCTAAAAAAGAATTGAAAAGCAACTAGCCAAAGATTCAAAAACCAACAGCATTTTTTTAAAGTACACCAGAAGCAGGAAGCCTGCCAAACAGTCAGTGGGGCCACCTATCTCACAGGGGTGTCACAAGATAAACACATTAAAGGCAGTGAGGCACTGATACAATGATAGTCAGGGGGCCATATAAATAGGCTACATAAATAAGCAGCTTTACAATCACACAGTAAGGGTACATGATATGGGAAGCTTTAGCTACTGCAAGCTGCACTGCACTACTTTCCATTCAACCCACCTGCGTACTTTTGACAGAGAGATGCTTTGTGCCTATTTCTAGTGGGTCAGTTCTCACTGTATATCTTGTTGTCTCTTCTTTATAGCTGAGTGATATGACGGTTGGAGCCTGGTATCCAAAATACAAAGTACTTCTCTCAAACTGTTTGTGTTTGAGTACTCAGCTAGACAGTATACCTGGTCAGCTACCATCAGACTGCCCCACTAGCTTTTCACGATGTCAAAACCTTTCCTATTGCAAATTCTGAGTCCACCATAGGAATGTGTAGCATATGTGTGTTGTACAGCATCTGGATTTCATTGAATGGTCCACAATGCTATCCAGGATGGTTATCATTAATTAGTCAACAATGAATTTCATATGCCATCAACTTTGTTGAGGCTTTCTGGAGTCCTTCCCCATCTCTCTAGTCTTGACTAATCTAAATAATTTTAGTAGCAGAGGGGTAGCTGTGTTAGTCTGGATCTGCAAAAGCGACAAAGAGTCTTGTAGCACCTTATAGACTAACAGATCTTAGGGATCATGAGCTTTTGTGGGCTAAAACCCACTTCATCATGTTTCAGGCCAATGGGGGCTACAGGAAGTGACAGCCAGTAGATCCCTTGGCCCGCACTGCTTCCTACAGTCATTATCCTGGAACGGTGAACCGCGGCCAGTGGGAGCTGCAATTGGCCGAACCTGCAGACATGGCTGGTAAACAAACTGGCCTAGCCCACCAGGGGGCTTACTTTGGCGTGCCGTGGGTCAAAGGTTGCCAATCCCTGGATTAGGCTATTAATCACCATGTGTATACATGAAGATTTGTCTTGGCAGAAGGCATGCTGGTTTGTTCTTATCAAAACATGTTTTTCATAACAGATTTTTATAATATTTTTAAAATTGTTTCAGCAAATTTATCTAGCACTGAAGTATGATTGATCTTTAAATACCCGAATCACCCCAGTCCTTTTGTTAAAAGGTAGGGTGGCACTGGCAGCTGACTAGCTCAGGTCAAGATTTCAGAGAAGTGTTAAGTGGATGGATGAACTTCAAAGGAATGTTAAAAGATGCTATTGTATATCTAGGCACTTTACTTGTTAGAAAAGATGTTAATTGTATTTGTCTTCATCTACCTATATGCTGTTTAATGTATATTAGAGTAACTCAATTAACCTGTTGTTGCTATATCCTTTTTCATGTCCTGTAACTCTGTAATTATTTTTACATTATGTACGCAACTCTGCTTAATTAACATTAAGTCAAAAGGCGTGTATTTAAATGTTTAGATAGGAAGTCACTTGATGTGTAAAATCTAATGAAGAATTGTTCCTGGCTATCACATTATGCTTACATTATCTCTAAATGGCCCATCAACCAGAACTGAAGCCATAAAACTTTGAATGAGTAGATTGTTGATTTTTAAGCATGGGTCATTATTTGAAGAACAGTAGAAGACATATGGACTTCATCTGCTTTTAGTCAACAAAGCAAGGTGCATGTGGTGATGAAAACACTTGCTAGACTGTTTTCAGCTATAAAAATGGACCCTGGGAGCAATTCTGCATCTCTGACCCATCTGAACGCTGACATGGGGGTTCCAGATGCAAGACAGAGGTCCCCAAAAGCCATTTTGGGAAACCCTCAGGAACTTATAGAAAACTAGCAGACATTACATCTCTGCATCATTTGGGCTACAAACTCTAATTCACCTGTGATATCTTTTATCTGCTTGAATCTCTCAATGACCCTCATTTCCTTTTCTTACCAAATAAATCTTTAGTTTACTAAAGAAATTGGCTGTCAGTGTTGTCTTTGGTGAGAGCTGAAGTACACTTTAGCTTGAGGTATGTGATTCGCCCTTTGGGGCTGGAAGAACCTAATGTGTGATGAATTGTGTTTTTAATAACCTTTCATCATTAAGTCCAGTTTGTCTTAGTGGTAAGTCATCTGGAGTGCCTAAGGGGACTGCCTGTAGGTCCATGGTGAGACAATGTTCTAGCAGTGCACATTTGTTACTAGCTTGGTGAAATGGAATTTTAGAATATACTACCAGTTTGGGGTGTCTGCCCTGTTTTCTGACAATCTGACCAGAGATTGGCCCCTCAGCTGAGAGCACTGTGGCAGATAGGTTAAGCTTTTATCACCTTCCTAGCCTCTTTTTCTACATCCCTTAGTGTTGCTGCTTATAACAGCGTTACCTGCCTTTTCATTTGTTCTCTCCAGAGCTGCTTACTCTCCATAAGTGTCAGTCCTGGCAGATTGTGGGTATCTTGAGGGAAAGAAAAGTTATTTACTTTATCTGTAACTGGTGACTAACTTACCTGCTTCTCTGAAGACATTATCCTGACAGGATTATCATTCACCCTCAGACTTTGGGGTTTATCTGTATGCATACCAGATCAGAGTTTACACCTTGTATCTTATTTCTGTTGAGGCCCATTTTTTGGCCTTGATTAAACTGGTTTATCATTTGGGAGTGTCACCTACAGAACAGACAAGAATGTCTGTAAGACAGTATTAACACGTGGCAGGCAGTGGGACATGGTGGCTAAGGGGAGAATGGCCCTCACTTTATCCCACCACTGCTGCCCTCAAAGGATCAAAGTTCTGGAAGAGCTGAGAGGGTTCTGTTGGTCTCACGCTAAGGAACCAGAAGTCAGAATCCTGATGGAGTTATATCTTCAGAATTCCAAGTAAGTGATTGTCCCTTCTTGGTAGAAGATACATCAACCGTCAGACCAACTCAACCCTGCTCTAGGAAAAACACTGATGCCATTCTACAGATTTACTCGCATCTGCTCTGGTCACTCATTGTCTCATTTCAGTCATGCTCAAGAGGGATTCACTTGATCTTTCCTCCTTCAGCTACAGCCTGCATTACAACCATTAGTTACAAACACCTGGGCTATGTCTACAAGAGATAGCTTACAGAAGTGCAAATGTACCGATGTAGCTGTACTGCTATAAGATCTCTTGTGACACTGCTCTATGCTGACGGGAGAGAGCTATTCTGCTGACATAATTAATCCACTCCCAATGGGCGGCGGTAGCTATGTTGGCAGTGGCAGTGCTGTGCACACTACCAATTATTCTGGTGTAATTTACACTGTGCAGAGAATGGAATATTCACACCCCTGAGTGACGTGAGTTTTGCCAACATAAGTGGTAGTGTAGACATAGCTTCAGTGTCAAACTTTTACATCTGTCATTAATCATTACCCAGTGCCATTCATTTTAAGAATGTGGTTGAGGGCATGCAAGCTTTCTCTTCTCATATCATAAAAAGGCACATAAGAAGGGGATTTGGGGATTCTGTGGAAGTCACGTGGATAATGCAGGAAATTTTTAGATTTGAGGAATGGATTTCGCTCACTTCACATATTGATAAAGGCGTATCATATTCCTACTGAAAACCAGAAACCTCATGGTGAGACACTGTTTTTAAACATTAATGCATCTTTAGAGAATAATCGCTGGTGTTTGATGGCTTGTGCTAACTCTTTGTTGTATACAAAAGAAACAACATTCATCTTGGTTTTCTTGTCATTACAGGATAAAAGAAAGGTTATTTCTTTAGTGAAAAAAAGAGAGGGATCTAAATGATAAACACTATAAAATACTTGTCTTCCCAGATGTCTTCAGGATAGTGTGAGCTAAAAGGAAATGCTTCTCTAACTTAAGGACAGCTTTTGGCAATCTTTGAGCAATTACATCTCTTTTGTGATGTCAGAAGCTTTTAAAACAGGGAAGAGACGTAGGTACAGTGATCTACTGCTTAAGCAGTGGACTTGAAATTAGGACTCACTCATAGACTTTAAGGTCAGAAGGGACCATTATGATCATCTAGTCTGACTTTCTGCACAATGCGGGCCACAGATTCTAACCCATCCACTCCTGTAATAAACCCCTAAGATACTGAAGTCCTCAAATCATGATTTAAAGACTTCAAAGTGCAGAGAATCCTCCAGCAAGTGACTTGGTTCTATACCTAACACTGCTACTGAGCTACTGTGTGAATTTCTTTTTGTCTCGGTTTTCCTATCTGGAAAATAATGGGTGTAATAATCTTGCCAAACTAATAGATGTTTTTGAGGATTTTTTAAAGGGCACCATCCAAGTGCCAAATATTATCAATACTTCAATTTTTGTAAAGTGAAGCTTCTTGGAAGCACAATTGTCGAAAAGGAGTTTTTGTCAGCTGTTGAAGCACTGTGTTTATTGAAGTGATCTATGCACCAAATGAACTTGCACTTCCAGGCCTGAATCTGGAAGCATATCTATAATCAGCGTTGGAATTCAGCTGCCAAACAATCCTCCTCTCATGTGAGGAAGAAAGGAGGTGTTTATTATTTTTGAATTACTAGCGGATCCACCAGAATTCCAACACTGTCTGCATGTCTTCAAGTGGAAACAATGGAGAAAAATCAATAGAAAGAGAGGTCATAAAGGGAGAATGTCATTATGGATAATATTGTACAATTTTATTATTGTGCTTTTATCCAGACTTCGCCTGCCTATTTGTTGTGGGGTGGGATGGGGAGGAGAGAGGTTATCTGAGATGCATTAATGGATGCATCAATGCAAAATTGTATAGTGGAATTCACAAATGTTTCTCCAAAGACGAAGAGGTCAAAATTTGTCTGAATCTGAATATTTTACCCCAAATTCGACTTAGCTCTGCAAGCAAAGCAATGCTAAGATGGATAAATTAGACTCAGACCCAGATCCTGTCCTTAGATCTTCATGCCTCATTTGGACTGAAGTCAATGGAATCCCACCATTCTCAGACATTGGAGGGCAGAATTCAGTCCTTCATATCCTTTTGGTAACTCTTGAGAGCAACCTATATTTTAAAAATCAACCAGTCATTTTTGTGCCTAAATTCTTGGGTGCCCAATTTGAGGCAGCATTCAGAGGCCTGACTTTCAGAAGATGCTTTCTAAAAATAAGGTCTATTTAAGGGGCTCATGTTGAGCAGCAAAAATGTGAGGCACCAAAATCAGTGGTCACTTTTGAAATCACAGGCACTTTCTAGTCTTAAATATCTATTTTCTAATCAAATATTATTCCTCCTGACTTTAGTTAGAACCCCATTACCAGAGACTTGAAATTAGACTAGCTTTTTGTTTGACTTCTTGATATTTTCTTTCTCTTCTTTATATTTTCTATGACACCACAACAGAATATAGAAATAAATAATAATTATTATTAATAATTAATACATAGCCCTTTTATAGCTCTTTTCATCAGTAGGTCTGAAAGTGCTGTACAGAGGAGGTCAGTATCATCCTCGTCCTTTTACAGATGGGGAAGCTGAGATACAGGGAGCTGAAGTATCTTATCTAAGGTCCCACAGCAGACTAGAGCAGAGCCAGGATTACAACTCAGGTCTTCTGAGTCCCAGTCCAGAACATCTTTCCACCTCCAACAAACTGGGACCAATATTACTTCCAATAGGAATGCTTAATTTTGTTTTAATTTCAGCTCGGTAGGCTTGATGTTCCACACATTATTACAGGTATGAAACTTTCCATTCCCAGGAAAATAATATTTAAAAATTAACAAATATATTTGTAAAGTGGGGTTTGGTAGAAGTACCACTCTCCAGCTATACCACCAATTGATCAAGTCTTTGCCTCAGTTTCTTTGCCTGCAACATGAAGATCTAGATACTTGCAACAAGGGTGTTGTGTGACCTAAGGCAGGTCACATCACCTTTCTGTGTCTCTGTTTTCCCTTCTAGTCATTTCTGTCTTGTCTATTCTGTAAGCTCTTTCAGGCAGGGACTGTTTGTCACTATGTATATGTGCAGCATTTAGCACAATGGGATCCTGGTCTCAGTTGGGACCTCTAGAAACTACTGTGCTTTTGAGATTTGTGGATGAAAATCATCATATAAGAACTAGGTAATAATAATAATAATAAAATTAATAAAATTAATAACAACAACAACAAGCTGTTTGCAAAGTGCTTTGGGATCACATGATGACAGACTATTTTTGATCATCACAAGGAACTATTATGATTGTACAACCTAAACCCTGAGAAGGAAACGGCCAAACCCAGTCACAGTTGTGATGCTCTGCGCCATCGAGGACCACTGCTGGGATGATCTCCCGATCTTTACATGAAAGATGTTTATTTACTAGAGCCAGTGGAATTTTCTTCCAGCACAGCCACTGAGCTGCAGAAAAGCACGGAAGTCCCATTACCCCTCGACCAGCTTTCATTTCCATCCACAGTTTCCCTCCCAACACATACATACAGAGGTGTAGACAAACACCCCCCCGTCACCCGTGCTTTCTAGTAAAATATGTTATCCACAAACAAAGGAACAAAGCTCTCTCTTTAAAAAAGGGAGAGGGGTCAGATTGGGGGAGTAATGGCTCTTACAGTCCGTTGTGATTTCGTAGGGGGAGTTGAGGCGTGCGTCTCCACAGGGTGAAGTGCTCACATACAGATGGAACAGAATGTTTTCTTTCAGCCTGTAGCCTCCCTCTTTTAATCGCACGAAGACTGATTGCTCCCAGTCCTCTCGCCGCTTGCTACGATCAGAAAAGAAGTTCCGGGTCATTTGTCACATTCCAAATCAGAAACATTTCTGCGCCCTCACTGGTGGTTTCGTTTCTCTTGGTTTCCTTTAGAGTTTTTGTTTGTTTGTTTTGTTAGCACTTTTCATCATATTTGGCTAGTGTCAATGGTAGAAAAATAATAAGCTGCTCTAAGTAAATGAGGTGTTCAAAAGGTCTTGGAACTGTCAATGTGTTTCTTGGCTTGGTTAGTTGGAATTTATTCTAATGATAGAGGGGATCTGGACATGCAAATACTGTACATAAATCTCATCAGTACTGATGGGACTTATGTGCACATATCAAAGGAGAACAGCTCCCTTAGGTTTAACAAATTATCCCTAGTCATCACAGCCCCAAAGCATGTGCTCATTGAAAGATCCCATTGAAAGTCAAGGTGACTTAAGCACATGCTTAAATACTTTACAGAACTGAGGTCATGTAGCAGTGCCCTAAATTTATGAGCAGAAATCCTGAAAAGAAAACAACAGATTTCAGACATCCAAAACCCGGCTTCTGTTTTCCTCCTTATTAATCCATAGCCAAGTGTGAATGCTAAAGAAACCTCTCTGAAACTGATCTCTGATTCTTGACTGACAGTTGCTCTCTTGTCTGTTTCAAAGTCTTTGGGAATCACAAGTTACCTGGTACAATGAAGGTAGAACCTGGGCCCTGTGTACCAAAAACACAGACCGCTACTACTTGAACTAAAATACTAATTCTTGTCTAAAGTGCTGTTACAGCTGCGTTGGTCCCAGGATACTAGGGGGGCAAATGATATCTTTTATTGGACAAACTTCAGTTGGTGGAAGGTACAAGCTTTTTGAGCTACACAGAGCACTTTATACACTGCTTCCTTTTCCAGAGCTCTGTGTAGCTCGAAAGCTTATACCTTCCAGCAGCAGAAGGTGGTCCAATAAGAGATATCAGCTCACCTACCTTGTCTCTCTAACAAAACTCATTCAGTTAGGCAGTAGTAGTAGTAAGCTTTTATCTTCTAAGTGGCTCTGCAGCTAGAGGGGGACACATTGCACTTAGCCAACCTGTCACCCTAGCCAAGGCTGCCAGGGAAGGCAAATTTCTCTCACTATCGTGGTTTAAAACAAGAGCAGGTTTCATGGCTGCTCTCCTGTGCAGCATCCCAGGTGATTTCCCTTTGGATTGTTTGAAGGCAGTGATGATTTTCTTGACAGGCAGTAGGATCACACACTTTTTAGCGATGACGATTATAATTTGTAGGGTGATAATGTGACTAGCATAGCTGAGAAATGACAAGCCTCGCACACTGATTACACCTCTGCCCTCAGATACACCCAGCGAAGTCAATAGGAGCGTGCGTGCATATCGGAGACCAGAACCGGGTCTGTATGTGGAAGGTTCTCCTATCTGGAACAGGATTTCTGCCCATCTAATCTGAAATGTGGGCAATCCATGTGTGCAGGGTAGTTCTGCTGCTCTGCCTATGCTTGGTGTAACAGGGATGCTTTTTTTCAAAGATGGGAACAGGCCTGTTCCTTGCTGGGCCTGCTTGTCTTTTCCCAGTGCAATCTGTGCGCCGTTAGAGCGGTTTGGCTATCTCTCTTCCATGCTTTGGTTGTTCTGTCGGTTTTTGAGGCTATGATGTGTTTTCTGTCAGGTGGAATTTACAGGCACATTACCCTGCCTGTAGGAAAAGTGAACCACAAGGTTTCCTGAGGCCAGACTACCACATGCAGCTCTCTCATTTGTCTTCCTGCTTTGACGGAATTTCCCAACCACACTAATTACATTATCACCCCGATAGAAACCTCTGAAATAATAAAATACCTATAAGGCCTGCTGCTTGGACTTCAGAGCAACCACTGTTGCCTTTAAATAATTCACTACAAAATCAGCTGGGAGACTGCAGAGCAGCGCAGTCTTAATGCCTGCTATTATTATGTAAATCTCTGTGGGGGGATGGGTGGGGGAGAAAGCTTGTGCTACTTAGAAACAGTTGCTAGGTTGCATGGTAGGTATGTTGGAATAATCCTTTAGTGAGCTGGATTAAGTGAGTTTATAGTCATCATCACCCACCCAGTTCTATTATTTTTCACTGATTAACCTTATTCCTCTTCCACTCCCTGAGCATCAAGGAGTATCTATGGCTAATGGGAGATGTATATCTGCTTTTAAAAACAGTCAGCAGAACTAGAGGTTAGCCCCGGTCTTGCTCCAGGATTCTGAAAGTGTTATTATCTCCAGGCTCCCAATCAGCCCGTGGGGTTGTATTCCTAAGGCTGATCTTGAACTCAGATCCCTCCCGGCATGGTAGTTGAGCATCGCTAATACTGAGACAACTATGATTCTCTTTTTAATGATTACTGGGGGGCAGAATGACTGGGGTGGGTTCACTGGGCACCATGCATACTTATGCTGGTCCAGGTGCAGGTTTATCCTTGTGCTCTCAGTGTGCTAGGACTAGGGGATTCCAGAGCCAAAAGTGATGCTCAGAAGAATGGGACAGTGGGAGAACAGTACATCTTGTCAAATGCACTTCTTCTTCCAAAGCCATTGGGCCAGATTCCCCATTACTTGCCCCCTCGCATAGTCATTTACACCTGTGTATTGGGAGTGCACAGAGGGTTTAAAATATTACTAACTTGTGGTTTACACCTACTTTGCACAGGCACAGATAACTACACAGTGAAGAATGAAGTCCATTGTATTGGCTCAAGCATCATGACTTCAGGATCTGCTATCAGTATACTAGTTCCCATGCAAGTAGTGACTAAAAGGCAGAATCTATCCCTATGCACTTGACTGTTATGCACTCTCTTTCATATATGGTATTTGGATGTGAAGAAAGGCCTGCTTGTGAGCAGAACTGATAACTGCAAAATAGCAGAAGTTGGGAATTTTGACACACTGGTAGGGCTTCTTATTTTCAGTGTTTAGGCCTTGATTCAAAAGAATGTGCTTAACTTTAAAAACATGCTTAAGCCTGTCATTCAGCAGGACACTTAAGCATGTGCTTAAAACTGACTTCAAAGGGATTTAAGCATGTGCTTAAGGTTAAGCACATGTTAAGTGATTTGCTGAATCAGGTTCTTACTCTCTGAAAAAATTACAGGAGTTATTTTGGGCAAACAATGCTTGTAAAATGAAGGTAAGGGAAGTCTGTAGACCAATTACAACACTAGAAATGTGTATGGTCTCCCACAGGTACCTTAATAGCAAGCTTAACAAAAAAGCAGTCAAGTCCATTAAGAGACCACTGGGATGAAAACAAGGTATGAGTTAAATTTATGGCCAAGTGGCCGGTTTTATTGCAGCTAATTTCATTTGATCGGATGAAAATTACTACATGCTTCATCATGTATAAGCTAACGTGTGGTTTGGATAGAGGTTGCAATCTGATTGGCTTCAAATGCATTAGCTCCCAGTTCAGCTTATCTCCCTGGGAGCTGCAAAGCCTCTTAACTAGCAAGATCACTATGCCATACCAATATTTTCAATAGGCAGATAATAGTTTTATTAAAGGTGACCTATAAAGAATGAAAATATGGAGCCTGATTCTCCTTCTCACAAACCAGTGTAACTCCACTGAAGTCAATGTAGTTCACTGGTATAAAACAGTTTTTGTAGCCTTTTTTCATTCTTTGTGATGTATAAAGAAGGCCTCCAAAAAGTTTTTTTTGTTGCTTTGTATTTTTCCATTGGAAAAGTCTGGTCTTTTCATAGACTTCTAGAGAATTAGTGGGATTGTGACTGTCACAAATAAAATAAATCTGAGCAGCCAAGAATTTTTGTAACATCTATTTAATTCAAACTTCTGACAAACTTTGAGAGAAAAGTTCTGTTTGTGAAATATTCAACATGCCTATCTCTTCACATGAGAAACGAGAAAGCTCCCATTCCAGGCCTCTAATCATCAAAAACCTCAACAACAGCACAAAACAACAAACAGGGAACTGGCATTTCTAATGTCAAAAACAAGAGGAATTAAAGTATGTATTTGCAATTTAAATCATTTTTATAATTTTGTAGTTGTATCAAATATAAAAGACAGCATGGTGTCATTGTTCACTTATCTATTCCTCCTCCATCCCTACTGTTGCTTCCTCATACATCCCTGTTCCTGCTTTTTTGAAACCCATCTACAGACTATTAGACAAAAGTCTGAGTCTGCAAAGCACTTAAGCATGTGTTTAAGTCCTATTGAAGTTAATGGAGCTATGTCAATTTACTTCTCTTAAGGATCAGGTCCCATTATTAAGAAAACAGAGTACTGATAAAAACTCATACAATAAATTCACCAGGGTGAAGTCCAGCCTTCATAGACCAAACTGAGTATCTAGACTGGGTTGTGGACAGATGGGTGATGAAGACTGTAGGGTAGCCACCAAAGCACTAACGTGTCCTTTCCATAGGGAAGGATGGGAGCATTATGCAGCAGAGAATCATCTGTCTTGTCCCTAGTCTGCCCATGCATTAGGGATCAGGGAATCATTCTGAAGCTGAGCTCTGCACATGGCATATAGACCCTCTGTACATACCCCCCGAAAACTCTTCCCTAAGCTGTGCAATGGAATCACATTGGGCTTGTCTGCCAGGAGAGCCTCCATGCCAGTAGAAGATGGAGCAAAATATAGTCCAAAGTGTAGAAGTTGTTACAAAAAACCACTTAACATTTCACTTGAACATCCACAGTTTCTTGACTTGTGACAAAGCTTCTGATGATGGCTTGGCATTTCCCTAGTATAGCAGTGAACATTTGGCATGAAGAATATGTAACAAGGTTATATATATTCACATTATTCTTACATATAAAGGATGATTTGATTTATACATGGATAGCAAGATAGTGGAACCTGGCTCTACAATATTTTCAGCTCTGGGTTTCAAAAGCTGTTGGGGTTTCACCATTTTTATTGGGGTTTTCTGTGTGTGTAGGGCTCAGGGGAGCTGTGGTTTTGGTTCTTTCTTGGACAGAAACATTTGAAGAAGTTGCCATCAGCAGAGTTTGTGTTGCACTTAGAATTCTCTTTACAAAAAAAATGTAACATCAATCAAAATAACATAATATAACTGAATGTGTTACGAAGGTGGATCAATACAATAGCTTAAAATATGGTGGTAGCACTTATAAGCCAAGAGACACGGGTATAGCTTTCAATATAAAGCAAGTACTGGGGTTGCTAACTGCTGAAAACATAATAATTTAATGTAAACTTGAAATGAAAACAATACAGAGTGAAGGAAAGAGAATGCCAGTTGTGATTTAACCCTTCAAGGGTTTTGTCTGTCTCCCCTACCATGTTAGACCATCCTCATCTATCTAACATCTTCTCCTTGTAGCTTTAAGTGCAAATTTACTATTGTTGTTATGACTATTATGGTTGTCCCCACAATGTGACAGGTGCTCTTCCACATGTGCAGGAAGACACAGTCTCATCTCAGAAATGCTTGCATCTTCAGGGCCTAATCCAAAGCCCTTTCAGGTCAATGGGAGTTTTTCCATTGACTTTAATGGGCTTCGGATAAGGCCCTGTGGAGACAAAAAATGGAGGGTACAATTTACAACAGAGGGTTTTTTTGTTGTTGTTTCTTTGGATCTTTGATAAAATATATGCTACCCACACACAGCTTCAGCTCCTTATTTGTTAGTTTCTTGTAGGCATCTGCTAGATATACCCATGGATAACACTTAGCACAATGGAGCCATGAGCCCAAATTGAGGTTTCTAGGAACTACCAAAATGCAAAAGAGTCTGTCCAGAGCAGAGATCTGGAGAAAATAAGGTCTTAAGGAGGGGTGGGCAAACGTTTTGGCCCAAGAGCCACATCTGGAAATAGAAATTATATGGTAGCCATGAATGCTCACAAAATTGGAGTTGGGGTATGGGCTACGGGCGGTGGCCAGAAAGGAGGAGTTCAGGGTGCAGGAGGGAGCTCCAGGCAGGGGCAAGTGAATGAGGTGCAGGGGATAGGGTGAGGGCTCCGGCTGGGGGTGCGGGCAGTGTGGTGGGGCTAGGGATAAAAAGTTGGGGGTGTAGGAGGCTTCTCTAGGCTGGGACCACGGGGTTTGGAGGATGGGAGGGGGATCAGGGCTGGGGCAGGGGATTGGGGTGTGGGAAGGGGTGCAAGCTTTGGCTAGGGGTGCAGGCTCTGGAGTGGGGCTGGGGATGAGGGGTTGGGGATGCAGAAGGAGGCTCCTGGCTGGGATTGAGGATTTTGGAGGGCAGAAGGGGGATCAGAGAAGAGGGTTGGGGCATGGGGAAAGGCTCAGAGATGCAGGCTCCAGGCAGCGCTTACCTTAAGCATCTCCCAGAAGCAGCGGCATGTCAGTCCTCCAGCTCCTGGGCAGAGGTGCAACCAGACAGCTCTGCACGCTGCCCCATTTGCAGGCACTGCCCCGGCAGTTCCCATTGGAGCCCCAGAGGGGGCCATTGGAGCGGGGACATTAGAGCATGTAGGAGCCAGAGGGGGGCCATGCCGTGGCTTCAGGGAGCCCTGTAGGGTAGCCCCTGACCCTGCTCCCAGGCTGGAGTGTTAGAGTGGGGCAAACTCCAGTGGGAGTTTGAGGGCCAGCCTAAAACTGCTGTCAGGCTGGATCCAGCCCATGGACCATAGTTTGCCCACCCCTGGTCTTAAGGATCAGCTCAGAAAGGGGAATCCAGGCACCCAGAGCAGTGTAGAAGAGATAGACAAGGATGCCATCAAGGCTGAGGCTGGTGTTGTTGTGGCAGCAGAGGGGGAACTTGTTAAGAGACAGAAATGGATAATTAATGACTATAAAAATGAGTAATCTAAAAACCACAGACAAGGGAAAGGCTGAAGATACTAGCAACAAAGAGGCACCCACATCAGAATCATTTCCAGTAACTTTGCCTGCTATGATATTGTTAACAAAATCAAGAATGAGCAATAATATCTAGCTCTTTCATAGCAGGGATGCTATATTGTTAACAGGCAGTGGTTCTCTAGCAAGCCAATGAATGTGTTAATGATCAGTGTATTTTGCTGGGGCGGGGTGGGAGGAGGGAGAGAGAGAGATGTAAATCACTTTCCTGAGGTAACTCAGCTTCAGCAAGGAAGGAAAATGCCTGTAATAAGAATCTTTGACCAGCGAGGGTTATTATTAGGCTGTAGTTAAAGAATTTGCAGAAAATCATCAGACTTCATAAAACTTGACTTTATGATTCATATCTAATAGCTGCTGAAGGAAAATCAGCTGGAATGAAAGAGCTCATAACCCAAAACAATAGACTATCTAACTCTGCTTTCCTTGGTAGAGTATATTGGCCACTCATCAGCCAAAGACTCATAAACAATGATGTATAGTCAGGCATTTAGAGGACAGATCTGTTCCACAGAAGACCATATAATATTTCCCAGACATCAGCAAAATTCAGTTTACCTTAGGTGTAGCTCCAGCTGAGAGTAAAGGAAATGAACAAATGCTCTCCTTGCCAGAATTTCTGCATGGCAGTCATTGACCACACGCCCTTGATCATTAATGTATTCTCCGTTTATACATTTGGTACCCGATGACAGCACAATAACCTGAGCCTGCCTGATGTCCAAGCCTGCAGAAAGGAAAACAAAAGAGTTGTAACTTGCCTGAGGGTTAGCGAGACATCGTAATTGTTAAAGTTCTTGCAGCCCCTGTTCTGATGTGGCAGCTGAGACAGCCCTAATGGGATGCTGATGAAAATGATTATATGGCTTTTGGAATATGTAGTACCCTCACATCTCAGCGCTATTAGAATAATACAGGCTCTATTTCAGTTCGCACTGCTAATTCCTGGATAGAAGCTTGCCACAAAGTTTACTTGTTAAATCAATAACTACATCACAGAAAAGCACATGCTATAAGTAGGTAATAAAGATCTCCCGCAGTGCTGATAAATGGCTGGGGTTTTATGAGCTGCTGAAGACATTTTCTGATGGGAACACACACTCCCTATAATGTTAGCTTTCATCACTAGTGTACTGGAAGTGCTAAATAAAATGCAAGTAACACTTCTGGAGCTTCTCTTCTTTCAAAATCTCAGAGAACAAAGAGATCCTACTTTTTGTCTGCTTGTCTTCCCCATCCTCCCATGCACCTGTACATCACTGCTTCCTATATTGAGACCCACGGGGTTCTGAAATGTAGTTTCTGGTCAGACTTAGATGGAACGTTGCTGGCTGGGACCTAAAGTGTCCATGGGCCCTTCTGAACATTAAAAGGAAGGGCAGCTGTGGTCGCTTCCTTTTAGTCACAACCTGTAGATCTATGGGGTGAAATCCTAGCCCCATGGAAGGTGATAGCAAAACTCCTGTTGATTTCAACGGAGCCAGGTTTCACACCTAAAATATTGTTCATTCAGCTGAATGAACCCTGAAACCTGGCTGCATTGAAGTCAACAGGAGTTTTGTTCTCCAGGACAGGAGTGTTGTTTGCCAGCACAGCCCTGGGACAACAGTTTAAAAACGCACTGAAACAAAATACACTTAAATGACTGCAGAGCACTTTACAGAACATGCCCCATTTTGATTGACAAAGAAAACAAACCAACAAACAAATCTACCCCTAAAGAATGTGTTCTGGTCAAATGGATGCCACCAAGGCTTGATCAAGTATCCCAAGAACTTTAATCCAAGTTTGACAGCTGTAAACAGTTATTATATACACATGCAGGGCCCAGCAATCCAAACATTAAGATTTAACAGAGTTGTGATTAAGACAGGAAGCCTTGGGTCAGATATATCTATACTGTGAATGGAAACAGTCTTACTGAAGGCCAAGTGCTTCTGTCTTTGAAGCACTTGGCTGGAGAATGCATACTGTTCTGTATGCACATTTACTTTGTTCTCCCTTTTGTGACCTTCTTTAGGCGTGATAAGCTCTGAGATTCATCTTATATAGTCAGCTACTTAGTTGTGTGCTGAAATCTATTGAGCAGTGAAACAAACAAGAAAATGCAATGATTTTCTGGATTAGAAGCATGCTGCTTAGCGACATTTTTCCCATAAGATCCCTGGTTGGATCTGAGATAAGCAGCAGTAAGTTGCAGATAAGATGAAAGGGGGAAGGATTGTTTTGTAGTTAAATCAGAGGACTGGGACTCAGAGATGACCTGGGTTGTAGTTTGGTTCTGCCACAGACTTCCTGTATAAACTTTACTTCTCTGTTGGTCAATTTCCCAGTTCGTAAAACGGTAAGACTATTTCCCAAGCTCCAAAGGTTGTTGTGAAGCTTAACTCACTGTGGTGATCTTCAGATGAAAGGTGCTAGAGACAGTAACTGCAAAGTGCACATCATTGTGGAGGTTGATTTATCTGTGTTGGGATTATTAATTAATATTATTATTGTAGTTTTGAGCCTAATGACAAAGTATTTGGAAATAAAAGATAATTTTTTCACAAGCTAAAAGAGAGAGACACAAGAAAGATGTTGGAAAATGCAGTGAAGAGAAAGAATTAATAAATATTTGTGTATGTTTTTATTGTTATTATTGATAAAAAATGGATAGGGAGATGTGGCTTCCATGCTACAAAAAGGGATATTTGCAGTCTGTGCATTACGACTTCTTTGACCTCAGCTCTCCAAATGGGGACACTAACGTCCCAATTAAGGAATATAGGAATTGCTGAATTGTTTCAGATCCATTGGCCAGCTAGTCCATTGTTCTGTCTCTGACTGTAGCCAAGCAGTTTCCTTGAAATTCAAGTCTCCTCCTAATCACTCCTGTGCCCATGGAGCTCTACCTCTGCTCCCTTTTAGGGCAATGCTAACAGCTGCTTTTCTCACCTTCTCCTAGCTTTCTGCTTCCTTTTCACATTCTGACACACACAGCTCCACCAATCAATGCCCCAGTCCTTGTGTTTACAATCAGTTTCAGAGAAACCCTTTATATTCTTCCTTCTTCTTGTTCAGGCCTTCCCATGCAATCCAGTGCCTTGAGCAGGGGCTTCTCTTCTTTTAGCCATAAAGGAGTTTACCTGCTTCTTCCATGTAGTCTGAATGAAAGGTGACTGGCATGCCCATCAGCTTCTATGAGGTCTCTGATGAACATAAATCAGAGACACGACCAACACACTCCCGCATAACAATATCAGGACCACTATTGATATTAAGGAAACTTTTCCCCTTTGGGTGAATCAGATACTGCTGCCCAGTCTCCACAGATATGATACAGTTGTGTGGTAATATGCCTTCACAAACCCACATATATGTCAGAGTTGCTGTCACTAAGTAAACAAATATCAAGTATCACAAGTATCAAGGACATCAACATGACTGTGGACCCTTCCTAGAGGAGCTGCCTTCCAAGGTCCCACAAAATTGGCCTTGTGCATTATTAGAGATGTAGTGATCTTCCAACATGTCTTATTCCCAACTAGTGGAAATAGTACCCATGCTCCTCACTTACGTTGCAGCACTAAGACACCCAGAAACACAGATGTACATGACTCATGCATTAACACTGAAATAGCCACACGTCAAATGGGGACAGCGCTCTGTGACCAATGTACCACTGCTGAACACCACATGTGTGGGAACCCGGCATAATGAAAAATACTTTTGACAATCTGACAGGTGCCTGTTGCATTGAGGACCATGTATGCACTGAATCTTTCTCTTGCATGCTTTATTATGGATATGTATAGAATCAGAAAGTCATTCCCCTGATATAACTTTCCATGAACACAAGGTGAATTTGTTTACAAAGACAATATGGGTTGCCCTTGGTGAAGTCACACTTACGTTTTAACGGAGGAAAGACTTGTCACATTGTTATTCTGCGTAGTAATTTCAGCTGCTGAACCTAAATATTTGGTGCCAATGATTGAGACTGGAGAGACACTTCTGCGTAGTTTAACCAACATTTGTCGATTTTGCATTATAGTTAGCTTGAGCCTTCTAGCTAAAATTAATTAATTAAACAAACTTGGCATTTCTAGAGCGACTTGTACCTGAGAATCTCAAAGTGCTGCTCTCCAACAATACAGCAGAACAAAGGGATGTTATTCTCTCCATTTTACATATAGGAAAACACAGGCGCTGAGTTTGGTGGAATCCTCGGCTAGGACAGAGCTGGCATCACTGGCTATTTGCTATCACCCTCTGATGGCAGCAGTACAGAGAATGGGCAGAGATTGAAAGGAGGCGGAGCTGATGTGTGGCACAATCGGACAATCCCATGCTGGTGTAATAGCTCTTTAGTGTTCCCTCAGAACAGGGGTTCTCAAACTTCATTGCACTGGGACCCCTTTCTGACAGCAAAAAATACTACATGATCCCAACAGGGGGGACTGAAGCCTGAATCTGCCTGCGCCCCACCACCCTGGGCAGCGGGGCAAAAGCCGAAACCTAAGGGCTTCAGCCCGAGGCAGGGGGCCTGTAACTTGAGCCCCATTACCCGGGGTGAAACCCTGGGGCTTTAGCTTTGAGCTTTGCCTTCAGCCTCAGGTGGTGGGACTTGGGCTTCGGCCCTTAGCTCTAGCAAGTCTAAGCCAGCCCTGGTGACTCTATTAAAATGGAGTCCCAACCCACAGTTTGATAATTGCTGCCTTAGAGGGTAGCCTCAGGCTCTATCCCCCTTGCCCCAAATCACTCCTATGAATGTTTGTGGAAAGCCAGCCCGAAAAGATCTCAAATATTTTCATAATGAATCTGTGATATTTATTCAAATAAATGTTCCACAAACATTTTCATTAGCATTATTTCTACAGCTCTGCTTTGTGAGTGGTGCACACACAGAGCTCTCTGGACAGGAAGATGTAGCTCTTGAAAAGAATCCACATCTTTGCTGATGGGAACCAAGCTAAGAGAACATCCTCAATTAAAAACCAAACATGTAACACTTTTAGCTTCTGTACATCCACACCAGATCCAGATTAAAGATGCTAACCATTGCTAACCCTGCAGTCAGATCATTTGAAAAATAAGACAAAACAAACTTCTGTATTATGACCTTGACTCCTGACCCATCAACTGTCAGAGTTCTTCAAGCATTTCTCCCCTTCATAGCCTGCCATGAAATAATGTCTGAGAAGACATTAGAGCAAAAGTAACTAGTGAGCAATTTATAAGAGGCGCTGACACTTAGGTTTCTATTATTTGCCTAAACGCTCCTAATAGTTTTCAATTTAAAAAGGAAATGGAGCAGGGGAAAGGAAATAGGGGAGTTGTGTCAGCCTGAGGGCTGAAAAATTGATTCAACTCTTTTTACAACGGCAGCTGGGTGAAGGGGGAAAGAATTTGCCAAATGTTTGATTCAAAATATGATGTGTAAAAATTAGTGGGTAAATTATTGGTCAAATAGATTTGCAAATGACTCCCCCAGCTTGAGCACAGGCCCAGCCTAGTAAGGCGATGGTTGGTGCCGGAAACCTGCAACTTCAATGGACCCTGTGGTCAGAACTTCGAAGGATCAGGCCATGAGTAAGGTCCTGGCCCGGATGGTGTCACTGGAAATTTTGCTTTTGAATCCAATGAGGCCAGAATTTCACCCCTTCTGTGAGTACAATGAACTTCTAACCAGAAAGGGCTCCCATCCTTTGCAGTCACTGTGAAAATTCCTCTTGGATGCCCTAGGCGTGGGATTGGGTCCAGTTTCTCTGAAAGACCCAACCCAGGTAGAAGGCCAGCCGACCAACCCAGAGCCCAAGGGGTTTGAGTCTGACATGACCCCAACTCTTCCCCCTGAAGTCGCTGCCTCCTGCCCCTGGGGCCGTCTCTCTCCTGTTGGGGCTTGGTGGCAGCTGTGTGTGCCAGTGGCTGTGGGTCCTACTCCTGCCATCCACTTCTCCATGCTGCGCTGCACGTGCTGTGGAGTGAGAGGCTCTGTACTCCTCGGCAGATACACACGCTCCAGACCACAGCATACAGTGCATATGCTAATCCCGCAGGCAGGTGGAGACATGGCCCCCTGACCCAAGCCCGAGAGGGTCTGTTTGTTTTCCCACCTGGAAAACACTTCTAGTTGGGTCCCGTCAGATTCGGCTTGGGTCGCAGGACTCGGGGTTCTGACACATCCATTCTTTGGACTTGATGCAGCACGCATCGAAGTTGGGGGGAAAACTCCCTCTGACTCCAATAGAGCTAGATTAAGTCTTTCTTTACAGATTCTTTATGTGATGGCTGCTATTTTGGCCAACACAGCAGGGACTGAAGTGGGGACCTCCAGAGCTACAAACATGAGCTACAATAGCTTGCGCTAACGGACCAATTCTCTCCAGCTGCTTCTGTAACAGACTCATATGTCAGCAGATCAGGCACAGAAGGGGATCTATAACAGAGACTCATCAGTGGGTTATACTTGTACGCTCTATCAGGGTGGCAGGATTGGTTGGGGATTGGTCCTGCTTTAAGCAGGGGGTTGTACTAGATGACCTCCTGAGGTCCCTTCCAACCCTGATATTTCTATGATTCTATGATTCTATAATCAGGTGCCTGAATTACTTGGGTTAGTCAGGGCAATTCTACCTTAAAAGCAATCTTCTCTGGTTGGTTTATGACTAATTTTCTCTGTAAAGCATTTGCTATTTTGTATATCAAGTACAGTACAAAAGACTAGGTATTTTTATGTTATATTGTATGCTAAGAGGCCAGGAGTCTATTGAGTAATTTGTATCTTGTCAAGTGAAACCTTACCTTACAAGGACATGAAGGGAATTTCTTCCAAGTAGAGAGAGAGTGTGTGTGTTATATCATTGATAGATACACTAAATGCCAGCTTCATTCTTTTAATCTTCCCTCATGCTGTAAATCAATTCCTCCAGCTCATAAATCATGTCTTTTCCTTCTCTGAATTCTCTCCAATTTGTTGATAAATTATGTTAATTTGAGGATTTTATTCAATCTGTTCTTATTTTCCCATCTTTCCCATCTCTGCTCACCAGCTTGGGCCTGCATGGCAACATTACAAAAATTTCTCCACCCTTTTCTTTTCACTTTAATAAATAGGTTCCATGCTGGAAGTATTACTGTGTATGAGAAAATCAGAAACAAGCACCTCAGAGAAAAACACTGAGTTAGTGTTTTTTTTCCCACCTGGACCCAAAGTCTGATATCAATAATGAAATCTTAGAAGTTATAATAAACCAGGTTGTATCCATGGAGGGAAAATAGTTTTCCCCACAGGATCTTTATTGTGTATACGTATGCAAAATATGTCTGCTCTAAGTGTAATGGGTTGATTCTCTCACACAAAAATACTCTATTAAATAATAAAACTTTCTGCTTATATAGTGCCTTCCATCTGAAGATCTCAGTGGCTTTTGTAAACATCAATTAAGCCCCACAGCACCCCTGTGAGATTGGTGAGGGATATACCAGGGTCTCTTTAACCACCATTGAAATAGAGCTACCTCTTTGAAGTTGAGCTCAGCAATCCATAATAAAGAAACACTGCACAAAAGTTCAGGAACTGAAGAATAATAATTGTATCCTATTGAAACTACAGAGGGGATTTAGAAGTCAAAAATAATTACCTCAGGAGGAGGTAGGGCAATTATACTGCAGCTAGTAAACCTATGCTTAAATCAAAGGGTGCAGGACAGGGGTGGGCAAAATATGGCCCTCAGGCTGGATCCGGCCTGCAGAACTGTCCCATCTGGCCCCTGGCAAGGGAGGCTGCCCCTCCCACTCCCCTGGAGCCGCGCCAGGTAGTGCTGCAGGCCGGGGCTGACTGCTTCCCCCTCCCTCAGAGCCGCGCCATGTGGGCAGCACTCTGAGGGCCAGGGCTGCACGCTCAGCCCCTCCCCAGGAGCCATGCCGTGGGGAGCACTCCAGGGGCTGGGACTCCGCGCTCCCCCTCCCTGACTGAATTTACCTTGCTATCTTGCCTGTATATTTATACCTGCCTCTGGAGATTTCCACAACATTCATCTGAAGAAGTGGGTCTTAGCCCAAGAAAGCTCATGATCCCTAACATCTGTTAGTCTATAAGGTGCTACAAGACTCTTTGTCACTTTTGCAGATCCAGACTAACACAGCTACCCCTCTGATGCTAAACAATAGAAATGTTACAGTAAGATGTCGACAGAGCAGGCGGAGACAGTAAACAAGGACAGATGCAAAGGTTTGGTCAGAGTATGAGCCAGATGTGGGGAACTGATTGACAACTCAGAGTCTACAGGCAGCATAGTTTATGAGTTATACTTTAAAAAATGATTACAATAAATGTAAGGAATGTCTACACACAGCTTCCAGGGACAACTTCACCAGTAAAGCAATGAGCCAGGTCCTTGGCTAGTCTCAAACAGAATTACTTCAGTAGTGATACACTGATTTACACCTGTTGAAGGTCTGGTGCACTGTTGTCACATATGGGATATCTACCTTCCAAAATGGAGAATTTGGGGCCCAGAAAACAACACCTAAAAGGAAAACTCAAAGTCACAAGTTGTAATTGGGTGCAACAGTCAACAGATCTTGCAATCAAGGTTGTTGCAGCCTACCAAATCTGCACTATTCCAAATCTGAGTTAGATCCACTGTCTTTATTAGAGAAAGGCAGTGCCTGCTTGTCAGTGATCTGTAATATTCACTTGACTAAATTCAGACTGAGGTCAACTGAGTTGCATCTATTCACACCAATTCTGAATTGAGCTCGCTCTCTGAATGCCTAATACTTTGCACCCATAATAAAGAAAGGCTACCGCGTAAGCATGCACTTCACTGCACATATTAGGACTTACTAGCAAGAAAGAAATGAATCTTCCTTTTCAACATGACACTGTAAAGACTGTATTAGGAACTTGTTTGTCTTGAATTTTAAAAAAAGTCAGACAAATCAGGCTTGATTAATTAAGAAAAAAAGTCCACCTCTTTTATTAGGTTGGAGACAACTGACACAAACTACTATTCACTAAAAAGCAAAGCCAGGAATAATGATAGTGTAAAGTCAGCCCTCATGAATAATTCATGGAGTACAATTTCATGTTATTTTAAATGGTGCTGCTTCTCTTGCTGATAAGCAATAATTTTGTGTTCTTTCTTTGCCTTTTTTAACAAATCAATCAAAAGGATTCTCTACTGTTAAATGTATTTGGAATCATTTCTGAAACAGCTTAATAGAGCTGTGATCGCACACTGATTTATTTTTCATTTGCTATCCACCGTAGAATAGGACAAGGGTTCCATTTCTGGCTTGTTTTTAGGAAATGAAATTTTTTTGAAGCTACTGACGTAGCATCTGACAAGTCCTGCATTCCTTTATGTTATGTTGTTCCATAGCAACCATATATTATCAGTCAGAATGACCTTAACTTTATAATAAGAGAATATCAAGACAAGAAAAGACAAAAATGCTGTAGGTCCTCCATGGGACAGCACACCAGGGTCCTGATCCTACAATTTGAACCACACCGGCAAGCCGTGTGCCTCCTCAGAGTTCCACTGAAGTCATGGAGGCTCTGCACAGACAGAGGGATCTACCCACACAGAGCAGATTGAAAGCATGGGGTCTGTCCCTGTATCTCTTGTGTAGCAGGTGGCATCTGAACACAAAATGGCAGCTGCTTCTGCAGCAGAGAAGGAGAATTTTTTTCTGTCTAAAGAAAAAAACAATCATAACAGACACAAGCTACATAAACCACACTTCGCAAACCCCATACTCTCATTGCATATTAATTGTTTATTCATTATTATTATTATTTTATTTGTATTGTGGTAGCATCTAGAAGTTACACAGAACAAAAATACCAGCCCTCCCCAAACAGCTTACAATCTGTGTGTAAGACAAGCGACAACAGGTGTATACAGTCAGTCAGGTAGGAAAACATAACTGTCTGCAGCTGTCTGGAAGAAGCACACCCAAAGGCTGTGTCTATGCTACCCTTTTTCTCTTTAAACCCCACCTTTGCTATCACTATTTCAACTCCACCACTGGTAGTAACAGTGTGACCAGCTGCTGAGGGTTTAATGATCATGTGATCTAGTCCTAGCGACCCCATGGGATGTTTAGATTAATGCTCCTGCGATTGCTGCCACTGGTAGAATTGAAGGCAGCAATGGTGGAATATTTTAGAAGTAATCCCGAGCACAGACAAGGCCATCGGAGGAAAAGGAATGTTAAGAGTGGCTCAGTAACTCCTGAATCTGAACAAAGGGCAGCTGAACGTCAGGGAAAAAATGGTCAACAATGAGTTTAATCACATTTTTGGGTGCATAAAGTAATGCAGACTTGGCCTCACAATGGCTAGTGAACATCAATGATATCTGAAATGCTGTGATTGCATAGTGATTTCTTCTCCTGATCTCCTCCTGGTGTGAGTTATCTGAAAGTGAATATTACATCATATTTCTACTGTGGGTGGGAGCAGGCAGTATCCTCTGGGATCCTCACATATTCTCCCTGGCTTATTCTCTCTTCTTTCAATGCTCAGGTCATGTGCTTGGGTAACTCCTTCTTTGCTGTGCAGAGATGGATTTTCTCAGCTACCTGGAGAGGGCCATCTTGAAGACACGCTCAACCCATCGGAGATGGAACAGGGAGTCACTTCTGTCTGTCCTGAACTCAGATCCCAGCATGGCAGGAACAACAGCCAGCTTCTCAGTGTATGAGAACTAATATTGCTAAGACGTGTTAAACAGCCCTTGCTACCAAGATATTTCTCTGTGAAATAAGTTCTTCAAATCCAATTCATTTTAAAGCAAAATCCTTTTATGAACTAAGCCCATTCTGACCAGCTGGCTCAGATTCGTGCATGTCTGAAAAAGAACAGGCCCACAGGTAGGGTGACCAAATGTCCAGATTTTATAGGGATAGTCCCAGTTTTTGGGTCTTTTTCTTATATGGGCTCCTATTATCCCCCACCCACTGTCTTGATTTTTGACATTTGCTATCTGGTCACCCTACCTACAGGTATGTTTTCTACCTGACTCTCTGCAATTCATTTCAGCAAGTGTCATTCTTAAGGAGAAGCAGCTAGGTCTGGGGTCATACAGCACTATAGGATAGAGAAGTGGCCAGACATGGATGTTGACAAACCTGAGGTAGATCAGAAAACAGGAACAAAACTGATTAAGGGGCTGTGGAGGAGACTAACTCAGAAGAGGGTAAAATAATGAAATATATATAGCACTGCTAATTGACAACTAGGGGACTAGGACAGATGTATTTGAAGGGTGCACACTGAATGGGGGGGTATTTTTAGGGTGGTACAAAGGGTTATAACTAAGGACAATGGGATCAAATCATGGAAAGTAAATGGCAGGCTGAATAACGGGAGAGAATTCTTAACAATGAGCTCTGTTACATGTGAATGGTCTTCCAGGGATGGTATTGAAAGCTCCACTGCTAATTGAGTTGTTTCAGTCTAGACTGGACAAAGCAGTCAGGAATGTATCACAGGAAACAATTTTGCACTTGCAGGGGAATAGACTGGATGACTTAGCAGTCTTTTCCATTTCTATTTTCTATGATCCATTTCATTCCTCCTTTCTGTGGATGGAAAGGAGGAAATCCCAGTGGATTTGCTCATGGGGAGCGTGGAAAGAGACAATACTACCTCTGTAGCATCATAATCCCTTTTCCTGCCTCTCTATTGTGCCGAAAATCTACAGGGGTCAGGCAGATCAGATCAGGAATAGGTGGTCCGCACATTTGGTCCCCTCACCAAATTCACAGGATTCTCTGGCTAAGTTAATACTGACAGAGTCAATATTCACATAGGTATCTCTTCCCCCACCTCCACTTTTGAGACACTGAATACAATTTTCCTCCTCAGGGATAAAACCATGTAGAGACTTACAGCCAAGTCCCCATTTAACTTTAAAGGTGAAATGAAGCATTTTTGCCTGCCGATACCCAAGTTCAGAAACCTGTGATCTCCTCAAGAGGTAGCATCACTAACACTTAAGCAGTAAATACAGCTACATTCTTACACTTCTTTATGTATGGTAAGAACATCATCCTTAACTGCAATGGGGAAAGCAGAATCTTTAACTCAAGCTCGCTGTTGAGCACAGGCAGAATGAACTTTCAAATATTTTGTTTTCAAATGTATTTGTCATTTTCTTAAGCTTTTGAATATCAAAAGCAACCTTTGTTTATATTTTTCCTGGAACATCACTGTTTTCAGAAACGGGCCTGAGGTGCAGTGTTTGGATGGGGACCTAAACTTTCCCAAGTGTGACCAGTTTGAAGTTTAGACCTGATCATTAGCTCATACATTTAGGCCCAGCCTCAAAGGATTTATTTATAATTTTTTTTTACTATGCCTATTCTGACAAATGATCAACAATATTAGCTAACTAGAGTGATGCAAAACTGTGGCCGGATCTACTCACAGTTTTTGTAGTGATATAATTATTTTGGTAAGGGGTATGATTTTTAAAAATTATATAGTTATACCAGTATACCTGTTAGTACAGACACCGTTTTGTTGAAGTAAAGGTGCCTTTTACCAGTATAGTTTATTTCCCTTTATGTATAGGAATAAACTGTACTGACATTAGCACCATTATATTGATTTAACTGCATATGCATCAGGGATTTTTGTGTGTAGACAAGGTCTTTTTTTCCCCCTAGTTCTTTAAATCTTGAATTCGTGTGGCTTCAGGTTCAAACAAAGTCAAAAGGCAACTTGATCAAGACTGCCAAGTTTCCCCTTCTTTCACATTGAAACTCTGGGCTATGGTTGCTGAAAATAGGGCCCAGGTTAACAAACCTGAATCAATTTTTCAATGAGTTTTGGAGTTAATAAAATCTGAATTCAAGTAAGATTCACATGGCCTGCAGTTTCATCACAAAGGTTTCCTTCAGCTTGGGTGCTGATCCTTCTGCCTAGCTGGAGCCTTTTCTTATACTTCTGAAAATAAAGCTCTGGGATATGCTATTTTTACATCTCCTAAATAAGATCATAAAGCTAAAATGTTACTTGATATACATTTTCAAATGTATCAACTGCCAAATTCTGATCTCGGTTTGAGCCCAGATTTCAAAACCAATCTAGAGTTTGGGTTTGGGGTTCTGTTCAGCCCACTATTCACTGCAATTGTGAAATGCAGATCTGTGGGATTCAGCCATTCAGTTACAGAGTTTGGAGTACTTACCACTAAGCTGTAGATGAACAGAATAAGGCTCATAGGCAAAGGAAAACAGATTTTTTTAAAAGCAAAGCTAGGCATGTGGTTTCTAATCTAATCTATTCCTAGCTGTCTGTCTCTAAGTATATCTAGACAGCCCCATCACCACAGAGTTTAAGCACTTCTAAAAAGTTGATAAAATTTTCAAAAGCACCTAACTGACATAGGGCTAGATTTTTAAAATGATTTTTAGGCTCCCAAAGATGTAGATAGGAGCCTCTCGTGGGATTTTCAAAGCACCTAAACAGGTTTGATGCCTTCCTGCCCATTCTCATTGAAAACCAATGGCATACAGGTTCTTAAGTGCCTAAGTCACTTGAAAATGGGATGGAGAAGCTTAAGTAACTTAGAGCTTTTGAAAAAATTACCCTGTATCTAATACTCTTCTGGGGCATTGCTCACGGTACAGGTTTGTAGCTGGCGTACCCAGTTTTGATGATGCCAGTTTCTGACATGAATCAGCTTTGGGATCCTGCATATTTATAATGTAAATGTTACAAATCTGTTGTTGTATTTTACTAGTTTCTGTCTTCCCTGTTTGAAGTATGGATCAGAAATTAATTGCCCATCAATATTTTTCATTGTAAGTAAAGGTCAGTTTTTTAAATCTTAATATGACTGGAAAGATCCATGGAGACATATTGTAAACTACCCCTTTTTTTCTGTTATTCTGCTTAGCAATTATTAAGATCAATTCCATGAGATAACAGATGACAATGTCCTATCTTCCATCGAAGCATGAAATTGCTCTTTAGGGCGCTTTTGGCCAGTTCACTTTTATTTCATATAGATAACTGAAAAGACCTCCCACTTTGCTTGTAAGATCAAAGTGATTCTCAGCCTTTCTCTCACTCTCTCTCTCTCTTGCACACACAAAATTGAACAACGTATAGCATTTTCCCATCAATGTCCCCATCTGTGAAAAGGACTGAACATTCTTAATGCATCATTTTTAGCAGGAAAGATGACAAAAAAGTTTCTACGTGTATTTAAACTGTCAAGGTTTATCAAACATGATGGGAAAATAGTGTTTAAATACCAGCTTCATCTTGTTTGTATCGATTCCGAAGGCTTGTCTACACTTACTGGGGGATCAATGAGAGGCAATCAATGCATCGGCAGTCGTTTTAGTGGGTCTAGAGAAGACCCGCTAAATCGACTGCCGATCACTCTCCCATTGACTCTTGTACTCCACCAGATCAAGAAGAATAAGGGGATTCGATGGGAGAGTGTCTCCTGCTGACATTGCGTAGTGTGGACTTTGTGGTAAGTAGATCTAAGCTATGTTGATTTGAGTTACGCTATTTATGTAAATCAAATCACGTAGTTTAAATTGACTTTTCCCTGTAGTGTAGACAAGGCCTAAGATTTTTTTTCTTGAAAGAGGGACTTTGGCAATATCAGATCATCCATGGAGTAAGTGACAGGTTATCTTAATCCTGTCCAGTTATTTTAGGTACTGAGCAAGTCTATGTGTAACCCCCTGGAGAGTGTGTGGTTCAGGTTCTGCTCTGTGCTAATCCACAGAGGATACAAGGTGTGGCAGCTCATAACTACAAAGCCTTGTCTCTTTAACTCAAGTTGTAGCAGCCCATGCTTTTAGCTCTGAACGTTCCTGGTTTACTCCCTGGTGTATAAGCTAAGTGGGTGGCCATCATATGCACACGTATTTGTTAATGTCCACAAAAGAAAACTATCAGTGGTGAATGTTCTCTGATGTTGTCTTATAGCAAATGCTAAAAAAACCACAAGGCTCTTTTCTCCTGTCCATTCTGCAGGACACAAAAATATAACAATCGTTTGCTCTTCATAATCAGCAAATTATGCCTAAGAAGAAGAATTGTACAGACCGCAGAGAGAGGCACACCACTGTTATGGTGCAAACAGTATTTTACACTTGCCTCTAGGACACAAATATCACTTTACACTCCAAATAAACTAACACTAGTGTTGAAAATGTGGCCTCGTTCGCTCTCTGCCCTACAATAGTGAAAGTACGATGACTGTGGAGGTACAGGGGGAAGAGTGCACAAGCCCTGGGAAGAACAAGCCCTGTTGCTCTTTGGCAAAGGTGCCATCTACATTCCCCTTTATCCTTCCCTCCCAGCACAGTGCAGTGTGCAGGTGGTGGATTGCACAGCTGTAGCACAGAGATAAAGCACAAGACCAAAACAAGTTGCAAAATACTCAAGAGATAAGGATGACATTTTATCACCATCACAGCAATTTTTATGTAGTAAGGGTTGGACAGGAAGGGCTAAAGTGACAGGTGATTAGCCTGTCCTCACTCCTCACTCCAGAAGAACTCAACAAGCCTGGGAGATGTTGGGCTGGAGAGCATGCACGTGCGACTTGTTGAAAGATCAAGCCCAGGGTCACACAAAGATTAGTGGATCTGGCAAGAGCTTTCAGTGAGCTTTGGTTCAGTTTCAAATTAGTTCTGAACATTCGGGATGTTCCTGAGATGCAAAGCTCACTCAAGATCCAGATCCCAACATTCGCAAAGTGTGAAATGGTTCACATCATCTTGTGGAAATGAGCCTGACATGCTGCATTTGGATCAGAGTCTGAACCTCTTGAAAGTTGGAGGGGTTTGGGATCGCTTCCAGCTCAGCCCCATCTCTTGATCGTGTTTTGCACAATGCTAGTCTATAGCATAATGTGAATTTGTTCCAGATAATTTAGCCACCTTTTCTTGAACAGGCATTTGATACCACCTGCCTCCTCTGAAAAATTGCTCAGCAAGTACTAAACATGTATATTCTGAGTTGACAGTCTATATTTGATACTGTTCTGTCTCAGCTGTCTTTGTGTTTTTCTGAGTTGAAGTAAAAGTGAGTTGGACAAACCATTTAGTTAAACCAGCATAAAATTGGTGAGAATCACGCCCTCACATTAATATTGTGCTACACTAATGAATAAACTTCAGTTTCAAAATGATTTCTTTCATTTTTCTTGTTTCATACCAATAATGTTGCCATAGTTCACTCCGATAATGTCAAAACATTTTGTTCTAATAATGTTGAAACATTTTGCTTTGAGTTTATTGTTTCATGTACATTACGTTACAATATTTAAGCATCATGGAAATGAAACCTTTCACAAGGTCATTTTGATGTTTCGAATTAAAATATTTTGAATTTTCCGTTTTGCTAAATATTTCAAGATTTCAACTTTTCATCAAGATTCAGGATTAAAACAAATTTTGAAATGTCAGACTTCTTGTGGGATGGAAATTCTGTTTTCCTATGAGCAATTTATCACTATTGAAAATTCACAGCCACTCGGTAACATCATTCTCTACATTTTTTTCCTCTTTCTTCTAGCTAGGAATTTGCCCTTGGTGCTAAAACATAACTCAGACAAAGCACTCAACTGCAATTCTCGTTGGCTTCCCCTGTAATCTGAAAAAGCAGAAAAAATGCCAGAGTTCAAGAAAAGAGAACCAATTTGCTGCACTTTTGTTTTGTTTGTAGAGCTGCTGTATTATCTCAGCAGCCGTTATCCCGCAACCACACTGTGTTTTTTTACAAGTTTTGCCTGAAAACAGCACAAGCATGGAAAATTCTATTTATAAGCCATATGACTTCAAATTGAAATGAGGGGGAAAGGAGAATGAGATTTGGATTCAAGGAGCTATGTATCTCACCAATTTCAATAAGACCTTACTAGAGTTATTTTTATTGCTGTTATTATTATTTATTTTTGCTTAGCTTTTACAATTCTCCACGGTAGCAGCCAGATTTCATATTAAGAACACAAGAGATTTGCACTTATTCATAGGTCTGCTGCTAGAGTGAAACCTACCCCTACCACCTTTGAAACCTTATACTTCATGATCCTTGCTACCTCTTGGAATGATGGTTGCGAAAAGAGCACAACCTTGTAAGTACAGAGCAGAATGTAGTTTCACAAATAGCAAAAAATCCGCCCTATCCGTGGGTTTGCAGATATGCTCATGGAAGAAGGGACTCAAATCTTCATAGGGAATGTGTCCAGATAAGGTTGCTTTTGGTTTAGTATCCTCTCTTGAGCATACCTATAGCAGTAAATTCAATCTGGAGGTGCTCCTGAGGAGCAGTAAAGCTAATGACAAACTGGAGACAATTTAAACTGGGAGAATTCAGAGGAATTTCTTGGATTTATGCTGACTATGGAGAAATGTGAAGTGCAAGAGAATAAAATCCCAGTTAAAGGATTTTACTCATATGAAATTCAAAAAGAGCTGGAGGAAGGACTCTTCAGACTCCCCACTTTCCCCACACAAGGAAGCAAAGCCACCAGTACAACCTGACCATATCCAGCAATTGTTGGGCTGGAGGGGGCAGTGGACATGTTCCATTACACCCTTCCCACTCCTATGTTTATTTTGGCTATGCGTGGACCTAATGGCTTTGGTTATGGTACTTTTGGCTCTTCAGTGCTTCTTTAAGTGGAGCCAGGATTTGATCCCAAGGAAGCAGAAGGGTTATTTAGGGGGACACTATGGGTATGAATGAAATGAAGTTATAAATGGGAAAAATGTATGCTGAATATTACGAAAAGCTTCTTGATGATCAGATTGATTCACTTGTGGAGCAGTCTCCCAAAGGAAGTGATTGAAGCCACATTACTCAGGACACCAACAACTGGACTTTTTAAAAGAAACAATGTCCTGTTTTCTCCTTTGAGGCCCCACATGCTCAGGAAGAACTCCCCTAAACACCTGCAAAGCTCCCTCATTGTCCTGCTTCAAGGCTCTTAAAATTCCCCTATGCTATGATGCCTCCAAAAATGGCTGATATTGGTTAGATAGTTGGGCACTGAGACCACTGCCGAATGGTATTATCTCATTGTTTCCTACTGATCCCCCATCTGACCATTGTATCTCCCTCTCATCTCTTTTACTTTGACTGTAAGCTCCTCGAGGCAGGGATCATATTTTTGTTCTATGTTTATACATTACCTAGCACAGGGGTCTCAAACTCAAATGACCATGAGGGCCACATGAGGACTAGTGCACTGGCCTGAGGGCCACATCACTGACATGCTGCCCCTTGCTGCCCCTGGCCCTGCCCCTGCCCCCAATCCACCCCTTCCATGAGGTTTGGCCCCTGCCCCACCTCCTCCTCTGAGCACGCAGCTCCCCGCTTCCTCCTGGAAAGTGCTAGGCACCGCCAAGAGCTGTTTGGCAAACAAAGCAAGAGCAATATAAAAAGTCCAGAGCTGGAAACACAAGCAAACAAATCTAATTTAACAAGAAATTACCAGCCTCAAATGATTCAAGCTTTTTTCAAATATAATATGCTAATAAATCTGACAGAAATTTCAGTCCATCTCAGCCTAATATCAATTATAATTTTATAAAGTCTCCCTCTCTCAAACTGATCCTCATAACCCTGTTCCCCACCCCCACTTACCCCTGTAACCCAGCTCCCTGTGACCCATCCCCAAATCTCCACCCATTCACCCCTATTACCCAGCTCCCTGTTCCCCAAATCTCCCCTCACTCATGCTTGTAGCCAGCTCCCTGTGTTCCATCCCCAAATCTCTCCCACTCACCCTCATAACCCTGCTCCCCGTCCCCAAATCTCCACCCACTCACCCCTGTAACTCAGCTCCCTGTACCCCATCCCTAAATCTCACCCCACTCACCTCCCATAACCCTGTTCTCCATCTCCAAATGTCCCCCGACTCATCCTTGTAACCCAGCACCCTGTCCCCAAATCTCACCCCCAACCTTGCTCCCTGTTCCTCAAATCTCCCTCCCAACCCTGCTCCCTGTTCCCCAAATCTCCCCCACACCGCCAGCTTCAATACTCTCCCACCCCTAAGCTGCCCCTTCCATGTCCACCCGTCTCCTCTCTCCATCTCCTTTCAGCCTTCCCGGACTCTCCTCCCTGCCACCCCTTGCCCAAGCCTGGCACTCTCCGCAGGGGATACCAGTAGTGGGGCATGGTGGGCACGGGGCGGTGCAGCAAGCCGTGCAATGGCTCTCACCTCTGGCTGCTCGCAGGGCAGCAGCACCCACCCAGGGGTGGGGAGGCTTCTCTGCTGCCTGGCTGGGCCACTGCCAAGCCCCAGCTTCCAGTCGCTGCTGCTGCAGCTTCAATGAATGAGCTGGGGCGGCGCTTCGCAGGAACCCTCTGCAGCGGCGGCCAAGAGTGGTAAACCAGGCTCCCCGCCGCCCTCCCGTCTCCCCCTGTGGAGGCTTCCTGCAAACCGCCACCCCAGCTCGTTCATTGAAGCCGCAGCAGCAGCTCCTGGAAGCCGGGGCTCGGCAGAGGCCCAGCCAGGCAGCAGAGAAGCCTCCGCTTCTGGCCCCTCCCTCATGAAAACTGCTATGGGGAGGAGAGGGCGCCAGGGAGCTTGGTGGGCTGCAGGGAAGGGCTTCACGGGCCACATGTTTGAGACCCCTGACCTAGCACCATGGGGGTCCTGGTCCACAACTGGAGCTCTTACGCACTATCACAAGACCACCACCAATAATAATAGTAGATTGGCCCAAGTAGTAGGAAATATAGGTGGGGAGCAATATTGCATTGACAAAAGGTGGAAAAGACTATTAGGCCAGCTCTGTCTCTAATTTCTGTGATTCTAATGCTGATTTCTCATGTTTACCCTTTCAATGGGAGGCAACAAATACGTGAAATTATGTGTTAGTCTATATGATGTAGAATTTGTAGTTTGAAAGGACCTGGTAGGTAATCCTATCTCCAGCCTGCTGTTCTGCCCCTGTTGAATTCAGCTAATGTTATTGCTGAAAGGAATAAGACAGAAAAGCCTGGATTAATTATACATTTCTCTCATCTCCAAGTTTTCCCTCTTATATCTAAAGTCTCTCTACTGCTCCACACTTCTGAGTGAGAATGATGTTTAATGCAGTATCTGGGATGATGACATTCTCTTAAATATCATAAGGCGCCAGAAATGAGGTAATCACTCCTATGTAAACAAACAAAGTAAGGCCATTTATGCAATGCTTTTATCCATCTGCTGAACGTGTCTTTGTAGTATATATGCTCTCAGGTTGAGTACATCCCCTGTTTAGAGGCTAACAGAACTGAACATCCAAGCGTCTCCTCACTGTATATATCCTGTGTTTATACGTGAGCAGAACAGAAAGCCTTAGGCCTCTGGGCTTACTTAGAGTGGAAGAGAAATGGGCTGAAATTTGTTTTCACCTACTAGTCTTAAATTAGAGCTAAGACTAGACGGCTCCAGCTCTAAAAATAATAAAAAAACAAATAAACAAACAAAAGTGCTAATATTTTTCTTATTGATAATTAAAAGGGAACCCCTATTAGAGACATAAAATTAGCCAGATTTGCATTTCCTCCCATGAAAAAAGAGAAAATGGTAAGTCTATGTGTATAACTTTAGCTGTATTTCTACTGTCGATATATTTTTTATGCACCTGTTTGAAGTTTAAATATTTAACATTTGTTTTCCCTCATTATTGTATATTTTTCTGTGTTGGAATAAAGGGATTTTTTAGTACTGTGGACTGGGTAAATAATACATTCCTTATTCGTGAAGAATGCTTCAGGAAATTAAAATAAAATAATGCAATTAAAGGGCATCTTACCTCTGGTCATCACAATTCCTGCAAGGGTTTTGTGGCGTGCATGAATGGAGGTGAAATTGTCTGTCAATTCTTGAAACTTCTGTGTAACCATTTGATATATGGAATCAGCAAACTCCTGAAAGACACAATCAGAAGGAATTTTTCACTTTCTTTGATTGAAGCACTTGGGTGTGTCTGGAGGTTAATAACCAGCCTTCTGCCTTTGAGAATTAAGCTCCACCTACCTCAGCAAAGAGATAAAAGAATGGTCTCAACCAGGCTTCCTCTGGGAGGCCGTGAGCAGGCTTCAGGGTTTCCGCCAAATAGGGCCAGCATTAGACTCACTGAGACTCAGGGCAGAAAGCCAAAGCCCTGCCACGCTAACCCAGCCACCTAGTGCTGAAGCCTAGGGCCGTGAACCTCATAACTCAGGATTGAAGCCAACCCTGAGCAATGTAGCTTCGTGGGGGCGCACTGTGGTGTGGGACTCCAGGTAACTGCCCAGTTTTCTACCCTCTAATGCTGGCCCTGGCTTTTATATGCAGAAAACCAGTTGTTGTGGCATGGTGAGGGGGCCTCAGTAAAAAAAGGTTGAGAACCTCTGCCCTAGGAGACTATCAATATCATAAATGACAACTCACAGCCTCCAGGGGACATCTGCACTGCAACAAAAGACACACGGCATGGCCTACGGGGTTAAAAATTGCAGCGTACACCTTTGGGCTCAGGCTGGAGCCCAGGCTCTGAAACCCCATGAGGGGAGTGGGCATGAGAACCTGGGCTAGTCTACACTACTATTTTTAGCCCTGCAGCCTGAGCCCTATGAGCTGAAGTCAATTGACCTGAGCTCAGAGTCTTGGTGCCACGGGTTTTTTTTATTGCAGTGTTGACATATCCTGAGAAGGTCGATGTTAAGAGCTGACCCCCAAAGCCCACTGAATCAATAGGAAGGCTCACTTTGACTAGGCTTTGAATCAAATCCTTAGTGCTCAAGAAAAAGACCTAGAATTTGACAAATTTTATTTCTGGTCATTGGTCCAAGGCTAACTCATAGAAAAAATTACTGGTCTTGAAAGCCTTTTACTTGTCTCAAAAAGTGTTTCTTTGCCCCAGCAAGTCATTTAACATTGACCTGAACAGTGTGTGTGCGGGGGGGGGGGGGGTCATCTAATTTTCTAAGTGATTCTTTTCAGTATTTTTGTTGTTCATGAATGTTAATTTGGCAAAGCTTTCAATGGCTTCAAAAAATGTAAAGAAAAGTTATGTTGTCCCTTGGCTGGGTCCTAGCCAAGCAAAGTCTGAGACAACCTTTGAGTCCTGTTTGGCATCCAAGGTGCCACAAGAAGTGCCTTTTTCCACATTTAAGAAGAGCCTTTAATGTCCCAGTGAAGCTAAGAGCAGAAATGATGGACTATTGCCAACTCTTTTAGAAACATATCATAAGATTTCTAATTTCCACATAGACAGCCACCAGGAACAGCCAGAGGGACCTCTACTTATGTTTCATGTAAAGGATGGTACCTGCAAAAGGCAGTAACCCCTGCCCTGCAGCACTGTGTTTGTATGGGCCACACGAGGCAGCACTGAGGCTTGTGCCTGAGCTGTGCTAAGCACCACAGCCACATTGAAATCAATAGGAGGTGAAAGGAAGGTATTCAGCCTTTCTCAAGATCAGGCCCATCTCTGTTCAATGGTCTGAGCCGCATTAAGAGTTTCGGTCTGAATAATCTGAGAGAATTTCGCCCCCCAACCACAGAAAGGGGGCTGTTGAAAATAGATCAGAAACTGTGCCTGGGAACGGTGAACCGCAGCCACTGGGAACTGCTGGAGGCCGTGCCTGCAGACAGTCAATGTACACAAACTGTTTTGTGGCCCTCCAGCAGACTACCCTGATCTTCTTATTTCAAGCACTGTACAGGACAGTCTGATCTTCTTATCCTGATCTTCTTATTTCAAGCACTGTACAGGACAGCCCTATTAATTGGCTGCACTGATTAAGAGCCTAAGTTTTTCTCAGCAACAAATGACAACAAAAACTTTCAATTGACAACTTCTGTGTTACAAGACTCAAGCTTAGAATTGTGTCCTGGCTTGGGGTCTCACTGGCTTCATGCAATCTCTGAGTAATCTGGTCGATGTAGAAGAGTCCTCATTAATACTGTGCTGATTAAGCAGCAGTTATTGCCATTTGGTGTTATTGGGCTAAACTGGATCTCTGGGAAAAGTCCAAATAAAACAGACTTGCCAGTCAAAAACCAGGCATCTGGCAATCCTAGTCCCTGATGTGATTGGCTTCTAGGTGCTACCAAACTATAAATGTTAAACAGTAATAAAAACTACAGATATCATTAATGCAACTGTGGGTGCTCAGTGCATCAAAAATCAGCACATTCAAAGACTTAGTCACGGACTCTGTACCTTAGGTAACTAACTAGGGACCTATGTGCCTAATTCACTTGGAATGTGGTCAGCATGTCAGGGTTAACATTCTACACTACAATGACACAGTGTGATTTCAGTTTGGGTAGGCGTGCCTGCACTGGCTTTATTTGAGCTAGCTTGGGTACTGGAGCAATGAAGCTGTGGCAACTCAGGTTTCACTTGGGTACTTGGGTACTTTCACTTGGGTACTTGGGTACTTTCACTTGGGTACTGGAGCAATGAAGCTGTGGCAACTCAGGTTTCAGTGTAGCCTGTCCAAACCCACCTGGAACCTTGTAATTATACACAGGCCTGGCTTGCACTGAAGCCCTTCACTGCTCTGGTATCCGAGCTAGCAAGTTCAAAGCTGGTTTGGGAATTTCTACACAAACTGTGACTGCATTGTAGGGATATCCTCAACGGCCGTAGTTGTAGTGGAGCATGGGATTGCAAACAGGGGCACTGGAATAGGGGGCCATGCCCCTCCCCCCCACTTCTTACCGGCCATAAGGGTCAGCAACTGGGTGGAGGTGGCAGGGTCTTGTGGGGAAGAGTCAGCATGGGAGCAGGGCCTCCGGGGCAGGAGTGGTGCAAGGGAGAGGCCCTGGGAGAAAGGGTGGAGCCGGAGCAGGGCTTCGGGGACAAAGGGCGCTGAGGGTGGGGGAAGGGGTGGAGTGAGGATGGAAGGTCAGGGAGAAGAGGCAAAGTGGGGGCAAATGTTTGAGAGGCAGGGGTAGGACCTCAGGGGGAAGGGGCAAGGTGGGAGGGTGGGGCCACCGTTCGGGAGCCGGTGGCCCCCCCACTTTTGGGGACCTTACGCCGCTCCTGATTGCAGGTGTTTCTGAGTTCTGCATCCTACTAACTCCCCTCTGGATTCTTCTCTTGTTAGTCTCTTAATATCCCTGTCTATGAAATGGTTGATAATAATGATTAATTACCTCACAGGACTGTTGCAAGCATTAAATGGGTAATATTTGTGAAGTATTTTGAAGGTAATATCAGTGCTAAGAATTGTCTGAGAATATGCCCTGGAATGTTTGCAGAATAATAGACATGTCTTGTCACATCCTCAGCTTTATGTTATTCAAAAATCATCATATTTATATATATAAATAAATACACATATATTTAGGTACCTAACACTTCAAACTAGTGACAGGAAATCTGAACCCCGTGTTATTTTAGTTGTGTGAAGAAGTTCTCTGTCCATTTAGCAGTGCTATGTGAATGTGTGTTAATAATAAAATAACTCATACTGCTAGTAATGCCTCTGGAGCACATGAACACCCTTAAAGCCTGCAAATCTAAGTGGCGTCTGCTGAGTAAACTCTTTGGGATGGAACCCAGTGTCACTTGAGCAACAGCTAAAAGGTGGTTAGAGACTTGATTTCCATTGAAAGTCCATGGGAGCAGTGAGCCTAACTCCCTTTGGGGCTTTGGAAAATCTCTACCATAATAATCATAACTATGGCTAGTAGAGCTAAGAACAATAATAAAGAGTTTTTAAAGTATATTAGGAACAAAAGAAACCCTAACAATGGTGTACGCCCATTACTAGGTGGAGATGGTAAAGCTGGTAATGATGCAGAAAAGGCAAAAGTGTTCAATAAATACTTCTGTTCTTTATTTGGACAGATGTGGGGTGATGGACTTGTAACACATTAAAGGGATAAGGTATGTTCCAGTCAATTAGCAGCTAAGGAGGATGGTAAATATCATGTATTAGGGATAAACAGTAGGCCTTTAGAACTTGCATCCAAGAGTCTAAAAGTGTTGCCCCAGGAAAGCTCTGTACTGTTAATGATAATTTTTAAGAAAACTTGGACTACTGGGGAAATTCTGTAATATTTGAAGATTGCTAATATTGTGTTAATATTAAAAAATAAGCAAGAGAGATGACCCAGGTAATTATAGACTGGTTAGCTTGACATCAGTCCTGGTCAAAATAATGGAAAAGCTGATACAGGATTCTTATTGATAAAAAGTAAAGGATAGGAATATAATAAATGCCAATCAACATGGCAATAGGCCTTGTGAAAAAATAGGCCTTGTCAAATCCCATTTATTTATGGGATTACTAGTTTGGTTGATAAAGGCAACTACACGGATGTGATATACTTAGACTTTTTGTAAGGTCTTTGACTTAGTATTTTACAATATTCTGATTAAAATATTGCCACTATGCAATATCAATAAAGCACATGTTAAATGGATTAAGACCTGGATAATTGAAAGATCTCAAAAAGTAATTGTCAATGAGGAATCAGCATTAAACTGGTGTGTTTCTATTGGGGTTCCACAGAAACCGATACTAGACTGTCACCGGATGCAATCCCTGTCACTTTTTCTCTTTTTCTGTTATGACTCTTCGCGCGTCCCTTGCATCAAGGGTGACTGCCTTTTGCAGTCCTTTACAGTCCACTGCAGTCTTTTAAATACCCCTTGTATCGGAGGTGACCATGTGCCCCCATTCTCCATCAGCTGTAACATGGGGAGCACTGACCACCAGTGGAGCCTCCTGCTGGCTCTCCTGGGAATTAGCTTTCCCAGGAGAGGCTTGTGCTCTGTCTCCGGTGGTGTCTTCCCACATCCTGTCTCGCTCTGTGGCCCCGCTCACTCTCGGATCTGTGGTCTCTGCATTGTGGCTTGGCTCTTCGGCCAGGTCATTAATGTCTTCCCCTTCCAGGGAAAGTAACAAAGTCTTTCCAGAACAAAATATCCCAGGCAATCCACTGCCCTTTGCCTGGTCTAGGCCATATCCGCAGTGGTTGGTAGGGGAATCCGGGTCCACCATCTACTCCAGATTTCAGCTCAGGGGCCTCCAGTCAGCAGCCACAGCCTGCACTGTCGTATCTTGCTACTTTTTCCTGAGCCTTCTCCTACCTTCCTGCCCCCCCCACAACCCCAGGTTTGCCAGCCTCCCAGTTCTCTCAGGGAGTAACTGCAGCCTCTTCTGTTGCCAGCTTCCTGGCTTATATAGACCCCTTCAGCTGAGCCAGCCTCCAAACAATTCCCTGCTCCCTGGCTCCTCCTCCACATGCAGCCTGTTGTGTCAACTGGCCCATCTGGCCATCTTAACCTCTTCCAGTCCTGTGTAGGGTGGACACTCCATCACATAGGCCCAATACTATTCAACATTTTCATCAGTGGTCTGGAAGTACAAAATAAAATCCTTGCTGATAAAATCTGCAGATGACACAAAGATTGGCAGAATTGACAGTCATAGAGAGAGATCTGGATTGCTCAGTCAGCTGGGCCCATTCAAACAACATTTTAATACAGCTCATGCAAAGTTATGTCTGGGAACAGGGAATTTGGGCCATACCTACAGAATGGTGGAGTGTATCCTGGAAAGCAGTGACTCTGAAAAGGATTTCGGGATCAGAGTGGACAAGCAACAGAACCCTGATCTCCCAGTGTGATGCTGTGGCAAAATGGGCTAATGCCATCTCTTTGGATGTGTAAACAGGGGAAAAGTGCTCTTTAAAGAAACAGTAAACAGGGGAAAAGTGTAAACAGGAGAAAAGTGCTCTTTAAAGAAAAGGGCTCTTTAATTGACTGGAGAAAAGCATAACAAGAACCAATGGCTGGAAGCTGAAACTAGACAAATTCAAATGAGAACTTAGGTATGAATTTTTAACAGTGAGGGTGATTAACCAGTGAACAAACTACCAGGGAAACTGGTGGATTCGCCGTCTCATTATGTACTGAATGGCAATATCCAAAACCTGTAGGAGAACATTTCAACCTACCTGGACATACAATGGCAGACCTAAAGACAGCCATCCTCCAGCAAAAAAACTTCAAGACCAGACTTCAAAGGGAAACTGCTGAGCTCCAGTTCATCTGCAAATTCGACACTATCAGGTCTGGACTTAATATTGACTGTGAATGGCTCGCCAATTACAAAAGCAGTTTCTCTTCTCTGGGTGTTCACACCTCCAGATCAGCTGCTGAAAGTGGGCTTCACCCCCCCGATTGAATTTACCTTGCTTTCTTGCCTGATATTTATACCTGCCTCTGGAGATTTCCACAACATTCATCTGATGAAGTGGATCTTAGCCCACGAAAGCTCATGATCCCTAAAATCTGTTAGTCTATAAGGTGCTACAAGACTCTTTGTCATTTCTGGAAGATGTGCTTTGGTCAAATCTGAGTTATTGGGCTCAGTACTGGAGTAACTGGGTGAAATGTAATGCCTTGTGACTTACAGGAGGTCAGAATAGATGATCTAATGATCCCTTCTGGCCGTAAACACTATAAATCTACAAAAGTGACAAAGAGTCCTTTGGCACCTTATAGACTGTCTATAAGGTGCTACAGGGACTCTGTTGCTTTTGCAGATCCAGACTAACATGGCTACCCTCTGATACTATAAATCTATGAATTCTAATAATACTTGGCACTTATGAGTATTAACAACAATAATACCTTAATGAAAGTATCCCCAAACACTAAATATCCAAAAATGTATTAAGCCTCACTGCAAACCTGTAATATAAATACAATTACTGTATAACCATCTTATAGGTAAATTATGAGACTAAGATGGTCAGCAGCAGAGCTTGGAAAAGTATCCAGTTGCCCTGATCTCCAGTTCTCTATGATGACTACTATACACTGCCCGGCTTTCATGATATAAAACTCTGTTTCTAATATTGTTTTCTATATTTAAAAACATAATAAGCCATACAGGAAAATAAAAATATGCACCCAGGATTGCTATAGTTGGGTTCACATAGTGTGAAGTGAAAATCTGATCAGCTTCATTTGGAATTTTTTAGAAAGGGAATGTCTCAGTGAAACAATCTGCACTATCATCTTAAAGAGACTCAAATCATCCATTTAATCTCCCATAGTATTACAAACCAATCCTTGCCTGCATTTCCACAGTGCCCTCCATATGAGCATCCCAAGGCATTTTGTGCTCATTAAGAGTTAATTAGCTTAGAGGCACATGCAATTCCTAAAAGACTCATTTTAAAAATGCTAAAAAGAACAAATAACTTTTAACTTTGCATTTAGAAATCCCAGAACTCAGAGCATTCTTTACCTCATTTGGCAGCGGATTCTAAAGCCAGAGGGCAAAGAGATTCAGTAAAGGCGAAAGAATGACATGACTTCATATAACATTTAGGGACAATAAGGAATTTAGCATTCACTGATCTCAAAGAGTGACCAGGGACTTTGAAAGAATAGGAAATCCATTAAATGTGAAGCCTCTTTGCTAAGATAAGTCAGGAGAGTATTTTTGTTTGGAGTAAATTGCTTAACAGTATGCCAGTAAAATTAATGCAATGTAGAAGTGATGGAGTGACATACACTGGTCCTTGTAAAATACAGTAGGATTCAGACGCATCAACCAGTAGTGCAAGACCTAATCTAGAAGGCAATTGAAGAGCTACAGTATAGTGCTAATACTTGTCACTTATATAGAAATTTTCATCTGCAGATCTCAAAATACTTCAATCACATGGGTAGATAAGCAACATGATCTCTACTTGTGCATATAGGGAAAACGAGGTGTACAGAGATTAAGGGTCCAGTCCTGAGAGGTGCTGAATTGCCTCCTATTCCTATTTACTCCAATGAGAACTGAGCATGCGTAGTACATTACAAGAGTACTCAGTACCTCTAAGGATTGAGCCCAGGTCCACACATTGACTTGGCAGCAGAGCAGAGAATACAGTACAGTCCTGATTCCCAGTCCTATGTTATAACTACTGGAATGTATGGTCTCCTGTTCTTACCAGATACTGAGACATAAACTACCATAACAGCATCATTGGCCTGACCTATCAAGTCAACAGGAGCCTTTACATTGATTTCAATGGCATTAGATCAGGCCCTACATTAAAACAAAACAAATGAAAAAACCAAACCCAAACCAAACCATGGATTTAATAAACAGTGGAACATTGTGGAAGTAAGTGCTGTCCAGACTTATCCCGTCCAGCTCATAGACATGCCTGGTATTCCGGCCAATAGACTTTCTCGGTCGTGATTTTACAATTAAACCACCATCTTAAATCACTAAAAGGTACATAGCTAGGTAACTTGCCAATGGGGTAAAAGCCAGGAAATTCTAAGTATCAAAGGATGACATGAGCTTGGCGACAATTCCATCACCAGGATTCTTAGGAATATTGGCATGGAAAAGTTGGCTGCCATCAGAAGAGTTTTAAAATCACGCACACCCGGGGAGTGGGGGAGGAAGAGAGAAGGGGGAAACAGTCTTTGACATTTCTGCTTTATGAAACTCATCTGTGAGAAACTCTATATTTAGTGACACCCATGGTTACAGTTGCCAGGTATCAGGACTGAAGACAAGAGTCCCCTTCTTGATTAAATGAAAGAGCAGAATAGATCTTGGCAATCTCCGTATGACAATCACGCAGCTGGTGAAAAAGGCAGACCATAAGGAAGATGCAGAAACTTAAGAAAATAGAAATATTCATTGGGAACTATACAGCCAGCAGGACAACATGTAATTGAACTAAAAGTGTAATGGCATAAACAGACTGCAAATCTTGGAGGGAACAGGGGACTGTTGACATTCAGCGCTTTGAAAATCCACAAGAATGCAGTTACTGATACAGGGTCCGATTCCTGATGGGCACTATGTATAGCTGCACTTATAGCTAGGAGGTGAGCTTTCCTAAAGACTTTGGGCTTGATTCAAAATCCATTGAAGTCAATGGAGATAACATATTTCAGCGGGCTTTACTTTAGGTCCTGTATGCTAGGATGCAGATTTAGCCAAGTACTTAAGCATATGCTCAACTTTCAACCTTTGAAATCAGTGGGATTTAAGCCCATTCTTTGCTGAATCAGGACTCAGATTCTGCCACAATGAATGCTGAGTAATACCTTACTCATTGAGTAGTCTCACTGAAATCAACAGAGTAAGGTACTACTCCCACTGACTAAGGGTGGGAGAATCTGGCTCTCTAGCAGAATGAACATTTAATTCACCAAGTTCTTTAAACTCCCACACTAAGTTTCAGGACAAGTTTTTTTTAATCTGTCTGCTTTTTAAATCACAGCTTCCGTATGTTCCATAGTTTGGTTTTTCAACATGAACAGAAAATGTAAGCCAGAAACAAGCTCTTCAGCATCAAAACCTTGCGTGCATTAGTCAACAAGGGGTATTGTGTGTAAGGGAAACTAGATCTGCCAAACTCTGCTGTCGGTTGCACTTACCCACTGAACTCAATAGAGGTTGCCTATGTGTATTTGATGGAAGAAATAGGGCTTCAGTTAGGTGCCTCATTCGAAAAAAAAAGGAGTACAGATCATTTTGAATCTATAGCTACAAAAGTATATTCTAAAATGGAACACTGGATTTAAAGAGCTCTTTGCTACTGTACAGAAATAAGGTAGAAAATAAATGTCACTCCCTTTCAAGCTCCATTGTGTCATCTGTACCCTTCTGTAACTCCTGATTGCAATATCAAATCCCCAGCATTCTTCGCAGAGGAAAATCAAACTTTAGCTCATAACATTACAAAACCGAAAACTTTTATTCATTTCTCAGCACTATTTTTCCAAATGGCATAAATAATTAAATGTGTTCAAGTTTGCAGGGGCAGTCTTCAGGGTAAAACTGACATTCAACAGGAGTGGTAAGGATATTAAAATCAATAGATTATAAAGAAGAAAGCCTTTCGTAAATATTTTCTATTGAAATCCTGTCTTTGGGTTTATAGAGTTGAAATATCGGAAAGGTTAGATTTGCATATGGGTGGGATGAAATATTCTACTAAACAGCTGTCACAAAGGTCTATGTTACTCCTGTCCCAAGTACTCTATTTTGCAGTATATTACTGACATTTGGGGGTAAATGTTGAGCATGAGGAACAGGCCGGCGCTAGCCAATAGGCGACCTAAGTGGCAGCCTAGAACGGCAGCCTTTGGGGGGGTGGGGAACTGCCGGCCTCAGTGGCAATTTGGTGACAGTTCGACGCCGCTAATGCTGCTGGCGGGAATTCGGCAGCGGCAGCTTCTCCACCTTTTTTTTTTCTTCGCCGCCTAGGGGTGCAAAAAAGCTGGTGTTGCTCCTGATGGGGAACGGGGAATTAGGTTCACAACCTCCTTCACTGATAACAGAAGCTGTACATGCAATTTCTTGCACAATATGCAGAAAAGGTAGGAATCAGTATTTTTCTTTGTGAATCCACATAGAAGAAAAACTGGCACAGAGGATTTGAATTATAGAGATACCAATCCAAAGTTGCTGACGTTAAATCATACGTCTCATCAGCTCTTTGTGGAATAGGGGTAAATGGCAGACAAAGTGGTCATGGCATGTAGTAAATAGCTACCCAGTACACTTTGATCTGAGCTTTAAAATAAATTTTCCATAGCTGGCTGGAAATTTCTCTCTCAACACCTGTATCCTTGAGTCAATTAATTAGTCAACTTCTTCCCAGGGACTATATCACCTGGAAGATACAGGTCTGAGAAGGAAAGATGGTAAAGGGTCATAGGCTGCTTTCCATCCTTGTCTTCTGGCATGAGTGGAAGTTCTATGTACTGGAGGAAGGTTTGATGAGAGAGTTTGGTGGTAGAGACCAAAGAAATAGATAGATAAAAAGACAGCCAAACTATTAGGAAGGTGGTTTGAGTGCTAGTGAAGTAGACTGAGGACTCAAGAGAATGGTATTCAATTTTGAGCCCAATCACACATTTCTTTTGTAACACTGATTTAATTTACTGTGTGTCTCAGTTCCCCCTATGTAAAATAGGGATATGTCCCTAGCTTCCCTTCATAACTCAGTCCTTCTTTAACATGCAGAGGCATTTATATGGTACTACTGAAGGAACAGGACACTGCCAGGGAGCTTATTGTGATTATTTCCTGGAGATGTGCAATGACTATTTCTGTCTGATCATAACTGCTCTATGGTATCGATCATTATGTCTGGCTTTGGCTTATCAGGGACCAGAGGAGAGGGACTTTGTTTTATCTTACATGGACTTTATTTTATTTTGTCTGCCTATATATTTTCATTTCAGTTGAACACATCAGTATATTCCTCGCACATCCCAACTCAGGAAAGTCTACTTAATCACATTTATTAGAGTGAGCTGTGCACGTATGTAACCCGTTACACATCCCTGCACTGTGCTTCTAACCACAGCTTTAATAAAAAATAATGTATTTTTAAATTGAGCACCCTCAAGTTTCTCAGACCAAAATTGATAAAAAAGATGAGATGCTCTCATTGATTCAGCCAGAAGAATCCCTACAGCAAGAAAAACTGTTCAGTGGACTTATTATGAGTATTTTAACTATATATGGGGCACAGCTCTCATGGTAAATTCCATATTTCTGTAATCATCAAACAAACTGAATTTGTTCTGCACATGTGGGGGCGTCAATCTATTCATCTGACCTCTGCTGTCTCAGCTAACTGTGCTGGGACTAGGCAAAAAATTCTTGCTTGCAAAGCAGTTCTTATCTCGACACTCTTTCCTCCCCTGCTAGGGACCTATTACCTTGTTTGTTCCTCAGTCCCTTCCTGGGCAGACATATTTCCACTGTACCTGAACTGCACCTGAAAAACTAATCCGTCTGACTTCCAGAACTTGTTCATATCCACAGTGTGCTTCCTAAAGGTCATTAGTGGCCAGAGTGAACCTTAAGAATTTGCTAGCTCCTGACAAGCCATTCTGGTGTTACTAGTTTGCCCATCTCAATTCTGTGCACCACAGCTCAAAAAATCCTTTAAGAAACCTCCTTTAAAATCTTGTCTACAAACCTTTTGTTTGCAGCTGGTGGGATGTGGCAAAAAAGAACTAGGAGAATGTTTGCAGACCTTGTCTTGAAAATGGTTTTCATGAATTTCAAACTGTAGGGGAAATTATCTGCTTGGCAGAGACCATTCATATCAAATTTGAAGCAGGAATAATTTTTATTAGGGTATCTGGAGTAGGAGGGGAAATTTGGAAACTGAGATTCTACTATAACTGTGCTGGGATTGCTGCTGTAATCCATAGTCTTTAATTTTATATAAACACAAAAATATCAGATGAGTATAGATGTACTTCAGTAAATGTGATTATCCAAACACGCTGTTGATGAACATCTAAAAGGAGACATACAGCAAGAATGGAAAGTACAAAGATCAAACAGGTATTTAGTTTAATAGTTCAGTAAATAAACTGTCCTGTTTCTGAAGAATATTCCTCTGACTGAACTAGATCAATCAGACTTAATATGTATCTTTTATTTGTTTCCTATACCTCTGGACTGGCTGAAAAAAATGGAACCCATACAAATGAGTATATTAACAAAAAATATTGTCAAATCCAAAGATCCTACCTCTTCCAAAAACTATGGTTTGTTATTTACTTGTAAAACATTTTTCATCTAGGTTTAATTAGAATTTTTAAATTCACATTACAGTGTTAATGCTAAGATGCTAATGGATAAGTCCCTCCATTTGAGATTGATTCATTACTGTTTGTAATTGGCTTGCTTTCAGAACAAGTACCATTTCAATGAATTTAGAGAAACAAGCTTCTCCAGTGAAATAAGCAGTTGTTCCCTCAAGGAGGGCATGTTTTGTTTTTCAGCTTCTGCTAGTTCTGAGTACAGTGTTGCATTTATTGCTTAGGTAATGAAGAATGTCCATGCCAAGTGTGCAGAATCATTCTTAAAGTCAATACTGCATCTGTTAACAAATGCCAGAAAGGAAGCGTTGTGGACTTTTTAAAAAATTATATAACTGATCCTTAACCCCAAAGCCTTTTTCTACAGGGACACATATATAAGGTTGGCTGTAAACACTGAATAATTCAAAACAATGAAGCAGTGTTCACTTTGCACCATTGTGACTGCTTTAGGACAAGCCTCAGGTGTCAAGCTGTTGTACCACTACAGATATTAAATTAGCTCGAATGAGTTTCCTTTAACTAGATAAAAGCTTTATAAAGCTACCAGCATTTGGGAATGGCTAACTCTGTAAAAAGCCTTATATACTCTATAAAAATTAGATTTTAGATTCATATTACAAGCCCTATCTCTTTAATAAAATGAATGCTTCATCTGAGAAATGTCCTTTCTGTTTTCAATTTCCTTGCTTTGTCTTTCTCACATGCACTGAGGTGAACATCCTTTGGAAATTAACAGTAGCATTATACCCTTGTCACAAACAGTACTGTTGACTGTTCAAGGTCCGCTCTAACACTAAAGTCAGATTAGTTAGTGGCTCTTGGGTGAATTTCGAAGCAGTACGAGAACAGTGTATTCTCAAATCCCATGAGCACCACTTTGAAAATTAACCTTCATGTGTTTATGGTTCTCATTAAAGAGCTGTACTATTAACAGCATTCCACATCACACATATGCTTTGTTACATCTGGAAGGGTGGCAGTTGGTGTCTAAAACAAATCTCATCTCTTCTGAACTGCTGAACCCAGCAAGGGATCATACAATGCACCCTTCATAGTGAGACACGCAGTCTACTGAAAGGCAGTCATTACAAAGACATTGGATTTCTACGTTTTCTTGTTATTAAGGTGCATGCTCTAGTTTTGCGTAATGATCCTAGAAATCCTGCTCTAGTCTTCTTAATGACCTCTTGCTTGATATGGAGGGGTATTAAGGCAACTTACATTTCATGTTACCTCAGTTGTGGGCTTTTCTCCTCACAAACAAGATTATTTGAGGTGGCTTTTTGTGGTGAGCTATGGTAAAATTATACCATTAGAGTCAGGCCCATTATTTCATACTATACTATACTTGTTTGTCAGAGGAGAAATTCCCAAACACAAGGTGCCACAATCCCATGGCAACTCATGGGGCGTGAAAGGTATTTGTTTAATTCCCCAAGGGCTAAGTCCAGGCCTTCATTGATTTTGGGGCACATTAAGGTACAAATCCTCAGGTAGTATCAATCCACATAGCTCTACTGAAGTTGATGGAGCTAAGCCTATTCACCTCAGTGGAAGATCTGGCCCTAAATCTAAAAAGGCAGAATTAATATGATTCCATATTCTAATCTGTCTGCACCCCAACATGGAATTCTCTGCTCAGATAATTCCTATCAGAAGCAGTCGTAATCTCTGCATAGCAGATAAGGCCAAATCTGGGAGTACCTGCACTAAAACTTGATGACTTGCCCTGGCACTAACCCTTGCCTCAGAAAACTGCTTCTGAGCACCAGCTCTGGGAGGTGATTGAATATGAATTCTGTAGATCCTGGGATAACTCAGAATGGGACATAACAGCTATACCCTCACTTGATGACCTTTTCTCATGTACATACATATGTGTGGAACTGGTGGACTGAATTTGGCCATAAATAGTGCAATATTTACATTATATCTAGCACAGGATTCCTAGTAAAAGTAGGACCAGTTGGATCTACATTAAGAGAAGGAGATTGCCATTCTAGCAGATACTTGTCATAAGTGATTTAGGTCTAGATCCACAAAGGAACGTAGGTTTTGTGACCAGGTGCTCTCTGTGGTGGACTAAAAGTTACAAGGGAGGCATTACCACCTCTTCTTTGCAGGTGGTCAGATTTTGAATGGGACCCAATCTGGGAGGAGACTTCTGAGCTCATCTACCAGATCAGGCCCTGCAGATGAGACAGGTAGACAAATAACTATCTTCCTGTGGTTTGTGGGCTGCTTTGGAGCTTAGGCACCCAGATTCCCAGAGTGAGGCAGCAGTGCAGATGCCCAGAGGCAAAAACCTAGGCAGCTAAGGAACATTTAAGGTAAAAAATGTAAGCACTGGGTGAGTTTAGGCACTTACAGCTGAGAGGGAGTTTTGTGAATCACAGTGGAGTCTAAGACTGGGACTTAAGCGCCTAAGTATGCTATCAGATATGGGCCTTACCCACTGTAGCCACATTTTTATAGTACAAAATTTAGGAATATAACTTTTTGGGAAGATAAGATAAATAATCAATGAATAAAGAAATAAAGCAATAGTAAACCATAAAGATTTGCATTACAATGCACCTATTAACTAAGCCTCTTCAAGTAAATTAATTAAGCCTCAGAAGACCCCTGTGAGGTAGGTAAATATGATTACAGTATTCTCACATTACCAATGGGTAAACTGAGGCACAGTGTGGTTAAGTAACTTGACCAAGGTGCAGTAAGTCAGTGACAGAGCTGAAAAGAGAACTCAGGTGTCCTGACTCCTAGTTTTGTGCTCTGATCACTAGATCCTAGGAGTTGAACAAAAAAAATTGGAGGAAGATTTTTTTTTCTTTAGATATGAATATATAAACTTGGCACCTTTCATCTGAGGATCTCTAATGTTACACTTCTAGGTTCCAATGTGCAGCCATTGTCCCATCAACATAACAGTCTCACAGATTTCAAATGGCAGCAGTACGGAGGAAATTGAATTACCAGCAGATGCAGTGCTTAACATCTGGCATTTGGAATACATAAGTTGTGGCATTAGTATGTATTTTTAAGGCAATTGCTGGATGTTAGCACACTTGCCAACTTGCACATAACCTAAAGGGCATGCAAATAAATTACATCCACTAACTTGCCATCTCCTGTTCTGCTCACAAGACACCTTGTTAAGGGATTACTTCTGACATACAGCCTTGCTCTACCTTTTCTTCAAACTACAGAAAAGCTTTTTCCCCCTGCTTTCTTTCTTTCCTTTTTTTTTTTGAAGCAGATGTTGCTAAGCTACGTAACACTTTTGGACTCAAGAGCTGAACTCTCTGGAAAAAGTAGGTAAAATGTGTCATGCTTATCAACCAGGGGAAAAAAAGGCCCGGAATTTCAAAGCTTCTGTGGTTCTCTTTCATTGGATATGTGTCTTCTTGTCTCGCCGGCCCTCATTTTCCTTCCCAAGAGTATACTTTCTTAACCCTTTGTAGCTTTTAGAAAGAAAAAACTCTCTGCTTGTGTTGAGTGAATCTGTATTTAGCTTTTTGGAAATGCTGTCTAGGCAGCTTCTAGAATCTCAGAAAAACTATTATACGAATAGAAGTCTGTCCAGTTTTTGATAAAATCAAAACTAATTTATTTTTTGTTTATACTCCACTACCTTTGACAAAGCTTCCTCTAGAGATTTATATCTCCATCCTTACTGCCTTACCACTGTTTGTCATTTTTTTTGTTTGGTTTGCAACTGGAAAAAAAAAATCCGACAGCAACCTTGGAAGATGTACGGTCTGCACATTTTTTTTTCAGATGTGATAAAATCTCGCCTAAATCCATGTCCAACCTTTTCAGCAGAAAGTCCAGATGGCTTTGCAGCCTGTACTGCAGACTTTACTCACTGATGCTTCTCTAAGTGTCAGCAGGATGTTGTCTTCCAGCATGAGTAAATGCACAGCAAAAGACTTGGAGGGGAAGAAAAAAAAAAAGACAAATCGCTCCCCCCTCACCCAAAACAAAGTTAATTTGAAGCTGTCTATGAACTACTGACTGAAGGAAAATAAATCCTACTGGGTGGAGAGAAATTTTACAGTTGTGGAGGTGTAATGGGTGGAGGAAAAATTATTACAGGAACCCAATGGACATGGCCTTTCAGCATTTTGTGGGTAGAAGGTGGGACTGAGGGCTTAAAATGGACTGAAAAAAGTGTGTGTGTGAGGGGAAGGTCTATCATATCTGGAAGCAGTGGCCGCAGTATTAAGAGTGCTTAAAGTGCACCCCTCAGCAACACAGCTTGATTTTAAATTAAATTATTTTTTTTGGGCCACATCTACAGCCTCTTGTGAGCCTCCTAACCCCTCACATTAAGCACTGTTGGCACTGAAAATGTTTTATAGTCAAGAACTAAAGCATTTTCTACACCTGTGAATAGTACCATGTCAGCTATCAGTGCAGCAGTTTGATCAGTTTGATCTGGGAGCAAACCCTGTTCTGCTCAAATCAGTGCAAACCCTCGGTTGCCGCTGTCTACACTCTTGTTGCACAGACTGTGGAATCAGGCCTATTTCTGAGTGTACACAAGGTTTAGGCTAGTCTGCGGTACTCATAAAAATAATACATAATATGACCTCAGATGCATGAAAGAGTTAGAATATCTATGGGCCCAGGATTCAGTCCTGCATTCCTTACTTGTGCGAGTCAAACTTACTAGTGAAAGGAATCCCATGTGAATCAGTGACTTTTGCAGAATCAGGCTCTACAAAGTTTATGAAAAGGAGCATGAGAGAAAAGGCACTGTGCATGTGAGTGTAAAAAGGATGTAAGCTGAAGTATAGTTTTCCAGATAACTTTCCATTATAGGCTGACCATTTCTATACTTTTAGGAAGGCATTTCCTCCAGACTAGAAGTATGGCCTATGATTCTCCACCTAGCATTTTCCCTCTCCTGTCCTAACTAGCTTTTAACTCTCTGTGCTTTTATATGGGACACCAGCTCATCTGATGAGCAATTTGACTCTTGACTGATTGGAAGTTAGGATGACAGACAGAGACAGAACAGGCAGCACTTACTGTGAATGGCTAGAGAAGGGTGTGAAATGCTTGGAATGGAATGTGAAATTGCTCTGTTTTTTCTTTTCATTATGAACCCAAAAATACGTCAGACTTTTTTTTTTTAAAAACAAACGTAGGCTAATTTTTCATTGTCAGTTTCTGGTAACAAGGGGTACTTCCTTGAGCAGAAATGGGGACAAATAAGCCAATCCTTTATCAGCTATGGCCATACCAGTCAAAACATGCTAACATTTGTAGTTCTGCAGATTTTTTATTCAAGAATAACCATTTAATCTAAATTGTGAATAAACCCAAATTTGATAGAGAAGCTGTAAAATTACATCAAACAACAGGATGAAACCTTTTGTGCTGAATTCTATGGGGAAATGGTGAATTTTTAAGAGTTCTACAGGGCTCCCTCTTATCCTGGGCCTTGAAATTCATTCCTTGGATTGAAACCACCAAACTGATTTTGTGTATTTGTATACAATTTCCAGTGATATTTTTCACTGGAATGGAATAAGCAGAAAAAAGCTTTCTTTCTAACCTTACAGCAGTGGTGAACACTTAGGACTTCTGGATTCAGTTCCTGGGCTCTACCAAAGATGCCCTTTGTGACGTTGGGCAAGGCTCATAATTATTCTGTACCTCAGTTCTCCATCTGTAAAATGGGGACTATAATAATAAGACACATTCAAATTTATTAATATATATGAGGGGCTCAAATACTCTGCAGATCCATGCCACAGAAAATATCTTAATGAAAATACTATCTGTCCATCATTCTTGGTTCTTATATGATACCCCTCACAATGGTATATGAGTGCATCCCAAAATTATGAACTCGTGTACTTATACTATGGGAATACTATTCACTTTACCCCACTGTTTTTTTCAGTGTGCACTGTATACTGTCTGCTCTGTTGTATGTATCTCCATAAAGTTAATTTTGGGAAAAAATAAAACCTCTGTTAAAAAATAAACATGCGTTGTATTGAGAAACTGACCAGTATGCTTTGTTTGATTTGCAATATACTATATTTAAATTTCCTTGAATATCTAATGGGAGAACAAGGCATAAGACTCGAATTTCAGATGTCATGCACAGAGTAAATTCTGCTGTCAGTTACACCCAATAACAAGATTCAGGCAGGAAAAGGTGTTCTCATTATGAGGAAGAGGAGCTGTGTGGGAGGGGTCATCCCCCCAAACAAGGGATGGGGGTGGGAATTGTGCTACACCTGTTCTCTTTTACTTTAACTCCTCCGTGTAACCCCAAAGAACCCAATAAGGCTTAACTGGAGTTATATAGATGTAAGATGGTGCAGAATTTGGCCTTGATGCTACAGTGTTTTTATTTTTGGCTGTTTAGCACTTCTATATTTATTAGGGAGTTGCTATTGTTTATATTATTTCTTCTGTTTCATAACTAAATATCACCATCAGCATTATCATTTGAATTCACTGCAGGAACATAAATGACAAAACCATGGAGACTCTCCAATAGAGCACACATGACTCAGTCACATTCTTTCTTGTTCTAACCTTGTTCACTTCCTAAGCTCCAGCGACCTGATTAAATAGCAGGAATGCTAATTAGAAACGCAGAGGAGTGTTAGGTCAGTCTGGTTGTGTCTACACTTGCTGGGAAAATGGCCCGCTGTTGCTAACACTGATGAGGCTTCACTAGTGCTAAGAATGGTAGAAGCCCTAGTCATGATGAGGCTCACACAACTACTGGCATTTTGATATCATCCTAGATAAAGTATATAGAATAAGTCAGAATGACACAGTGGTTAAAACATCGGCAATGGTGCTTGCCCTCCCGACACTGCTATTATTGGCAGAGCTCCACTCTTGGCAGCAATGTTGTTCTGTGGCTTGTGCGGTGCCTAACACAACAGGGCCCTAATCCATGACTGGGGCTCCTAGGTGTTACTGCAATACAAATAATAAACAATGGCAAGAGGGGTAATTTTCTTGTCAGACAAAAGCCTGGTGCAGGCAAGGTCCTGGAGCAAATCCCTTTTAGAATATTTTCTGCATTGCTTCTCATCCACACAGCACTTCTCCCTTTCGTGCTGACATCTCAGATCTAGTCTTTGTCAGGTAATTAATCTGGGTAATCCATTTTCACAGGTGAGTAGCAGGTTGGTGAATTGTCCACCAGCAGAAGGTTGTAGTTTGGTTTGGTTTTTTATGCTGTTAGAACAGCTTGGGAAGAAGTGTGTATAAAATGTGCTGTTTAGCCTCAGCACGAGCCATTTGTTTGTCTCCTTGCTGCAACAGAATTATAGTCATAGTTACATGCTACAAATGAATGCTGTTCAGTTCTGTAGAGGGGACAGTAAATATAAGGAAAGCTCAGACATGCATCTAAAACCATCAGACTTACTCTCATAGATTACAGCTGACAAAACAGTAAACCTGCTGAGTTCCCTTGCCAAGGCTGAGCACTGCAGGCCTGACTTGCACAATTATTTTTGTGCCTATTCAGAAATGAAAAACTATTATAACCTCTGACAGTGAAATGCTGGGTAATCTACTGCCTTTAATAAATATTAATAAAAATAATTACTACTAGTAATAGTACGGTACCCACACAGCAGTGGCAACTAAAATGAGCATATTTGGTGTTTTGCAATGCAGGCGGCATTCTGTGAGGTCACAGAGCTGGAATATGTGATTTTAAGGTCTTCGTGTGAAAGGACAGAAAGTCCTTTCAAAAAAGTTGTGCTCATTTTAGCTTTTTCTGCCAACCACAGCTGCACTTTCCATTAGGTGGTGTCAAAGTGCTTCCCAGTTGAGCCTCAGAACCAGGGCTGGCCCTATGCCAAATGGCACCCCAGGCAAGGACTGTCTTTGGTGCCTCCCGCCCCCAGTTTTTAAACTTTTAAATACCTTATTTTTACTGCGTTTGTAACCCATTTCATAACTTCAAGGCATGATTTGCCTGCATGATTGATCCCTGTCACATCAAATGATAAATTTGCACACTAGGATTTGTAAATCTGTATTTAGTCATGTCACATATAAACAAATAAAAATATTAGTTTCCTCTAAACTTATAGACAATTTTGAATTTGAAGAATTACTGAAATATATTAACATCAATAAATTGAATTGTGCATCAACATTGGATGGATCAGTAAGGTATTAAATAGCGTTACAGCAGGTGACAGACTTGGATTGTCAACCTTAGTCTTTTAGTTCAAAAGGTCACATTTCTCGCCTTCACCCTCTCAAACTGAAGCACAGCATCAGAGAGCCCAGAGGCTCGCCAATGGCATTTTCAAGCACTAAATAGCAGGTGATGTCAGTATTTCATCGGTCATCGTCAATCGAAGATATGTTTTAATGAGCTGCGGACACCATATGCGACTGTGACTGGCAGCATGAGCAGAATCCTCAAAGCTATCCACACACTAGGAAAAGTGTCCTTCAGCTCGGCATCATGAATGAATTGGAGAACGTGGAGTGGAGAGTGCTTCCTGTGTTGCAAAATGTGATGGATGTTGTCAAGTTTGACACAGAGGTCCTTATTATTGACTGACCATTCCCCACATGACAGCATCTGGTGAAGGGCTGTACAGTTGTTCAAGGGTGTTTTCCTGTCCACCGGCAGCTTACTAAGGTCATACATCCCCTCCGCCCAGGCTTTTTCGTGATGCTTCTTTTATCCAAACCAATGTCAACAAGCAAGCGAAAATCTTCCTCTTGAATTTTTCTTCTGAGCTTCCACCTCCTCTCTGTCCTCATAACCAACTTGTCTCTTCTTCCAATGAATATGAGTTTTCTGATGCATGATTGTCTCTATAATACACACAGGTCTTGCTATTACAACCTCAACTTTTACCGACATTTAACATGCAGTAGTGCAATAGGGTGCTGAACCTAAAGGCTCTTCTTTCCTTTGTGTATCCAAATATTGGCCAAGGGATTTCTGTTCTATACTGTTCTCCCTTGCCTTTAAAGTACTTCAGCAGAGAGAGGAAGGAAAGCAGAGTAAAATCCTCACTGAGAAAGTGTAAGGACATCTTTAAGGACAGAGCATGATGGGAACCCTCCCTAGGGTATTAAAAAAGGAGATATCAGAAGGAGTTCAGATTGCTGGAGGCCTTCCTTGAGGAGAGTACTATGTGAGGTACAATAAAGGGATACAGGTCTGAGTTAAAGGACCCAGATATGGATGTATGATTTGTGCTCATTTTCTTTTCTTTTCCTTTGTCTTTATATTATTTTTTGTGTTGCTATTAATAAATGGGGACTTTTTAATACTTTAAAAATGGATGCTGATGACCCCAGCATACCAGTGGTATTTGAGATTATGTTTGTGGCACTGCAGTCCAGAGAAACACACATGAAATTTGAAGAATTTGAAGAACTGGGGTTTTACCCATAAAAGCTTATGCCCAGATAAATCTGTTAGTCTGTAAGGTGCCACCAGACTCCTTATTGTTTTTGTGGATACAGACTAACATGGCTACCCCTCTGATACATGAAATTTGTATCATGTATCATGAGTGCTAATCACTTGCTTGGAGAAACCATTTAATCTCTCTGTCTCATGTTCCCTAACTATAAAATTGATATGATAACCCTTACTTACCTCACAGAAATATTGTGAGGATCAGCTAGTTAATGTTCATATCATGCCCTCAACGCAGAAATCACCATCTCAGTGCAAAAAATTACTATTAGCGTATTAGAAATATCAATAATACAGGGACAGCTTTAGCACCGGGTATCCTCCCCATAGCCTTTGCCAAAGAAACAAAACGAAAATGTATTTATTTTGTAGGATAAATGCAACTAGAGATAACAACAATCATTTAACAATGAGGGAAGATGAGATCTCAAAACAATGTCCCTGCTTGTTTGCTCCTGGATTCATAATGAGCAGGCTGATGCACTAATCTCAGCTTCCTAGATTGCCCTAACAGTCTGGAAAAAAGTGTTGTGTGTGTCCTGTCCTTTGTCACAGCGGAGATGAAAGCATCTTTCAACAGTGCTGTTCAGACAGCAGGTGTCTACGTTCTCTTACTCCCCAGAAACAAAACAGCAGCTTGAGAAAGCCAAGTAAAGGAACACATCCTTTCCAGCAGAACACCATGATGGACACACAGTTGCACGTCAGCTGCCAAAGGGCAGCTTGGAGATGTGATGAGTAATGCATTTACGCACAACCTTTGATCATATAGTATCAATGACTTGTTATTCCAGTGGAACATTGAGGAGACCTGAGGCCGGAGTCATCATTTAATATCAGTGCAAAGAAGGGACAAAATACTTCCTAAATTTACACTGATATAAATGGCTCCCCCAAGATACAAATTAATAGAGACTGAAGCCCACACAGCACTCATAGACTCATAGACTTTAAGGTCAGAAGTGGCCACTACGATAATCTAGTTTGACCTCCTGCACAACGCAGGCCACAGAATCACACCCACTCACTCCTGTAGTAAACCCCTAACCTATATCTGAGCTACTGAAGTCCTCAAATCATGGTTTAAAGACTTCAAGGTGCAGAGAATCCTCCAGCAAGTGAACCGTGCCCCATGCTGCAAAGGAAGGCAAAAACTCCCAGGGACTCTGCCAATCTGCCCTGGAGGAAAATTCTTGCCTGACCCCAAATATGGCAATCAGCTAAACTCTGAGCATGTGGGCAAAACTCACCAGCCAGACACCCAGGAAAGAGGGAGAGGGTAGTAGTAACTCAGATCCCACCCTATCTAACATCCCATCACAGGCCACTGGGCATATTTACCGCTAATAGTCAAAGATAAATTAATTGCCAAAATTAGGGTATCCTATCATACCATCCCCTCAACAAACTTCTCAAGATTAATCTTGAAGCCAGATAGGTCTTTTGCCCCCACTACTTCCCTTGGAAGGCTGTTCCAGAACTTCACTCCTCTGATGGTTAGAAACCTTCGTCTAATTTCGAGTCTAAACTTCCTGATGGCCAGTTTATATCCATTTGTTCTTGTATCCACACTGATACTGAGCTTAAATAATTCCTCTCCCTCTTATATATTTATAGAGAGCAATCATATCTCCCCTCAGCCTTCTTTTGGATAGGCTAAACAAGCCAAGCTCTTTGAGTCTCCTTTCGTAAGACAGGTTGTCTATTTCTTGGATCATCCTAGTAGCCCTTCTCTGTACCTGTTCCGATTTGAATTCACCCTTCTTAAACATGGGAGACCAGAACTGCACACAGTATTCCAGATGAGGTCACACCAGTGCATTGTATAATGGTAATAATACCTCTGTATCTCTACTGGAAATACCTCGCTTGATACATTTCAAGACCATGTTAGTTTTTTTCATGGCCATATTGCAATGGCAGCTCATAGTCATTCTGTGATAAACCAATATTTGGAGGTCTTTCTCATCCTCTGTTACTTCCAACTGATGCGTCCCCAGTTTATAACAAAAATTCTTATTATTAATCCCTAAATGCATGACCTTGCACTTTTCACTATTAAATTTCATTCTATTACTATTACTCCAGTTTACAAGGTGGTCCAGATCTTCTTGTATGATATTCTGGTCTCTGTATTGGCAATATCTCCCAGCTTTGTGTCATCTGCAAACTTTATTACCACATTCCCACTTTTTGTGCAGAGGTCAGTAATAAAAAGATTAAATAAGATTGGTCCCAAAACCGATTCCGAAGGAACTCCACTAGTACCTCCCTCCAGTCTGACAGTTCACATTCCATTATGACCCATTGTAGTCTCCCCTTTAACCAGTTCCTTATCCACCTTTCAATTTTCATATTCATCCCCATCTTTTCCAATTTAACTAATAATTCCCCATGTGGAACTGTATCAAATGCCTTACTGAAATGGAGGTAAATTAGATCCACTGTGTTTTCATTGTCTAAAAAGCCTGTTACCTTCTCAAAGAAGGAGATCAGTTTGGTTTGGCATGATCTACCTTTGGTCATTACTTTCTCTTTCTAGAAAGATACAGTAACATGTATACAAAAATAAAATATCCTAAGAACCTCTTCAGAGATTAGCAAGCACCACAAAACCTTTGGGGGAAAAACACCACAACATGTTATTAGGAGTGTAGTTTAAAAAACAAAAAAACAAAAATGTTATGTCAAACAATGAACTTGCATGAAATAATTGATAATAATAAAGTTAATACTACATGTTTTAAGGAAAGAGCATTCCATTTATTGCTGGACTGGTAAATTTCACAATAATTTTGCAGCTGTAATATATATAAGTGGGCTACAGCTGCGGGTGATGTAAACTGGCTAAGTTCCATTATCTAAGTGTATAGTTACACTTACAAGATTATAGCGCTATTGGTTATAGCAGTCCCCTTATATAGTAATGTGTATAGCGCTATTGTATGTCCACACTCAGACGCGCCAGCGGTATAGCATGGCCACATTTGGGGCAGTTAATGCAGCATTAGGAGCAGCGCATTAGGGCAGGTATCCCAGCATTCAGCTGGGTGGAACGTGCTTTTTAAACGAGGGGGTTGAGAGGGGACGTGTTGTGTGTATGCAGAGGGAGAGAGCCAGTGATTTTTCCGTTCTTCTGAAAGCCTGTCAGCGAGCCTCCGTTCACAGAGGACTTTGTTTTCACACAGGCTCCCTCTTTAAACATTTGCATTGCTTATCTGCCGAGTTAAGAGAGAAACTCTAAAGAGGTACTTCTGCATTCCTCCAGCCGAGTTCAAAACAAAGGGAAGAGACATCAATTGCCTTAAATGGCTCTAGGCATCTCAAGAGATCACTTGTAGTGCAGTGGGTGTCCACATTCTTGCTGTAGCGCTACAGCAGCTGCGCTACAGCCCTTATTCCCCATGCGGAGGTGGATTACCAGGAGCGCTATAACTCCGCGGTTATGGCGCTCTACGTGCCTTGCCAGTGTGGACGAGGAGGAGGTTTTAGCGCTCGTGGGGGCTTTATAGCGCTATAAAGTGCCAGTGTAACTAAGCCCTAAGATATGTTCACATGAGCTGAGGATCTCAACTACTAAATGAGTTTTTTAAAAACATATTCCAAATCACTTTGGAGAAATTAATTTTTAATTCCAGCAAGAATAATAATTGTGGAGATTTTTTCTTCCTTCATTTTTTATCTCTTCCTTTCTTCCAGACTGTAGTAATGTGACATATATATTAAAAAAATCCTATAATGTGATTGAAAGCCTATTGAAGTCAGTGGAAAGACTCCTCTTGAATTCAGTGGGCTTTGCATCAGGCCCTTAGTGCACTTTAAATATAAAGCTTTTTTTATTCCAGGAGTGAAACTTTTAATGCAAAGCTTTTATATAAATGTGCTTCTGCATTTAATTTCAATATGCATCTGTGGATATTCAGAATAGCTAATGGCTATCAATGATGCCTACAAACAGTTTTTTTCCTGGCCAACTGGCATTGATGTACATCCATAACATATCTTTTGCTAACTAGTACCATTTCTAAAACTCTCAATGACTAAAAATCAGTCATTCAGAACATACTGCAGGGCGAATGCAAACATCAGCTCTCGATTAAGGAAGAAGACAGACTGTGAAAAAACACATTAAACAAAGAATGGGATAAATTTAAATAGATTCAATTCAAAAGACGTGAACACTTTACAAATATTTCTGCGCAATCTTGCACGAGAAAGGAAGAAAATAAAGTCAGGGAATAGTCCTCCTCTCTCTCTCCTTACAGAACATTTTCCATTCCCTCTTTCTCTCTATCTCCCTCTAGTGCTCTACTTCTTTGTTACCTGGGCTCTATCTCCTTCCTTTCACCTTTATTTTTCCTTGATTAGGCTCCCCATTCCTAATCTCCACCCCTAGTCCACTCTCTTTCCCAAAGTTTACTTCTCCATCTTGTTATTTTTAATTTACTCATTTCCCCTGCTACCATTGAAGCCTTTTTTCTTCCTTTCACTGTGGTTCCAGGCTCTTACTTCAGGGCCAAAAAGTCCCCTCTGCTAACAGAGCGAGACAGAAACCTGAGGGACACGTATGCCAGGTGGGGAGTGATTCTTCCATGACTTTGTTTTCCGTTCCCCTGTGTGGCAGTGCTGGACCTATGAGCAGAGTGAATGTGGGCTATTGGGCAGGAGTGCTAGGACCCATCTTATTCAGATAGTCACAAAATATTCTGTAGCATTTGGCTAATTCACAATAATGGCCAGGAGATTTGTTTCAAACAGCTGAATTTTGCAAAAAAGTAAGTGAGGGCTTGACCCAAAGTCCATTTTTTCATCCATGTCAATGGACAGAGGATCAAGCCTGAATGGAGAATTAAAAAGGAAGGATAAGTCTATATGCTGCACCTTTTCTCCCCGCTCCTCCGACTTTGCAGGATATAATAGAATCGCATGCGATACTATATATGCTGACACAACTTCATGTCCTCCCCCGCCCATACACAATAAATTTTCTGATGACCACCGTGAAGCGAGGAGAAATTTTTGATCTTTTGTGCAGATTATAAAGAGTGTGGAGTGATGAAGTACAGATTATACCAGATGTGTACAAGATAGAGGGATAGATAGCAGACCTTTTTCACTATGAATGCTGCAGAATGAGCAGGCACACAAGATCTTAGATACTCACACATTACTGATTGCACAGTAAATGTCTATAGCTTGCTATGTCCTGTTTCTACCTTGCTCAGAAAAGTGCTTACTTGAATAATAGGAAGGGTCGCAGTATGAGCTTCAGTGTGAATAAAGGCATGGCTAATCCACTTTTGAACATATTAATTGCACAGGCAATAGTGTGTGCATGCAAAGAATAAAACATCCTTGTTACTTGATTGTGCTACAGATTCTCTCTCTCTCTTTCTCTGTATGTGTCCAGGGCTTAAATTCAGCTGGAGCTGTCCAGAGTGATGCTCTAGTAAATAATTTCAATCCCTCTTGAGTCTTTATAGCATGTTGGAAGGAAGGGGAAGTGTGGGGGACTCTTAGAAATATTCTAAGAGAATTTAAGCCCTCTACATATGTAACTATTCTGCCAGGTGATGTTGGCAGAAACAAGGGCCAGGTTCAAAATCTTAATATTACAAAACAGAACTGATTTGGAACTCCCACTCAGAAATCTGGGAAAACTAAACACCACCCTGCAGTGCTTCTAATAGGAAATACTTCCCCACACGCAAGCACTGAGTCTGTGTAGAACAAAGGAAAATGGATACAAGAGCAAGGGAACCCAGCATTAATTTGGGAAAGCACCATAATGATTCAAAGGTATGCAAAGTATAAGTAAACACCTATGCCACAGTATCTTGGGCAGTGTCCTTTACCTCAGTTTCCCACCTCGTGGGGTGAAAGTCTGACAGATGAATGTCCTCTTAACACCACTCCCTTTTCTCTCCCCTCACAGTCAGTTTTCCAAAGTCAGTGAAATCCCAGAATTCAGTGGTGCATTCACATCGGCTCACCTCCCACCCTTGAAAGGGGTGGTGAGCAATGCTATTGCTGCTATCTCTGCCAACCGATACTTGCCATCTCTGCAGCAGCTCATCACTATCTCTGCCATTACACTCTGCTGCCTCTGCCTCTAGCTGCAATGCCATGTTCTGAGGTTCTATCACTGAGTCGAGTTCTAACTGATTTCAGCTCTGAGTGATTTCATTGGGTAATGAGGAATCTCAGATATCATGGATGAGTGAGCGCAAAGCATGTTGAGTGTCATTTTTGGCATGGTCAATGCTTGTAAAGCCTCCCAGCAAGCCATATAATATGAAATATTGATATGGTTCCACAAGGCTGCCACATCTGACATTTGATTTATAGCTTTAGGTGCTCTTTTTAATTCCAAACAGTCAATAAGGGATCAATGGAAATGTCACATTTGCGGCATGCAGAATGGAGAGTGACAAATCCTGAGTGAGTGAAGGAGGAACCACAGGTTGCTGGATTCCAGTTGGTTCTTCCCTGAACTTGCCTGGTTGAGGTTGAAGAGGTCAGATTTTTAGTTATCATATTGTGAATATTTCCATCCCCAAAAAACATTTCAAATATTTTTCATTTCAAATATCCACTTGGATAATATTGCATTTCTTTAAGTGTTTCGCATTCCAATTTTTTTTTATTATTTTCGTCAACCAAAATAAATGAAGAAAATGTTTCAGATTACACATGAAAGCATGTAAAAATCAATAACAGGATTTTAAAAGATTTGGAATGTCTTGAATACATTCATTTTTACCCATTTCGCCTCTGATCTTTAAATAGCTTTTCTTAGAGCATAACATTTTTTGAAAAGTCAAATACAGAGCATTAAGAGTATAATTACCATTTTAATTATAACTCAATCATCCTATCTACTTTGCATAGAAATTAAAGCTTTTATGTCAGGATTTTGGGTACTCACAAACATTCAGGAGCAATTAATGCTAAAGGTTTTACTGTATATGAACTTTGCTTTATTGCCTTTAATTTTCAGCCTTCAGGCTTCATTTAACAAAAACCCACCAAAGACAACCCCCCTCATAAAAAAACCCAACAACAAATGTTTTTGAAGCAAAAATACCTCCTCCATAATTTTTTTTGTAAAGCCAAGACCTAGAGCACAATTTTGAATGGTGAAAACTCTTTATAATATGAACTTTCCATAGTATAATCTGCCTTAGAATATGATATATATAAGGTCTGATCCAAAATTTACAGAAGTTAATGGAAAAACTCTCTTCAATAGGTTTTGGGTCAGACCTATAGACCTTTTGATAATATTTCATAAGAGCATTTTTTTATTCTCATTAAAACAATCAGTAATAAGTTGGTGCTATAAAAGTTTTTGCCAACTGCAACATTATTGTCAAATAAATCTTTTGAATTTTTCTCTTTCCATTCCCCTTCTTAGGTCTGAACACAATAAAATAACACCTGGCTTCATCCGGATTGAGTTTTCATTAGACAGACTCAGCAAAATCATTATTTTAGAAGATGGGTTGTCCAAAAGCAGTAGGGTAGCTGAGGGTGACCCTGGGTAAACCAAGTTTACTCATGTCTCATTTGGGGAACATGGAGCTTAGCTTAGGTTACTTTACCCACTTCTGTTTTTACCACTACAACAGTTGCCAAAAGGAATACCTTGCCTGTTCCTCCCACCATTACAAAAGGGGTGTGTGTGTGTGTGTGCGCGCGCACATGTGTGTAAAAATACAGCATAGATATTTTTTCCCTGTTAACACCACAATATAAGATTTATATCATTTCCTCCTATTAGGTCAGTGCTGAGACTGGAAAGAAAATCATTCTTATGAGGATAGCTACCATAGGGAAATGAAATGGCTCTCCATTTAGAACTGGGCACTGTTTCTTTTTTTATTGACTTTTTGCCTGTTACACACTTCACGAAATACCTGTCTATTAATTTCTATTGCTCTTCATGTACTTTTGTTTTTCAGCATACTTTGGCTGTACTGACCTTATTTCCTTCCTCTAACAACCTAGTAAATCTATGAGCAGACTTTTTTAGATGAGACCTTGATAACCAAATCTCTGTCATTGGGTGGATATTAATTATTGTATTTTACATGTTCGTCTTTTTGATTCCAGTATTTTGGCAGAACTTTTTTTCTTTCTACAGTGCAAGAACCTAGTTATTTTGTTGCCTTCCACATTCCAACCCCAGAAGTGATTGCATCTCAGTGGTGTAGTAGTAGTAGTATCTTATCTTGCAACCTTTCTATGCATGGAACTCCCATTGACTTCAGTCCATACTGAATCAAGCCCATGATTTAGTGCTTTGGGATCCATAGGGAAAACAGAAAATACAAGACAGTGTAGTATACTATACAGGTTTGATTGGCAGGCATTTGGGATGGACATATTGTATTAATTAGTTGTGAAGCAGTGAGTAAGTTACATCTAAAATGTGCCCCAATAAAATATTTATGCCACACTGCACCACACTTCTTAGGGTTGCAAGTCACTTAGGCAAAATATTACCCCACATATTTAAGCAAATTGTAACAACTATTTTTTTAAAAAAATGGTTGTGTGTTTGGGGCAAAGTGGGGGAGGGGAACATGTGAATGCATGACTCTCAGTAGCAGGAAAAAATACTATTTTTTTAGTAATATTATTGTCCTGATAGCTCTGAGGAACACTGCTCAGCTGACACACAGGGCACTAAAAAAATAGACAAACTGCTGCAAAATCACCAGAGGGGTAAAACCACTGAATTCCCTCCATTCTGCAACCAGGACATGTAATCTGTTGGAAACTCCAAATACACCTGAGGCCCTGGTTATTCAGTTATATGTCACTCCCCTTTGTTGCACAGTGTGCTCCTTAACTGGGCCTAAGTTCCCTCAGGATATGTCTACTCTGCAGCTGGGAGCGCAAGCTAGCCTCCCGCAAACAGGTCCAAAGGGTCAGGCAGGTTTTTATTTGGCCGGCTAGTCCAAGCTGCCCCTGGTGCCATAACTTCACTGCCCTTTTTAGTGCGATAGCTGGAGCAGAGCCATGCTCCCAGCCACAGTGTAGTCACCTCCTTAGAGATTGCTTCCTCTCTCGCCACACTCCCGCAGCCGAGAAGTGCCAGGACACTCATGACTCACAGTCCCTAGTGGTGTTTGTGCAGGGTGTGTGGTCAGAGAGCTCTCCATGAAGGACTCTTCAGATTGCTGTAGACAGAGCTTATTGTCTTTCAAAATACAGGGCATGCCGCAAAGCCGATCTGTTTAGCTTGGCTGGCCTTTTTCCGATTGTGGGATTGGACTGTGTGGTGAGATTCTTTATTTCTTTTTAGAGAAGAAAGGGTGTTAGGATAGACTACAAGTTAGCTAGTTTTATTGTATGTATTTCTTGTAAATAGAGTGACCAGAGGTCCCGATTTTATAGAGATAGTTCCAATTTTTGGCTCCTTTTTTAAAAATAGACTCCTATAACCCCTTACCTCCGCCCTGATTTTTCACATTTGCTGTCTGGTCACCCTACTTGTAAATGTAAATTATTGATGCACAGTTGGACAGGCTGATATATATGGATTTTAAAAAGCAATCACTAAACCCTTGTTCTAACAAGGCTGTCTTTTTATTGGTCTAGAGCTAGTCATAAATGTACTACAGTGATTTTTTTAAAATGGTCATTGCTTTCTTGACCATCAGTAACTATAATTGCATAGATCTCACTTATAAACAGCTAAAGAAAAAGCAGTTATTAATACATAATCAATCTGTAGTCAGAGAATTCCTGAGACTCTTTTAAGGATGGATTATAGACATGAGACGAGTCCAAAGGCTCCAACATATTCATTAAAGTCAATGAGACTCAGCAGACCACTGGGCTTTGGCACTAAGTCTGTGCAGTCAAATTATTGCATTTTCTGGCCATACACAGCAGTAGATGCTTTTCTAAATAAAACAAGCCTGTCATTTTAATGTATTGGTTCCAATATATCCAGGGGCATTATTATTTCATATTAGACACCTGCAAAAACCCTGCTTCAAATTTAGACCTGGATTCTGAGTTATAGGACTGACAAAAAACAGCAGCAACAAAAATCACCTGAAATTGCTAATTTTTTAGCTCACACTACTGTATGCTTTAAAATGAAAACACATGATCCCAGAATTGCACAGAAAAATCATTTCTCCCCAGAATAAGAGTGAACTGTATGCCGAGCCCTGACCTTGAGGAATTTTCATGGCCCACCTGGAAAACAGGGCTTATAATGCAAATGCTGAGTGACCATAAATTATAATGACACTAGCAGGCTTGGTTGTGATATATAAACCTGGTCTGCTCCCCCTTTACATTTACTACTTGCAGAAGGCAAAAGAGGGGTGGATATCCTTAACCAAAGAAAAATGACGGTGGAATAGAAGATAATTCTTATATTCCATTCTTGTGATACCTCCAGTTTAACAACTGTCTGTGAAAAGGAGTTTTTCACAATGAGTTATTTAGTCACTATGCCTTATAGGGTATAACTGTCATTCTGAAGGGAACATCCATGCTATGATTTGCTGTCAGTCTGCTGTATACTGTAAGTCCATTCATTTTCCCGCCAATAGGTGAAGATAATGCAGTGGTACAACGTAAAAGATAGATGATAACAATTCTTGAAGGGGGGAAAGGATGAAAGAGGGTTGGCAGGAAAATATGATAAAATGTTCCATTCCTCTTTTTAAAGTACCATAATAAAACATGTTTGAAGTGAAATACAGATGCTATAACTAGCAGAATGTGGATCTGCAATCAGAGTGTGATATTGTATATACTGACCAATCAAGACTTGTAACTATGGAGCATTCATACTAATATGAATATTTCCAACTGTTAACTATCACAACTAAAGAGACACTATCAAGTTAAAAATCATGTTTCTGTCTGAAAATTTATTTTACCTGATCCTGAGTAAAGTAACTCACAAAACAGAGATTTTAAGGTCAGAAGAGACCATTTTGATAATCCCATATGACCTTCTGCATAACACAGGCCCGTAGAATTTCACCCAGTAATTCCTGCAGCTAGAGAGAAAAAATATTCTATTTGCACGTTTTCTGAATTTGACATCAATTTGTGTATGGTTAGTTTCATTCTTTCCCCTCATTACTATTCAGTTTTCCTTTTTGTTGATTTGGGTCTTATATACAGCAACAAGGGAGAGGGAAACATTTTTTAAAAATAGGACAATGTGGTTATGAAATCTCAAAATTTGGCAGGGAGATTTGGGGCGGATGCTGTGCCTGACAGTACTTTAAAACTCACTGACTAGATTTCAAGTTGATAGTGTCCCTTTAAAATACAAAAGCAAAATTGTAGCCTGCTGCCACAGTCAGTTACATTTTTGCCATCATCTTTTTCAGCCACTCAGAGATATCTGCACTGAGATTAAAAAACCATTACAAACAATTTAAACCCTGAATTGATCCTGGCACATATGTCTATGTCCTCTTCATATGGTCTTTCAATAGTGCTATCCACAGAACAAGTATCACCTTATAAATGGAGGAGATGATTATGCTTTATTGATTAGACCCGCAAACCATGAATGGAAACCAGGCAGCTAATGATGAATAACCATTGATGTAGTTTTTAAATTGCAGTATCTCAGTCTTTTTGTTTTCAAGTATTCACTAAATGCACTCTCCTAAAACCATCAGGGGAGATAGTGGCTCCATTGAAATCAATGAGAGTTTTGCCATTGACTTCAGATATCAGGGGGCCAACATTTCACCCGCGGTCTTCTTGAGTACTGTGATTTTATCCTCTTCCTATAGCCTTGTTTTGAATGTCACCTTCTTATTCAATTCCTTCATCACACTGCTTCAAGGGTACCTACTGAAATATTACACACATGACCCTCAGACATATTGCAAACTGACCTCACTCTCTAACACATGGAAACACTGTTCTCAGCAGTTCAGTACAAATGTTACCACTTAATTCAGCACCTACATTAATTGGAGTCAGTGGGAGTTTTGCCAGAGTAAAAATTTCAGGATTTGCCCCATCACAATCCAACAGATTACCTTTTATAGCAACTGTACAACAGTAAAATCATTGTCATCATCATTAGATTATTGTATGTTTCCAGTTGATAACAGGACTTCTCATGAACCATCTCTCACCTTTCTACCCTTTGCCAATTAAAATCCCCAAATTTAAAAGCTATACAAAAATCAGAGGCAGGGGTGAGTTATGGAGAAAAAATGTGAATGCAACAATTCAAATACTCGCGTTACCCTCTTTATTTCTGAGTCAAGAAATAATTGGATTTTTAGTTTATTAATCAGCAAACATGTTTTATTAAAAAGCACTGAAATCATTTATATTTGTTCTCAGAATGAGTTTAAACTCAGATTATCACATTTTTAGTGACCACTATAGATATAAATAGGATAAATGATACCCCTTGCCTGCCTGCCCCCTGGACACCACCAATCAGTTGCTCACATTATTTCCCTTAGATATCCGGCTTCCAGTCTTTATACAGATTGCCCCAGAGGAGCACACTCTGTATCCACAGGGAAATTTTTAGAATGCACTTCCTGTAATTCAATCATGCTGTGTCCCACTATTTTAATGCCACTTTTTAGCCACACAGTCTGCTCGCTTACATGCCTCACAAGACAATGGAATACTAGTGGCAATCTCATTAAAAGGAAAACATTTCAATATTTATAATCAGTACAGTGAAACTCACATACATGCCAGATGGGAGAAGAAATCTATTCCCCTCCTCACCCTGCTAATTCCTATATAGTAAAGCTCCTTTCTGATGCAACAAACATCACTGGGCAAATTGTGAAATTTGCCAGCTTACCCCACATGAATGCCTAGGGACTGATTCTGGTTTCACTCCCACCGCTTTCAGACTTTCGTGTAACTCTGTTGACTTCAATTAAGTTATTCCTGATTGACACTGATGTGAGATCAGAGTCGGGCCCTAGGAGTTCCCTACATGTCCGTGTTATTACATAGTAAAGAATCCCAGTTTAAGTGAAAAATAGGGACAAAGCTGTCTCATACACCAAGAGGTATTTCGTTGTATTTGCATTGCTTCAGACACATCAAACTAAATCCTATGCCAGTTTAAACCATGCATTTCAATGGGGATTACATAGAATTAGGCCAATTGCACAGATTTAAATAAGAACTATTTTCATAAGTTGTAGCGATATTAAAAAAAATCTTAAAGGTAAAGACACAAATGAAAGTGGTGCTTACTTTGAGCTGAGAAAGGGCTTGGTTACACTGGCACTTTACAGCGCTATAAAGCCCCCACGAGCGCTATAACCTCCTCCCTGTCCACACTGGCAAGGCACGCAGAGCGCTATAACCACGGAGTTATAGCGGTCCTGGTAATCCACCTCCGCATGGGGAATAAGGGCTGTAGCGCAGCTGCTGTAGTGCTACAGCAAGAATGTGGACACCCACTGCGCTACAAGTGATCTCTTGAGATGCCTAGAGCCATTTAAGGCAATTGATGTCTCTTCCCTTTGTTTTGAACTCGGCTGGAGGAATGCGGAAGTACCTCTTTAGAGTTTCTCTCTTAACTCGGCAGATAAGCAATGCAAATGTTTAAGGAGGGAGCCTGTGTGAAAACAAAGCCTTCTGTGAATGGAGGCTCGCTGACAGGCTTTCAGAAGAACGGAAAAAACACTGTCTCTCTCCTTCCACATACACACTACACATCCCCCCTCACCCCCCTCATTTAAAAAGCACGTTCCACCCAGCTGAATGCTGGGATAGCTGCCCTAATGTGCTGCTCTTAATGCCGCATTAAGTGCCCCAAATGTGGCCATGCTGTATTGCTGGCGCATCTGAGTGTGGACATACAATAGCGCTATACGTATTACTGTATAAGGGGACCGCTATAACCAATAGCGCTATAATCTTGTAAGTGTAACCATGCCCTTAGATACAAACTGACTGGGCCCAAGTCTCCTCCTACTTGCACCACTCTTACACTGGTGTGATTCCAAAGGCTTTATAAGAGCTTTATGCGAGAGGGGGAATCAGGCCCACTGTACACAAAAGCAAAATGACCCTGGAGGCCCTTAGAGTTTATGCTCAGCCCTTACATAGGGAAAACTCCCACTGATGGCAACCAAGGACAGAGTAAAAACTGAGCAGAGACTTCTGGATGTGGCCCACTACAAATAAAAACAATTGCTGGGGAAAGCAGTGTTTCCATTACACTGTGATACATAGAGATCTGAATGGGTGTGAGGAGGGAAATGGTGTGTTCTTAGACTTAGGATTGCAGAATTAATGTGAGAAAATAGACACAAAAATCTCTCTTGCAGGAATATTGAGACTGCACGACAGACTGGACGCTTGAGAGACGACATACAGTTTGGCAAACTCTTCTGATTACTGTATTGGCCCTTCCAGTCTCTGCGCTGCAGCTGAAAAGAGCTTTTCCAAAGAGAACAAAAATGTTAAAAAAAAAAAAAAAAAGAACAGCGGATTGCTCAATACCCAACAACAAAAATAAACCTGACACACGTTTTATACAATGTATGTGACTCTAAAAATGAGCCGTGCTTTGGTATCAAAAGTTTCAAAAACACTCACCAAAAGCAAACTAGAAAATAAAAGCCTTCTAATAAAAATGGCAACAATTTGTTACAATAAGAGTTATCTCTATAACCAAATGCGTGAAAGATATATGTGATATACAGGGTGTAATTCCGCCTGTGATAAAATCAAAATGACCTTTGTGACTCCGTTTAGGTTCCACCTCTCCTGAGTTATGAGCCATTCTTCACTTGTAAGATATAGCTCATATCTCACTCCAACTCTCAGTGGACCACAAAACTCCCTTCCAGAAAAAATTATACTTCCTCAGTCTACTGAGGATTACCCATGTCAGGTGAAGTTTTATTATTGTCTTTAGTGCTGCAAGGAATTACTTTCCGGATGTTTCAGCTCATTACCTCCAGTCTTCATCAGCTATTTTCCAACTGCAGTAACCTCTGTAATACAGGTACAGTATATCTCAATATTATTGATTCTACTTCTGCTGCCACCTGCTATTCATGTAAACAGAGTGAGAGTTGTATAGCACTAGATAGAAAGCAGTAAAATAGCAACTGATCTGGCAACTAGAAAAATACAGCTAAAACCTTGAAGTAATCAACTGAAATGTCTTTAGGACTAATTCCAAGACACAGTGAAGACAACTGTTTGTATTTATATATCTTGTAAAATATGTCAGGTCCCAGATTTATCCCATCAACACTGCTAGGGATATGTATGACCCCAAACACTCCTGAGCTAGGCTTTTTAAAATTATTTTATTTTTAATCACTGATATCTTATGTACAGGGATGTACTGCCTACTTCCATGTATTTATTTCTATATGCAGGGTCGGCCCACAACATTTTGGCACCTGAGGCAGGAGGCTCAAATGATGCCCCCATGTTCCCTTACTTGGGCCAAAACTTTGAAAGGTCTCTTGTGTCCTCCTTCCTCCAGCACAGCACTCCACCATCCCTGTGCATCTAGAGCAGAGAGAATACATATGTACCAGCAGCAGACACATTTTCCTACCTCATTCCGCCTCAGTTCACCTCATGGTAAGGCCAGCCCTGTCTATATTCATTTTTGTATCCATAGATATATAAATGTAACTATACTCTGCATATACAGTATTGTGTTAACATGCTACTTTGTGTATATTTATTACACGGATGCCGAGCAAACTCTGATTGGATGAGACAGGATTGTGAGATTTAAAAAAGAAGACAACTTTTAAAGAGGGGCCAGTTACATAAACAGAACACGTAATAACTTGAAGAGACCTACAGTCGAGAGTGGGTGCCCTGTCACTCACTCCTGACTGTGCTACCACTGGTGAGTGATGTAGCCTCCTCATCTTGGCCTTGATCCTGCCCTCGGTTACATTCAGTGGAAAAACTCAGGATTCTCAGTACAGTTATTGAATCAGACGTGCATTAAGAGAAGTTATCCGCTATCCTTCTAGTTTTAATGATGTTTAGAATTTCATCACTAAAGCATATACTTTTTTCCAACAGACTTTTATTCTAGTCCGAAACAGAACCTTTTAACATGAGCAGAAGCAAAGTGTGCGGAGGACTAGTAGAATACAAACAGACCTTATCTGAACTGTATTTAATAGGAACCAGAAGCAATGAACTAGGGATATTCAACTGAAATAGTTCAGCTGGAGATAGCTAAACTTCTTGCTCTGCACATTTAAATATAGAAGGCTGACCTGGAGATTAGGTATTTATCAGCTGCATGGTGGAATGAGAAATGGCTGCAACACATTTCAGGGTAAGTTTCATATTTTATTCACTATAAATTCACAGAGCCAAATTCTGCTCTCATTTTCACCCAGGTGAATCTGGAGTAATGGTATTAACTTTAGTGGGGTTTTGTGGATTTATATCGGTGGAGCTCACAGTGGATTTGGCCCATGGAATACAGAATTGTTTTAAATTTTGTCCAGTTAATATTCTTAGTTTCATGATAGGAAAACCCTCCCAGATCTTTTAAACAAATGCAAAGACAATGTCTATACTTCTAAAGAAATAAAAGCACAGGTTAGGGGACTCAGCATGGGAGATAAAATACAGCTGAGTTACCATCATAGCACACCCACTTCTGTATACCCAGAAGAATCCTTTCAAACAGAGCTTAGATTTTGTCCCTGTGCTTCAGTACTCTACTGAACAATTCCCACATTTTCCCCAGTGGGACTCAAGGTTTTTTGTAGCTGCTGAAGGTGCTGGATTTTCACCTAAGATATCTGATTATCCCTCCTCCTCCAAAGCACTTCTATCTCTTTTAATGAGTTGCATTTTTTCACCACAACCCACAGGTTTGCATTCGTATTTGCAGCTGAGAAGGCTGCCTTTTCCCATGTGAACTTTAGCTTTTCAGTAACAGATAAAGCAGCACTGATCTCTCCACACCACCATCATCTTACGGTTGTTTTTAATGCCGCTAACCATTGTGGTACAAGTGTTTAATTTACTCAGATCAATTTCTGTCAAAGGCAGACTGGAAGCCTCTTCTGTCTTGTCTTTGTAATGCTCCTTTTTTTCCTGCGGATCAATCTGACTTTATTGGTGTTTATCTTGTGACCTGTTATTACTGCATGTTTGACTAATTGATCTCTTTCATTTGTGCAGGTCACTCCTGATAGGCAATGTGGCATCGTTGCCTAGATTTATGCTCAGTTTATGCTCATTTTAATAATGAGGCTGTCTGGTAGTTATATGACCCTCTCTTTAAGAACCTCAACCTTCCACTTTAAAATAGCTTGTTTTCTTAATTTCTGATACATAGAAGATAGATGTTGGACTTAGTACTTGTTTTTTGGGTCTCTATTCCTTGTAAATGCATAGAAGTATCGAAGGGAAACTCCAGGTAACTATGTATTTTTTTGTGAATTTATATTCTTCTTGGCTCTAGTCTATTCACAGAAGGAAAGATTGCAAAAATATCCACATCAAAGACCAGTAAATCTCAAAGTCATTTTACTCCTTTTTTTTATGAATACAGAATTTAAAGAGGAAAATTTATGCACTCTAGCTTGTCAGTTTTTGGGGGGGGGGGAATGCAATTCTTTTACTTCCTGTCAGTGTTCTACAGCACATGGTGACTGCAACGTCCACATCCCTGTCCTATTTTAGTTTCCCTCAACGTCGAGATATAAAACACAGAGCTGAAGGTTTTATCCTGTAAAAGCAGCGGGTCTTTCCTACCACAACAATTTCTATCATTATGACCAAAAGCACCAAAACAACTATATTCCAAGAGTAAAAAAAACTCATGTCCTTTCTGTTTGGTGTTTCTATGGCAACCTGAAGGCTTGCTGGCTTTGGTTTTCAGAACTTTGGTAAATTTGCAATTCGACTGAGTGTGTTAATTTAGACAAATACATTTTCTAAGGGCTCTGAGTTGTCCTCTGCATTTAAAAACCTGCACATGGAGGAACAAGGGCAACTTGCCACCAGCACAGAGAATAGTAGCACAGAGTGCTAGGATGTTTGCCCTGCAAAGCTCCTATAAAAACCAGTGAGAGGGTTGCCTAAGTATTGCTGGATTTGGCACCCTGAGCACAGATATGTGTGGATAATAGGATGTAAATAAAGTTCAGAGAGTACAGCAGCAAACAACAACACATTTTTGGAAAAGACAGGCACAATCTGGGCAAAAAACTGTTTTAGCAATTCATATCATGTTGCTGGCAGCTTGACAATGACAAACAATACAGTCAAAACCCAACCTCATCAGTAAGTGCTGCTAAACAGTGTTCCAGAGTGAAGGCAAACTAGTAAAAGTACAGGGGAGACTTTCTCCAGGACAGCGGAATACTGGACTGTTATCAGAAAGCTACAGCAGTTCTCTCATACCAGACTATAGTAATAAGACCACATTAGTGCTTATTGTATGAGTAGGGTAAGGACTGTAGTTTGCATGATGGCTGGGCAGCAGTTGAACAGCTTTACTACAAATGGCAGCAAAATAGAGCTGTGTTTTTATGTGCGTCCAACCCTGGCTGGGGATAACAAAAACTTGGGTTTGGGCCCAGAGGCTACTGACATGATACACAAGTCACTACCTGCATGCACCAGATGCATTGTCTTGGGTGATAATGACCCTGGACATATTTGGGGGTGGGGAGGGGGTCGACCTAAGATACGCAACTTCAGCTACGTGAATAACGTAGCAAAAGTTGGCGCATCTTAGGTCGACTTACCTGGCGTCCTCACGGCAGCAGCGGGCTCCCCCGTCAACTCCGCTTGTATCTCTAAATGAGACGTGATAAATCGATCCTGGATAGATCGATCACTAACCTCCGATTTGGTGGGTAGTTAAGACATACAGTAGGTATCAGGATGGTGACCTCTCAGGCATGAGTCTCACATAGTTCACCTTGCTATAATATTATCATCACCATTTTTATTATAATTTTTATTATTATTATTATTTATCCTTTATTAGAAGTTGTCCATGAGCATTATCTTGCTGTTTGGGTAGTGCATACTTCATCTGTTAATTTTGCATGGGTTTGATGACATGTGCAATGGATATTGATGACTTTTGTCTGGGAATTTAAGCTGTCTAGGAGCTTAAATTCATAACTCTGCTAGACAAAAATCATGGACTGAACATAGACACTGGATTATGGCTTATTACAGTGCTGCCCAACCTTATTACATAGAAGGGCCACATAAAACTAAGCACAACCTTGTGTGGGCCAAACATATTCTACGTATTCTAATAAGCTTTAACGTCATCTTTATATTTATATATATTTATATTTTAAGTTCAGCTTGTTTTGTATGTAGTTAGATAGGTTGTTTCTATATACAGTATTATGTATTTAAAAATATACAAAGGAATCCGTGCACAAAACATGTATTAGAATAATAGAAAACGGGAAAAAAACAAGTAAAGAACACAAAATGCTAATGAACTGACCATTAAGATATTGTGTTGAAGCAGGCAGCAGGTCTTATGAAATGCTGTGGTGGGCCATACACGTGCGGACAGTAGGTTGAGCACCCCTCCCTTATTACAACAATCTGCAACCCACTAACTCCATCTTTCTGTCCCACTCTGTCTTGAATGGCCCCTTACAATATGTACTAACTACTTCTGCTAAACAATCTATTCCAACTTGCATTTAGCTGTGACACTGGGAGTACCTTTCCCAGACCTGAAGAAGAGAGGTCTGTGTGGCTCAAAAGCTTGTGTCTTTCACCAACAGAAGTTTATTCAATAAGTGTTAATTTCTTAACCTCCCTATGAGGATTATTCCTGAAAAGTATAGTGCAGTTGATTCAGATAAAAACTATCAAACATGAAATGAGGCCAATGTTGCAGGCTCTAGTCTTCCCAGAAGGCCTTTGAGATGCACATTATTTATCATATTTAATCTAATAAAGGAGTGACTAGTGTAGGAAGAGAAGGAATTGATTATAATTGTTTTCATGAGTAACAGTGCACAGTTCATAAAAGAGTGTTTAATAATAGCAGCTGAATAATGAAGAGCCACATGCACAGACACTAGAAATACTGGTAATTCTTTGACCGATCTTGTGAACAAACAGGAACAGGTGAGAAACAACATCCCACGGTTCATTTGACTTAAACACATTCCTTCCAGCTACACATTCCTTCCACCCTTCTCTCTCTTTTATAAGTCAGGTAGATGAAGACAAACCTTAGTTTCAAAATGAGGGGAAAAAAAAGGAAATGGTGAATTTATACCTAGGGATGGATTCTGCTTCCCCATGGAAGAACTGTCATTGTGTGTGGCATCTTTGGTTTCTACTTGGCTTTAAGACAGAATCCCCATATAACAATGACAATGGATTCTTTTGCCTTCAGAACTGATTACTTGGCTAGAGGCTGCCGGGGATCTGATCAGATAAGAGTAATCACCACATGCTGCATTCTTACCAGACTCTCTACACCAGGAGTCGGCAACCTTTCAGAAGTGGTGTGCTGAGTCTTCATTTATTCACTCTCATTTAAGGTTTCATGTGCCAATAACACATTTTAATATTTTTAGATGGTCTCTATCTCTAAGTCAATAATATATAGCTAAGCTATTGTATGGAAAGTAAATAAGGTTTTTAAAATGTTTAAGAAGCTTCATTTAAAATTAAATTAAAATGCAGAGCCCCCTGGACCGGTGGCCAGGACCCGGGCAGTGGGAGTGCCACTGAAATTCAGCTCACATGCCACCTTTGGCACCCGTGCCATAGGTTGCCTACCCCTGCTCTACACTGAATGAGGAGGCAGTTGTCTCGGCTCAGCAAAAACCTAACTTTTCACTAAGAAGAACAAAGGGAAAACACACACTCATTTGGCTCAGAATAACGCGAAGGTGTTTAAGGGGAGGGAGATAACACTGTTGAAGGAACAAAGTTGATGTATGCATTAACATGTCTTTCCTTGACAGAATTCAAAGAAGTTGAATTGTATCAGGTGATACTGGAGGGTACAACTGAGGATATTCATTCTTTTAACTGAATGGTGTAGCGTGCAAAAAGCATACAGAAAATCCAACTAAATTCCAGTCCTGGTAACAGAATTTTTGCTAAACTTGAACATTAACAATGATTATACAAAATTATTTCCCACCTAGCTTTTTCAATAGTTTTGAAAAATATTTTATTTTAACAACTGTTCTCATAATCCACCCCACAAATGAGAAAGAAAAATAACTAGTTATATGTAGTTTTGTGTCTTTTGAAACAGTATGATCGCTCCTAGGTTATCCAAATAAAAAAAGCATTTACTGAACAACAAAAGACTTCACTATCTGAAAATACGTTCTGTACTTTTGTTTAGCTGGAACATCTGTGCATACGTACACGTACATGGATACAATGTATTTATACACCCAAGGCTCGCTTTCAGAAAGCTGAGCACTCTCACCTCCAAAGTTAATTGGGTTTGTTGGCGATCAATCTCCCTAAAACTAAGGACCTAAATATATGCTACAGAATGTATAATTTATGGGCTGATTTATCTACTGTATATATTCCTAATTATAGACCTTTTTATACTGTAGTGTTGCATGAGCAGTTTGGTTGAGGCCAAAGGGTCAGGGAGCTGGTCTTGTCCAAAATGATGATAGAATGGCACCCTAACATCTGAACTCTACTGTAAAAGACTTTAAAAGAAAACAATTAAGAAAGCTTTCTACCAGGCTGTAACAACGAACTGATCCATGATTACTGTTGTGTATGACAATACGTCATCTTAAAAAGAGAGTTACATGAATATTCAGGTAACGGAATGATCTTAGTGGGTGAACATTCCTGTGTGCTTTGTAATTTTGTTTTATCAATCAGTCTCATTACATAGCTACAGAATACTTTGCATACAGTTGGCAGGAGTACCACAAGAGGGAGTCAGTCATCATAAAACAAGAGGCAACCTAATTCAAATTGCTACTTCACATTCTGGAAGGAAGAAGCTGTTTGAACAATTAAGGCTTCCGAGATGTGACTATCAGTGATAAACAGACGAAGAATGTCATTTTGGAATGACTGTAACAGTCCATCTCAAACAGAGAAGGGTCTGAATAGAACCAAGCCAGAGAAAGTCTCACAACAGGCACTGGTATTACATTTCCCATTTAGTGAAGCAGAATGATCATAGCTTGTGCTAAGTAGATAATAATGAAGGATCGTAAACAATGTAAAAGACACAAGTCCAAGAGGAAGCTGGAACTTTAATGAGGTCCAACTTGCCATGAGCTTTTTGATGTATCCCTAGCTCACTTACTGAGCCAGAAAAGTAACAACGTAGACTCTGACAGCTGTAAGAGTGGCCACTTTTAAAGGAAGTTTTATGTGATGATGACACTGGACTGGGATTCAAGCTTTCATGTAATAATTAGCCCAGCTCATTGCCTGAGATCTAATCATTCTCAACAAACTCTCTCACCATAATGCTTCATACAAATAATAGTTCTCCATGAATCAGATAATCCCTGTCATCAGCTTCCCAGATAGGAGAGTTTGGTTCAGACTAGTACATAGTGAAAGTCAGCAGGGTCCATACTGTGTCTTACTATCCTCATTTAATAAATAATATACATTCTGGGGAGAAGAAAGCAAATACTGGCTGCTGGGATGGATGGATGAAATAATGATTTAAAAATTACACTACCAGAGCAGCCGGCACCCATCATTCACTGGCAGACGGTCATTTGACAATAATTCTACATATGCTTCCATCACAAAGAGCTCTTCATTTTAATTATCAAATCAAAACTGAGCATCCATCATTTTATCAGTGTATTTTAGAAAGCTATGCATCTTTTCTGCTAGTTAGGACGGTAAGGTCTTTATAGCTGAGAAAAATATTGCTTTAGTTCATGTACATTTTCCCCTGGAAGATATAAATATGATTTATAAAGAGCCACAAATGCCCATGAACCATTAATTATTAATTATTATTACAAATCACTCACCATCTGGCATTAGTTAGGTAAGTGGTACACTAAGCCTTATGCTTCTCTGCTAAGTTATTCGACTTTGCTATCTCACCCTTCCAAATGCCTCTATCCCAATCTGTTGGTTTAATCGCCCTGTGGCATTCTGTCTCACACCTACATGATGCTACGGTTGAGACAGATGCTTAACTTTAAGCACACTAGCAGCACAATTAGAATCTTCTCCTGTAGAGGGCACTATCAGCAGGGGAGAGTTCACAGCATCCCTGCTCTACAGGTTTCTGCCACAGTTCTTCCCTTCCTGTACAGAGAGAGGCAGCAGAGGGCTGGGAGAGAGAACCGGGGCACAGGACATCTGAGGAAGGAGACTGGGGAGATAAGTGGCAGGAAGGAAACAGTACACCCAGTGAGGAGGAAAATGGGAGATGATGGAGTGCCCAAAGCATGAACAGAATGGGCAGTGAAGGGAGCTGTCCATCAGGGGGCACAGCAAATGGATTCCTGGATGCATAAAACCACTTTGTCTATGGAATGCTATTTTAGATGTCACAAATGGCATGGACTGGTTCCTTTGACAACCAGACCTCCACGGCCATATTTAGCTCTGTTTATGTAGAGTTTTGACATGCTGCTTTGGCTGGACATTTTTGGCCTGGGCACTTTTTGCACTAGGCTTCTTTAATTCATTCGACAGCTGGTAGTTACCTTTCTGACACTTACAATGTAAAACACATGTCTCCCTGCCCCCGAAAAAAAAATTGACACTGCTACCTGATAATGTGCCGTGATAATGTGCCGTGCCCAGAGATGTCCTGCTTCCCTAGATACCCTTCAGCCTTCACTTTTCTTCATCTAATTCTCCCACGTTGTTCTCATGTTCCCCTCATGTGTCTGTCTGAATTCACCTGTTGTCTCTTGTCTTTCACTTCAAGTGTTTGCAGTGTTGTTGTAGACCTGCTGGTCCCAGGATATTAGAAAGGCAAGGTGGGTGAGGTGATATCTTTCACTGGACCAAAGAAGTTGAGATTGCCTAGCCTACCTTGTCTCTCACTTAGATTGTAAACTCTTTGGGGTAGGGGCCATCTTTTTGCTCTGTGTTTGTACAGCACCTAGCACAATGGAGTCCTGGTCTAGATGGGGGGCTCGGAGGTATTACTGCAATACAAATACACTAATAAGACCTAGTCCACTACTGCTGTGTCACCAAGTTGGCTCCATTTCAGTTGCTCTAGATTAAGAAACTGTAATCCTATAAATGTTTCAACCGGCCCCACTTGTGGCTATATAAATAGCAAATTTCCTCACACAGTGTGTGTGTGCTGAGGACAGGTGGAGATAGAAGCTTTAAACTCAAGCAGCATTCTTCCAGTGCTCCCTACCAGTCACTCTGCCTCTCTGTTAGGAACATCACAAGTCCTTATCTGCTACCTTTGTACAGAATGAGGGTGGAAAAGGTTAAAAAAAAATCTGCCTGGTCATTTGACTAGACAAAGCTGTTCACACAGGGCACATTGTAACAGCTTCGGAGAACACATTGCCAGCTCCATGCTGCCTCACTTTGCACCAGAATCAAATCTATCACTGACAACCCGAGCCCTGGTTTAATTGCACCACTGGTGTGAGGGCATGATTGCAAGAAAGCCGGCAGCAAGGATGGTTAGAGAAATAAAGGAGCGGGATAGGGAACAAGTGACCCAGTGTGAAAATGAAGTCCGTTTTGCAGCTTAGAGAGAAACAGGCCTTTGTCAGGAAATGGCTCGGAGGGAATGAGCGATTGGTCTTTTCCATACACAGTGATTATTCTCCACATGACACTGTGTGCTAAGAGTTACTTAAGTTGACTAATAGGAATCCCTGACCTGCACAGTGTAAAGGATCAGTACAAAGGGGATACTCAAATGGCTCTGCACTGTAAATGAGGCTTTAGGCAAACATGGGATTTAACTGGATTCAAACTGTTAGCCTCATTTGCAGAATGAAAAGTCTTCTCTGCTTCTTTGTAGTGACACACAGACAACGCACAATCACGTGAGGTGATGTTTAAACACATAAACTAGCAGCTCATCCTTTGGAATCCACTTGATATAAACCAGCATGAGCAGAGTTAAGCAATTTCAAAGCAGAGTGAATGCGATTTTCACACCTATTCATTTTTAATTTATGTCCATTTGAAATCCGAGCACCCTCTATCACTAATTTGTTATGGCAATATTAATTAATGGTTTTGCTTCTCAGCAGTTGAATGCTGTTTACACTGAGTGAGATAGATTAGGAGGAGTATAAGATTAAAAAAACAATCTGGAAACTGCTCAGGTGCAGTTGGGGGTCACCTTGATGTTTCTGAAAAGAGCCCACTGCACTACAAAAGCCTACAAGTCTCCCACAGTTTCTCGACAGGGAATATACTGGGGTCTCACTATCGGGGACTTGGTAAGGCCGCGTCAGCATTTTTCACTATTAACTCCTGTTTTGGAATAGGAATAACAGTTTTAAAGAAAAAAAAAACCCAACCTTCAGGCTCCCATAAAAGTTGATAGTCCAAGGAGTGATCTTCATTTATGGGCCATAGGAGTCAAGACCAAGCACAATAGCAATAGCAGTGATTGAGAGAAAGGAAACAATGATTTTTTCATGAAATCTTTCCATTCTCATCCCATTTTGACTCAGCTGGGTGATTCAGTGGAACCTCTCTGATTGCTTGGACACCATGACTAACACACTCCCTGTAGATTCAGACTATTGATTGCTTTTATGTCCTGCCCTTAGGTGGAATGGCAACAGATTTAGCTTTGGCCCAGGTTAACAGATAAGGTTTAAGCCATTGCTGAGAATAGAGGCACACTTCAGTCTCTGTAGATACTTGGTAGGGCAGGCAGCTGCCAGGGTAAGTTAAGTCATAACTGCTCCTAAGAATTTCTGCTGCCATAATTTATTTATTCTGGTATTTAATTGTTTTGTCCGAGAACGGGCTGATCATGAACAACAGGACTACACTTCAGTGCTGTGACTAGGGAATCCGATCCTGACAGAGGACAAATCCCCACAACGCTGGTGGCCTCAATAGGCGTCCTGTACATGCAGCACCTAGCAGGATCAGGCCTTGAGGAAGGAGGATAGTACAGAGCGAAGAATGTGGCTCCAAAAGCTTTCCCCTAAGAGACTCCTTTTACATCGAAGAACCTTTGCTCATTTGTTCAGTGAGTGGCCAGAGAATGGCACAAATGTCAAAAGATTCTGCAACACCATTCAACTAAGTGCCTGGAAAGCTCTGATGTTTCCCTGCAAATACTGATAAAATATTGCAAACCAAACTTTTCCTGTTGCATCCCTCCATCCCCCAGTAATGGAATCTGTCTGTGCTCCCCCTCAGTTACTGTACAGTTGGCTTGGCAGAGGAGCTTGGGTTTAAGGAAAAGCTGGGGACAGAACTGGGGATGGAAGAGGAGCTAGGGCTAGAGGCAGAGCTGGCCCGGGGGCGGAGAGGGAATGAGGGCAGAGCTGGGGCTGGGGCTGGGGGTGGAGCAGAGTGGTGCTCCCTCCCCATCTCCAGTGGGGGCTGGCCCAGAACCTGCTGTGCACCCCCTGAAACCTTCTTCTGCACCCCCCTAGGTGGGTGCACCCCAGTTTGGGGACCACTGCACTAGGGGCAGCAGAATTGGGCTAGAAATAGCACAAGTACAGACTCACATGATATCTGTCACTTCCTGCTTCCAGTCAGGCTATAGACACAAAGGGCTCAAAAATCAAGGTCCCAGAGCAGTCGACAGCAGAATTTTGCTTGTAGTGCAGACACGCAAAAGTGGAATGCAGTGGGGGGAGGGCATTTATATTTGAATTTCACAAAATGTATGATTTTTTTGGTGACACCTATAGCTGATTCTTATTAGATCTGATCTGCTTTGCCCATCCCAAGGATCAAAGAGTCAGTTTTCTGATCTCCTGCCACTGTGCTAGCTCAATCAGAGCACACAGGTGTACCTCTGGGAGCTGGGACTTACACCCCCAGCTCGAAGAAGTGTAGATGTTACTTTAGAAGGGAGATGGGTTCAAACTGCTTGAAGAGACGGCTGAGCAATGGGAAAGATAGAACAGGATGGAGAGAACGATTGTACCTGTTTAACCAGCTCATGGGACAGCTGTTCCTGAACACACTCTTACTGTCAGTTGCCACCACTTCAGTTAACACAATAACCAGTTGTGCACAGCAAGGAAGAACACAGAGAAGGGTGAAGAAAGAGCAAATTCATGATCCTCCTGGACATATGAAGGTACCAGTGGATTTAGGGCCTGATCCAAAACTCAGTGAAGTCAATGGAAAGATTCCTATTGACTTCAGTGGGATTTGGATCAGGCATTTAGTGAACAGCATGAGTCACTGCTGGTAGACATGATTAGTGGGATGTCAGAAAAAAAAAATCACAGTGTACTAATGGCACCTTGAGCTGACATGTTGAATGCTGGCACTAAAAGTGCCTGACAGGCCTATTGGTGGCACAATATATAAGAATCCAAAAGAAAGTTTGACACAGAGAGTTCACTGACATCTTTTCATTACCATGTTTACTTCCAGAAGCACAGGAAGATTAAGCTGGGGCATGGAGTCGGTCTAAGGAAAGAAGAAAAGACACAAAAGGAAGATATACAATTCCTGAGCCATGAAAGATGTACAATCCTGGGGGACGCAGGGGAGATGTATTCTTCCTAAAAGTGTGTGTACGTGGGGGAGGGGGGGCATGAGGCTCTCCCTCTTCTGTGGCCCCACCCTGCCCCTCCTCTTCCCCTTGAGGCCCTACTCCCCGGCTGGGCTGGAGATCCCAGAACCCCCCCACCTGTCCCAGGGTGCAGGGAGGGCCGGAGAGCAGCCCCTGGCCAATGTTCCTGCCTCCTCTCCACCCAACCCTACACCCAGAGCAGTTGGAGGGTCCATGGCTCCTCACAGTTGCCCACACCGCTCTTACACCAACCTGGCTCTGACTTCCAGCCTGGCCAGGCGAGGGGCAGGGCCTCAGGAGCTGAATTGCTGCAGCCAGGCCAGGGGCGCCCCAGGCTGCTCATACCTGAGCTGGACTCCAGCTTCCAGCCTGGCCAGGGGGTGGGACTTCGGGGGAAAAAGGAGAGGCAGAGGGCCAGGCCTGTGGAAAAAAGTCCACTTTCAAAAGTGGGAGGGCCATGGCTCTTTGGCCCACACCAGTTCCGGTGCCCATGGCTGGAAGATGATTAGGGGACCAGCTACTTAGGGAATGGTAGACCTAGCTGGATAGACACACAGGGTAATGATGCAGGCTGGTGTCATTTCAGAACATGACAAATCAACTTCCTACCTCCTACGGAGTTGTTAGTACACAGCAGATATCTGCTGATAGTCCAGCAAAGTTCTCTGTGGGGAGCAAAGTAATCTACAGCCGGAAGCACAAAGGCATCTGGGATTATTCTTCACATTCTATTGACAAGAAGGAAACATCCTTGAAAAAGTATGGCTGGGCCCTGAGTTGATGGGTTAGAAAAGTAAACACTGTTATACATGTGATCAAAGGTGGTTAGTGTGTAGGAAATTGTGTAGGGGAAATTTGCTATGCATGTGAAGAATGGTAACTTTCCCAGTGATGTCAAATGGACGCAGTGTTAAACCAACACTGAGTGATTCTGAAAAACATACCCTAGGAGTCCATGTTGATGCTAGTCTTATCACTTGCTGCACCTGTGTGCAGAAGAGCCCCATGCCACTAGCCTGAGCACCGAAATCTGAGCAGCACTGAAGTACAGACTTTTCTTAATAAGAAGAGTGCTGTGAGGAAGATCCCACAGCAACTGTTTGCCAAGCGTTTTGAAAAGGACATGAAGCACTGTGTAAGCCCCATTATTTATGATGCTTATGGTGGTGGTGTTGTTTTCTATATTTATATTGCTGAAATAAAGTGATTCTTTCACATGGAGAGCCGGTATAAATTAGAAGGCACACTGGCATGGAAATCAAGGTCTATTTTGGAAAGCCCTTCTCATTTACTAATGCTAATGATAACAACTACTACTAATTTTCATTTATGTAGCTCTTGAGATTCTTAGAAGTATTTTGCAAAGTAACATTCTCATTTAATAAATCAGGAAACTGGCATCAAGTGGTAAACCAGCAGCAGATTGGAGAATGAAACTCAGTTCTCCTGATTCCCAACCTTCTGTTTTAACCTCTAGGCCACAACTCCTCCCTGGTTTCCTTTTGTAATGTAGACAATTTCATGTAGCACGGCATAGCATTCTCCATAGCATTAGTGAATGCAGGCAGTGGAATCTAGCACTGGTACAGTACAGCTATTGGTACAATTCTAAGCAATCACTCAGACCTCCTCCATATTCAGAAAACATCAGTTTTTATGAACCCAGAAAATCATACAAGTGTGAGAATATAGCCCCTTGATGGTCTTTGGCATGTGACAAGCCATCACAGTTTGAGTCACAAAATACAGGACACTGATCTATATATTGCCCATCGATCTCTATATTGCCACTACCTCCAAGAAACTTATGAATCTTTGCAATCCTCTCTCTGTTAGAAGCTTGACAACATGGCTGCTATCTAGATCTATATATCTATATAGATATATTTATATATACACACACATATCTCTATATACCTATTTATATATGTATATCTATCTATATATACACACACACATGTCTATCTATCAGCTTTGCCAGTGGCAGAATTGTCCAAAGATCAGGCTTGAGAAAGGCACATTCCTCGTCACTAGCAACTCTGCCGAATGGTATTCCTCTTGGGAAGTGTAACTTTATAGAAAAGAAACAAGATATCCCATTAGCTTTTACTGATGGTTCCCTTTCTTACAAGAATGTTGCATCATTACAAAAAGTACCTTCATTACGTGTGTCAATACAATAATTATCTCTGGTAAGCTGAAATGTTGACATTCCTTCTATTTTCTCTATGTTCATCTATTGCTCTTATGGAAAAGTCAGTAAATTGCTCCTAGTGATTTCCAGGTAAGCACATACAAAGGCCTTTGTGTTTGGCCTAAGGCTGTTTCTGTGAAGAAAGGGGTTGGCTGTAATATGGTATTTTCTATAACTGGAAAGAATGGTATATGCGATCATTCATGAACCACAGTGAGAACATTAACAATCACATTAATCTTAAGAATTCCTCCCATTTGGTAGCAGCTACCTGAGAACTCTCACCTGTGGCAAATGGTTACATTTACTCCTGCTGGGAATGTGACTGGGCAGCCGAATGTTAAAGAGGGCCTGCAGCGCAGCTTGTGCTGCTTGGCCTTTTGCCAGCTTCTTGCTACGTCCTGAGCCTTCAAATGTTCTCCCATCCACTCTCACTGCCATCACAAAACTCTTGATATGCTGCTTCTCCACAGTCTCCGAAAGGCAGACATACCTCAGTCCTGATCGCAGCTCATTGAGCAACACCACTGGGTTCTTTTCGCTCTCAGCTGTGGATGCCATCTTGTGCTTGTTTTGCTTAGCGTGGCCCATTAAATCCAATGTGTGGCAGAGTAACCTCCCATGCCGATAAGCAGTAGAAAGCAATTCATTGTTAACCGGGTTATAGACCGAAAAGTCCTCACTGTGTGCAGACGGTTCAAACTCCTTGAACAGAGTATCTGGAAAGTCTGCCTGGTCAGATGTAAAGTCAGTGGATGGGTTAAAACAGTTCCCCATGGCAAAGTGAGCTTGACATGCATTTGGGAACTGAACAAAAGACTTCAGTGCTAGTTCTGCGGCTCGCATTTTAGCCTTCTTTTTTGTGGGTCCTGTACCTTCAAATGTAAGCCCGTTTACTTCTACGGCAACAGCAAAGACTGGAGCATGAACGGGGCCTGTTTGGGAAACCATTTTGTATTGTAAACCTGGTTTAAGTTCATGTAGTTGTACCAGGGCATTCTTTGGTGTCACTGACCATGAGACTTTCTTCCAGATGAGTTGGAATTTGCAAAAATGGCCATTGTTGCCTTCCTCTAAAGGTCTTTTCCTTTTAATGCTAGGTGTGCCCACTCTTGACCTGTCACTAGAGGATATCGGATGATCCTCCAGGTTGCCAACATTTCGGTTTTCCTTTACTTCTGCACTGCTGGTACCTGTCAGTAAACAAACAGAAAACCCCACATTACTGTTGCCATCAAGAAATCTAACGTCAGGCTAGAGCTGGAAGAACAGTATGAAAAAAGATTCACAGATATTTTCATGAATAAGCACGGCCCGTTCATTGGACTGATATTTGTAGGGTCGTATTAATAATTCTTCATGAGTATTTGGATGGTGACTGGTTTACCTATTACAATATTGATGAATTCCTAGAATGTCATGAATGATTACTGGTCCAGGAACTCCTTCCTGCTGTGTACTAGTCACAGACTCTTGTTAAAAAAGTTTGTGTTATCCAATGACGGAGCACAAATGTTACTTAAATGAACACTCAAAATGGATAATTAATAGTAAAAGTGAATAGTTTGTAAAGAGCCCCTGTGCTGAAATCTGTTCACATTAGCCATGTAGGCCAATGCTTACAACAGCAAACATGCTGCTACAAATCAGAATTGATTCACAAACAGAAAAATGGACAAATTCATTGAATAATTTATTTTCAGTGAATAAACTGATCAGCTCTAGCCACAACACTGATCTTTGTATTACCTACATCACAAACTCAGCCTAAGAGATGATCAAACATCCTTTCCCAGTGTTTGGGGCTATAATTTGTTAGAGTCTATTCTCTGGGGCTAAGATCCTTGTTTTAATAAGTGAGATTTTTTCCTGTCAAATTCAATCACAGGTACTTTTTGCTACTGCAACAGCAATAACTAATAATGCAAAAATATTAGATCAGTGCAAATCAGGCTTGGAGAAACCAGAGCTGCACGAGGGCCGTAATTACTGATGTAAAGGATGAGTTATGTCAAAGAAAAGCGATAGGAAAGAGCTCCTACAATGAGGCAATGGGGCAGGAGGAAGACAGAGGGAGCATGTTCTAACAGCAGCGCTAACGAACCACATTCAGATCTCAGTTACGCTCATGCATCGCTGCTGACCTCAATGGAGTAGTACAGTGTAACTGAGAACTAAGTCTGAGCCAACCATGTTTAAGCATCCTTGGGGCTTGGTCAGTGGCAAACTGAAAAAAATGAGCAACAACGAAAAGCATATTGCTCTGACTCAAAGCTAATCACTGTACTACTATCATCTCTGACTTGTACATTTATATTTATTCCCTTCTTATTCCTCTAGGAGTCAAAATGTAGAGGGCCATATTCTCTGGTCCAATCGAAGTTTGCTTGGAGCAGCTATCCACCTGCCAGTCTGATCCCTGACACAAAGCAGAGCATCTCTATGCCTGGCTGCCTACATTTCGTCAGCTGTGATTCATGGGGAATCTGCATAAGGACCAGGCTCAGTTACAGTCCCTGTGTGCAGGGGAGTGCAGAGACCGCTCCCTCCTGATTCCCCTCGGTGCACAACAGCCCCAAAGGAGTGTGGCCACGATGCTGTCTCCCCCTAAACTCTGCACCACAGCACTGTGAGGCTGTGCAGGGGCATGGGAAGCTAGGTAAGGGCAGGAGGAGCTTTTGCTGAAGCATTGCAACTTTGCACTGCTCCCAGCTCCGCTGGGCCTTGCAGACACATATGAGCCCTCAGAGAATTCCAGAGGAACTGGATTGCAGTTATTTGACACCTGCAACTTCCCCAACAGTGTATGAAGTGTCTGCTTCGTATTCCAAACAGCCATGGGTCAACTCCTGGTATTTGGTTAAACACTGAGCAACTTCTTCCATCAAAAGCAATAAGGTCCTGATCCTGCAGGTTGTTCTGTGAGGGTGGATGCCTGTGTGGGGAACCACCGGGTATGCCTCCAGCGCAGTTACATACCCATGACTGTCCTGTGTCAGCTGACTCAGGCTCGGGGGACTTGGGCTCATCGGACTGTTTATTTGCATTATAGGCATTTGGGCTCATGCTGGAACCTGGGCTCTGGGACTCTTCCCCCTAGTGGGGCTCCTGAACCCATAAGTCTACACCACAGTTAAACAGCCCTTTAGGCTCTCAGGGCTTGGGCTGAGTCAGTTGATGCAGGCTAGCCATGGGTTTTTAGTTGCAGCATAGACATACCCACTGAGACCAATGGGACTTACTGTGCATGCTGGGGTCCCTATGTGCACAACATCTTGCAACACTCAGATTGCAGCTCAGCAAAGCAGTTCAGCAAACATGCTAAACTTCAAGCCTATGTTTAAGTCTCATTAAAGTCATAGGGTGCTTAAGTGCATTTCTTAGTAGGGATGGGCATGGGCTGGTAAATCAGGGCCTTAATGATTAGCTCATTTTTTACTTTCTAAAGTAAAAACAAAAGAAGCCAAATTAGAAAAAGAAAAATCTTGCCAGATAAAGTTCAACCATATAAAATATGATAGCTATAAAAACAGCCTCACTGGAAATGAGCCACTGAAAAGGTCATGTTAATAAGACATGATCAGATATAACTTGGTCTCTTCTCCTAGGGTTCAGACCCATTTATGGGAGCTCTGAATTGGAATGGGGAACAAGTCAGTCTTAACTGTATCTTATTTTCCTGGGCCATTGAAATAGCCAACCATTTCTACCATGGCTAGTTTTCCTACCTTTCTACCTTCCTAAGGCTGAACTATCCTTCTTTGAAGATCACTTCTTATTTAAAAGGTGTGAAACATTTTGCCTCAGATATGCTTTTCGAAGGGAAGTAGGGTTGGTCTGATATTTAATATCTCTTCTCTCTCTTAATAGGGTTTTTATAGACCCAATTATTGTACATAATAATATTGAAGCCAGGAGGCATGAAAAGAAAGATATCTTTTGTTTCATACTATATACAAGTTTGAAAAGAATTTGTATTTATTATGCCCCACTTACTAGGAAAATTCAGAGCATTATTTGTATTTATAATTCATATTGTCTTTTACCATCGGGTTTTTTTTAAATTTTATAATCCTTGCTCCATGGGTTTGTGAACAGAGATAATTTGTCCTTCACCTTCACAAACACAATGAACCAAAAATAAACTTTCCCTCTGTGCCCTAAAAGTTTTGTCTCTGGCAGTATCTATCTTGGGTTGTGAGTTGATTGTGGAGTAATGGGCTATGATATTTTTTTCACCAATGCAACTAGACAAGTGCAGCAATGCCAGTGCAAACTCTCAGTGTAGTTGTGTGACAGCAGTGTGAGATGGTGCTGGCACCAAAAATGATTGGAGTGATTTATATTAGCACAGTCCACAGACCTTGTTTAGCACTGGTGCAGTATGTCGACCTTATGGGCCAACACTGAAGTAACTGGTGATGCAGATTACCTTAGGCCAGATAAACCTTAAATCATACATAGGGCCTGATCCTGAAATTCCAGTTAATAGCTAAATTCCCCATTGCTTTTAAAGGGAGCAGAATCAGGCCAGTTGTCATTCATGTCATATAAATTAGTGGGCACTTAAATTCAATCAGAAAGTTCCTTTATTTCTCAAAAAGGAGCAAAGCTTCTAAGAAAGATCATATGCCTGATGGACTTGCATGACATCCAGCAGTAGTTGGATAAAGCTAAATTACTTTATACTTTCAGGTACCTTTGAAATAGGAGATCTTTGAAATGTGGCTTTCATGAGACCTCTGTGCAGCAGACACAAAATTACATCTCTAATGGTGGCACATGTACTTCTCTTGTGAAAATCAGACAAAGCAGGTAAATGACACCAAACTACATTAGATAAATACTGTAAGCAGCCATAATAGAACAATCACAAGCAATTTTAGAAATGAAGAGCACTAAAAGGAAAGGGGCAAGTCAGAGGTTGCACATGAGGAAAAATGCAAAACAGTGGATCATTTTCACTCTTGTTATCTCTCAGAATGACTTGGCTCTTCAGTCTCCAAAATACATTATCTATATTTGATAAAAAAAATTATAATCGAATATAGTGCTCCTAAGTTGAAAGGTTTGCAACATAATGAAATTATATGTTTTTGGAAAAGGAGAAAAAAAAATTACAGATTTATAGTAAAAAAATTACTTTATTCTGTAAGATAAAAAAAATCTGATTTTGCCTTGTAAAATCCCCTCAGATAACTTTACTCATCATTCTTTCTTCAGACTGCACAAGCAAGTGAAGGCCTTTATCCTTTATATGGCAATCTTTTTTTTGCTACAACAGTGAATGGGAGAAAAGAGAGCACTTATCAAATTTATTTATTTGTGCATTTTCCCCCCTCACTCTTCTGTATCTCATTTAATTTCTCTCTCCTTTCTGGTCATTATGCACAGTAGAGTTAACCTGGAGAAGTCTGCATCATCAAGAGCTTTTCAGAACTATAATGCATCACTAATAATGACACTGCCTATGTCTCTGGGTCATAAGGGCTCTGAAGAACTAGCCATCCGATACTCCACGCTACATTTGAAGAGATAATATTGTTCCTGTTGAAGGTTATTCTGCTGCCAAACTTTTTGTGTGTGTGGGGGCAGGGGGAAGGAGAGGAAATGTGGCAGCTTCACTATGGCAAACATCTTCTAAAAACAAATCACAACAAGTAAACATCTGAGATAATTGCAAGGTATCTATTATATCAAGATCTAAGGAATAAGGAATAATTGCCTAGGTACAAAAGAGTCACAAGGCAATATTATCTTTAGAAATGTTTAGGAATCCCAAGATTGCTACTGTTGCATTTTAACCAGTGAAAGTTCTGCTGAAAGTTAAGTTTCTGCTGCCTGCACTTAAATATCTGCCCCCCATTTGACCTCCTCACAAAGAGCACATTATTTGCTGTCCATCTCCATTGTATTGACCACAGAGGGTAAAGGGATTCACCTCCAACATTTCTGACATACTTGAAAATGAGGCATTTCACAGCAAAAACAATAGGTTCGATTTGGAGGTCAAACTCAGGAGACCTGTATTCCAGGCAACTAGTATATCAACAGCACTGTAGGACAATCTCCCCAGCCAACCAACCAACCTTTTCATAAACTACCAAATCTCAAAAAAAGAAACAGGAATTCTTTTGCTGGAGATTTGCAGAAATCAATTATATTCAGATCCATATTCTTGAAGTTGGCATAATAAATTTGTAGCTAGTAGTAGAAATCAAAACCACACACACTTTTAATTACCAATATATGATGAATTATGCTTAAGAGGAAAAATAAATTTCTGTTCTCTTTGTTGACAATGAAATCCTTCCTGTTAACTTACAAAGTGTAGGTGGTTTAAAACCATATTATAATTCACCCCAAAGGATATTATAACAATACACTGTAGAATGGCTGCATTTACAGTTAAAAAAATCCTTTTAAAAGTCTCCTTTTGTTTCCCCGACAAGTGTGCCAGATTTTTGCTTAAAATTAAAGCTGAGAATCAGGGCCGGCTCTACGTTTTTTGCTGCCCCAAACAACAACAAAAAAAGGGTGGACGGAATGCCACCCCTTAAGGTATGGCGCTCCACTTCCTTTGGGCCGGAGTGGAGCGCTGCCCCAAGGTTGGCCGGAATGCCACCCCTTAAGGTATGCCACCCTAGGCACCTGCTTTATTTGCTGGTGCCTGGAGCTGGCCCTGCTGAGAATTTATGGAGGAACTTATGAAAAGTGAATGTTGCTTCCTTTTGGACCTCCATACTGAAAATTTCCTACCCCTGTGTCATCTATTGTCTGTAATAACTATAACATACATAAGCACTAGCACAGTTCTTACCAATTAGGGAATTTATTTACATAACTTTTGGCCCTGAACCAGTGCAGCATTTAGGCTCTGACTCAGGAAAGCATCCCTGTTCAGAATAGCACTTAAGCACATACATAACGTTAAATGTGTACTTAAGTGCTGTTCTGAAGATAGCTGGGCATAGGTCCTTGCTTAAGTGCTTTCAAGAATCAGGGCCTAAATACATACTCAGCTTTAAGCTCATGAGAAAGGCTACTGAAGTCAATGGCTAAAATTTTCAAAAGTGACCAGCGATTTTGGTTCCTCCATGTTATGCTGCTTGAGATGCTTTAAAGGTGCCTGATTTTCAAAGGATGGTGCTTGGCATTTTCTGGTGATCAGATTCCCTTAAGGTGTCTCAAATTGGGCATCCAAAAAATGGAGAGACTCCAAATCACTAGACACTTCTGAGAATCTTGGCCAGTATGCTCATAGTTAAATATGTGCTTCAGTGTCCTTCAGGCCTCTAGTGTCTGCACAATCACCAAAAATATATATGTATCACGGTCTTACAGGGCTTGATTGAACAGGAAAAGTATCCATTGCTGCTTCCACAGAGAAGGTCTGTGTATCTCTATGACTAAAACCAAAAAGCTAGCTCCTTGATCCAGGATAATGGCATTACGTTGGTACAGCCATTGAAGACTTCCCTTTTCCCAGAGGCAAGATCACACGGTGCGTAGCCTGGCTACCACAGATGACATTGGCATCTGGCTTATGGAATGATGTTGTAGAATGGACTTTTGCCATAAGGTTTCAGATGAATTCTTCCTTTGGGACTGATGTTCAGTCCAGCAGAGATGGCATTTTAAAGGAGCCAAGTGGCCTGAAGATGTTTTTCTATCAGGTTGTTTTACCCATTGAGCCAAAATAAGAGTACCTATACACAGATTTGTACCAGTTTTAAGACATGGTTTGTTAAACTGGTTCAAGTTTATGTGTAAACGAGGCCCAAATGGATGTGGATTCTTTTTGGATCTGATGCAATTCCTACTGAAGCCAATGGGAATCTTTCCACTGACTGCAACAGCATCTGGATTGGATCGAGCAGTCTGGTACAGCCCATGGATATTAGGAGTAAAAGAGCCATAATGGGCAAGCCAGACCACCACCGTACATCCTGCAAGATAGATTTATTTCTTCCTAAAACATCCCCCTCCCCGAGCCATTTAGTGAAAGTACTGACACAATATAAAACCTCCTATTCAGAACAAGTCACTAAGTTCATTTGGCAGCTCTTTGATTGGGGTAGGTGAGATTTATTTTCCTAGCAGTAAATGGTGTGTAATTCATACAAATACACAACACTGTTGTCATTGCCAACATCATTAGAGGATATTGTAACCAGGAGAGGACTAGTGTGTGATGCCCACTAACAAGATGAAATCTGTTATTTCTCTTTCAGGAAGCAAAGCTTATGTTGTCCATAATATCAGCTTTAAAGCCAGTGCAACTGCAAGCAGGCCTGGGTACTGCCCAGGAATAAGAAAATGGGGTTTAAGTGTTTGGCTTGTACAAATTTACTAAGTTATTCAAAAATAAGTGAGTAGCACATTTAGGAAACGTTCCACAGGAGATTCCTGCAGCAGCTCGTCATGTTCATAATATGTTTTCTGTGTGCATGTCTCATACAGCATTGCAGAAATATAGCCTCCTTAGGGCCAGGATTTAAAGGCTTTTCTAGACTTTTTGGCCTTTGCTAGTTTCTATTTTACCTGCCAGTCAAGATGCTAACAACAGTCAGCAAGCACACTATAATGTACATGGGTTACTCAGCAGTGCGCAATAAAGCGTCATATTCCTTCAGTAAATATTCTGGTCCATGCCGCCTCGTGTCCAAAGCATGGCAGATTAGCTACACTACGGAGAATCATCCATTTTCTCCACCCGGGTTATAATGGGGCAACGCTGGAAGAAGTACTCATCTAAAAGGCAAAGAGGTGTTCATTTTGTTTGGAAAGCTTCCCTCTCTGTTTTATGTGCCTCGAAATATGTTACAATGGGAAGGCTGGAGGATGTGCAGTAATCCCTGCTAGGTGTTCAACACAAAGAGCAGGTTAAGGTTATTCAGTTCTCCACCCAGCCTCATTCACATTTTAATTTCTTCACTTCACCTTCAGTGCCTACTGGCTGCTGACATTCTTATATTTAAACATATTCAAACTTATATGTTTGTTTACTTGTCGGTTCGCCAACTGCAACTCATTGGTACAACATATTTCAGCACCACCAAGCAGGAGCAAGAGTAGCTCTTGGACAACCATGTAACCAGCACTTCAGCTGAATCTAGTTAACCCAAATCTAGTGAATGATTCCCATTCAATTAGACTTGGATTTTTTTTCTCCAGGTAATATTAACCAAGAGAAAAGGAGAGGGCAATGTTTCAAACAAAGGCCTGAGCGTGGAGGCCGGGGGAGGGGAACAGAGCCAGTCAATGGAGTGTTTTCCTTTAGGGATAATGCATACAAGAATAAAGCAAAATAAGTATAAACAGAAAAAACAAAGAAACTTCCCAGTCCCATGACCTAGCACTGCCTTCCCATAGGAATTGTCTCCCATCCCTACACAGTCAATAGATAGCACTTCCCTCAGCATCTGTGCAAGAAGTAAGAAGCTGAGCTGAGGTTAACCCCATCTTCATTGGGGACCAGGTCATGCCTCATGCACCAGGGAAGTTTGCACTGAACGGAGGATTGGTCTTAGCGGTTGCATATTTGCTAAATCACTTGGCTCCCAGAACTACCCGCACTCTACAGTTCTTTCAATTCACCTTATCATGCATCGCTACATGAAGAAGAGAGGTTGCTTACTTAAATTGTCTTCATCTTCCATATTAGCCACACCAGGACTTAAATACTTGAAGGGAGCGATGAAGGTTGACAATATGCTTACTTTTTCTGGAACAAAAGAAAAAAAAAAAGATGTATACTTATAAAATCAGGGTTTCACCAAAGCCCAAAACATTCAGATTTTTATCGTATTCTTTCCTCATATTTGGCTGTTTGGCAAGTTTGGCTGTTTGTTTTCATAGAATTATAGAACTGTAGGACTAGAAGGGACCTCTAGAGGTTTTCTAGTCCAGTCCCCTGCACTCAAGGCAGGACTAAGTATTATCTAGATCAGGCGCCTCAAACATGCGTCCTGCCAAGCCCTTTCCTGCGGCCTGTGATGCTCCACCTGATCCCCAACTGTCCCCCCCCAAGCTCCCTGCAGACCCCCTGCCAAGCTCCCCATGCCCCCCCCACCTTCGCTCCACCACGTGTTTCTCACCTGTGCGCTGCTTCCCGCTGCTCCGCTTACCGCCAGTTCTTTGGCGGCTTAGCGGTTTCTGGGAGGGAGGGGCCAGGAGCGGGAAGTCTCATGCACAGGGGAGAAGTGGGAGAAAAGGGTGGGGATTTGGGGAAGGGGTTGGACTAGGAGTGGGGAGGGGGCAGAGTTGGGGTGAGAACTTTGAAGAAGGGGTTGAACTAGGGGAGGAAAAGGGGGCAGAGTTGGGGTGGGAACTTTGTGGAAAGGGTTTGAAGGGGACAGGGAAGGGGTTGGAAGAGGCGAAGCAAGAGTGGAGTGTGAGTGCAGCCCAGTCCAGGAGGGTGCTTTAATAGAAGTAAATCTAAGTTCCTGTTTGGTCCTTTGAGTGAGGTGCATTATTAAGTGAATATATTTTATTAAAATTGCTTGGAAATGACTTCATCAAAAAAAAAGAACATTCATAGAAGAAAAGAGAGTTTTCCAAGACAAATGGGAGAATTCATATTTTTTCACAGAGGTAAAAGATAAAATTCAATGCCTTATTTGTCAGCAAATGATTGCTGTTCCCAAGGAGTATAATGTGCGTTGGCACTACAACTTGATGCACTGTGAAAAATATTTTTTACTATACTTTTGTATCGTTGTACATGTAACCCTGAGGCTGAGTATGAGGCTCAGATTTGTTAGGTGATGGAAATAAGATGAGGAAGACTTTGTAGCACCTTAGAGACTAACCAGTTTATTTCAGCATAAGCTTTTGTGGGCTATAGCTTACGCTGAAATAAACTGGTTAGTCTCTAAGGTGCTACAAAGTCTTCCTCGTCTTATTTACGGATACAGACTAACATGGCTGCTAATCTTAAACCTTAGGTGATGGAGTAGTTCACCTAAGACAGGGGTCTCAAATGCGTGACCCGCAGGGTTATTTTCTGTGGCCAGCAAGGCTCCCCATGCCCCTTCTCTCCCCCTACTTAATTTCCTGCAGCCGCTAAGCTCCCCGTGCCTCCCTGCCGCCTCCCTGCTTACCTCCAGGTGTTTAGCACTTTCCAGGAGAGAGAGGGGAGGAGCAGGGCATGGGTGGGACCTCATGGAAGGGGGTGGGTGGGGGCAGGGCCGGGGTGGGACCTCATGGAAGGGGGTGGGGGGGGGCTGGGGGCAGCGAGGGGGGCATGTCAGTGATGCGGCCCTCGGGCCAATGAACTAGTCCTCATGTGGCCCTCATGGTCATTTGAGTTTGAGACCCCTGATCTAGATCATCCCTGACTGGAGTTTGTCTAACCTGCTCTTAAGAATCTCCAATGGTGGAGATTCCACAATGTCCTTAGGTGATTTATTCCAGTGCAGAACTTCCCCTACAGTTAGGAAGTTTTTCCTAATGTCTAACCCAGGGATCGGCACTTGTGGCACGTGGCAAGGCAGGGTAAGCACCCTTAGCAGGCCCCGCCAGTTTGTTTACTTGTTGGTTTGCCAACTGCAGCTCCCACTGGCCCCAGTTCACTGTCCTGGTCCAAGGGAGGCTGCGGGAAGTGGCGCAGTACTGGCTGCCACTTCCTGCAGCCCCCATTGGACCGGGACAGCGAACTGCTGCCAGTGGGAGCCGGGGTCAGTGAAACGCAAGGTAAACAAAGCAGCAGGGCCCGCTAAGGGTGCTTACCCTGCGGTCCCGCGTGCCAAGATTACCGATCCCTGGTCTAACCTAAACCACCCTTGCTGCCGTTTAAGGTAATAGCTTCTTGCCCTACCCTCAGAAGATGAAGCTCAGTAAAGTCAGTGTTGTTTTGTAAGCAGAGTCCGTGAGTTTGCTCTTCCTCTGGGACTATTTGATTGAGGTTCTACTGAAATAGGATCTTTATTCAAATTTGCCAGCAACGTAATTCTCCAAAGAGGATTGGCTGAGGTAGCACTTGCCTTGTATGTAGATATAATGCTGCTAGAGATTATTGTGAAACAGTTTTCATTGTGACTTTCACCATTCTATGGTGATTAAAGGAGATTGGGAGTTGGGACGGAGGGCTGCTATTATTTCTCCCTGGAGAAAACAAAACAGTTAATGGGAGTCAGTTGCAGGAATAGGATTAGAAGAATTGCCATAATTGGATCAAACCATTAGTTCATCTAGTCTAGTTTCCCATTTCTGACACTGGCTAATAGCGGCTGCTTCAGAGGAGGTAGGTTTCAAGAGCCTGCTAAAGGAAGTTACAGAATGACCTACCTACAGGGAAATTTTCTTACTGAGAAGTTGACTCATGCCCGGATGCATGAAGGTTTATATTTCTTCCCCAAATATGTTTTTTTGTTTTTTATTATTCCTTCCAGTTGTGATTCTGGATGTTCCTGTTATCCAAACAAACATCCAGACCTTGTCTGAATCCTGCTAACCCCCTTAGTCTCATTTATACCAACTGCTATCACTGCCAACATCATCATATAATCCCATTTATAAATGTGTCAAGCTCCATCTTAAAACTATGATTACCGGGCACTTTCAATAAAAACAGCATTGCTATGCTGAGAATCTCTCTCTCTATCTGTATATTGGGAAAGAACTTTTACTAACAGAGATACATTAAACCTGATTACATTGCAGATGTGTATGCTATTTAGTCAAACATATATCAAAGCTTATTATTCACTGAAGCTAGACACCATGTTGGGCTGTTTTACTTATATCTTGTACCATATTATTTTGAAATTCACCAAAAACTGAATAATGAATTACTTCATCGAAGTAGGCCTGGAAAATAGTTTTGAATGTGAACTTCTCTTTCAGGAGGAAACATTTCATAAACTTTTATTTGTTTTAGTACAAGTTTTCCTGAAACATATGGCTAATAATTTAAGATATGATTCCTTGTTTAGCTATCATTCCACAGTGTATTCTAACATAGAAGTCTGTTTAAACTCATTCTGTTTCAAGAGTGTATCTGTTGGCTTGTCAGCCTTGTTTTGTTTGGGTTTGCAAACAATCCTGTCTCATCTTAAAGGGTGTAATCAGACTCTAAAATAAACTGCATATAGACATTTGTAATTAGCAAAGCACAACTCAACTATAAGTACAAGATGACTGTTCTTTCTTGCGTAAGTGCACTAAACAGTATCTCCACATAACAATTTTTAGTCCATGAACCTTTTAGCCTATGTTAATTTATAGTTTATAATGAAACAGCCGGCTTGAATTGTAATTTCATTCCGGGATTGCAATGATGTGATGAAGTGAGAGAATAAAGGTCATATGCTTTAGCCAAGAAACTTCCCCAAATGAAATAACTTGTGCTGAGGTGTTACTCTGCTTTGTGATGTCAGGGAGAAATGCGATGCTTCTGTAACACACTCGCTTACTGTATACGATCATGTCCCTCTTTCTGGTGCCTGACCCCGGTGAAGCTAAATCATGCTGGCATTCACACCTAAGTCAAGTGAGTAACTTCTTTAGCTCAAGAGGTAATGGCTTGTGCTTTCTGCAGCTGAACCAAAGCCCATTTGTGCTGAATTCTCTGATTTAATCTCCAGCAATGAGTGTGGTGCTGTGTATATGAAGATATGGTTCATTATAAAACACATCCTGCTGGGATTTAACTCTGGTGGACCTCAGACATTCAGGACCAGCTTGCCTAATAGAAAGGATGGCATACACTAAATCAAAGTGCCCCCACTGAGAATAAAGGCTGCTTCTTACTCACAGCTAATGGAGTTACTCCTTTAGCTCAGGTAGTAAGGGCATGTGACATTGAGGTTGAAGATTCTAGGGTTTAGCCTTACTAAAGTCAATCTGGCCAAATTATAGGCCCCATGTCTAACCTAGAATGCTAGCTTCTGTGACGCTGCATTCCTGAAGCTGCAGCCCCTTTAGCCTGTAACTTTGAATCTCTGCTTCATTATTATTTGTATTGCAACAGCATGTAGGGGCTCCAGTCACAGAGTAGGACCCCACTGTCCTAGGCGCCATCCAACTGCACCGACTAATTCATTCATTGCATTTATATAAGGGTTAAGTATCATTTTCTAATGCATTATTATTACACGGGACAGCATTCTGTGACACCTCTTTTGCCCAAGCATTTTTTTGGCTGATGGGCCTGATTTATAATTTGACTTGAAATTCCACATTTTATTTGAATGGGTTTCTAATATTTCCCCCCGCAAAGATCTTTCTTGTTTCTTCACTTTTGCATGGCGGAGAACAGAGGCTTACTGCAGTGGTTTCTGACAATGCCACCAATCTTAGAACTGCAGATCAGAATGGAAGGATTAATTATGTCGCAGATACAACTTGGCCCCAATTTACACAGGAATATGGCTCAATCAATACAGATGATAAAGATTAGAATGTAGGATTTCAACCCATTGGCTGAGGAACGGAAGATTTACTGTGTGTGAAAAAGCAGAAGGGGAGGTTTCTTGAATGAAAGATGTAAGAAGGGAAGGTTGTTATGTGCACCTAATGCAGACAAATTACTCAGTCTGTGGAGGAGGAGAAGACGGATGGCAGGGTAATTAAACTGAGGTGCTTACAGGGAAATAATCTGTTTGGAGATATATCTAAAGGTATGATCATGCACTTCCTTCTCTTGTAAGTTATTGTCTATTACCATATATGTGCCTTGTAACACTAATTTAGGTTTATCGTCAATGGCTAAATTCAGTATTATTCTTGTTTACTGTTTCTAAACAAGATTAGGGGAACTGGGCATTCACACTTTTAAGTCCTCATATATTTTAATGTCCATCACAATTAGTCTTATCTCTGGCAGTTTGAAGAAACCTCATGAATAAGAATAAAGGAGGCTGCTGGATCTGAAAAAGTACTGTAGCTCCCCAGAGAAATACCATTAAAGCTTCCTATCTTTTCCCACTTTCTTCTGCTCTTACACGTCCTTTCAAAGGGAGACTCAAGACCTGCCAGTACAAAATCCGAGCTACTATTTTTGCTTTCTGTTTGTCTGTAAAGCTGATGTAATTCTTTAGATTTGAAAGGAAAAATGAAAACTGTAACGTTCCTTTAGTCAAAGAACAAAATCGGAACTCAGCCCCAGCAACTGAACATTCACGAGAGTTCATAAAATGTAGGGTGACCAGATCACAACACTGAAATATCGGGGCACATTGGGGTGCTGTCAGCCATGCCCACAGTCCACTCCCACTCCTCCCAGTCTCTGTCCCTGCTCTGCCCTAGGTCCTGTCTCCCCTCCCCAGCTTGGCTCCCCCGCCACCACGCCCATTCTCATCTTCCAGCCCACTGCCGGCTTGCTGCATCCTTCTTCAGTTCCCTACCCAATACTCAGTTCTTCACCCTCCCTGCCTGCCACTTGCCTTTTCACCCCTACTGCCGCTAGCCTACAGCGCCAACTTGCCCTCTGCTGGGTGGGTGCTTGCCCACCCATGCACCACCCTTGCTCCCCTTTCCACACCTTTCCCACAAGTCCCCGCCCCTACCCTGCCTCTTCTTCACCTCTTTCCCTGAGCCACTCCTCCTGCTACCTCCCGGAAAGTCCAAACTGCGCCAAACAGCTATTAGGCAGCAGGAAGCGCTGGGAGGGAGAAGGAGCGGGGACACAGCATGCTGGGGGAGGAGAGGGAGGCAAGGAACGGGGAGGTCGCCACCTCCTTACCTGAATATCAGGACAACTGATGTCCCGATCGTACATCGATCAGGATGGGGGACAAAGGGTTAAATAGTGGGACAGTCCCTATTTTATCGGGACATCTGGTCACCCTAATTAAATAAGCTATTATTTACCTGCATTAGAATAAAGCCTAGAAGACCCTTGTTATGAGTCGGGTGAAACCTTGTTATGAGTTGAGTCAAAACCTTATTGAGATTGATAGGTGTGACCTCACCCTTCAATTAACATAACTTTAAGGGTAAATAGCCATATAGACATATCCAATGTGAGCTTGAGGAAAGCTAGGGAGAGAACTTTTGGGTCTGTTGGCTAAAGAGGCTTGAGACTTTAAGCTTTTGTTCTTGGTTCCTCCTGCATTTGAAAAAGCAGGACTCTGTACATGCCTTATAAATAAAAACAAGATTCCATCAAAGAAATTTCTAGACTGAATCCATTTTTACTTCAAAATGGAACATCCCTATGGCCCCAAATTTTGACTGGCTGCTCAAGTGAAACAGGGGCAACCCCAGAAATGAAATTAGGGTCCCATTGTGCTAGGGATTGGACAGACACAGTAAGATACAGTCCCTGCCCCAAAGCGTTTATAATGAAAATAGACAAGAGAGACAAAGGGTGGGAGGGGAAATGCAGGCACAAGTGGTAACAGGACTTGCCCCCTGTCACACAGGATGTCTGCCTAGATCCAGTCTGCTGTCTGACCCACAAACCATCCTTCCACATAAAGCCAAATGACTTAAGTTCCTGTCCAGTACTTTTACCACACTACCATCTGTCTTCTTAATATAAATCCCATGTGCATGCAAGAGGGAAGAAAAAACAAAAAACTAACAAACCAAACCAGGAAAACTATTTGGAAAAAGAAGCAGATTTCAATTTCCTCAGATTTCTTGGGAGATATTTCTCAACAGCAGCAATTAATTTTTAAAAAAAATCATGCAAACTATTTTGACAATATCCTTTTAAATTACAAAAACAAGCCAAAAACTATAAGCCAACTTTTTTTGCTCATTTGAAAAAGAACAGCATTTAATCCAAACATTTCATCTGATCTTCATGTATCACAGAGGGCTGCCAAACTTCTGCTAGATTCTGCCCTTTTGCAACGTGGCTTTTGCTCTATGGTTTATCAGTCCCTACTTCATAAATACAGGCTTAGTGCTGGGCCAATAAAAGGGGGTTAGAGTTATATAGAGGTGCAAAGATTGTTATCTGGATAACACAAAGGATAAGGCATGGTTGACTGGTGTGCATTAGAGATTCCATCTTTGCTAGCACTGGCTGGACATTTTAGGGAAATATTTTAGAGTAGATACAGTCAGAGATGTATAATAGGCATAGGCGTGTGCACAGGGTGTGCTGGGTGTGACCAGGCACACCCTAATGTCTCAAAAAAAAAAGTGGCTTTCAATGCAGAGTGCAGCACCTTTAAAGCAAATAAATAAATAAAATTCCCTGGGTGCACACCCTAATGAAATGTGCTGTGCACGCCTATGATAATAGGCTGTGCTTTAGTGATTCAACCCACATTTGGTCAGATTCCATTCGAACCATATAGAATGATGTGTGGACTTCAAGAGCTTCCTTTTTTCTGCATGATATTGTATTAGTTGATCAAAAAGTTGGTTCCAGGGTATCATTCATACGCGTATCACAGCCCCACTCTTAGAGGGCATCACACAATATGGCATGTGTGATGCTGGCAGATCAAGTGCCAGCTCTTGCCAAGGCTGAAGGCGCCAGCTGAGCACTGACCAATTATAGCTGGAAGCCAGACCAGCTCACCTGTATGTAAATATTGTTCAAGAAGGGTGTTAGACTTGTAAAGAGATGTTAAAGCATTTTATATAATCTAAATGCTGAAGTTGCTGCATGCATTAATCTTATTTGTAATGTCTGGAATCCTGCTATAAGGTATGAATTTTTGCTTTACAATGGTAAAAATGCCTGCTCTGAACTTGTTAACCTCAGCAGAAAGAGTGGTCCCCCTGACCATCAATAAGGACTATCAAGACTAAACAGACCACTGTAGGACAAAATCCGTTGATTGTCCCATCCCCCCATGAAGAAGTTATGTGCAAGAGTCCCATCTGTTTGAACTCTGGGGGAAGGGCATATAAAGCTGCTCAGAAGAAGAAATGGTTCTCTCTTTGCTGTCTGGACTCTCACAAGGGCTGGAGCTAAGAAACAAAAGAAGAGATCCCCAGAGTCAACCAGGATTAGTCTTAAAAGACATTCAGTGAACAGATTAGTACATCTCTGTCACCATTTGGAACCACTGACTATAACTCAACTGTGCTTATACGTTGCCTGCTTTAACCTATACATAATTTTTCATTTCTTTTTCTAGTTAATAAATCCTTAGATAGTTTACTATAGGATTGGCATTGTCTTTGGTGTGAGATCTATAAATTGATGTGAGATAGGTAACTGGTCTCTTGGGACTGTGAGTAACCTGAATAATTTGTGATTTTTTGGGGTAAGTGACCATTTATCATTATATCCAGCCTGCCTGGGTGGCAAGATAGACGGCAGTGTGCAAGGATACGGTCTGTGACTCCATGGTCAGACTGTAACAGTGAACCAGGAGTTAACTGGGCTGGTGAAATCTAATGATAGAGCATATCACTAGTTCGGGGTGTCTGCTCTCTTTTAGTCTTCCCTGAGGTTGGCACTGATAGTCGTGAATCATGCCAAGACAGTGTGATCTTCAGAACTACTGTGCCCCCTCACAGGGGTGAAAGTAAGACCGGTACAGGCTGGTTCAGTGTACCGGTAAGAAGTGGCCACCAGTACCGGCCCCTATGCCGCTGACGTTAAAGCGCTGTTGTGGCAGAGCTTTAACATTGCAGCTGCTTTTTCTCCCCCCACCCCTGCCACCACTCCCATCAGCAGCCCTGCTATTAGGGAGCCTGCCAGCAAGGCTGCCGATAGGGGAGAGGGGCAAAAGGGGCAGCAATGTTAAAGTGCTGCTACAGAAAAGCACCCTCCTTAAAGCGCTTTAATGTCGTTGACCCTTCCCCCCCGTCCAGGCTGCCGATGGGGGCGGGGAAGGGGCAGCATCCCCAGGGCTGGCAATTTAAAAGGGCCTGAGGCTCCCAGCCGCTGCTACCACAGCAGTGGCCAGAGCCCTGGGCCCTTTAAATTGCCACTGGAGCTCTGGGCGGCGCGGGCCAGGCAGTACGGATGGGCTGGCTGGAGGAGGCTGACATGCAGCCCCACCCCTTCTCCCCGAGGCCCCATCCCCGTACCGGTAAGTGCTTAATGTTACTTTCACCCCTTCCCCCCCCAGGCAGTAAAATGAAGGCAATGGGAGCTGTGGCAGGCTGAGCACTTCTGAAAAAATCAGGCCTTATTCACCTTGGCAGAGAGAGACCTGCTCCTGCCTTGAGGCAATAAGGGAGGACTGGAAACACATTGCAAGGTCTACTCCAAATCTTCCTAAGGATTTGGGAGCTAAGCTCCAAATGGAAATGTGCGGTGTGCTCTTTTGTGTGGCAGTTAATGGCCGTTATTAATAATTGTATTTTAAAATGTGAGTTTTGAATACACAACAAGGATTAGGCAGAGGGCTACCAGTAGTTTGCCAGTTCAGCATGTTTTACAGAATTAGTTCCATTTTCGTATTCTAATTGATTACCATAAGCTACTTTGAATACTGGAGATTTCTTAAATGGGATTCTTTTAAAAACCACAATTTGGACATTATAAACCATGCCTTAATGCATTCGATTCACACCAAGTATGAGATTAGTGGGGATGGGTCAGCTTTGATACAATAAAGTGAACTCAGCTGTGAAACCCCCAGAAGACAGCTGATACGTTTTTCTCTTAACTTGCATATGCAGCAAATCAAATATCTACATTGCTATATTCATGGTAACCTAGATTTATTTCTGAAAATAAAATAAAATAAACCCACACACCAGGAGATGATTTTGTTCCTCTTTCCTGATGTGTTCAGTCAGTTCAGACTCAGATGAGCTAACAGTGACTGACAGAAAAAGGTGAGTCCTTACACAAAAGGAAAAAAACCGAGAGGAATCTTTGCAGGACAAATCGCAATCCCTTTAAACTTACACTGCTCACAACTTTCTAAATTGCAAAGTACACAACCATCAGGATGCATCTCTTATTACAACGGAAACTTTCACTCTGTTTTCTAGGTAGGGGTTGGCATCACCTGGCACTGATCTCAACTTGGCATCACCTGGCACTGATCTTTACATTTCAGTTCAGAACCCCACAGTTGAGCTGCGAGTCATTCTATATGCACTGCCAGACTGTGCCTGCAGATTGCTGCAATAAAAGCACTGTTGTCTCATAGACACTACATGTAGGAACCTACCACATTATTTTCTTTTAAATACATCTTTAGAGCTCACCTTTACTGCAGTGCCTACAAATCACTGACAGCTAGTACTGGTTAGACCACTGATTATCTGTTACCACTGAGACTACTGCTATATGACCCACACCTCTCTTCACTGTTGTCTGGTCCTTTCCTCCACTTGTCTGCTTATTCACCAGTTGCACATTGTCCAAGTCTTGGATTGGGATCTCTCTAAGACAAGGACTGTGTTATTTGTTTGTACAATTCCTAGCACAGTGAGTCCCCAAATCTCTTTTTGCAGTCCCCAAGTGCTAATGTAATACACATCATTAATGACCATAATAATATGACCAACAGGCTCACCATGAAGCTCATAGAGGCTGACAGAGAGACAAGTAGTTTACTCTGCTGTCCCATATGCCAAGTGGGCAGAGAGAGAGAATGGAATTTAGCAGCAGCTGAGAAAGAAATGGATTAACTCTTTGAGTGCTATATCTGGCACACGCGCAGAAAGTGGTGACCCAAAAATTTCAGACTTTAGAGACACTGATGAAATTAATGGTCATCACATTCAGAACAAATAGAACAAAAAACTTCCCCTCAGAGCCAGATTCTGAGAGGCCTCATACCACTTTGCAAGGACAGATTATGCACACTGTATCTGGAACACCGTGGGGAGATCGGTCACAGCATGTGACAACAGTAAGAGCCTCAGGCCAGTTCTGCATATGTTGCATGGCTCTGGCCTCACAAGGGATTGTGGGACAAAGCCAGGGCAACACCAGGAGTGTTCTGCCCACAGACCATGTGTGCATGTGACACAGCCAGATAACATTTGGGCTATAAGCAGAAATAATGCACCTTTCACCATACAAGAATTGTCTGTCTCTGCTGCCCCAATATACCAGCCAATGAAGATGGGAAACACAAGAGGACCACCATAATTTGGCCAGTGATGATTTAAGACCAACAGCAAAGAAGTGTGTGGAGGCAAAGATACACAGCTGGATTTTACAGGGGCTCATACAGCTGCTGGACCTTGTGTACACCTCTGAAACTGGCAAATATGGTTCGTAGATAATGCTGCCCTGTGACTGACTTTATGTTTTCTGGCACTTACTTGCTGGAATCAGAGCACGTTAATATAGGAGCAACTGAATAATTTCAGAGGATTCTGCCAGGATTCAATTGTATGCACTTTTTGGTACACAAAAGTGAAGGTTGGCTCATAATATATAGATAACCTGTGGAATTCACTGCTGTGGGAAATCTTCAAATTAGATATTGAGTCTGGATCCTTATAGCAGCTCCTTCACAGTCAGCAAACAGGGTATGACGGGGGAAAGTGGGCATGCCTAGGACATCCATTATTCCCCTGGTAATCCCTGACTGACATGATGCCTTGGGGATACTGGCAGGCAACGCTTATTTTGCTCTAAGTTGTGCTGATGGACCAACCCAATGAAAAATAGCCCCTGGACTGGTTGGGTTCAAAGGTGGCTAGAAGCCAGGTTGCTAACCCTGCCCGCAGAAACACTGAAAGCTGCTTGGCAACAGCTGAGAAGTTGGCCCTCTGTGCATAAATTTGCTCTAGATCTGCTTTTAATCATTAGTTTTTAAATCTAGTGCATTTGCATTGATTTCTCACATCTGCTGCAGAGATGTGAGAAGTGGAGGGAAATCTTTTCCAGGATGTGGTAAAGGAATACAAAGTATGTTTACACTGGATCTGGAAAGAAAATCTCCAGCTCAAGTAGATATACCCCCGCTATATCCGATTGAGCCAGTGTGCTAAAAAAAGCCAGGTAGCCATAGCGGTATGAACCATGGAATGGGCTCACCACTCTGAGTATGTACCCAGGGTTTCAGATTGGACTATTCTGTCTTGCCACCTGTCCAGTGGCAACACTGCTATTTTTAGCACGCTAGCTTGATCAGAACGAGAGTGGATATGCATCTCCAGGTCCAGTGTCGACAAACCCTCAGTGACATATACTCTGCCGCCCTTTGCCTGGGACATTTTTCTCTGGAAGGAAACCAAGGAGTTTTGTGAATTAGGAATGGAACTTTATACAAAAGAAAATTCATCAGCTGTGATGCGTTTCCCCCTCTGCCTCAGCAGGGATATGAAATTAAGACATAAAACAGCAGAACACATTTTGTCTCGTCTGGTAATGAAAGGGAAGACAAACCTGTAGCCCATTTTGATATTCAGCATTTCAGGGGAAGGATTTTGACTGTAGTAGGAGGGCTCCCTTTCAAGTCATAAGTTAGAGGAACGAATACCAAAGCCATGAAGGTTTCCTCTGAAGTGGGGCTAGAAGCTGTTCAATATGCATCACAGTGCATAAAAGGGTCTATCCCTCTGCCTCAGCTGGAATTCCACTTTGGTCTATTGCATGCCGCAGTTCGGTGTAAATAAAAGTAACTGTTGCTTTTTTATTGAGGTATTTGGTTCTTTGGGGAAGGGCCTATGTTTTTGCTCTGTGTTTGTACAGTGCTTAGCACTGGGGGGTCTTGGCCCGTGACTGCGGCTAGTAGGAGCTACCGCAATACAGATAAATAATAGTTTGCTGTATTACAGAATGGTTAAGAGCATTAAACTTCAGATGGCTGAGGGAACAGGTCAAGGAAAAAAGCTTTTAACCTCTGAGCTTCCAGTTCTGTCCATTAAAGGCCAGATTGATGATTGATGTCACCTGCGTGTGGCTGCTGACAGTTATGTGGCCAGTCTCTTCAAATGGGGTTTCTTAACTACCCACAATATAGACATGGTCAACTTCAGACTATGTCACCTATCCTTGATGAATGCCCACTGAGTTGCTTTGATGGCAGGCTACTGGCTCTTCACCTGGCGGACAATGATGCTAACAAATGTCTGGGCACACTGTGCATACACAGAGAGAGAACCAGATTTGTACAAGTGTTTAGGCACCTAGAGAAGAAGTTAAGTACCTACTGGGATTTTCAAAAGCACTAGGCACCTAAAGCTCAAGAGAACTTTTGAGAATCCCATTAGGTGCCTATCACATCTTTAGGCCCCTAAACACCTTTAATAATCTGGCCCTAGAAGGCCAAAAGTTGTTACCATCTGAATAAACTGCTGGATAATCTATGGAGAAATCCAGCTCCCAGTAGACAAGAGCTGGCTCCTGCCCTGTACTCTGGATGGTCTACAGCTGGCTCAGCAGGTCATTGGAGGCAGAGACATGCCAAACCCTCCTGAGGCAGGGAGTGTGGCTGGGGAACAAGGAGAATGGCTGGGGTGTTGCTGCATGTCCAGTCATCAGAACAGCCAGCGGCGACTAGACTAGCTGCCAGACAGTCTCAGGAATGAGGGGCCCAAAAGGCAACCTTTGCATCCCCTCGACTTTCTTTCACTGATCTGCTACTCATCTGCAGTTGAGGATCTAGCCCCCGATGTCTGCATGACAGGTAACATTTGCTTGGCACCCTGGCCTGAGCTTCGGGCCCCAGACCAGTGCTCAGTCACTGTGCGTTCAGGATCACAACTTCTAATTAGGAGTTAGATACTCAGGAAGTGGAGATGCACCACAACCAAACCCTGCAAACAATCTGTGAGTATCTGGACAATGAAATGGACAAATATGACTCAAAGTGTAGAATACCTTCAACTGGGATATGATTTACTGATTAAACCCCTTCACAGAATGGGCCCCTAGCCAGTGATTTGAGAAGACTAGCCAAACCAAATACTGACCACAATGAGAAAACCATTAACCATGCAGCATTTGGAATATTATTTCTTTTTATGATGGCCTGTCCAGCAGTTCTTTTCATTTCACAGAATGACAAAGGTAGATTTTAGCAGCAGTTTCACCACATGAATATTAAGAGGCATTTGAGTAGACAAATCTCAGTGGCTATACTTTAGCCCTCCATAACAGCCATTCCAAACTTCTTTGAAATGAAAGGCCATTCACAGAAGGAAATACACTGCATTGTGAAATATTGGTTTCTTATACTTCCAGTAAACAGCAAAGTAAATAAAAAGCGCAATGTGGTAGATGGATTTTCTATCAGAGTGTGCTGTTCTCTATTAAATTCTACAGAAATCAATCTGAAATCTAGTTCAGCCTAGTAAAATTAGATCTAAAACTATTTAATTTTGTTTCCAGAGTGTTTTTCTCTTCTGATGCCTAGCCTGGGGACACGCAGAGATAAAATACTTTGCATTACTATCAGTGTATGTGCACCTCCGTCTGCATGAGGATTACAGAGTATTAGGTATTTTCTAAGTGATCTGAGTCTGGCTAGAAAGTGGCAGTTTACAAATAACATGTTTTTCCAAGCTTCTTGCCTTATTTGAGCATTCTTTTTAAAATATTTTCATTTTGCATTCTGTGCAGTTTGGGAACACAGTATGACAGGTGAGCACTTTTTTTCTTTTCTTTTCTTTTCGGGGACAGACCCTTTCTAAAGCAGACAGAGGTCATGAGCAAACAATTGCTGCTCAAAACTCTGCAAGTAAGAGCTGTGCCATAAACAGCAAAAAAGGGACAATAGCTTTATTAAGCACATAACAAAGGGGCATAATTAACACTACTTAATATCATTTGATTTTGAGCCAGTTGAATATCAGTGTTAGGGAAGGACATCTGTATACAAAGAGCAGAGAAATCGCTATATAATTACCCTGCCTGCAGTAACTACTTTGATCAATGTTAGGGTTGACCAGGCTAATCTTGGAATCTCTTATTCACATAACTGTGTCTTCATATGAATTTGCACTGTCTGCATTAAACTGCTTTAGTTAAATTGGTTCAACCTCCTGTGTGGACCATCTTAATTTGGTTTAAGAGTAGCATATTTCAGGTTAGTTTAAATATGTCCCTAATTAAATTAACTAATGTGAAATAAGGCTACCTTAAACTGAAATGAGTATCCACACAAGCTTTTAATATCAGTTTAACTAAATTGGTTTAAAAACACATCTTAAGATCAACCAACGTAACCACTTCTCTCTTTGTGTGTATAGAGCCTACACTGAGAGCACTTAAATAATGATACACTAATAAATGGGGAAACAAGAAAACACTCCTTAGATAAATGGTGAGGGAACAAATGGGATACATTTGGAAGGGGAAGACGCACCAATGACTCCATGTGATGGGGTTTACGGACCCATCACTAAGGCTTTGTCTACACTACCGGCTGGATCGATGCACAGAGATTGATCTATTGGGGATCGATGTATTGCGTCTCATCAGGATCCCCAGAGGCACTCCCATTGACTCTGGAACTCCAGCTTGCCAAAAGGTGCAAGGCAGACTCAACAGGGGAGCCCGCTATCGACTGCTGCCACTGGGAGGATGCATCGACTTCAGCTACGCTATTCACATAGCTGAAGTTGCGTATCTTAGGTCGACCCTCCCCACTAGTGTAGACCAGGCCTAAGACTAAAGGAATTATGGAACAGCACTAGGCTAAGAAGGTCTCACTCCTCAGCAACTGCACAACATGCTCCAAATGGAGGACCTGCTTAAAATGTAACTCTGATAATCAAGCGGGAGACAGTGAGGGAGAGATCGTCTACAGGAAGGAAGCCAGTTAGTACCTTGTGTGTCAGAGGAATTCACAGAGGGAGGACTGGACTGTTGGTAGGGTCCATCTAGGAGCCTGACTCCTTTTTTCTCTCCCCTTCTCCCTGACAAGGGGGAAATCATTGAACGTCCCAAAAGGAGCTAGGAAGCCCCAACTGACTTTCTGAATCACTGAGACTTCTTGAACAACCCTCTGTGAGGAGCGAAATAGAAGTTTGGAGCATGGTCACAGCCCAAGAGAGCACTGACAGGTGAGAGGGGAGGGTAGGAAGTCATGGGGAAGGTGGTCTGGGGTATCAACTAGAGGGGACAGAAACACCTCCCAAGCCTTCTTTCTTGGGTCGTAGGCCAGGATCTAGTGGAGAGGGAGGGCCCAGGTGCTCCTACCCTTCCTCATCTCCCTAGTCCAACTGGGGCTGGGGCGGGGGGCGAGGGAGGAGAGGAAGAATCTGGAGAAGATCAGACCTCACATTGCCAACAAGGCCCCTCAGGACTTTGGAGACTGTTGAACCATGGCCTGCCGGCTTCTAAGTGAACCCCACTACACTCTTAATGAGTGGACAAGTATTTGTTTCACTCTTTAAAAGGCCACCATTCTCATTTGTTTCACTCTTTAAAAGGACACTATTAGAACGTAACATGACTGATACAGGCATTATGGTATCAGAGACTGGAGAGTATCAGATGGATAAAAGTCCCCGTTGCTTGTCTAGCTTCCCAAAAGTTTTATTTAGTAACTTGTAAAACAGACTTTTAGCGTTGAATTTTCCAAGCTACCTAAGCGACTTGGTCCTTGGATGTCCAATTCACACAGTTAAATGTTTTGGCTACCCATGAGAAATGGCACCTTTGCACTACTTGCCAATAGGCTCAGTTGTGGGCAGATGACTCCCTGCCATTGCATTTGCAGTTCGTTTCCACTCTGATCTGTATAGTTTTCATGCAAGAAATTGCTTGTTACTATTTGTGTGCTATGTAATGAATGCATTGCTTCAGAAAGGAACAGTAAGCGATTAGTGATTAAAGGCTCTCAGTTTAATCCCCTATCTACTACAAACCAGGAAGGTCTGACCTCTCTCTCTCTTGTATTTTTGCAATAATGCATACTTAACCTTAATCCTGTCATGACCTTTTCTAAAGTGAGAGAATCTTCTGCTGCTCATTCTGTTTGTGGTTTCTTTTAAAGGACAGAATGTTAATAGTTTTAGTGTTATATTCTAGACATTTTTAACACGGAGTGCAAAACTGTTAAGAGCAAACAATTACTTTACAGGTGTCGGAAGAACATGAAGCTATATAACTTTGTTGGACTATTCTAGGCTAGATGATTGGCCAGATCCTCAGATAGCGTAAACCTGACTTCAAAGAAGCTGTGCCAGATGGCTGCAAATCTGTTACTTAATTAATAGAAGCAACAAGAGAAAAGTTTGCAAAGTTTTACCAAGAGAGTAAAATTTGCAGAGTGATGTATAGGAAGTTTGACAGCTGATTTCCATTAACAATAGTAATAAGGGCTGTACATCTAAGGTATCATGTTTGATAGTACTGGAGATGAGCAAAATCCCAAATTAACCCATGAACAGACACTTTTTAAGTTTGTCTCCTTTAAGAATAATTTTTTGACATCAACCAGTGGGGAAATATGAGCCTGGGCCACAATAGGATAATTTAATTATCTTTGGACTGAGTTCTGTTTTTCATGGTTTTGCTGTTTCTGCTGTACAGTGCATGTTAAGAGGAGGAATGTAAAACAGAGGGAAGTCCCTAGTTCTAATAATGGCTCCACCACTGATTCCGTATAAGGCCTTGAGCAAGTCACTTTGCTTCTCTGGCTCAGTTTTCCCAGATGCAAAATAGGAATACCGCTAACTAATTATTCAACTCACACAGGAATGTGAATTAGTATGGTAGCATGATCTGAACTTGTTCAAAACTATATAACACATCATGAATTTAATTATTATTCTTATAAATGAGCACGTTTGCTTCTTCTCAAACAGGCTGTGGTACAATTCAAAGGGAAAAGTGGCCAAAACAAATGAATTACAAAAGGAAAATCCCCTCAGAAAGTTCTTTAATATTGCAGCTTGATAAGGATGTTCTAAGATTCAACTCTTTGAGCTGAGGAAGGGGATGGCCCATTCTTGGCTTCCCTGCTGCAATGTCCATAAAACTCAATTATATTCCACATTAAATTAAATGTTATTTTACACAAGCACTTAAAAGTCTACTAACTAGCCAATAACAGTTTTCTTTATTCCCTTGTTAGCAGCTGTCACTGTAACAGTTCTCACACAAGCACCAACTTGATTTAGTGCATTGATTTGCAGTTGGCACAGCCCTCCCTTCTTGAAAAGAACTGATTAGCTTAGCAGGAAAGCACCACTTTCTTTTTATTGTTTTCTTTTCTGCTCATCTGCCTACAAGAACAGCAAAACTGTGACCTCCGGACTGGGTTGCCTACTTCGTTCAAACCCAGATTCTGCATTTTAGAGGACTAAGAGCATGTGATGAGAATCCCAACTAAAATTGATTTTTTTTCACCACTTACAGTAGCAGCTGTCAGGAAACTATGACCTCGGGGCAAGCTGGAAAGCTCCCTCCAGAGCATGTCACTGCTGCTTCATGCATTGACTCATGGACAAGCCTACAGTTACAGAGCACTTGCCATACAGGGTATTGAATAAATTTCTCCTACATCTCGAATGTTCTGTGTACAGAGACTGCTTGGAAACTCTTGATTCAGCAGTTAAAGCTATGATTAGTTGGAGCACAGTATTGCTAGCATCTGGAGTAAAAGCAGCGGGAGCTATTGAATTAGTAATTATTTTTCCTAGAAGTATGGTTCACAGCAGGAGAACTTAAATGATTTGAGTTCAGTTTGGTTTGGATAAGCCTCTAGAATGTCATGGGCCAGACCCTCAGCTGGTGTGAAACTGTGTAGATCCACTGAAGTCAATGGACCTATGTTGATTCACATCAGCTGAGGTCAGTGGCACTATATTGATTTACTTGGGCTAGGACTATGAACTTATGCACTTAGACTATTCACACTTAGTTCTGCAAGATTATGATGAGAACTGGTCACGAATACCATAAGAACAAACCTTTTAATGGGATTTTGACATTTCCAATCCTCTTTCCAACTAGAAACAAGAAGTGAAAACAAATTGAGGGTAGATGAAGGAGGAAAAAGCTCAGAAATACAAATCAGGGCCATTTCTACAAAGGTGGAGGGGGATAATTATTTCCTGCTCACTCCCTCCTCCCAAAAACCATTTCATCCATTGCTAATTATCTGGAATCTTTTGGACTCCTCATACATAGAAGAGATGAAGAACCTCAGCCCGGACTTTGCTTCATTAGAAGCTCCATTAGTTCAACTAACAGCGGTGGCAGCATCAGTACATATTTATCACTTCTCTTTTGAACTTAGCTAGAGATTGAAAGACAGCACCCAAGTTCTGTTCTTTCATTTGAAAGCACCAAAAGTATCTCAAGTATCTTTCCCTCTGGCACAGAAAACACCCGAGTAGGGAAAATGTATTATAGTCTTCAAACGTATTTAGTTGTATGAATCATATACTGAATATATATGTCTTCTTTTACTAGCCAACTTCCCTTCTGCCTCACTGGAAAAGAAGATTTTCTTTGTTGTCATCGCAGGAGTTACTTCACTATGAACTGCAGACACACAAAACTGGATTATTAGTAGCTAATGTGTCCTTAATCAGTGGGAAGGCTACATCTGACATGTGGACTGGATGTACTGTATGACAGCTCTTTCCTAATCCAGAATAAACATGTTTTACATCACACAAACATCTCCTTGTGAAAAAGGGTCTTGTTGCAGCTCCAACACATTCAAGCTTCTAATATTCTCATCTTCAAGACCTTTCACAACTGTGCCCCCTCCCTACTGTCATAACCCTTTTGCTTTGCCAATGGTGATACCATTTCATACCCATTTGTCTGCTCCTCCCACAAGCCTCTCCATACTTTCTTCCATGAAATGCCTTCCCTGAATTAATCTAGAAAGCAGCAAAAATGGACAAGTTCACTGTAAGAATACAAGCAGTTTAGAACAGTAAGTGAGAATATTGAATCTGTCTTAAACACAAGGAGACATACAGAGAGGCGGACTGGTTGGAATTTGTCCGAGACATGAAGGTTAGCAACCCTACCATTGCTAAATATACCATGGGCTTTTAAAATGATCATAAGTGGTCAGAATCTCAGCTTTACATTGACTTCAGAAGATGGAACCTTCTATGCATTGAATATTCACAGGCCAATGGCAACACAGCAGATTTTGTAATACTTGTGATGCAGTTTAGCCACTTGAAGATCCAGTTGCTTTTCTATCTAAATTCTAGCCTCTAAATTATAACAGTGAAACATCAGTGTAAATGAAACAATAAGAAACAACAGTAACCCTGGTCCCCCAGGCTGCTACCAATAAAAGCTTGTAACAATCCACTTAAAGTGCCAATCATTACTTTATATTTTGTACTATACTGTACTATATATCTAGTCATCGTATGCACAAAGGCATAGTTTGACCTCCAAATGTATTGATTAAAATATGTCAGATTCTTGTACTTGGGTAAAGATATTGTAAATGCACACTAAACTAAATGTCTTTCCTGAACCATCTCTCCTGACTAAAGAAAGAATGTCAGTCTTCACGGAGAACACCCTACCAATGCCAGTGAGTACATCCTAGCTCATCTCTCCATCACAGGGCTAGCTCCTCAGTGGCTGTACTGTACATAGGTATAGGTCCATGAAAGTCAGTCGTGCTAGACTGATTTACACCAGCTGCTCAAACAATCTATAAGCTGAGATGGACCCAAATGCTTCGCACTTTTAGAATGATCTAAAGGGGCCATTATTTTGATTCAGTGGCAGTTCTGTAAAATCACAATGAATAAACAAATAAATAAATTCTGTTCAGGTTGAGCCAAATCGGAACTTTTAATTTTTTTTTTTGAAATTGACAAAAAAGTCCATGGTGGTTCTGTACTGGAGTGGAGATTTGAACCTGGGTCACTGGGCCCTAAATCACCAGGCTAAAGCTTAGGCATGTGTGTAGAGGGGTAGCAACACTGTCACTGCTGCCAATACCTTGGGCTTGGTGAATGGCCACAACAATTTGTGTCAAGTTCATGAACAGTTTTTGGTTAATCAAAACTGCATTTTTTGTTGAATAAAATATTTATCTGGAGAATTTCACCCCATTCTAGGCATAAGCCTTCTGGGGTAGGGAGCATTATTTACTATATGTTTGAACAGTACTTAGCACAATGAGGTCCCAGTCTGACTGATGCCTCTGGCCATTGGCACAATGTAAATGTTAAAGAACTGATGATGACTAGTATTGGTATTGCTTAGATCATGGAATAAGAACTGTATACTGTTTGTTTTATAGCATGCTAGTTTGAATTTAGAATCCCAGGCACTGCAACCTCCTTAGAGTTATGGGATCATAGTTATAGTGACATGGGAAGCACTACATTTATTGACCTTCCAAGGCATTTGATACTTCAGAACATTCAAAACCCCAAAGAAACGGAAACCCTTTGGCCAGGGCTGACACTTAATGGACAGATTTGCTTTATATTTATTAATTTAAATAAATAAAACATAAAAGATGGCAATTTGTATCCAGAAGTAGATGTACAGTAAATCTCAAGTGAGCAAAGGTTGAGGGGAAGGGTTCTTTCAGGGATCTCTTTCAGGCTCTAGTGTGTTTTCAGTCTCTCTAAATGGTTTGCAAGCTATGTGCAGTTGTGTCTAGCACTGATGATTTATATGCAAACAGTCTCATTGCTTGTTCCTAATTCAGTAAGTGACAAAATTTACAAGCTGCAATCTGACTTCAGCAACATCTAAGTGACTTATTAGCAAGAATGTATTTCTTGAATAAAACCACCCTGTAACAGGGTCTGCTGGCCCCCTCTTCTTGCAGCCCACTGGCTGCCCAAATAAAGCTCAGAGAAGCTTTCACTGTGCAACGCCTGTGTCTTTATTATCTTACAGTCCAGTGCCCACCACCAGTGTTAAACTATATACAATTTAGAGGCTTGTTTGGCTCCTCACAAAGGCAGCAGCCCACAGCCTGGAGACTGAGCTTGCTCTGGCCATTCCCCCCTTCCTTGTGGCTCCTTCCAGCCTTTATAGCCCTCAGGCCAGCAAGTGTAGCCAATCCACAGGCCAGGCATTGGGCTTTCCCCAGCCCCAATCTATCTCCCCTGATTGGGGCTGGCTGAGCAGGGGCTGATTAGGTGCCTCTGCACCAGCACCCCGCTACACACCCTCAACTTCTCTAGTAGAAACAATGAACTCAAAGCCCTGCTCTCTGTGGCTTCAATCCTGCAAACTGATCCACATGACTGGATCAACTTGTGCACGTTATTAAAACATCTAGATCTATGGAACTGCATGCCTTATGGTTAGAACTGGGAGAATTACTTGTTGCTAAAGATTTGTTCGGTGGCATTAATTTTTTTTTCTGTTTGCAAATTTTCTGCAAACACACTTTCATTTTTCCAAATGTATTTGTCGTATGAAATTGTTCAAATGTGCTAGGCAAACATATTTTACCATATGCAAACTAATTGCTTTAACAACTGTTCACTACCCATATAGTATAACTGGTCACCTAAGTCACACAGTATATTTTTTCATCCCTGGCTAGATGACTGATAGGTTGAAATAAACAGGAATGATAGTCTTTACAAAACACATATTTGCATAATTGAATATGCTTGCAAACTAAAAATAAAACTAAAAAATAGAGGGGAATGATCACGTCCCTTGATCTGCTAGCAATGCCCCTACTTATACAGCCCAAAATGTCATTAGCCTTCTTGGCAACAAGGGCACACTTGGGAGAGACATTCCTGGGACTCCAGGTCCTGTTGGGCTAACTGTCTGGGGAAATGTGACCTGGGCAATAGTTATTCTCCACTGATCCTTACACCCTCTGCACTGGACACAGCTAGCCTATGCCCTAGGCAGCCCCCATGCTTTGCCCTAAAACCGCCTCTGCCCCCTCAGTCTCATTCCTCTGCTTTCTGCCCCTTTTAGTCAGTGGCTTTCCAGTACCTTCAGATTTAGGACTACACCACTGTTCCTGAACTAACATGGTTTGACACATTTGTAACACTTACAACCTTGTAAGCAACATGGGCTATATAGATCAGGGGTCTCAAACTCAAATGACCACAAGAGCCGCATGAGGACTAGTTCATTGGCCCAAGGTCAGTATCATTGACACGCCCCCTCACTGTTCCCGGCCCCGCCCCCACTCCACCCCTACCATAAGGCCTCGCCCCTGCCCTGCCTCTTCCCACCCCCTTCCCCAAAGTCCCCATCCCAACGCTGCAGGGTGTGGTGGGGGCTCAGGGCAGGGAGTTGAGGTGCAGGAGGTGTGTAGGATGCAGCAGGGGGCAGGGAGTTGGTGTGTGGGGTGCAAGAGGGGCGAGGGGTGCAGCAGCAGGTCGGGGTGCAGCCGGTGGCTCAGGGCAGGGAGTGCAGGAGGAGTGCGGGGTGTGGGGAATGCAAACAGGTTTCTACCCAGTATCAAGCGGGGGAGCTGAAAAAGGCTCTCAGAGGGGAAGAAAGGGACATAGGAACGGACCTATGCAAAGGACCCAAAGCGGGACTGGGGAGCTGCCTTACGTCTTCTAGCACAGGGGTGGGAAAACTTTTTGGGCCAAGGGCCACATCAGGTTTGGAAAATTATATGGAGGTCTGGGTAGTGAAGACTCTGCCCCCTATCCGGCCCCCTCCCACTTCCCACCTCCTGACTGCCCCCTCAGAATCCCCGACCCATCCAAACTCCCCTGATCTTGTACCCTGACTGCCCCTTCAAGAGACCCCTCACCCCCAACCACCCCCGCAGGACCTCACCCCCTACCCAATCTCCTGCTCCCTGTCTACCCCAACCCCTATCCACCCTTCCGCCCCCTAACCATCACCCTGGAACCCCACCCCCTATCCAATCCACCCTGCTCCCTGCCCCTGACTGCACCCGCCCTTTATCTAACCCCCATTCTCCTGCCTGGGCCCCCTTACGATGAGGCTCCTAGCTGTGCCATATGGTTCCGGGGGGGGGGGGCGACACGCAGCTCTGGCCCCCAGAGTGCTGCCGGTGCGGCGTCGCTCTGGGGAAGGGGGGCAGCACGCAGCCCTGGCCCCGACCCCCGCCCCTGGAGCTGCTGCCTGCACGGGGCAGCTCTGGGGAAGGGGAAAGCGCTCAGCCCCAGCCCCCCCGGAACGTTGCCAACGCAGCACAGCTCCTGGGGAGGGAGGAAGCGCGCAGCCCTGGCCTCCAGTGTGCTGCTGGCGCGGCTCTGGAGGAGTGGGGGAGCACGCAGCCCCGGCCCCAGGGCGTGCTGCCCACACGGCACGGCTCAGAGGTAGGGGGGCAGCGTGCAACCCCAGCCCCCGGAGCGCTGCCAGTGCGGCGCGGCTCTGGAGGAGGTGGGGAGCATGTAGTCCCGGCCTCCGGGAGTGCTGCCGGCACGGCGCGGCTCTGGAGAAGGAAGAGAGCATGCAGCCCCTGGTGGCGCGGCTCCGGGAGAAGGGCCGGGGCGTGGCTGGGAGCAGCCTTCCTGGGGGCCATAGTTTGCCCACCCCTCTGCATTCTCCTCTCGCGGTGGCAGCAGCCAGCCAGGTGGAGGCGGGCTGCAGGGAGCTTGGCGGGCTGCACAGAAGAGCCCTGCGGGCCGCATGCGGCCCACGGGTTTGAGACCCCTGCTACAGACTGTGTTATTTATTATTAAAGATTTATACTGTGGTAGTGGAACCTCCTGTCCTAGACACTGCATGAACATATAGTAAGTGGCAATTTTCACTCAAAGAGCATATGCCCTAAAATATTCTATAATGATATAGCATCTGTAATAAAATCATCATTACTAGCTAGATTATAATAAATAAGAATGTTTTTGTATGCCAATATGAAGCAGCACCCTTTTTTAAGTGCAGAAGGAGGTCATTTTGCAACTTTTCCATTGAGGACTATGCTGACATCAGCTTTTCTGTAACATTTTAATCTGAATGATATTATCTGTAAGCCTTTGTGTAGAGATGCCCTTTCAAAGTACACCATTGTCAATGACAAGATGCAATAGGCTGGTTCCTCTAAGAAAAGTGTGACTCAGAGAAGAAGTAGCCTGAGTTGAGGTTTTCAAAGCAGATGCAGGGATTTAGCCACAGATCTTCTATTCATTTTAATAGGCTAAATATATCTGAGATCCCTTGCACTGTTTTTAAAGATCTTGACCATAAGCTGACTCCAGTCACCCCATAAGAATAAAGCGGACAAGGCTACCAAAAGTTATTTCTCTGTCACAAGCTATCTGCTGACGTTAGTGGATATGTTTACAGTTCTGATTCCAATGAGGACTATGACAGAGGTATGTGTATTTTGTATAATTCATATTTTTACAGCTGTAGGTGCAGATTTCAAACACTAGCACCCAAATCATGCATCTGGCTTCTGAGATGGCCCTTATGAACCCAAATGTCAATATCAGGTCCCCCATGCATGCCACAGGCCCTTCACAATTGTTTTCAATAAGTAAGATGTCAGAGCAAAAGCATTTTATCTTAACTTTTGTTCTTACTATAAACTTAAAACACTCCTGAGGTTAAAATCGGGATCTATCTCCTGCTAAATTAGCTAGTAGTAACAGTACTGTGAAATGACAACCTAAATATTACTGTTTTCATTGTCTTTTACATTACATTAGCCAGTATTGGATCTGCAATATGTTCACCCCCTAGAGCAGGGGTGGGCAAACTACGGCCCGCAGGCCACTTGTGGCCCGCAAGCAGTTTTTATCCAGCCCGCGAGCTCCTGCCAGGGGAACGGGATCAGTGGTCCTGCTCTCCTTGGCCGAGCGCTCTGACAGCACCCCGGAGAGCGGGCTGGCTGGGCGTGCCGCCTATACAGCGTGCTGGCGCACCACTAGGGGCAGCAGCCCCGCAGCCGGCCGGGCACGCCGCAGGGTACAGCTGCCCCATGGCAGGCCGGCTGGGCACATCGGGGGGAACAGCGGCCTAGCAGTAGGCCTGCTGGGCACGCCATGGGGAACAGCGGCCCTGCGGCAGGCCGGCCCGGCCCGCCGCTCAGAGAGTGAGGCTGGTGGGCTGCCCAGATCCCAGGACAATGGACTACCGCGGGCTGGATGCCGCCTGAAGAGCGGGGCTGGCCCTTGGGTGGCCGGGCATGCCGCCCCAGACAGCAAGCCTGTGGCTGGCCAGGCAAACTGCCTGGAGCCCGGGACAGGTGGCCTGCAGCTGGCTGGGTGCTCCACCCGGACAGCGGGGCTGGCGCACCGCCCAGAGCCCGGGACAGCTGGCCTGCCGGTCGCCGGGCGCCTTGAGCCCGGGAGAGCGAGGCTGGCATTCTGCCAAGGAGAGCGGACCCATGGCTGGCTGGGCACTCTGCCCCTGAGCTGGCCGGTGGCTGGGCAGACGCTCTGCTTGGAGCCCGGGAGAGCAGCTAGCAGCTGGCAGCTGGCCACATGCTCTGCCTGGAGCCCAGGAGAAGCATGGCTGGCACTCATCCCGGGAGAGTGGGCCTGGCGGATGCCCCCCTCCCCTCCAGCTCTGGGGATCAAGCCTGCTGTTTTGCTGGGCTTCACGTGCTCTTCAGTGATGGGCAGTCATTTTTAGCACCATCTTCAGGGAAGATTCTGCAGGCAAAACTCCATATTCTTAAGGTATGACGTCACCACCCCTTCAACAGAGTTTATTTGAATATTTCTGAATTGTTAATTTCATGAGCGTTCATGGCCCACCATGAGGTAGTTGGGACGCGGGAAGTGAGAGGGGCTAGGAAAGGGGCGGGGCCAGGCTACCAGGCCCTCCATACAGTTTTGCAATGCCCATGTGGCCCACGGGCCGAAAAGTTTGCCCATCCCTGCCCTAGAGTCTATGATGCAGAAGTGCTTTGTGTCACCCTGGAATGGCTAAGTAGTAAAAGCCAGTGACAGTATATCAGTCAGTCCTCCTCACCCAGAAGGATAGTTAGGTGTAGAGTTGTGCCTTGAATGGCCAGAGGCATAAATGGTATCTGAGTAAGGGGAATTCACAAATTTTTAATGCAAGGAGATAGCATTATGATCCTCTCCCCTGACCTACTGTATAACAAAGGCCACCAAATTATACGCAATAATTCCTTCATACAGCTCAATAACTTATGGATGAATTAAAACGTCTCTTTTGGAAAGACAACCTATTGTGATTGTAAAGACTCAAAATAATGGTGCCTCCACCATCTGGAGGATTTAGTCAGTGGCATTCCACTCACTAAAATGGATTTAGTACATCTTCTTTTCTCGGGTGCTCTCAAGGTAAAGTAACAATCTTACTGCTTTCCCATTGAACTATTTGGAAGCTTGAAACTGGAAGGCTTCTTTATCTACACTTGGTTTCCCTTTATTGTGCTTACATACAGACTAGTTATTTTAGGGTGCTCATGAGGGCTGCTGGAATTTATTGTTCTGTTTTGTAGCAGAGAAGAGAGGAAAGAAAAGCAGTGATGCATTAAAATACTTCACATAAATAATTACACGGATCTTGCAATCAGCAGCAAAAAAAAGGTAGGTCAAACATTGAATCTATCCACCTTGCCAGTGCCCCTTTAAGAATAAAGCAACTTCACCTCAAATTTAGGGTGTCTGACAAGATAGATAGTCACAGGTCTCAACACTTTAACATGCATTTACTGAAGTAGCTAAATACAGTGGTTTTGGCATGGAGGTTTTTCCAGTTGTGTTGTCATTGAACTAAATGTTTGTCATTTATATGCAATGCATTCATTGTGTTATTACTCAATGCCTCTTTCTGTTTCTGCACCTGCATGCCTTGGGAAATGTGATGATTCATCTCAATTGCATGATTCTTGGCAAAATTATTGAGACAAGCAAACATATTTTAGAAATCCAATGGTTTAAGCAAACACAAAATTAGCGTTTATTTTCAATGTAACCAAAGTACAAGATTTGTTGTTGTTGTTGTTCCATGAGCAGCTATAGACCAAGATTTTCAAAAGTGACTGTTGATTTTGGTTGCTGGAAATTTGGGGTTCCGAACTTGACACACCTAAGAAAGGCTTGATTTTAAGAGGGTGGTTCACAACTTTCTGAAAATCAGGCTACCTCATGGTGCAACAAATTGGACATCCCAAAATAGAGGCACTAAAACATTACTTGTGAAAATTTTGAGCTATATATTTTTAAAAACTTAAATCTGGATCCAAACACCCCAAATTCTAGTGAAGTGATCAAAATTTTGGCCCCATTCATGACACTGAATGGTTCTATCCGTATAATGGCCAATCCAAGCACTCCAGATATCACCATCCTCAAAGTGTGGATCTTGATCTGGATTTCAAATGTTTACCTTGCACCCATCTTTAATTTAAACATGTACGATTTATTTAACTGACTGTACACTTTAAAATGTATGCAACTCCAACAGGTTTCAGTTAAAAAGACTCCAATCCATATCTGAAATGCATATGTATTTGGCAGTGGTACTGTTAAATTAATACTGATATATATGTGTATGTAAGCACAGTGACCTTTATTAGCTTCTCATTATGTTCCAAAATAGTTCTTGTTATCTGCCTTAATGAATTATGTTTTGCAGCATTATGGCTCGGTTAACCTATTGAAACTAGTCTTTTTATTTTTTATCATATGCTTCTAAATGTTAAAACTAACAAGTAGTTAGTTAAGCATTACACTGGAGATTATCATTATGTCTTACATCTTTGGAACACACACTTTAAAATGTCTTTAGATTAAAGATGAATCAAAGTGCTTCGGCTCCAGGTTTAGGACTGGAGGTGCACGTCCCTGCAGACATAGCTAGAGTGTAAAATCCAGCACAAATTGCTTTTAAAATTTAATAATTCACAAAATCTACAGGTTAAGCGCAGGCTGGCTGAGGTAGATAAGTAAAATAAATACTGCAAAGTCAATTTTTAATAATCTCTGGCATGAAATTTAAGCACAAGAGAAAACATTTCACAATCAAGTCAGAAGCTTTTTGTCAATGATCAAATGAGAATTAAAAACCCCTTTACCTACTACTGGAAATACTTTTAATTTATCCCTTATTCCATATAGCATCATTCTAGATTCTCTTTGTTTAAGTGCTGTAGTTTCTACTGCTAATGGAGCTGTTGTTATAAATAATTTTACATCTACAGTTATCTACAACAATGGGAGAATGACGTAGATTCTAAGGCATATTATTTGATGAGGGATGTTCATACCACTTGGAAAATATAATTAGTTCCTCTGTTATTCTGGAAACAAGTGGTTTGGTGTATTGATCTAATTACTGAGACAGTACACTTACAACTGAGGGGATTTCAATATAAGAGGTTTATAAAATTTTGATTTAGGCTGAACTTCAGTCTCTTAATGCCAAGTAGAAACTGGCCTTCAAGCAACATTTTTACATGCTGAAGAATAAAATCCCAGATGGATTATGACAAGTCCTTCTTCTCCTAAAAGAGGAATCAAAATGAAAAGCAGGGAAAATTAAACAGCAAGGAAAATATTACACACATACACACTCACACACACGAACTCACACTCACGTATAAAGAGAGAGAGAGGATGCAAAGATGTCTATACAGTATATTTTATGCGTCTGGAATCAGCATGCTAGCACACTGTCTGTGCTAAGAGGTGTACCATCTGCAAGGAATAAAGAAAAGGGAGTGATTATCTTATATTAATGGATAATCATATTTTGACTTTATTACTATAGTTGTGCTTATTTCATGAACTGGAGTTGGATTCACAGTTGTTTAACCAATGCCCTTCAAAAAGGGATAAGAAAAAAGAAAGCATCTTTTTGACAAATGGGTTATTCTCTCTCAGAAGATCTGTGGAAATGGAAGGGTGATGGACAATAGCAATGAGAACAAAAAGGAAGCTAAGAACCATGTTAGAAAAGAGATCTTTCTTGGAACTGAAGGACTGCAAATGGCGATGGGTGGAATGAAATGAGACCAACAGCCAATGGCAATACAGCCAATGATAAATGATATTTAGGGCTAATACTTCAGTGCTCTGTGGTTGGTGCAAAGAAGTTGAAACTCATCCAGAAGTCTTCCTCTTTCTTCCCCAAGAAGTCCCCACTGCTGAAGGCACATTGGGGTAGGCAGGGCAAGCCAGGTCATTCCTATGTTCCAGCTATTTCCCAGCTGTCACACTACCCAAAAGAGATATTGCAATCCAGGGAAAAGTTAGTGCAATCTAAGGAATCAGGCAGGCACATTGCTTCCTCTCATGCTCCCTGAGCTAGGCTCAACTCCGGCACAAAGATGAACCAGGACCTAAGAGTCAAGTGTCAGAACTGAGTGAATGATGATGTCAGGATGCTGGGAAGGTTCTTCCAACAATTACAAGGTGTCTTCTTAGTTTTAAATATTTTAAAAATAAGAGACTATTTTTGAGGGTGGGGTCAGGATATGTAATATTTTTATTTCAGCATAAAGAGTGGGTGAAATTCACCCCGTGCAGAACACAAGACCTAGGTACCGCCATTATATTTAGGTGCTGTTTTATTGTAGATATTTGGAGCCAATCCTGCCCTATATTACACTTCTCCAATCCCAGTGAATGTGACCCTATATGGCATGATGCCCAACAGAAAATGCATTTTGATGAGAGGATTTTGGTTTCATTTACAGTAGAGCTAGCAGTGTATAGGTTATTGTGCCCAGTGTCCTTTAAACACCAAGACCCCTCATTCCCATCATGTCTATTATAATGCTGATATTACAACTTCAGTTGTAGCCTTTCTGAATTAAAACTAGGTTAACCGTCTGAGGAGAGATAAGCCTGGGAGACTAAATGATGTAAATCCAAATAGCAGTTCTTTAATTTAGAGCTTTTTAAGCATGTTGTTCAGATACAAAGAATAATTTTCTAGTCTTTAACTGATTTACATAAACCTTTGTTTGGTATTGGCTTCTAACAGGGAGTTTTGTGAGGGAGTTTGGAAGACGAGTGGGAAGCTAAACTATAATCTTTAAGCTAAACTATAATCAAAGCTTTTTGAGTTAAACAAATACCCTATCGTTAACCTAGCTAGCTGTAGGAGAAAATGCAGGCAGAAGCCCAGCAGCAGAGTTGGGGCTTTCCTGTTTATTGCACTTAATGCAGCATGTAGGATTACCTGCCCTGTGGGCGGGTGGTGCATGTGTGCATTTGGTGCAAGGAGCTCCTGGCCCTCAGAGATCGTGGCGGAACTGGAGGAGCTAAGGGAGGCAGAGAGGTAATTTGATGAGGCTTTCCGGGACACTATAGATTTGTCCCACCTCCAGTCAGACAGCCCCTGGACTGTTGAGGAGGATGAAAAGGGAAGGAGAGCTGGAGCAGAGGGAAACCTTTCCATAGTTGGGACCCTCCTTCCAGATGGTGTTCGGGTATCCTCTGGGTTACCTCTCCAGGGGAGGAAACTCCAGTCATTAGGAAAAGGCAGTTAGTAATGGGAGATTCGATCATTAGAAACATAGATAGCTGGGTTTGTGAGGACCAGGAGAACCGTATGGTTATTTGCCTGCCTGGTGCAAAGGTTGCAGATCTCTCGAGGCATCCAGATAGACTTATGAGTAGTGCTGGGGAGGACCTGGTGGTCTTCGTATGGTACCAGTACATGTAGGTACCAGTGACATAGGGAAGGGTAGGAGACACATCCTGGAGGCCAAATTTAGGCTGCTAGGAAAGAGACTGGGTTCCAGGACCTCTACAGTGGCATTCTCAGAAATGCTTGCAGTTCCACGCACAGTGCCAGGTAGGCAGGCAGAGCTTCAGAGTCTCAATGCATGAATGAGACAATGGTGTAGAGAGGAGGTGTTTATATTTAATAATATAAGAGCTAGGGGGTCACGAAATGAAATTAATGGGCAGCAGGTTTAAAACAAATAAAAGGATGTTCTTCACACAGTGCACAGTCAACCTGTGGAACTCCTTGCCTAAGGAGGTTGTAAAGGCTAGGACTATAACAGGGTTTAAAAGAGAACTGGATAAATTCATGGAGATTAAGTCCATTAATGGCTATTAGCCAGGATGGGTAAGGAATGGTATCCCTAGCCTCTGTTGTCAGAGGGTAGAGATGGCTGGGAGGAGAGAGATCACTTAATCCTTATCAGATAGGTTCACTCACTCTGGAGCACCTGGCATTGGCCACTGTCAGTAGACAGGATACTGGACCGGACGGACCTTTGCTCTGACCCAGTACAGCCATTCTTATGTTCTTATGTTCATAATTTATCAACTAATTTCAGGCAATGGATAGTTCCCTAACTACTGAATAGAACTTCTGGGCATGTAAGGTATTCTTGCAAATACAAAAGCTTTAAACATTGATGATGAGGCCAAGACCTGGATTTGTCCATTTATTTCACGTGTAAAACACAGATGAACTGTTTACGGTGCCTCATATTCCACAAGTAGTGCATCGGTGATTACTAAAAAAAGCACAGATGGGACATAGACAGTTTTTCAGGGCTTGTTCCATATGATAGAACTCAACACATCTGGTATGCTATGAAAAGCATCTTTGCACTAATTTGTTTGTCAGTATCTATTGAGAGGACTATCTGTCATCCTGTCACATTTTGGTTGCCCTGAGATGTTTGAAGACAAGGCTAGTCACAAATTGTGACTGCTGGCCACTTGGGAGTAACTGGTGGAAACCACCAGCTGTTCTCAAGTATCATCAACAGTGAATTGATTGATTTTTTTTCTTTTTTACAAGCTGAAATTTCAGTGTAATCACCCCTCAGACATTTTGTGTTTGCAAGAAGAAACCAAATCACCTGAGTAAGAGGCACTCAGTTTATCTTCACTCTGCATGCATGTGTACCCAACTGTCATTACATTCAGGTGAATATTCTTTGAAATGGTAGACCACAGAGCCAGCAGTCAAAGGACAGGAAATGAACTTGTTGCTCTGCTGCTTTGAATTTTAAAATTTACATATGCATGTTTGGTCTGTTATAACAGGAGCCATAACATAAATAGATGAGATTGTCAGAGAGAAATAATAAGCTTAAAGGAAGTACAAAATTTAATAGTGTTTGATCAATACATTTAAAATATTAAACTGCTAGATGTGCTAGTTTTCTATTTAAAAGACAAGTTTGTGACTTATGCTTTATGATGTTCATTTTACCTTGACTCCCTTTTCAATCAATCAAAAATGTTTGATGTCATGTTTTCCAACTCTGATTTTATTTATTTTTATCATACTAGATTTACTGTGTTAGCTCTCAATTTTGCAACATGGCTTTCTGCATTCTACCCTATCTCCCCTTTTTCTGACTATTTTGAATGTTATTTTGCATTCTGCATCAGATCTTGATTGGAGTAAACATTTTCCTCGGGGTTGGCTACACTTGCACTTTATATCACAATAAAGCCTCCCAGAGCACCCTACCTTACTCCCCGTCCACACTGGCAAGGCATGTAGAGAGCTCTGACTCCCTGTCTGGAGTGCTCCTGGTCCTCCACCTCCCTGAGAGGATTAACAGCTGTTGCATATTGGGTGGGACACTTCAGGTTCAGTGTGAATGACGAGTTATGTTACTGTGCTCTGACTGACCTCCAGAAATGTCCCATAATCCCCTTAAGTGGTCACTCTTCCCTTTGTTGTGAAATCGGCTGCAGGAATGCGGAAGTGCCTTTTCAAAGTTCAGTTTCAGACAGCGGCTGCTTGTCCGCTATGGGGCAAAGCAAACATTTACTGAGTGAGTGAGTGAGAGAGAGAGAGAGAGAGAGAGGCAGGAGGGGTCTGAACTTACAAGACAGCATGCTGACACACTCTCAGCACTCCTAACTCCCTCTCCCCTCCTGCCACATACACACAACATACTCCACCCACTCCCCTCATTTGAAAAGCACGCTGCAGCCACTTGAAGGCTGGGATAGCCACCCATAATGTACCGCTCCTAATGCAGCTGCAAGTGCCACAAATGTGGCCATGCCAGTGCGCTTGCAGCTGTCAGTGTGGACAGACTGGAGTGCTTTCCCTAGTGCGCTCTCTGAAGGCTGGTTTAACCCAAAGTGCTCTACAGCTGCAAGTGTAGCCAAGCCCTTTATCTCTTAAGAAAATGGGACAGACTTCTCAAACATATTCTGTTGGGGGCATTTCAAAGATTTTAATCTATTACAGTTGAATACTTCTAATATGATTTATTGAACTAGTTACTATAGCAAATGTGTATTCAAAAGGCAATAAAGCAGACAGTTCAGAAAAGCTTTTTAAAGAGTTGAGCTGGGTCATCATGACTTGATCTTCTGAAAAAACCCAGTACAGTGGGGAAATTGAGTTTAAACTATTCTAAATTAGCAGGTGCAAACTAAACAGTTCCTAGTTTGCAGTAATTTAATCCTGTTAAAGAAAATTACATTAATGTGGACTAGGGAACCTTTTCATTCATGCTTGCAGCGTCCACACGGGGAAGCTACAGCACATCACTTTGGTGTGCTCTGCTCTCCACACCCCATATTCCGAACTGTGGGACAATGTAGACAAGCCCTGTGTATTCACTCTAGCTTATCACCTTAATAACTGAAAAAAGACTTTGAAAAAGCCAACAGGGTTTTTAGGTCTCTGGAAATAAAACTGATTGCCGTTCTGGGCCACATTCTCAGCTAGTGTAAATCAATATATGTTGATTTGACTCTCTGAGTTCCTCTGGGAATTTCCCCATTATCAGTCCTCTGTCCTATCTAATAGATGACAGCAAACTATAGTTTTTGAAATTACAGTTATTTAAGGTTGAGATTTTCAAAGCTACCTCACCAGGTGCGGAGTCACCCAGTTACTATAGTGCTTTGAAAACCTCAGTTTAAAGAATCCAGAGGCAAGTTAGAAAAATAACCACTGATTTATATTAAGAATTAAATTAAGCTCCACTTAATTGAAACTACACATGGAAGCAGGCGAGGAAAAGAGCAAAATCTAGCTCAGAGCAACTCCTGAGACCCACTCTCACACAGCTTTGTCAGCAAGCTACTGAGCAGCACCCTGGCCTCAGATGATATTTCTTGCAAGAATCAGTGCTGTTTTCTGTGAATAAGGGTTGCAGAATGAAGCCAATAATTTGCAAACAAAAGGTAGTTACGGAAGAACATTTTTTTCAGTACTGCCAATACATAAATTAGAACATACACGCATGTTACCATGTCCATTTCTATACCCATTTCTTGTCTACCATCAACACTGACGTTGCATATTATAGACAAGTCTTTTATTCTGTTTACAAAAAAAGAAAAAAAGAAAAATCAAGCTGAATAATAAGCCGATAGCAGATATGCTGAAAGAAGCCTTAAGAAGGACGACACCTTTCTACGACTGCAAAGCACATTTTGCGCTGAATGGTTTGGGGATTAGACAGGCCATAAATGTGGCTCATTTCACAGAAGGCCTAATTTGATAATGAGCTGTTCTCACATAATGTAGACTTTTCAGACTGCTGCTAAACATATAGCCTTAGTGTGTGCTAAATGATATCATGTTCCCATGGACGCTCAGAGCTGTTGCAGGAAACAGAAGTGTTAAACAGGACACTGGTTTCCTGCAAAAATGCGACTATTCCAACTTTTTAAAAAAGACACCTTCCCCGCTCCCTCCAAAAGATTAACACCAAATCTTTGACTTCTTGACCTTGGTTTAAAAATTATAAGTGTGTTAAAGGAGCCTGTTCCCATAGTTTTGGGGCACAATCTAGGTCAGGACTGACAGATTGATATTACTGTCTGATAGTTTAACATTGACCCACATGCAATGAGCTGGTACTTCACCAACTTCCAGGAGACAGTGACAAAGAGTCCTGTGGCACCTTAAAGACTAACTAAAGTATTAGAGCATAAGCTCTCATGGGCTAATACCCACTTCGTCAGATGCAAGCCAACATCCAGACTAACACGGCTACCTCTCTGATTGTTTCCAGGGAACAAATATTCATATAACAGAAATCAAGGCACCAACTGTTACCTTTAGGGACAGTCTGGGCAGAATGATAGGTATTCTGTTGGCAAAGAGATTGGACTGTCCCCCCTAAATCCTCACCCTGCTGGTAATCTTGAATAATCGATAACTCTTGCAAAAACAAAAGTTGTCTGGAACATCATGAGAATAGACTTTTCCATGGGATTTCCTGTCAGACAGGAAACCGGAATCAATTGAGCAGAATTTTATCAGTTCTGCTTCCAGACCTAGCAAGTTTGAGGAAGGTATCTGAGAAGCCAATCAAGTTTAACATCATCAGATTTAAACTTTATAGGTCATCACAAGCCTGGACATGCTTTTTTTTTTGTCATGTCACACAGAAACACCAGTAGGGTCAACCAAATAAAACTTCATCTGAAAATACCTTACTTGTCTACTGGTGTTTGCATTAGTACAAAATTGATGTGACAGGTTTTTTTATTTCCTTTTATAAACCTTTTATTTCTTCAGAGATTACTTCTGGTGGGAATCAGTTAAGTTTTTTTTTTATAAATCTCAGCTTGCTTTAAAAAATAGGACCACAGCATGTATGATATAATCTATCTTGCTTCTGTAGTTGACATTAGATCTCCATGAAAAAAGAAAGAAAGATAAACAAAGAAGGATAACATTCAGCTGAAGTTGATGCATAATGGGAGACCTGAGTTATGTGAGGGTTTTTTTGTTTTTTTTTGCGTTTCTGCAGCTTGCATCTTCCGTGCCATCTTAATTCCTTAAAATCTAGCCAAAGTCTGAAGGACAAATGGAAAGCACAAAGTTAAGAGAATCAATCTGTGACTTTTTAATTTGACCTATGAAGAGGTTATATTTTCAGTGTCATTTTCATCTGCTGTCTGAAGCAAAATTTGAATGTATCTCTCTCTCTCTCTCTCTCACACACACACACACGTTTGCTCTGCCTTATAGAATGAGTAACTTTTACAGTAGCTTAGAAATGCTCCCTATGTACACTATTTTGTTAAATTTTGATTGCTGAGTTCACTTTTTTGCTTGGTGATGTGTCCAATTAACCAAGTAAATGTTAGCTGAATTGGCTAGAGTGATTTATCAACTAGGAAAAGGCAGGAAGATATTTTAGGTTCATTGCACCAATCATAAGCCTTTGTAATGTAACATCTTTTTATGATGGAAATAAATCTCTAAAATTCTCAGCATTTTTTATGAACAGAATGAATACTTTTATGCAAATACAAGCAGCTCTTCAGAAGCCACTTACATTTATGAACTGTCCATAAATTTACTGAATATTTGGAACACTAGGGAACAATAGTAAGCAATCTGCAATTTTCCAGTAGCACTTTTCATTATTTTTTGAGATTAGTGTAAAACCATTTTTTTGAAGGAACTTTACTATTGATTGTAGGTGAAGATATTTATTTCTGCTTCAAAAAGTCACACAAGAGGTGGGTAAAACCAGTTGCTGAAATGGCAGCTGTCATTCAATAAGGATAACATTCATCTGCTTGCTATTCTGAGATTCAGCTGGTTTTAATCAGCAGTCTAACACTGATCCCAATCTTGGGCTAAGGGCATTTGGTATTTACTGACTGACTGGTTGGTTCTGTTAACACTCAGGCTGGCCTCAGATTTTGTAAATCCCTAAGTGAAATAATCAGAGGGGTAGCCGTGTTAGTCTGGAATTGCAGAAGTGACAAAGAGTCCTGTGGCACCTTAAAGACTAACTAAAGTTTTAGAGCATAAGC
>ML677349.1:11859115-12012652 GCA_007922305.1 Dermatemys mawii
ACCCACTTCATTGGATGCATGCCCCGATGAAGTGGGTATTAGCCCACGAAAGCTTATGCTCTAAAACTTTAGTTAGTCTTTAAGGTGCCACAGGACTCTTTGTCATTAAGTGAAATAAAACATGTGGGGACCTATCCAACTCCTTCTCCACTTATGACTAGCCTTCCGCTTTGGAATGCCCAGGACATGTCTACTCTTTCAGTTCAGAAAGACAGCCATAGGGCCATTAAGTGCCAGATCCCTTATGAAAGTGCATAAGCAGCAGAGGCCGAAGGCTGCTATTGGGCGAGATGCTGGCCTCATTGAAGTCAATGGGAGTTTTGTCACTGACGTCAATGGAACTAGGATTTCACTCCAACTCTTTAGGATAACTATGGTAATAGGACCTAATGCTTAATTTTGGCTTCCCAAAGAATATCTTAAATTGGAACAGATTTGAGGGGTAAAAACATCAGTCTTAGTACTCTTCATGCACCTAGATACATCTAAATTTCCCCAGGGGATGGGATGTGCCTTCACTGTCATTTCAAGTTTTACATTCTTCCTTTAAATCAGCAATTTCATCTAAGTGAAAAGACCTTATTTTCTGTGATGAAAATGCAGCTGCTTCATGTAACCCTGCAGCACGTTGATTTATTATTGACTATATACTGGAGAAGGAGCTCTTAGAAGATGTTTTACATCAAGCCTCCTATTTCTTGCTGCGTGAAAGAAATAGACCCCGGATGGGCTCCCTGAGGTCTCTCCCAAGGTAGGATTTGGGTGGATCTATTTTCCCATGTGAGGGAAAATGCACACTGTTAAACACAAGGGTTCATTGCAAACCAGGAAGTCCAACCGTACCTTCACAGCTTTAGAGCACAAGGACATCAAACTATATGCTCCTTAACTAGACAATCAGCTTACTCTTGCACCCATCTCTACCCTCCATGGGCTTGTACAGCACCTAGTACAACAGGGTCCAGTCAAGACTGGTGCTTTTGGGAGCACTCATAACATAAATAGATAACAAGGTTTTTTTACCTTGTTTTTACCTAGCTATATGAGTAGCTAGGCATCAATTTTGCATGGATCTGTATAGATTATAGTGGTCAGGGATTTACTATTTATTATAGCAAAATCAGAACTCAAGCCTTCAAAAATATTTCCTGTTTATATTAACATGTACAGTGTTTTTTCTTTTGCCCTATAAAGGCCTGATTTTTACAAAAAATTAAAATCAAATCAAATCAAAACAAAAAAAACCTCTCAGAAAGCATACCTTTAAATTATAAAAAGAACAGGAGTACTTATGGCATCTTAAAGTACTCCTGTTCTTTTTGCGGATACAGACTCACATGGCTGCTACTCTGAAACGTTTAAATTAGAGGCAGCTCCTTAAATGATAAATTGCAGCAACCATTTACAAGTAACAATATCACTAAATTAGTACTGAAACATTTTTGGTATTTGCACTTGAAGGCTAGCATCTAAATATGTAAGAAACCTTTTCCCTGAGAAATCAAGTAATTTAAACACAGTTAGACCATTCTGAGGCAAAGCACTGTTGTATCAATGGATTAAGGTCTTTTCACCAATTTCCATTTCTTCTTATTTTTATAAAATTTGAGTTATTACCATAGAAATGTGTATCTCATCTAGGAACACAATGTATCCTACCACAGCATATATTGAATCACAGAGTTTAAGGATAAATGCAAACATTTTGTAATATTGTGTTAATAAAAAATGATGCAGTACTATAAAGAGGTATTTTACTACTGCGAACACTGCTATCAGTCAGGCAATGCTGAAGAGGGCAGACTGGCTACAAATGCTCCTTCTGTACCGATCTTCAATGATTAAAACTTCTCCTTACATTGTGTGACAGCCTAGTTTCTAAGCTCACTTGACAGTGTCAGTGGAAGCACTCTGCTAAGTACCAACTGTCAAGTCTATCAGACAATCATTTGAGTCTGCGCAGTTGTTACCTGGCTTCGTTTGTTATAGACTAGTTAGTAATCTCAGCCCCATATATCACTTTTTCCAGGGAAGAACATCCATATATTTGTGGAAATTCCAAAGAAGAGTGAAAAACCACAGACATTTCTCCCCCCACCAATGAAGCTAATTTTTGTTCCTCTATAAAAATGGATCATTTTGTTTTTCTTACAATGAACTACTTAATATATTTTTTTCCAGTTACTTAAAAGGGTGCCTGCGAAGAAAGTTAGAGCTTTTGTGCTCTATGGATGGGTGATTTTAGAGGCTGCCTTTTGTCATTTATTGTTATTATACAATTCTTATTTTTAGAAGACTCCTCAGACAATAAATCCTCATTTAAATTCATGTCCTGTTTTGAAGAAGCCTCTCAGTCTCAATAGTAGTTTAGCTGATGACTAGTGTGCAACCTGGAATTCTATGTTGTCCCCTCTCCTCCTCAGGTCTGATGATTCTAATTGTGCTGGAGGTGAGAGAAGTGCTTTGATATGATCTCTCCCATTATAAATAGGTTGGGCGGCAGGAGACAGTCAATGTGTTACATGTCACAGGTAAACTATGTCACTAATAGGGCTGGTTGATGCACTCCTGCACAACATACATAACCAGAAATAGACTTCAAAGTGCACTGAATTTCTGATCTTTGCACATTGTGTATAAAAGCAAGTTATTATGATTAAATCTAGAAATGTACATTACAAATGATATGGTATCTTAAACACAGAGCGCCAGATTCAGTAAAGAATTAATTTGACTTCCAGGTCAGACAAAGAAAGTTTCTGTTGACCTGTGTGGTGTGGAAGTTGGACTGGTTATTAATTAACTGGGTACTTATATTGGGTGAAAGTCAACAAGTCCTCATCATGCAGATTCCTCACTGACTTCCATGGGACTTCTACATACAGAAATCATGCAGGCCCATTTAATTTCATTTGACTTCTCTTAGCCCTGTTCTTCAAAAACAAAACTCAAATGACTTAGAAGCCTGACTTCAATATGCTAACACCAGTCATTTACACATACCAAACCATTCCCCATACTTGCTCTTTGGAGCAAATTTCAGACATATCCTCCTGATCCATATGAGTCACTCCCATTCATAAAAACTCACTATTACTGGGCATTGTGTTTGGATCACAGACATTTGGAGATGTTTGGACATGGAACTGATGACATTGTATGCCTCTTCCTATGTGACTATGATCCCACATGGCCCTTGAAATTTTGCAGTTATTTGTGGGCATAATTTTGCCTTTCTCAATAGCTACACACCAGATTAAAGGTGCACAGTTAGATAAGTGGGCATCTACGTTTCACCTGCAATTATTTGCACCCAGGTACAATACAAATACAGGGTACAAATTAAACTTTCTTAAGATCAGATAAAACCTTGGCCCAATAAATCATAACATACTCTCTGTCATTCTGAATCCTTTGGAAACTGAGACCCAGAACCTTCGTTTGGTGTAAAGAGAAGGAGCTTGACTGAGATCAGTGGAGTTAAGCTAATTTACACTAGCCCAATTCAGCATCTGTATACAAGTATGTGTATCAAAAAAGTCAGAAAACAGAAACACTCAGCTGCTATTTCCCTTGTGTTACTACTTCAGAATTCATGATACAGTAGGAGGCACATTGTGATACATTTTGTAAAAATAATGATGTTTTATCAGCATGGGACTTCACTCGAGTATTTGCTGTACAGCCTTAGTTGTGGACGATTTGGGGTTGCAAATCACAAAAAAGTGAAGATCAATGAGGGCCTGCAGCCATTTAAAAAAGAAACACTCAGAGATTTTTGTAAAACTTCATTTAAAAGATATACCACCGGGTGCAGCCTCCCATTTACATTTGTTTTTTCAACAATCAAGCTGCCACACATTGACACCAACAATTTATAGACCTCTGTAATCAGATTTTTATCATGAAAGCTCTCAACCCCCCTTACCTACAGGACTGCTCACTGGTAGAACCACAATAAGATTGTGTATGGTAAGTAGGGCTAGTTCTTAATAGCCTCAACTGAATCTAGACTCAGACCTCAAGGTGAAAGGATATAAAGCTACTAAGCTACAATCAACAATTAAATTAGCATATTGTCAAGTTAGGTGGCTGATTATTACCAAAATTGGCATACAAGTGACTTGTAGTGAACAAGAGCTTAAAAGGGGTTATGAATTCTTTTGAAAGAGCTGAAATTACATGCACTGATCCCATTATCTGCGTGAACACCGGAGGCATAAAAATAAGACTACAAGGATACCAGACCTATAAATCATAAATAGGACAATCCTGCTTGAAAGATGCTCCACAGTCTTCCCTTGAGGTAAATGCCTGCTAATCATAAAGAGTTGTGAAATATTTTGTTCATCTCTTCATCTCTATTTCTGTACTTTTTAAAGTGGACTGTCTTAAAACAAAGAATGTTTATCAGGCTAACCAAAGAACAGATTGATATTATATTTTAAAGGTAAAATAATATCAAGACCATGATATTGTATAAGAAAATAATGCTAGAATAACTGTCTAAGATGTTGACATATTATTTGAGGCGAGTTAAGGATAGAAGAATAGGTCTGGCCAATGGTCCATCCAGCCCGGTATCCTGCTTTCTGACAGTGGCTGGTGCCAGAGGAAATGAACAGAACAGAGAACCGTATCAAGTGATCCAATCTTTTTCATTCAGTCCCAGCTTCTAGTAATCAGAGGTTTAAGGATACCCAGAGCACAGGGTAACATCCCTGACCATCTTGGCTAATAGCCTTCATGATCTTATCTAATTCTTTTTTGGACCCAGTTATACTTTTGGCCGTCATAATATCCCCTGGCAGTAAGTTCCATAGATTGACTGCTTTGTGCGAAGAAGTACTTCCGTATGTTTATTTTAAACCTGGTGTCTATTAATTTCATCGGCTGACCTCTGTTTCTTGTGGTATGTGAAGGAGTAAATAACACATCCTTATTCACGTTCTTCACACCATTCAAGATTTTATAGACATCTATCACATCCTCTCTTAGTTGTCTCTTTTCAAAGCTGAACAGTCCCAGTCTTTTTAATTTCTCTTCATATAAAAGCTGTTCTAAACTCCCAATAATTTTTGCTGCCCTTCTCTGTACTTTTTCCAATTCTAACATATATTTTTGATATAGGGTGACCAAAACTGCATGCAGTATTCAAGGTGTGGGCATACCATGGATTTACATGGTGGTATTATGGTATTTTCTGTCTTATTATCCGTCCCTTTCCTAATGGTTCCTAACATTCTCTTAGCTTTTTTTTGACTGCTACTGCACACTAAGCATATGTTTTCTGAGAACTCTCTCTTCGTTGAGTGGTAACAGCTAATTTAGACCCCATCATTTTGTATGTATACTTGGGACTGTGTTTTCCAGTGTGCACTACTTTGCATTTATCAACAATGAACTTCATCTACCATTTTATTGCCCACTCACTCAATTTTGTGAGACCTCTTTGTAACTCTTCAAACTCAGCTTTGGACTTAACTAGCTTGAGTAATTTTGTATCATTGGCAAACTCTGCCAACTCACTGTTTACCCCTTTTTCCTGATCATTTATGAATATGTTGAACAGCACTGGTCTCAGTACAGATCCTTGGGGCTCACCGCTATTTACCTCTCTCCACTGTGAAAACTGACCATTTATCCCTATGTTTTGTTTCCTTCTTTTAACTAGTTGCTGATCCATAAGAGCTGTTCCCCTTTTATCCCATGACTGATTACTTTGGTTCAGAGCCTTTGATGAGGACCTTGTCAAAGGGTTTCTGAAAGTCCAAGTACACTATAGCCCCTGGATCACCCTTGTAGACATTTGTTGACCCCTCAAAAAATTATAATAGACTGGTGAGGGATGATTTCCCTTCACAAAAGCTGCATTGACTCTTCCCCAACATCTTGTGTTTAGCTAAGTGTCTGGTTATTCTGCTCTTTACTAAAATTTCCACCAATTTGCCTGGTACTGAAGTTAGACTTACTAGCCAGTAATTACCTGGTTTGCCTCTGGAGCTTTTTTTAAATATTAGCATCATATTAGCAATTTTTATTATATGTTTATATTTGTTATGCCATTGTAAGTTCATAAATAATAATGAAGAAAACTTCAAACTGTACAGTTTGAACTAGCCTTTTATAGAACAAGGACTCAAAAAATAGAAGGACAAAGTGGACTGGGACACAACCTCTGATAAAGGAGTCATCTGACCCAGACTGTGTGTTGGGTGTCAAAGTTTCCGGCAGTTGAAATATACCTAAACAAACAAGCGACAGGAAGGCAAACCTGATAATAAAATCACCTCTTCCCAACAAACTTAAGGAGAGAAGGCTGGGAGTTCTGGAATTTACTGTTAAAACAAACCAAATAGTATTACAGACAAAAACCAAGCTTCTCCTATTTCATAAAATAATGGCCAGTAGCTAATGTGACAAAGCTCCAAGTTTGTACTTGTGGGTCCTGCGCTTCCTGGCACATTTAGGGGCCTCAGAAACTCATCTAGGCCCCAGAGTGACCTCCCTTTCTCAGTATAATTGGCAAGAGTCACCACCTAGTGGGTTACCTTCATCACAGGCCAGTATGGAAGATGGAAAAGGGGGGAGCCCGGGCCCACCCTCTACTCCGGACTCCAGCCCCAGGACCCTAATAGTATCAGCTAAGATGGCTGACCTTTTAGGCACAAAACACAATACAATTCCCTGGGCTACTTCCCCACAGCAGTCCCTGCTTCTTCAAACTCCACTTCACCCTTACCTCAGGGCCTCCTTCCTTCTGTATGATATGTTGTCCACCACTCAGTCTCACCAACAGCACAACTTCCTCTCACAGCTCCTGACACCCACAGCCACCTGACTAACTGAGAGGTTTTTGTCTGGTTTCAGCCAGTCCCTGATTGGCTTCAGGTGTCCCAATCAGGCTAGCTGTTTCTACTCCTTTCTAGAAGGTTCTTAATTGGTCCCAGGTGTCTTGATTGGTCTGGAGTAGCCTTTGTTTGGCTATCCAGGGAACAGGGACCTGCACATCCTGAGACTAATATACCTGCCTTCCAGCACTCTCCAATATCCTTCTGGACTGACTCCGTTACACTAAGCTGCAACCAGAAAGGGATTCCTCACAAATTGCCAAGTATGAAGGCCAGATCCTCAGCTGATGTAAAACCGTGTAACATGTTTGAAATCAACAGAATCATGGTACAGGTTACTTTATTTGACTCATGACCATCTAAGTTATCATGAAAAAGTGGATATAGTCCAGATGAGGTAGAAATGTTATCTCCTTAGACTGCTCTGTGGGTAGTGAGATCATGTTTCTGAGTGAGATGTAAAACCAGCAATCTGCTTCCCACAAACTGGAAGCATTGGTACATGAAAATGAGAATTAGAGCTGTCACCAGGCCTCTGAGGACTCCTGCTGATAAGAGATGAGATCCAGCAACTTGCTCACTCACTCTTTTTTAAATCTCTAAGGGAAGACCACAGCAACAGAAGACCAAAACTTGTAATGCCACCTTTACCCCATGCTACTTTGAGCTGAAGTCCCTACCTATCTCGAGAGACCAGCCATTGCAAAGTGTCAAACTGAGCTGGCAAATTTTATCTATACCAGTTCCAGCTGATGAATAACAAAGACTCTCAGATTTGTATTTTCTTTCATACATGGAATGACTTGGTTACTCTAAGTCAGTGGTTTTCCACCCTTTTTCATTTGCAGACCCCTAAAAATTTCAAGTGGAGGTGTGGACCCCTTTGGAAATCTTAGATGTAGTCTGCCCGCTCCGCAGGGGTCTGCGGATCACAGGTTGAAAATTAGTCCCAGAAAGTTAAAATACCTCCCAGAGAGTTAAAAGGCCCGTAAAAGCTTTAAATGTATAACCATGTACTTCTGTTTCACACAGAAGCCTGGAAAGACCTTTGAGTCCATCAGTGGTTAAGAACGATGAGAGTGGAAATTTCATTGTCCTAGATCAGCAAAGCACTCCTTCTAATAAAAGATAAAATCGAGGTTGTCTGAAAGAAAGCATGCGTGCCCAGATTGATTACAGCTTAGAGATTTAGCACAAAACAGTGAATCAGAAGAAAGAGATAATTAACATCTACAAATAGACTATTACTACTACTTTATGCTTCCATAATGCCTTTAATCCAAAGATGTCAAAAGTATGATGTGTGAAATTGTGGCCCCACTGAAGTTACTGGCAAAACTCCCTTTGACTTCAATGTGTTAAAATGTCCCTGTAAAGTAGGTCATAATATACCCATACTAGTGAAGAGGAAACCCACTCCTAGGGGTGGTTAAGTGACTTGTCAAAGGTCAGCGGCAGAGTTCAGAATTGGCTCCAGGGAGCCCTCACTCCTACTTCTCTGTTGTAATGTGCAGACACATTCACCCCATCAGGTAACAACATCCCCAAATCTTCAATCAGTTCTCACCCATACCTTTTAGTATTAATTCTGCATTCCACCACACAGGTTGAGACTTTATTTTGCAAACTAAAAATACCCTTCCTGGCAACTCAAACTCAAATTATTTCATCACTGATGTGCAAGCTCTATTAGTTTTTAGGCAGCCATTGGTTCAATTTCAGATGGATCAAATATATGGGATTTAAAGCAGCCTAAATAGACCCTGAATCATATTTTGAAATATTGGTGACCTTGCTATGTGCCTTAAGACAGTGTTGAGGAAAAGACAAGCTCATCCTGGAGAGATGTGCTCTTTTCAACAAAACAAAAAGCAAATGCTAACAAACAGGAGTGGTTAATGGGAGTTTTGCGAGGGAGTTTACGGGGAGAGAGTGTGTGTGTGGGGGGCTACATACACTTAACATTCCTTACACTTCTTTAAACTTAAGCCAAAAAACACCCCGATGAAAACAAAACAACAACAAAGGAATGAGCTGCAGGAGTAAAAAGAGAATGAAGGCAGAATTCCAGCAATAGAGTGGAGGCTACCCAGTTTATTGCACCAAATGCAGCATGTATGATTACCTGTCCTATGGGCAGGTAGTATACATGTGCATTCGGTGCAAGAAGCTCTTGGACCTTAGAGACCATTTATGGGCTTTGGAGACCAGGGTGGCTGAACTGGAGGAGCTAAGGGAGTCAGAGAGGTACATACCTCTATATAAATCCATGGTATGCCCACATCTTGAATCCTGCATGCAGATGTGGTTGCACCATCTCAAAAAAGATATATTGGAACTGGAAAAGGTTCAGAAAAGGGCAACAGAAATGATTAGGGGTATGGAATGGCTTCTGTATGGGGAGAGATTAATAAGACTGGGACTTTTCAGCTTAGAAAAAAGACAGCTAAGGGGGGAATATGATAGAGGTCTATAAAATCATGACTGATGTGGAGAAAGTAAATAAGGAAGTGTTATTTATTCCTTCTCTTAACACAAGAACTACGGGTCACCAAATGAAATTAATAAGCAGCAGGTTTAAAACAAAGAAAAGGAGGTATTTTTTTTCACACAACGCACAGTCAACCTGTGGAACTCCTTGCAGAGGACATTGTGAAGGCCAATACTATAACAGGGCTATTAGCCAGGATGGGCAAGGATGGTGTCTCTTGCCTCTGTTTGCCAGAACCTGGGAATGGGAAACAGGGGATGGATCACTTGATGATTGCCTGTTCAATTCATTCCCTCTGGGGCACCTGGAATTGGCCACTCTTGGAAGATAGGATACTGGGCTGGATGGACCTTTGGTTTGACCCAGTATGGCCATTCTTATGTTCTTATTTTGTTAAGTAAAAAAGAAATTAGTTTTGCATTTAAATAACCTATTTATTTAAAGTAACCTTGAAGGCTTAGTATGTACTTTTGCTTTAATATAATTTAGCATGGGGAAAAAAAGTTATGTGGCTAACAAGAATGCTTAGATTTTTATCCATTTTATTTCTATTTATTAGTATAAATATTTGTATTAATTTATGGTTTGTATACCTGAAGCCTGAGTTCAACTTTTGCATGCCACAATGAGCACACTGGCTATATTATCAAGGAAAAAGACAGGGAAGTATCTACTGGATTTCTGAACCCAAATATATCTTTTGTCAATTTCATTGACAGAGTTTATCTGTGCTGAGCCGAACTGATAACACAAATCTACCCTCCCCAACAAACTGCTTTAATAAAACAATGAGTGAATGAAATAGTTTCCCATTCAGCTGACTAGAAGCAGCTTAATCTGATACTAGACATTAGTGATGATGCCATGTTACAGAAGCCCACATGGGACTGTTCTGGTTATTTTTGCTGGGTTTGTGTTTATTTACGTACAAATGGAAGTGTCATGCACTGAAGATGAAAGCTCCCACTGGAGCAGCACATGGCCTCATATTAGAAGCCTGCTGCCCTGGTTTCTAAGCACTGCTCTGTTTCCAGGGCTTCTAGAAACAAAATGCAGCAGTGAGCAGAGTTCAGGGGAAATGAATTGAATGGTCAGCTCTGGGACACTGGAGGGATTCACGTGCACTGGTGTTAGGGAGAGCAACAGGCATTTTCTTCACTCCCTCATTCCTTGGGGGTATGTGGTGCGTGCTAAGCATTCTGTCAAGCCCCTTCTATTCAGCGTAGTAGCTGAGTACCTAGCTCCTCCGCACCCATGACACAAAGTTGACCAGGACCTAATTCATTCTGTCTGCAATGAAAATAAAATATGGCGGCGGCTAGAAACATGGCCCCATTGAGGTCCAGGGCAAAACTCCCCTTGACTTCCGTGAGGTTAGGATATCATCCTGGTGTTCCCAAGTTGTCATACTAGTGTGGGAGGGATTGAATAACATTCAAACGATGGCTTCCAAAGGCCATCGGAGAGACGGAGGAGCACTTCACTCCTTAGGCTCCAGCTGCAAACCCTTCAAGGTACTCCTTGAACTCCTTGATTAAATTACACCCTTTGGGAGGTGTGCTGTCCTGGGAACTCGTCCTGCAGCCATAGCCGGACCCTGCCTTCCAGCCGGGGGAGATAGCATCAGACTAGGCACACAGGTACCATGGGGAAGGGTTTAGTATAAATAACTGGGGCAAAGAGGGGGAAAATCGCAGACGAAGGACCTCCCGCTGGTCCTGCCTCTCACCCCATGCTCTGACTGAACTCAAGGATCTGTACATGTGCTATGGGAACATCCACAGATTTCAAGCAGGGGAAGGAATTGATACCACTTCATTACATTTCCTCCCCTTTACCTATTGCACGTGGGGTTTCTGGCCCTTCCACATGGCAAAGTTCTCCCCCAGGGATTGCAATTTTGCATGTGTGAGGGCAGCCTCAGGAGTCAGAGAACGGAGACTTTGTTCTAATGGAACATTTCTGACTTCTAGCCATATGCACAAGTCCAGGTATGATGGCATTTGGTGAGTATGTGACAGGCCTCGGGTTTTAAATATGGACATTTCACAGAATCCCTCTTGACTAAGCTTCAGCCCCATGCTGAGGGCCAGTGGAAGGCATCATGTACCACACAAACCTATGATGGGCACATACACACCACCCTATACCGGAAACCTACTGACAGCTACACTTACCTGCATACCTCCAGCTTCCATCCAGGACACACCACTCGATCCATTGTCTACAGCCAAGCTCTAAGATACAACCGCATTTGCTCCAATCCCTCAGACAGAGACAAACACCTACAAGATCTGTACCAAGCATTCTTAAAACTACAATACCCACCTGGGGAAGTGAAAAAACAGATTGACAGAGCCAGAAGAGTAGCCAGAAGCTACCTACTACAGGACAGGCCCAACAAAGACAAAAACAGAACACCATTAGCCGTCACCTTCAGCCCCCAACTTAAGCCTCTCCAACGCATCATCAAAGACCTACAACCTGTCCTGAAAGATGATCCCTCACTCTTACAGATCTCGGGAGGCAGACCAGTTCTCACTTACAGACAGCCCCCCAACCTGAAACAAATACTCACCAGCAACCGCACACCACACAACAAAAACACTAACCCAGGTACCTATCCTTGTAACAAAGCCCGATGCCAACTCTGTCCTCATATTCATTCAGCTGACACCATTATAGGACCTAATCACATCAGCCACACCATCAGAGGCTCATTCACCTGCACATCGACCAATGTGATATATGCCATCATGTGCTAGCAATGCCCCTCTGCTATGTACATTCGCCAAACCGGCCAGTCTCTACGCAAAAGAATGAATGGACACAAATCTGACATCAGGAATCATAACATTCAAAAACCAGTAGGAGAACACTTTAATCTTCCTGGCCATTCCATTAAAGACTTGATGGTGTCAGTTCTGAAACAGAAAAACTTCCAAAACAGACTCCAACGAGAAACTGAGGAACTGGAATTAATTTTCAAATTGGATACAATAAACCAAGGGCTTAAGAGAACTTGCAAATGGTTCTCTCATTACACTAATTGATTGCATTTCCCTAGTTAATTTACCTTCAATAGTTGTTATCTCCTGCTAGACACATATATTCATTTCAAAGTGTATTTTTTATCTCCTGCTGATAAAGGCCCATTCATATTAAACAGCCTCTTAGAATTGGTATGCTAATGTACAACATTTTTTTTGCTTTCTGTGTGTATAAATGCATCTTACTTCTGTTCCATTCTATGCATCTGATGAAGTGGGCTATAGCCCACGAAAGCTTATGCTGAAATAAACTAGTTAGTCTCTAAGGTGCTACAAAGTCTTCCTCGTCTTATTTATGGATACAGACTAACGCGGCTGCTAATCTTAAGCAAACCTATGTATAGTCTTTGTGCTGGATCTCCATGCAGGGCTGAATTTCACCCACCTGCTTAGAACTTTAATTATGCTTGTGAACACGTTGAAAGCAAACCCCCTGCTCCTGTTGTTTCTCCCACTTGCAGTCATGGTTTGCATGTATTTTCTGAGGCTCATTGCTGCCAAAACATTTTTGAAACAAAAGGTGTGGTTAGTTTAACCCAGAAGCTGTAGCAGAAGTTTTAAATGAGGGCTGTCATTTGCTGCTTCTAAAAGAAAGCCTTAAAGAAACTCTGTAAGGGTTTTCTCCCCCCTGGCTATCTGTGGAGAGGATGCCTATACTGTCGATTTTCACGGGTACAATTTATTTATAAGCAAAATCCAAGTCCTGGTTACACATGCAGCCAGCCGACAGATGCTTGTTAGTAAGTACGTGCAGGTGAAAAGGCGGCTATTTGTTAAGGAGCAGATGCTTCCATACTCTTTTGCCAGATGCATATCAACCACCACCTGGAAGGAATTTAATTATTAGATACTCCTTTAAAAATAATGCTTTGTAGTAATGCTTTGTATTTAAAATGTTAATTTATAATGTTTTAAAGAGCAGGTAATATATTAGAAAATACAATGGCTAATTTCCTGTGGCCGGTATTGCCAGTGATTACAATATTTGACTAGTTTTATAAATTTGTAAAGTAAACAGCTACTATTATCCTGGGATGATGAAAACAGATCCAGTTCATATTTGCTGATAAATAAAATACATGGTCGATTCTAGGTAACAGAAATGGAACTGAATTTTGGCTCTTTATGGAAAGTTAAGCTCTGGTTAATAGCTTCAGAAAGCACTGGGCTTCTTTGTGCTAAAATTTTCATCTCACTATAATGTGACATTTTAAACATCTCTGATGGGAAGTATTCATAATGCCTGCATTTTACCTTAGTGGGTGCTCTTTTTAATGAGGCTATTTGTCCTTTCCCCAGTTTATTATAACTACAGAAGAAGGTTATTGTGATAGGGAATTTGCAAATCCCTAGGCACAGCACAACAATTCCAAACCATACAACTCATCTTGGAGAATTATACAACATAGAACATTTGATTTTAAATGGAATATACTAGTATATAAACGAAAAGATGCCCATTTTAGTACTGAAGGCAATTAAATCTGCTCTTTTTATTAAGGCATTTGAATTTCAGTAAAATAACCTACTTTACTTATGGTGGAAATTTTCGTATCCTCTTAAAAAAATATGTCAGTCACACATTCCTATAAGAGTGATGTGAATCCATGTATCGGTAACAGTAAAACACTAGAATGTCCAGGAACAGAATGCATTTATAATAAGGAGATTCAGTTCCTAGAGAGCATAATTCAATTCTGATTATTATATTAATGTGCCTCTTCTTGGATAATTAATAGATGGGATAACCTGAAATACATAATTACAAGTAGACCAAAGAGTTTCATTCTAATTTATTGACTTAGTACTTCATGAACAGAAAGTTCATTCTAATAAAGAGAGAGAGAGAGAGAGAGATTTTTGTTTTTGAGCTTTTCTCTCATTGTCTAATTGACACTCTGTAGACATTGTCATGCCCATTTATTATCTAGCTATGTCATATGTGCCTTGTGGAAGTGTTTAAAGTCAAACAGCTTTTTTTTCTTTTTTTTTTTTTCCACTTCTTTAACAAGACGTGGCAGCAGGGATGGCAGCTTGGGTGACCCCAGTCTCCCAACTCACAACCAATGTAACTGTAAAGGTCCTCTCTCCTTCCTCTTTGCCTTGCCCCTTCCAGATGACTGCCACTTCTGAAACAGCACCTCCTGTTTATTGCTTAAGAGATGTAGCTTTGGAAGTGCCCTTGCACTGTGCTATGGGGACACTTAGACCTTCAGGATGTAAAGTCAGAGAGAGGATGGAGGAAAAGGAAAAAGAGAAAAGGTCAGCTATAGGTTTTATTTCTAGGCTGGGCTTTTCTACATTGGCCTTTCCTAAATGCAAAGGAGGAATTGCTGCTCCACACTGAAGAGGATAGGGCCATGTCTCTTGTGAGCTCGGGATTCTGGGACTCAGTAAAGGATACATTTTGCTTGGTGTCTAAGCCAGATACTTTTCATGGAAACTATCATCCCTAAGGGTTTTCCTGGACATGACTGATTGAAAGTTACTTTCTTCGTAGGATCACAAGAAAGTAAAAGTCTGATGAGGAGCCTGAGAACACTAACAAGGCCTCATCCACTGATGAAAGGGGAGGATGTAAAAAGCTAAAGTTGCAAATGCTGAAGTACTCATGAAGCTGATCCTACAGTGTTTCTGAGTTAGCTATGAAGAGCAGACATAGCTTCAGGCTCATTTTTTAGGTCAGCTTTTTTTTTTAATGCTGCCTCTATAAGAAACTTTATCTGGCTGCAGGATAGAAGGCACACTTCATTAACCTACATACACAAAAACATATAACTGCCTTGCAAGATTCCATCTTATGCCCCGGATAGATATATATGAATCTTTGCAAGTCTCCACTGCAAGAATAGAGTGTACCTACACTCAGATTTCTCCCAAATAAATCCAATGTACAAAGAAAGAACTTTGTATTAACCTCCTGCTCAGGACAAATCTGCTAGCCACAATGAACTGTAAGCAAATAAGTGAAAGTCCCACAGAAGTGCCAAACTTATACAAGTTCACATAGTTTTACCTAGCTCCTGTTTTACAGTTTCACAGATAACCAAGCTTTGTTGTGTTTGCAAGTGTTTTCTCTAAAATGAGACAAAAATAGATTTGAAACATGTAAGCAGACATGATCAGAGAGAGAATAATTAACATTTTCTTCTTAAAGTTTGACAGTCTGATAAAATTCTGGTTGTGTTAAGATTTAGAAACATGTATCATATATATATATTATGGAGAGTCCTGCATAATCACCATCTCTTAGGTGTAAAATACTCTTATGGGGTCAATCCCTCTCTTACTGAAGTCACTTACAAAATTCCCATTGACCTTAGTGAGAGAAGGATCTAATCATTATAAGGAATAATAGATGGATTGGACAATACATTAAGTTAATACAAGGAAGTTATTTCATTAAACTTTTTAGACACATCACAGACTGCAAAACATTTGTGTGTGGTTTGTAAGGTCTTCAAAACGTTGAAATGAAGTGTACCTGGATATTTACTGATGCTCATTTTCTGTGACTTTTAAACATAGTCTCCAATTAGATAAAATGAGAGTCAAATCTGAACAAAGATAATAAGAGATCAAGATACTTTCTCTCAAATGAGAAGAGTCAGATTAAGAGGAGTGCTATTTTTTCAATATTTTGATTATTACATAATAAAGGTTGAAAAATGACTAGACACCTGCTCAGCTAGAAGTCAATCCAAAAGAATGGGTTGTGGAAGGACCACTGGTAAAAATTACAAGCAGCAGCTTCAGTGCCTAGGCCAATGGCATTGCCAACTTTCATAGAATATCAGAGTTGGAAGGGACCTCAAGAGGTCATCTAGTCCAGCCCCCTGCTCAAAGCTTTCATGCCGCCCACAGGTTTTTGAATATTATTAGTGAAACTTTTAAGATTAGCAGCCGTGTTAGTCTGTATCTGTAAATAAGACAAGGAAGACTTGTGACACCTAATAAACTGGTTAGTCTCTAAGGTGCCACAAGTCTTCCTCCTCTTATTAGTGAAACTGATCAATGTCTAGTCACTTTCATGCTATTATTACCTGTGAAAGCTACTCAGTGGCAGCAGATACAGGCACTGCTTATCTGCAAATTCAGAAAGGCACCATAGCATCACCACTTTCCACCCCATACATGTTTGGAAGGCTATCTAGAATAGGTTCTGTCACTCACCAGGGAAAGCTTCCCATTCAGAGTCAGGGAGACTGAAACCTGTGAAACTGTTCCTGACATATAAAACCAGTAGTGGCTGTAAAAAGAATCAACAAACTCTTTTTACCGTACACAGTGCACAGCAGAAATGGATCCTAAGCAATAAGCTTAATCCAAATATCCAGATCTGTGGGGAGAGTCAAAATATGAAACCAGATCTGGACACAATTTTTTCAAATAGCCCACATATTCATAATGCAGCAAAACAGCAACCCAGATCTGAACCTTCAGGTTTTGGTTTGTTCATATTTTGTGGCTTGGGCTTATCTTGGTTATAGGAATTTGTGTATGAGAATTCCTTAATGAGGAGGAGATGCAAAAGTCAGAAGAGATTCCATAAAGATACAGAACTTTCATGCATTTGGGAGCTCTACCTTTTTTAAACAAGAATTCAACGTTAGAGTTGTGCAAAACTATTCATTTTTGCTTTTTAGCAGCAAAACTCACAACTTTTTCACCCGGTAAAAAACCATTAATTTCACTGATTTAATTTATTAAATTAATGATTTAAATTATTAAAGGCTAATTTCCTTTAGCCCCCTGGCCCCTTCACCCAGCACCGCTCCCCCATCCCCGACACAGTGCCACTATCCCCATAGAGATCCGTGCACCTCTCCCCATAGAGATTTTGTCATTTTCATCCCCCTCACTAAGCCCATAAAAATTTCAGAAAAATGGATTTTTCTGCCTGCAATAAAAAAAAAACAAAAAAGAAAAGAAAAGAAATTAAAAAGAGAAAACAACAACAACAACAACAAAAATAAACTGGAAACTAAAAGGTTGGGTGGGAAAGAGTTTTGACCTTCAAAGATTATTCAGTTGTTTTCGTGTGCGTGTGTGTGTTTATATCCATTTATGTGCGATGTTCTCACAGTTTTACTTCAAAATATCAATGAAAAGAAAAATGTCAGTATGAAGCTTAAGCAAATTCCACTTGTGGTTTCGAAGTTTCATGAAATCACTACAAATTGCTCAGCAGTATCCTAAGCTCTCATTTAAATGGGCACAAATGCATGCCTGTTTCAATTTACACGTGCACTACCCAATGTGTATGTACAAATGCCTGATTTAGGCACAAAACCAGTGAGATGGATGTGTAATGAAGTGTGGACAAATAGAGACGCACCTGCAAAGCAATTCACATTTGCATACACATCAGACTGGTGAATATCAGGCTTCTGTGATTTCATAAAAGCTTCGTTTCATAAAAGCAGATTTTATGCTCCAGAAAGGAAGCATCAACACAACATTAGTTGAAGGAATAATTCAAGACTAATTTTGCCCTTAGCTCCAGATACCTCTGGTTTTCTGGAAATTCTAAAAAAGTTTTTCTCCGAATTTTTAAATGTCCATGTTGCTGAGTGACTGAACATTTATACACTTTCTTTTAGAAAACAGATTTTCAGCTGAGATGAGCTTGGAAAACGTGAAGGGCCATTAAAATATTACTGTTGGAGGAGGGGATTAGTTTACATTTTAAAATTCCTACTATTTTAAAATATAAAATGTTAAATGTAAATAAAAAAGCCCCTCAGGTGCTTTTTAAATATGTGCCAGCTGCTTTTCGATATATTAATACAGGCTTTGGGGCTTATCTCTTATTGTTAGATTGGGCTTATATTTGCAGTGTGTGCTTCCCTTTGTCTTTTTAATCTCATTCTCCTGTTAGCACACACAGTTTTATAGCAAAAGAGAAAAATGCTGCCACATTAAATAGCCAAAGTAAAGTGTTTACAAAGATGACATTGCTTCTTTTTAGGTCAGCCTGATGTGTTTTGAGCCTTATACCTCTCACACATATCAGGGAGTGCACATGTAAAGTAAAGCTTGCATGCATTTGTGCATATCTAAATGGGTGCCTAGAATTCTGTTGAAAATCAGGTCTCAAATGGGGGTGTGACTAGTTGTACTGGTTAGTGAAGAATGTTTTCCAAGTTATTCCATATAGGAGATATGCTTCTATAGGCTCAGAATCCATGCATGGGATCTTTGTGTCTCAGATGGTTTGGTGACAATTTGGCCATCATGATCCTATAAACTTTCTTTGCAAAAGAGGGTGTTTCCCTATGGAAAAAGGCTGAATCCAGTTAGTTATGTTTTTTACCTTCAAAATCTAGAAGATTTCAAAAGTAAGGGTTTTCCCCCAAACTCCTCATACTTGTGTCCTGTATCATTTCTCTGTGCATGTATATTAAAAAAAAACAACACTGATAAAAGATCCAGGTTAATAAGTAATTTGGCATTGTGACTGTTAGATATTCTACATAAGATTCATATTAACACAGATTATTGGGAAAATCTTAAAGACATCTTGGAAAGTGTGTCCTCAGCCAAATTTTTGTTTAATCTAATTCCTACTCATTCACAAACCTAATGTACTCAATGCTTTTTTCAGCTATGTCTTCACAAACAAGGTCAGCTCCCAGACTACTGCACTGGGCAGCACAGTATGGGGAGGGGGTGACCAGCCCTCTGTGGAGAAAGAAGTGGTTCAGGAGTATTTAGAAAAGCTGGACGAGCACAAGTCCATGGGGCTGGATGTACTGCATCTGAGGGTGCTAAAGGAGTTGATGGATGTGATTGCAGAGCCATTGGCCATTATCTTTGAAAACTCATGGCGATCGGGTGAGGTCCCAGATGACTGGAAAAAGGCTAATGTAGTGCCCATCTCTGAAAAAGAGGAGGAGGAGGATCTGGGGAACTACAGGCCAGTCAGCCTCAACTCAGTCCCTGGAAAAGTCATGGAGCAGGTCCTCAAGGAATCAGTTTTGAAGTACGTTGTGGAGAGGAAAATGATCAGAAACAATCAGCATAGATTCACCAAGGGCAAGTCATGCCTGACTAAACCTAATTGCCTTCTATGACGAGATAACTGGCTCTGTGGATGAGAGGAAAGCAGTGGACATGTTATTCCTTGACTTTAGCAAAGCTTTTGATATGGTCTCTCATGGTATTCTTGCCAGCAAGTTAAAGACGTATGGGCTGGATGAATGGACTTTAAGGTGGACAGAAAGCTGGCTAGATCATCAGGCACAACGGGTGGTGATCAATGGCTCCATGTCTAGTTGGCAGCCAGTATCAAGTGGAGTGCCCCAAGGGTCAGTCCTGGGGCCAGTTTTGTTAATATCTTCATTAATGATCTGGAGGATAGCGTGGATTGCACCCTTAGCAAGTTTGCAGATAACACTAAACTGAGAAGAGGGGTAGATATGCTGGAGGGTAGGAATAGGATACAGAGGAACCTAGACAAATTAGAGGATTGGGCCAAAAGTAAGCTGATGAGGTTAAACAAGGACAAGTTCAGAGTCCTGTACTTACGAAGGATAAATCCCATGCACTGCTACAGACTAGGGACTGAGTGGCTAAACAGCAGTTCTGCAGAAAAGGACTTGGGGTTATTGTGCACAAGAAGCTGGATACGAGTCAACAGTGGACCCTTGTTGCCAAGAACGCTAACGACATTTTGGGCTGTAAAAGTAGGAGCATTGCCAGCAGACTGAGGGACGTGATTGTTCCCCTCTTTTCTGCATTAGTGAGGCCTCATCTGGAGTACTGTGTCCAGTTTTGGGCCCCACACTGCAACAAGGATGTGGAAAAACCAGAAAGAGTCCAGTGAAGGGCAACAAAAATGATTAGGGTGATGGAGCACATGACTTATGAGGAGAGGCTGAGGGAACTGAGATTATTTAGTCTGCAGAAGAGAAGAATGAGGAGGGATTTGATAGCTGCTTTCAACTACCTGAAAGGGGTTTCCAAAGAGGATGAATCTAGACTGTTCTCAGTGGTACCAGATTATAGAACAAAGAGTAATAGTCTCAAATTGCAGTGTGGGAGTTTTAGGTTGGATATTAGGAAAAACTTTTTCACTAGGAGGGTGTGAAGCACTGGAATGGGTTACCTAAGAAGGTGATGGAATCTCCTTCCTTAGAGGTTTTTAAGGTCAGTCTTGACAAAGGTCTGGCTGGGATGATTTATTTGTGGATTAGGTCTGGTTTTGAGCAGGGGGTTGGACTAGATGGCCTCCTGAGGTTCCTTTCAACCCTGATATTCTATGATTTTATGAAAGTAGCAGTCTGACTATTGGGCTGACAAGGTAACATTTTCAAATGTGCCTAAATTATATAGAAGCCAAAGTCCTATTTCTGAATGTGAGTTTGGACCAGATTTCAAACATATATTTAGGTGCCTAATTTCCATTGACATCAGTGGGAATTAGGTACATAAATGCCTTTAAAAATCTGGACCTTAGTCTTATTGAAAAATCAATGGGACTTTGGCTCCTAAGTCACTTTTGAAAATAATATGCAGGATCCTAATTCAGTTAGGCCTTGCAACGCAGAGTGGAGCAGTGCCTAAACACCTTAGGCACTTTGGAAAATGCTTTGCACAATCTGAAGGGATAGAATGAAGTCACTGTTTTTTTTTATACATTTGAAGCAAATGTAAAAAGCTGCACTGTGTCAGCCTCTCTTTATACATGTGATAAATACAACATAGTCAGGGAGGGTGGAATTTTCCCCACGGAGCTCTGCCAATGTGTCACAGCCTTGACCTAGATGTTTGAGAAAGTAATTTGGTCTCCATTCTCATTTAATCCTTGGCCTCTCTGCTGAAACTGAACAACAATAGTGATGAGGTGTGACTAACTTTTTCACAAACATACCCTGAGTGCTGTTGCCTTCTACATTCATTTCAAAATTGCTTGTTCTCAAAGGGCCCAATAATAGATTTATTCCAGGCTGACACAAGTGCAGTTGATCACCTATGTAAACACACTCCAAAAGAATTTTCAAACCTAGTCAAGTTCCTACGCCAAATGTTGGCACCTACATTTTTCTGACTGGATTTTAAAAGTGCTGAGGACCTGCAGCTCCCAGTGGGCTTTGTGGCTGTTCAGCATTTCTTAAAATCAGGCCACTTTTATGACTTTCTCCAGCACCCACTTGAAAGACTCCCATTGACTTCACTGGACTTTGGCTTGGGTCCTTATTTAGATGCTTATCAATGGATTTAGCATAACTTGAGGCATTTAGGTTTGAAAAAGGTGGCCTATGAACCAAATTCTGTCATGGCATAAATGGGTGCAATTCCTTTGAAGTCACTCAAGTTGCACTCACTTATATAGTTGTTAAATTTGGCCCAGCAAGAAAAAATAAATCTGTATTTTATTCAGAAATCTTCTATTGCTTTGAAAATGTGATTCTGACACATACGCTTGATGTCTGTTTATTTGGTGTTTTCAACCTTTAACAATCATTTGTTGGTAGATGAAAACTGACATCCATTCTTGCTCCATTGCTCAGATTACAGCTAGAAAGAATTAGAAACTATTTTCTATTTGGTAGTCCCCATCAGCATGAACCACTGGCAGGATGAGCTTTTGAGACTAGTTGTACCGATGGGTACAAAAGACATAACGCTACCTTCATGTGAGGCTTAAACCCATTACTAAAACAGCGTCCAGCAAAACTAATAAAACCAGGCTACTAGTTGATAGGCTTTGTTCCTGAGGATGTGTGAAGCAAAAGGCAATATAAACAGTTCAAGCATTGTTGAGGCAACACTAGCACTGCATGTTTATTAAAATAAAAGTAAGTGTTTATGCTGGTGAACTGTAAGATTTTCTACTACTTCCTTTACTTCAGCTGATACTTTTAAATGGAACACATTAAGCTCACTGGGGCAATCTGGCTCTGACACAGTGCTGAGTTCCTCTTCATGAACTGAAAGCAATCTGTCTGACTGGGACATTGAGGACCAGTAATTTACTATCTTAGCTGTAATTTTAAATGCTCACCCACTGCAGGGATTGAAGCTTTCATTCTATAATTATAGAGGAATCAAAAGACTAGCACACTAATGTATTGCGCTACAATGCCAGCTATTTATAATAGTCACTTCTCAACCAATATGTTTTTAATATGTCAGCACAGTAGGGCTGTCAGAAACAATCCCCCCCCCCCCCCACGCCCCCGGCACTCCCACAGTCTCCCTATAATGGTCTGTGACTGAAAATGTAAACATTTTTTAAAGCTTAGAGTTTTACAGTAAAATAAAGATGCTGTGAAATGTACTAACTGCTCACTAAGCATTAGCGTTAGTCCCTTTTTTATTGTAAAGGTACGGGGCAATATCAGGACAGGCAATGTATGACAACAACAATGGAGAATTGTGTAGTGTGGTAAGGCTAAGTATCGGGTTTTCTTGGTGTATTGTTGGCCCACTGAAGACACTAAGCCAAAGGAAAAGCTCTTTAGATCACTCAAGCAGTGCAGCTACCTAATTCAGAACACTGTTTGACATGTGCTGTTTATCTAATAAAATGCTTTTGTTAGTTTTACAATAATCATTGAATGACTAATCCTGACCCATACAACAGGGTTTATTCCACCATTTGGCCTTCTGCTAGCGCCAACCAAATTAGTCCATTCTATAGCTGGTCAAAATATTCAGTGCAACATATTTGTTTTGCAGTTAGTCCTTTGCTGGTTACTGAGTCACTCCTGAAAATACTACTTCCTTTCATCCCATTCTATACAGACTGCAAGTTTTGTGGGGCATGCACTGTCTCTTACTATGTATTTAACAGTGCCTTGCTCTCATTGGGGCTTTTAGTTGCTACCATAATACAAATAAATAACAATGGAAAACATTTACAAAATCCCCACAATTAACCCCTTGAGAGGCTGGAGTGTCTGACTTTGAGAAATCCTGTCAATTAATACAGTAGATCAAAATTCAATTGATACAGTTTTCACTAAAAGCTCACTGCAATGCTTCCATGACCTGGCTCCTACTGAGCCCAATCCTAATTCAACAGACCAAAGGTTTTACTGCAGTGCTGTGGTTCAGTGATCTGATGGCACCCCTTTAACTAGTTCCCTTGTATCGAAGATTGACTCAGCGGAGCATTTTTAGAGAGAACACTAACACAAAGAGAAGGTTCTCTTGGGCAGACTGACAATATATCCTCCCAATCCATCATTCCTAAAGGGAAACACATACAGTTGCTACTTGTCCACAGTTAGTCGACAGACATTTATAGCCTGAGCCACGGTTGTTGTCTGTGACTGTGTCCGTATATTCCTGCCCTTGTCAGTGTACTGAGCTTGGATAAGGCACAGAGAAAGTCTCATCTCTTCAGTTTAGCATAACTGGACTGATTTCCCTGACAGAACAGACATGCCAATGAACAATGCTTCATTGTTTAGCACTGACTATGCGTTCGGTGCTGTACAGTAAAGACGAGCACAGTTCCTATCCTAAAGAATTTACAGTCAGGAAGACACACAGAGAGATGGTACCAGCCTGTAGTTGCTGATTGTTATTATGCTCCACTGTTCCCTGGGCTGGTTGCAAAGTTAAGGAAATTATAGGGCTGAGTCCTGAACACTGTTATATTCATTCTTTTTGCCCCGTTTACTCATTCCGTGCTCTACTGCTATTGACTGCCATGGAATTGTCTCCACATTGAGTGCCAACAGCCTGGCTACTTTTTGACACAACCAACTTAATTGGTTTCTCATATACTAACTGTTGTATATGTCATATTGGTTCTGACTAATGGTCCATATAGCCCAGTATCCTGTCTTCCAACAGTGGCAGTGCCACCTGCTTCAAAGAGAATGAACAGAAGATGGAAATTATCAAGGGATCCACCCTCCGTCATCCAGTCACAGCTTCTGGCAGTCAGAGACACCCAGGGCATGGGTTTGCATCCCTGACCGTCTTGGCTTATAGCCATTGATGGACCTATCCTCCATGAACGTAGCTGATTCTTTGTTGAACCCAGTTATACTTTTGGCCTTCACAACATCCCCTGGCAATTCTTCCACAGGCAGACTCTGCTGTGTGTGGTGAAGTACACCCTTATATATGTTTTAAACTCACTACCTATTAATTTCATCTGGTGGCCCCTAGTTCTTGTGTTATGTGTCTTGTGTTATGTGAAGGGGCAAATAATTTCTTATTCCCCTTCTCCACACCATTCATGATTTTATAGACCTCTATCATATCCCCCATTAGCCATGTCTTTTCTAAGTTGAACAGTCTCTCCTCATATGGAAGCTTGTCCATACCTGTAATAATTTTTGTTACCGTCCTCTGCACTTTTTTCATTTCAAATATATCTTTTTCTTGGGGAGAAGGGAGGGAGAGAGGGGACAGCCAGAACTGCATGCAGTATAACAGGTGTGGGCATACCATAGATTTACATAATGGTATTATGATATTTTCTGTTTTATTATCTATCCCTTTTCTAATTTTTTTAGTTTTTTGACTGCTGCTGCACACAAAGCAGATGTTTTCAGTGACCTATCCACAATGATTGCAAGATCTCTTTCTCTAGTTGTAACAGCTAATTTAGACCTCAACCGTGATTACTATATTAATTAGGCCAACCAACACCTCTCTGACACTATCTACTGCAAAGAACTCAAAGACGACCCTACATCACAGTTTACCCAGGAATTTGAGGCTATCATCAAATCCTTCCTCATACAACTCCAAGAGAAACCCTAAAAACTCATCCCCCACAAACCCACACTCCACAGAGACCTTTTAGATGCTTCCCAAGATACACTAAGAAGGGAACCCAGGCTGACCTATCATATGTGGCCAGGTACTCTGACTGAAGGAATATCGGAACTCACAGAAACCATCCTCAAACCACACAACACAAAAAGGGCCAAATTTCTCCAAGCCACAAATTACTTTCTCCCCAAAACTCCACAACATTAATAACTTCCCACAGATCGCAATCCTTGCCACCATTGCATGGTGTCCTCCCTATTTACCAACATCCCTCACAATGATGGCACAGCTACCTGCCTCAATTATTTACAAGACTATGGACAACTCTCAGATATACACCCCAAACACATCACCAAACTCATCCATTTTATCCTCACCCATAACAATTTTACATTCAACAACAAACACTTTGTCCAAACCAGGGGACCAACCACGGATACTAGGAAAAACAACAAGGAGTCCAGTGGCACCTTAAAGACTAACAGATTTATTTGGACATAAGCTTTCATGGGTAAAAACCCCACTTCTTCAGATGCACAGCTACCCCTTTGATACATGGGCACTAGGATAGCTCTCCAGCATGCCAATCTATTCATGGGCCACCTTGAAGAAGAATTTTTGGACAAATGCACCACTGGAAATACCTAAATACTATTTGCATCCTCAGGACAGACGACTTAAACTCCCTCATAGATTTCCACTGCAACTTCAGCAACCACCACTTTTCCATTAAACTCTCTGTGGAACATACACACTCCAGCATTAACTTTCTGGACACCACCATCAGCTTCAATAATGGAACCCTACAGACCACTATATATAAGAAACCGTGGATAACCACACCTACCTTCATTGATCCAGTACATATCCTAAACCTATCAAGAAATCTGTTATCTACAGCCAGGCACTCAGCTACCACAGAATATTTTCCAAGGAGAAAGTCCGTGACACATACTTTAACACACTCAAAACCGCATTCACCAAACTAGGTCAGTCCACAAGAGAACAGACTGCATCATGGAACAGGCCACCCAAGTACACTTTGCAGAAATAAAACCCCTTCCAACAGAACACCCTTAGCTGTCACCCACAACCACACTGGATCCCCTATGGGGCATCATCAAACAGCTACAACCCATACTCAGTGGGGACCCCATCCTCTAAGAAATCTTTCCTAAACCTCCTCTTCTGGCCTTCAAACAACCCCCTCACAACTTCTCCAAGTTCATCATCAGAAACTTGTGCCCCACAGACCAGGACAAAACAACTCAAAGTGGCACCAGACCCTGCCAAAACAACAGATACAAAACCTGCGGACATATCTCCACTGCTACAGTGATCAACACCCCCACAAAACATGGGTTCTTCACATGCCTATCATGATATATTGCGCATTTCATTCAGTGGATTAAATGCCCAGATAGAAGCAATATGGGTGAAATCACTATACTCTTGAATGAACTCACACAGGAAAATGATAAAAGACAAAAACACCACTTCACCTGTGGGTGAATACTTTTAACAAAGCGATTACTCTATATCTGATCTATCAGTCCCCATCATCAAAGGAAACCTGCATAACACTTTCAAAAGATGAGCCTGGGAGCTTAAATTAATAACTCTGCTAGACACTGAAAATCATGGACTGCACAGAGGTGAGCCATAAATCCAACCTATAACCCACTTACAACCCTCCCCTCAGCTGCTTCCCCCACCTCCATTCCTCTCTGTAACTGGAGAGGTGTTAACAGGCTACTTCACCTTAAAAGGTCCCTTGAAATATGTGTTAACTACTTATGCTAGAAGATAATGTGATAAGTAACAGTCAGCATGGATTTGTCAAAAACAAATCGTGTCAAACCAACCTGATAGCTTTCTTTGACAGATTAACAAGACTTGTGGATAGGGGAGAAGTGGTAGACATGATCTATCTTGATTTTAGTAAAACTTTTGATATTGTCCCACATAATCTCATAAATAAACTAGGGAAATGTAACCTAGATCGAGCTACTATAACGGTTTCTCAAACTTTCTTGTTCAGTGCCCCCTTTTTCCTTTGCAGCGTCCTGTGGCAGCCCGGGGGTATGTCTGCCGAAATGCCGCCAAATTGAACACTTCTACTTTCAGCGGCACTTCGGCAGATATGTGGTGTTTCTCTCTGTGTCCACCGAAATGCCTCTGACAGTGGAAGCTTTCACTTTGGCAGCTTTTTGGCAGACATGCTCTCGTGTTTGGAGCTGCTGCCGAAATGCCACTGAAAGCATCGGGAGGTCGCGACCCTCTTGGAATCGCCCCACAACCCCCAGGGGGGTCGCAACCCCCAATTTGAGAATCCCTGTACTATAAGGTGGGTGCAAAATTGGTTGGAAAACCATTCCCAGGGAATAGTTATCAGTGGTTCAGAGTCATGCTGGAAGGATATAATGAGTGGGGTCCCGCAGGGATCAGTTCTGGGTCCAGCTCTGTTCAGTATCTTCATCAATGATTTCGATAATGGCATAGAGAGAACACTTACAAAGTTTGCAGATGATACCAAGTTGGGAGGGGTTGCAAGTGCTTTGGAGGGCTGGATTAAAATTCAAAATGATCTGGACAAACTGGAGGAATGGTCTGAAGTAAATAGGATGAAATTCAATAAGGACAAATGCAAAGTACTCCACTGAGGAAGGATCAGCTGTACACATACAAAATGGGAGATGACTGCCTAGGAAGGAGTACTGCAGAAAGGGATCTCAGGATCATAGCGGACTACAAGCTAAATATGAGTCAACAGTGTAACGCTGTTGCAAAAAAAGCGACCATCATTCTGGGATGTATTAACAGGAATCTTGTAAGCAAGACATGAGAAGTAATTCTACCGTTCTCCTCTGCTCTGAATAGGCTTCAGCTGGAGTATTGTGTCCAGTTCTGGGTGCCACATTTCAGGAAGGATGTGGATAAATTGGAGAGAGCCCAGAGAAGAATAACAAAATGATTAAAGGTCTAGAAAACATGACCTATGAGGGAAGATTGAAAAAATTGGGTTTGTTTGGTTTGAAAAACAGAAGACTGAGCAGGGACATGATAACAATTTTCAAGTATGTAAAAAGTTTTTACAAGGAGAAGGAAGAAAAATAATTTTTCTTAAACTCTGAGAATAGGACAAGAAGCAATGGGCTTAAATTGCAGCAAGGGAGATTTAGGTTGGACATTAGGAAAAACTTCCTATCTGTCAGGATGGTTAAGTACTGGAATAAATTGCCTAGGGAGGTTGTGGAATCTCCATCATTGGAGATTTTTAAGAGCAGGTTAGACAAACACCAGCCAGGAATAGTCTAGATAATTAGTCCTGTTATGAGCGCAGGGGACTGGACTAGATAACGTCTAGAGGTCCCTTCCAGTTCTATGATTCTATGCTAAACAATCTGTTTCACCTTTCATTAACAGAGACACTCAGTGCAGGGTAGCTTATGTTGACCTAGCTCTGTAAGCATCTACACTAAAATGTTGCTTCACTGATGTAACTTGTGTGCTATGCTGTGAGAGGTGTAGAGCTTATGTTGACACAGCTGGGTTGACGCACTATCAGTGTAGACACTGCGTTTCTTACATCAACGGTTGATGGCTTTCAGAAGAAGAATGGCTCAGGTCTGGGAATCTCCCTCACATTCTGTGCTGTGAAGACGGATGCAAAGAATTCATTTAGCTTCTCCGCAATGGCCCTTTCTTCCTTGAGTGCCCCATTAGTACCTCGATCATCCAGTTGCCCCACTGTTTTTTTGGTAGGCTTCCTGCTTGTTATGTACTTACAAAAAACAACAGCAAAAAATGTGTGCCTTTTGCTAGGTGCTTTTCACATTCTTTTTTGGGCTGCTTACTTATCCTTTTACATTTGACTTGCAGAATTGATGATCCTTTCTATTTTCCTCAGTAGGATTTGACTTCAAATTTTAAAGGGTGTCTTCTTGTCTCCAACAGCCTGATTTACTCTGCTGCTCAGCCACAGTGGAAATTTTTTGTCTTCTTACTCTTTTGTTTTGTTTCTATTTGGGGCATACATTTAGTTTGAGCCTCTATTATGGTGTTTTTAAAATTTTCCATGCAGCTTGCAGGCATTTCACTCTTGTGACTGTCCCTTTTAATTTCAATTTAACTAACTTCCTCATTGTTGTATCATTCCATTTTTTGAAGTTAATTGCTACAGTGGTGGGATTCTTTGCCATTTTTCCACCTACAAGGCTGTTAAGTGCCATCATCTCAGGAGAGATAAAGATTTCTAAAAATACTTTGTTTGTAATAACTTTCTCTGATCTTCTGTCCTGTTATCTGACTTCCATTTTGAAAGAACAAGGATCAGAAAAGCCTCCAACTGTTGGAAGTCTCACTCAAGGGTTTCATCTATAGAGTGAAGCAGTGAGAACTTTAGCCCCTTCCCAGTCCACACATCCCAAGAGGCTTTAAATACCATTTTATATTATGCTGTACAAGCTCTCGAACTAAGGGGACAGCACATTCTTAATGCACGGCAGCTGAGATAACTCATACTGGTTTACAACAGACAATACAAACAGGCCTCACCTTCCAAAAGTGTTTTGGGATTAGGGGCCTGGTTCTTGGAGGAAGGGTGTTCACTACTTTCTGTAAATGACGCTCCTTTAAGGTGGCTCAGGCTGGACACTCAAATATGCAGGCTCCCAAAAGCAATAGCCACCTTTGAGAACCTTGGCCTAATTCTACACTACAATATAGTTTAGGCCCCAGTCCTGCAAGCTGCTGTGTGTGGGCAGAGCTTTGTTTCTAGCCATAGCAATTTGACTTTAAATAGGAGCCACACAGCCCGCTCTGCTGCTGGACAATTTGACAAAATCCCTGGATTGCTCCTGCTCACAGGGTACGTGACATAGGAGGTGGATGTGGAAGTCTCTCATGGTGCTATGGCAGTAATGACTAAGTTTAATGCCCTATCAGTAGTGTGTATCACACCCGGTGAGTGAACACTAACGTGGCTCCATCAAAACTGACAAAAAATGACCTCATTGCCCATCAAAATCCAAGTTGCTGCTGTATAAATGGCTCATACAAGTGGCTGACTCTGGATACATCATTTACTCCCACTAGTTATTGATGACACTTCACAGCTCACTTTTGGCTCCGCTTCACTGCGATCATCCATTTATTGTGCAATGCCATCTCAGAGTCAGATCTATCCGTAGTCTCTCTCTTCCACGCGCCGAGGTATCCTGTTTCTAAAGGTGGACATTGTTTTAAGTTGAATTGCATCATATCATATATACATTACCACTTAACCATGCTCTACAGCTATTTCCTATAATTAGGTCATCAAAAGAGTGTTTACAAATTAACACCACTGGAATAATGCATATAGGCAGCATGAGATACTGAATATAAATAACTGGGAGACTACAATAGGTTTTTGTTTCGTTATGAAATAGGGGACTATTCGTCAGAATGAAGGGATTCAGCAATGTGGCATCTGGACTATTAACAATGCAGATACACATCAAGCCTATTATAGAATCTGACTTTCTGAGTTTATTTTGCCTTCCTATTTTTTAACACCCTATATTTCTTGTTTAACAAATTGTTCTCTGTATGACGTATTTACAATAAGCCCATAAGCACAAAGTGAAACACAATTTCCTGCTAGCTTCAGTAGAAATACATTAATCCACTGGATATTTCCCAGGACAATATTATCTCTCATGTGCAGGCTATATTTCTCTCATTTGGCTGTAAAGGGAGAGGGGAAAATAAAACCTTAGAAAATTTGTTTGAAAAGTGACACAAGAAAGTCATAGGTAAACCGCCTCCTGCTCATGTGAAGACTATATTTTTCTGTATTTTTCAATACATCATTATAGTTAAAAAATACCCTGAACTCATCACTGTGGAATAAAAATAAAGAAAGGAAAGCAGGCAAGTTAGCCTGGTGCACTCCTTATTGCTTTGAAATGCCACTGTCGTCTGTTACTGTCATGTAACACAGGGAAGAGGAAGGATACCTTCCTTACAGGGAGTGGAAGGATACCTCCAAACACACACCAGAAAGCATGAATATTTTAAATGCCTACTGCCATTTTTCACTCATGGACTTGCAAGGCCATATATGCTGTCACGCTATATAAAAGCATGATATTAAATGATACCGAGTCTCTTATTAGTTGATTACTGGCCTCCGATGAACCACAAGGCTAAAGCGCTAACTTGTTCTTTGCTGTACTGTCAGCTTGTAATGAAAAATGCTTTGGTTTTAAATAAAATACAAAAGTAAAACCTCTTCACAAGCGGCGGTAGTGTTTTTTTTAAAAGAACTAGTTAATGTAAAAATGAGGCGGATTTTTGTGTGTGGAAGGTTGTAGCCCTATCAGATGTGTATGTTAGGCAGCTGGGCAAGCACTGATCTTTGAGATTAAGGCAATGGACAGTGATCTGGCTGTGGTGAGCAGCAGTCAGACTTCATTTGGATAGAAATATGGACCTTCCCTCCTTGTCCACCCTCAGCGGTGCCACTATGTTGCAGCAATATGAAATGTGTTAGGAGCCCTTGCTGAGAGCTATAACAATTTTCTCTTTTTTTGAACCTCTGGAGTGCAATGCTCCTGGCATGCCCAAGGCCACAGCAAATAAGGTGGTATCCATGATTTTCACAGGCATGATGGAAGTGGTAAGACTCAGCTGTACAGCCATACACAAAATGGATATATCTTGTATAGATTTCTAGGGATATTCTGAGGAAGTGCACCATGATTTGTCTTGTAGTAGCCGTCTCTCTATATTCATAGATATTGTGGTGGAAAGGCAGAGAAAAAACCATTGCAGTGGGATGGTGACAGGACAAAGGGAGGACGAGAGGCTGAAAATATTGAGATGGGAGTCTCATGAATGAACAGACTCTTGGGGATGCGTTCTGCTTCTAGTTAGGGAGGAAATGCAGCAAGAAGAGGCCCTCTCCCTCAATCCTTCAGCATGCTTGCTTTGGGCCCCAGCTGTGCCGAGGCGGCAAATGGAATAAGAGATGGGGAGGGTGGAATAGATAATATGTCTACAGGAAGGTTTGGTTTCTTTTCATTGGGCCAGATGGGAGATAATTCATACACAGGCCCAGGCTGGGGGGCAGTATCGGGAGTCACATCACTCCAGAGCAAGCATGTGACAGCACAAAGCCTCCTGGAACCACTGAGTATTCGCACTCAGGAGGATACCACCGTGCTCCATTCTTTGTGCCCCGGGCCGTGTGTGGGAGGGGTGGGGACGGGGTCTTGACTCTCAGACTGATTGTGCCTGACCCACGAATGGCTACATCTGCATTTAGAGCTAGGGGTGCAATTCTGACACACGTGTACTAGTGCTCATTGACTTATCACGCTAAAAACTGTAGCGTCACTGCAGTAGCATGGGCACTGGCGAATAGCGGCACAGGGCGGCTGCCCAGAGTACATACCTTCCTGAACTTCATGGGTACGTATGTCTGTGTGAGCTGTGACTCGCATACCTAGCTCCAAGAACAGCTGCAGCCATATGTGGGCCAGTGTCAATGTAGCTGGAGGACGGGGGAGGGAGGAAGAGGAAGGCAAAGGGGCACAGAAAATGTAGGAGAAGGAAAGCATCATTTTGTCCCCTATGCACTCGGCTCAAGGACCAAGTGCAAGCTAAACCTTTGGTTTTCAGGGGGAAGGCTTAGTCCGTATGTTACTTACATGCACACACCTATCCTTATTAATACGCACCCCTCTTCTGCTCCTATTTTAGCATGACTAAGATTTCTCAAGCAAAAGAGCACAATCCCTGGCTACAGATGAGTGCACTGATATTTTCAAACTTATCCTCCCAGGTATGTTATCTGAGTACCAAATCCCTTATCCACTAGAGACTGGAATATCCCAGGTAAGTTCTCTTGCCATTGCTACAATGAAAAGTAAAAACCTCTAATTTCACAGAAGATCCACAGCTAGAAATATCCCAGCTGAGATATTTATTTGTTAAAAAAAAGGGTCAGAGCAGTCAGTGAGTATGGTCCTGATCCGGCAATGACTTCTGGGTGGATGGATCCCCACTGACTTCAGTGGGGATCTGTGTGGGTACAGGAGTCTGCCCCACACTTGGGCACTCGCAGGATCAGGGCCTAAAGCAGATGGAGACAAACACTTGGAAGCTAATGGTCTGATTTTCAGAGGTGCTGAGCCTGCCGACATCAGTAGGAGTAAAGGGCACTCAGCACCTCTGAAAATCAGGCCCCAAATTTGTAAGTCCCGATTTGGAATCACATCGGTCATGAATGCCCAGGGCTGGCAGGTAAAGAGGATCTGTCCTTGGACTAGGAAGAACAGACCTTGGCAGTCCAGAGGGAAGGAAGAGTAAAACAGATGGAAGGAAATTAATTAAATAAAAATAGATTAGACCTTTTAAATGGTATAGTTTTAATATTTATGATGCAAAAAAGCCTCGCTGTCCCCAGCCACCTATGTATACAGGTCTACATTTGACCTTCACTGCATAAACTGAGCAATATATTTGGCCTGAAAGAAAGATTCTTCTGTCTTTTCATAGATGTTTAAAGAAAACTAAAGACACTGCATTTTTAATCGCATTGTAAAACGATCCTCAACGATATGAAAATGGTAATATTTGTTCATAGCACATGACTGGATCAGGAAAGCCAATGATCTGTATCTGGGTTGCTACAGCGTGATATATTATAGTTTCCATAATTTGCTGCAGGCAGAAATCTTAATTAAGGCCTTTCCTAAAGAGTGACCTTCAGGGATTGTATTACAGAATTGGTGTAAAAATAGACAAATGCCCTAACAGCATTAGTAGAGCTGTGGAACGGTGTGAAATATATGTTTTCTCCCAAAGATCATTATTTCCTGCTAATATCCAGTGCGTTGCAGGGTACCCTCAGAAATCAATTAGTTTAAAAACATATAGAGGTAGATTTTTAGCACAATGCATAGGACTTAGACACACAGCTCCCATTAAAATTTTATTTATTCATTTAATTTTAATTAATGGAATATGTGCGTCCAATTTGAAGCATTGAAAATATACTCCTGCTGCTCTATTCATCAGTTTTATCCATGCCCACGTGTCTTCTTTGTTTTGGGCTCTCTCTAATTATCTAGCCACATGTGGTGTCTGCCCCGCATTCATCAATACTCCTCATACACAGAACACAGTGGCATCTGGGCGTGTTTGGCTAGGCAAAAAAAGGGAATTTGTGAGTGAATTTAAAAATAATGAAAGTAAATGGCTAATAGCCCTGGCTAGAGTCAGGCATGGTGTTGGCAGATGGTATACAAGCATCTCCATTCAGCTTTGCCAATGCATCTCACTCATCAGCTGCAACACCCCATGATGTCAGACTTGGGCCTTTTTTCTCCCCCACCACAAACTGCCGGTATGTTTGATGGATTTGTGCTGTGAGTACACAGGGAGGGCCTAAGTTGAGGCCAAAACCCTCATTTTCCTTTGTGATCTGCCGTGATGTCTAAAGAAAGCAGAAAAGGGCACTGAGTCACTGCACCGCCTCGCCCCAACGTGGCTCCTGTATGGTACTTCACAGCGCATTTCCTACTTAGGCCTCAGAGCTGTCTGAGGAGGTTGACACTTCTGATGCTCTAGAAGGGCTAACTCATCCTCTCAGCTGAGCACTCTTTAGTACCAGGCCAAGGGGCACTTACATACCAAGACAAGAAAAGCCCATTTCAGTTACCACTAATTAGATAAGCCACTTACATTTTGAAAATGAAAAATAGTTTAAAAATAACTTTAAAAGCTTTAGACATGAGTTCTCCCCATCCAACACCACCCTATTGTTTTTCTTCCTGGACGGAGATGAACTGAAATAGCTGTCAGAGCTCAGAGAGAGCTTTGCTTCTAGACAGCGCTGACAAGCAGAAAAGCCTGGGCTTTTAGAAAGCTGAACCCTACTGTGAGAGCTACAGACCAGATCCTCAGCTGGACTAAAGTGGCATGGTTTCACTGAAGTCAACAGCAAGTGGCCCATTTACACCAGCTGAGGATCTGATCAGAATCTGTAGAGCAATATGGCATCGATTCAGCAGAGTACTTAAACACTAACTTTAAGCATGTAAGTGCACATATGGTACTGTATTGGGCCCATTAAACTCAGTGGGTGTTTAGTACATAGTATTTTGAAGGTGCCTCTGTCCATAGCTCCAATTAGAGTACTTCTTAGTATAGGAATTGCTTGTTGGAGTATACTCCCCTAATCCTCAGCGTTCAGCGTGTCTGAAGGGGTTTGGTCTATCTCTGTGTTAACATCACATGGCATGCAGTGTTACTCAGCCATGGAGGCAGCTGGTTAGTGGTTAGAGCAGGGAAACAAGCTGATTCTTGGTTTCTATTCCCAGCTTTCAATGACCTACTGGGCGACCTTAGGGAAGTTACCTCCTCTCTCTGCAGCCCAGTTTCCCAATCTATAAAACAGGGTTAATATTCCTTCTCTCAAAGTGGTGGTCCAAGGCTTGGTTCTTTGGGGTTGCCAAGAGCTTTAAGATGCTCAGATGAAAGGTACTATAGAATTGCAAAGCACTGATATTAGCACTCTTTCTTTCTGAGTCATCAGACCTCTACATATAGTCCAGTAAATGGCATGAGGGGAAAGCCAAGCTCTAGGCATACCAGTTCACAGCTGGGTCTTATCCCTGCACCCATTTCTCTCTCTTTGCAGAGCTGCAGTTTCGAGAACACCAGTACGACCCCGTCATGTTACCTGATCAGCCACTCTCACCTGACCCACAACTACTTCTGAGCCCCTCTATCGCTAGCATTCGATCACTGAAATCCTCTGGGGAAAAACAACATCAAGAACAGCCAGAGGAGATGGCTCACACCTAGCCTCACACTTATCTGGTGTGAGCATCATCCAGAATATGTAATACTCTGTATTGAATCATTTGCCATGCTGGCATCAGAACTCTCCGCTTCACTCAGTGGTTCTCTCACCAGAGTTATGACCCTGTTAATATAGTGGCACCAGCACAATTCAGAGTCTGGCAGAGATGCCTCTGCACCAGCTATTAGCTTTTCAAGGATTTGTAGTTTGGATTGGATTTCTTTATTAGTGCTTGGACGTCTCTTGTTGCACAAACAATGGGTTATGGTACCTGAGTTCCTCAGCCACAGAAATCAGCTTGGGACACAAGGCTGAAGGCTGGCATTGAATTTAATTGTTGAGAAAAAAAAATATTTCGATGGCTAGTTCACTGAGAGCCAATCTCAAAGGCTCACAATTTTTAAAAACCCCACCTAACCAAAAAAATCCAGCCCTTTCTGCTTGAGTGAGAAGAAACTTGGGGATTCAAAGGCTCCTTAGAAAGGAAGGATGGTCTTGTGGTTAAAGCAGTGGCTGAAGCAGTGAACTGAGATGCTCTGCCACAAACTTCCCAAGAACCTTCAGCACGTCCCTTAGGGTAACATTATCAAAAACTCCAAAGTGATTTAACAGTGTAAATCTCTTTGTCAGAAGTGCCTGAGTCACTCTGGAGCCTTGGCTCTAATAACTTTCAATGAAACATAAGCTCATAATTGCCTACGATAGTTCTGAAAATGAGTCTAGGCATTTTGAAATTGTTACCCCGTATTGCTCTGTGCCCCATGTGTAAAAGGGGGATAACAGTACTACTGCCTTCCTCTCGACCTTTGTCTGTCTTGTCTATTTAGATTGTAAAGTCTACGGCCGGGGACTGTCACTTACTACATGTTTGTACAGTGCCTAGAACAACAGGAGACAATCCCTGGGCCTCAGAGTGCTTTCAGATACAAGTGAGAATGAGGACAACTAACCAGCATTACCTGCATCATCTTAGGAACAGAAATCACCTCACGGTTGAAGGCAGGAATGACTCCTGGGGAGTCTAATTTTAGAAGTTTCTCTCTCTATGTCTGTATGTCTTGTGCCTATGAAGCAGAATAGAGACACTGGAGGCTCCCCACGGCTAACACAAGATGGCATTGATCCGGAGTCAACACTTTAAGTGTCCTATTGGACCATCTGTCTGTCTATCACAGTGTGAAAGGAACTGCTCATCCATCCGTCTATCTTGCATAGAGCTAGTGAGCAGAAAAAATAAAATTTCTCTCTTCTGGATGCCATTGTGCACTCCATTAATTACAGTGAGACGAGTGGAGGTGAGTAGCAGGTTATTTTTTGTAGCTGCCTATCTCTAAGGTATGAAACAGAATATTTATTATTATAAACCATCTTCAGATTAGGCTTCAAAAGGGAAACAGGATGAGATTTAATTTTGATTTTAATTATAGTTTTACTTCAAACATCTATTTTTCCCCAGTACAAGCAGGCCAGAGAAATCTTGCAGAGATCAACAAAACCATATACAAATGGCAAGCATGCGTCTCTTGGTGGGGCTCAGCTTTGGGAGTATTTAATCTGCAATATTTGATGGAAATAACATTCTAATTCCTCCAGCCTGTTGACTTTTAAATTAACAAATATTAACTGCACACTGCACGTTTAAAGGATACAATTACTAGTGAACCTTTGTTTGTTTACAAATGACATAGTAATAATACTATGAGCTGCTGAATTGTAACTGAAAATAACCCTTTGTTCTCATTTTTCTTATCGGCAGACTCTAACAGCACTCCTGGGGACAATAACCTATGAAATGGATTAAAAGCCTGTTAAATGCTCTTTTCAGTTTGGCAGATCATCAAACCCTAGTTTACCCTTAAGCTCTATTTCCTTTTAAATATGGCAAATTTACTGTAGCCATGTGACAACAGTGTGCAATTTTAGAGTGATTAAAAATGACTCAAACAGTATGTTATTAACTTATCTGTGCTCTCTCCTAGGTGAGAAATACTGCGCACTATTGAATATGCCAAAAGGCATGGGCCGAGTTTAGAGAGATTGTCCCTTTCTTGCCAGTATAAACTTTAAACAAACAAAAAAATATGTCCTAGCATTTTTCTGCATGGGTAGCTGTGTTCATCCATCATTTTATCATCAGTGGATTCTGATTAGCACTAAAATAGTTGTTTCATTTTAGCCATCTTGTATCTCATGGCTGGTCTGGGCAATTGCTCTTCTGCACCAGTGTTAGAAATGGACAATCTGAATTCAGTGGAACCTGTCCCCTGGACTGCACTGTGAAATTGTATTTGCAAAGTTATGAGCTGCAAAGTATGTTTGAAACATGATTACCAGCTGGATAGTGACCAGTTAGAAGGATGAAGCCTGTGGTCAAGCCTTAATACACTAACCTGTCACTCTCGGAGGTGACACGACCAAGGGCCAACTCAGACCCTCTAACAGAAAAACCCATGGACAGAGAGGGCAGAGGAGTCAGCAAACTTGACCTACAGGAGTTTCAGTATAGGGGCTTTTGTTGAGAGAATGGGATAGGAAGAAGGGCTGGAACACAGCTTCTCAGCCCCACAAAGCCTAGGAAATTATGAGAAAAGGACGCCCTAGTTCCATGGAGACAGAGGCATTACTGCAGGGGGGCAGGAGGGGCAGAGAGGTGGGGGACTCTCCATGCTGCTCTGCTGGCTCCACTCTCAACTAGCCCCAGAGGGAGATACCATACCAATGGTTGTGTCCTCCCAAAGTTATGATAGCAGCAGCTGCCTAGGTAACCCAGCAGGAATTAATGATGCCTGACATATTGTTAAATCCCAGTGCAATTTCCAAATGGAAATATATAGAGCAGCAGGGGACAGTGCTATGCACAGTGGCTGGTCCTCTGCTCCATATCCAGCGGCCACCAGCCTTGTTCCCCAAATTCATCAGTCCAGACTCGTCAGGTTCTAGTGGAGGGTTCTGAAAAAACCATACAAAAATTCATATTTTTATTTATGTATTTTTTAAACTAGAAAAACAGTTAGTCCACACCTTTTGACAAACCGAAAAAATGCAGACTAGCTTTAGAACTGATTGACAATACAAAAAGAAGTCAATTTATTTTCAGAACTTTTCTTGTTGAAAATAAAAAATTAACTGAAAAACCAGAAGTGGAAAATTGCAACCAGTTCTACTTGGGAGGAACAGTTGCCATAGAATTAGCACTCTCCCTGCTTTGCACAGGTAAGAACCATTGCTTATCCACTCATGGTAGCAGAAGGGATAGTTGGGGCCCAACAAAACACACTGTAAGAAATAATGTCCCCTCCCCTAGCATGTTAGAAGGCTCTGTGTGGTAGAAACTCCTGCCTTTTTGCTAGCTTATTCCAAACTCCTACAAACTTTGGGGAAGTAGGAATTTTAGTATCACAGACAGAATCCCAGTGTCACTGAAAAGAATAATGAATGGGAGGATTATATAAACCCAAGGGGCTTAAAGAAACTTTCTCCCCATCAGTATCTTCTTCCCCGCCAGCCTCAGGCCCTTAGTCCCAGACTGAGTGACCATACAGCAAGTGTGAAAAATCGGGACAGGAGGTGGCGGGTAATAGGAGACTATATAAAAAAACCCCTCCAAATATTGGGACTGTTCCTATAAAATCAGGACATCTAGTCACCCTAGTCCCAGGCACCTCCTTCAAGTGCTTTGATCATGATAGTTGAACCCTTATATTAGAATCCTAGACTTATTTTAGAAAATTTGGGGTTATGCTTTTTTAACAAAATAGTGTAAACAGATCCAAAACACTCAACTTTGTATTCCTCCCAGCTTCCCACTGAGCTGTAATACTCCTCTCCCTTTATCTCTATATTTATATTCAACGAAGTATGTGATATGATTTTTATCATGTACGTTGACGATTCTCTGATACACCTTTCAAGAGTTAACTCTTAACATGATGCACCAAAGAAATACACACAAGGCTTTAAAATCTGTATATTATTTATAATGCTACTTCAAGACACCTTTTAAGGAGGCTGCATGTATTGGTATATTGTATTACCTGCTGCAAATAGTTTTATTGCACATAGGCTTTAAATGTAACAGAAATTGAGACAGAAGGAGAGGGAGTTCCACAACCACTCCACTGCCCTCTACAGGATGGGAGTAGAAGTGAAACTCACCACATCAGTGATGCAAAGCTAAATTAATTGATGATTGTAAAGCAGACTGCAAACCTCAGCTAGAAGGCAGTATACAAATGCAAAAAGTTTTATCATAAGCAACTAAGGCCTGGCATCTGAAAGGAGGAAAGCGACTTTTGTTTGTAACACTCATCAGCCTTCTTCATTCACCACTGGAGGGAGGATTTGGAGTTGATTCTATGGGGAAGGTGCTTTAGGCCTGCTTTGGAGACATGTTTTTTTCTGGTTGTTCACCATCTCACATGAAGCGATTTTGGTCAAACTTATTTTTTTAGAGGTGGCCCCTCATAATTAGCATTTCTTGCCAGTACAAATGAAGGATTTGATATGCATCAACACAATGAATGAATGAGTTTTAACCAGCTACTGGAATCTACCTATTAATCCATCCATCCAAGTAACCGAATGTACCTCATCTCCCTCAAAACTAACTTTGGGCAAAATGTATTAGTAGTGCTAGTGTATTTACATTAAAAGAATAAACACATTTTCCCTAAATTGGTCATTTGGAAAATATATTTATTCATTTAATGTAAACACATTGGCAGGAATAAGTCTGAATTATTTTAAGTAGCATGCATTTACATTTAAATAGTTAGAAAATTAGCACAGAAAAACCTGCTTTTATTCCTTGCAGCCATTTATTGCTCTTCAAAAGAGAAAGAAAGCTGTAGCCCGAAAAATATGAGTGCACAACAACCCATGCAAACAAACAGACAAGTATAATAGAGGAAGAATACACAATAAAAATTATCTAAGAAAAGCAGCTCAGTGAGTTCTATGAGGAGAAAAAGCACTCCTGTTTTCTAAACACTTCTCAAAACTCTATTTCCCATCCATTTTGAAATCATTGTCCTGGTTTTTAACTTTTTTGAAAAGCACAAGTATGGTACCACCAGTGCAGATTGTCATTAGAATGGAAATAGGATGACAGTAATTTGAAGCTTCCATTAAAGGTCAACAGACCTGATCTAAAGTTGTTTGGAGTCAACAAAGGGACCCCCTTCTTCAGCTGAGTGCTCTCACCAGTCAGCTAGATCGCATGATCAAACCCCACAGAAAAGATGTTGGAAGTAAGGTAGTCCCTTGAAGGTATCAACTGTTTGTCAGATGTTTAGAAACTGGCTTAATGGATGGGTTACCCGAAGAACAGACATTTAATAGAAAATCCAAATAGCTTCCCAACTTCAATTCCTGTGTAAAGCCAAGATATTCTTGTTTATGAGACAGATGGCAACACTAGAATGTTGACAGTGTAAGTTTCCTCAGAGCAGATCCGTACTGTAACCATTGTCACAGTGGCATATTTTGGGTTGATGCAAGTCGATTATCCTGAACCCAGCACTTTGATACTCCAGTGATGGGTACCTTAGAATCCATACCTCTGATACTTTCCCTCTTTACAGGGGACACTTTGCTTCAAGGGAACTTTCCATACAATAAATAGTGTGTATATTTTTATTAATATTTGTGTACTTCTGGACATCAACATTTTTAGAAGGAAACTTGATCTACGTCTAACAACAAAGGAAATAAAATGCCAAACTGGAAGGGGAGCTTTTATAAAACCGTGTTTTTCCCTGAGCCCCCATGAGCTGAAAACAAACTGAGCAACACTAATTTAGCCTTAATATCAGTACCAATTTTCACATGCTAAAAAAAATTATTTGTTGTTAGAAATCTAGGACCACTTAGAGGCTTCAGAGTGATCACAGCACTAGAGGTCATGGCAGTACTGGGACAGAACTCAGACCTTTCTGCTCCAAAAGTCTAGACCTTACTCAGCAAAGGCAAATCTCTAGCAGTGGAAGGTCTATGACACACAGCTGAGCAGTTCCAACTACAAAGGTGAACATCCCAAACAGAACTAGCCTCTAGCAACTATTATTCAGTCTTGGAGAATGACAGAAGGACTCCTCAGCAAACTGCAAATGTTGCGCTGGGCATTGGCGATGCAACAGCTATTCTGCATTGGTGATGCAAAGCTATTCTGTGCTTCATAGCTAGTGCACTGGTGTAATGTGCTTGTGTTGGCCTACTCTACCTATAAGAGGACCTGCACTATGCATTGGCCTGAAGCTTCCAAGTAGTCATCAAGGGCAAATGCTGGACAGAATGCATTGCTGTAATCTAGCTTGGAGGTGACAAAAGCTATCCTAACTGTGGGAACGTCCAAATCTTGAAAGGAAATTCTGCAACGTCTCAGCCAGTCTTTGAGGAAAATAGTCCCTAATACTGTGCATCCTTGCAATAACCTACCTTGTGGATGCTAATTTCTCTCCCCATGACAGGAAAATAAAGGCCCAGCACCTCTCGCTGACAGATGACCTTTAGCTGACAAAAGCTATGGTAAGTTTATTTCTGAGCTGAAGAAAACAAAACTAGGCTTATGTTTTGTAAAGGCCACAAACATACTGTCCTGGGGACTTTTAGTGAGGGGTCGTTTTACTCACATACTGTAGCGAAAGGCAGTCTTGTAATGCTCTCAGAAACACACAGAAATAAATTGGTGTCATTTCAGTGGATTAGCACTGCCACATCAGCTATGGCAGCTTTCCACTGTGTCATCAACTTTGCTGCTGCCATTCCCAGTCCCCATTGCATTGCAACTGTTACAGGCATTATACTTAACAACAAACAGCAAAATCAAAGACAATGCAAGATTGTTTATAATGGATCTTGAAAAATGAGGGAAGAAATGTTGATTCAAAAACACACAAGAGGAAGGATGATCTGTCAGTGAACATTGCTGCCAGCATCTAGGCTTCTTTGTGTAGCATCAACACCATATGGTGCTGCAATAATTTCCCTTTAAACACACTATTCCACTGATGTCTTTATTTGTAGTGAAGCAGAATACAAGTGGATCCCAACTATTATATTTTCTGAAATACAATGATGTAGCTTCACTGAAATCAAAGCAGTTATGCCAAGTAACCCCTGATGAGGATGTAGCCCATGTTTTTTTATGTGAGACACTTGGTCTAGTGACTAATGCCCATGACTGGCATGTTTCAGCCCTGATTGTCCCATACACTCATTTGATAAGTTACTTAAGGCTTAATTTTCAGAAGGTGCTATTGACTTAAGTAGGCGCTCCAGGTGCTCTGGAGCTCTAACAATCACATACCAAAGCTCTTGATATTGTAGTCCCCCTGTTTATAATGAAATAGTAATACTTATCTGCCTTGTACAAAACACTTAAGATCCTGGAATAAGAGGCACTAAAGATATACACAGTATTATTATTACTACACAGTGTCAGCTGGTGAGAGAAAGATTGAAAAATCAGATACGACTAGGGTGACCAGATATCCCTATTTTATAGGGACATTTCCAATTTTTGGGTCTTTTTCTTATATAGGCTCCTATTATCCTCCCCACCCCCATCCTGATTTTTCACATTTGCTGTCTGGTCACCCTAGGTACAACTACATTTTTAAAAAACATCTCATGGGTTTTTTTTGAAATTCCATTGAAGCAAATATACAACCCAGAAGTGTAAAGAGGCAAGAAAAGTCTTTTGATCTAGAGGGAAAAATAAGCTCAGTGGGGACAGAATCCGATGCCCTTGCATTCTGAAATGAGTTAAAATATGCAACACTCTATTATGTGATCTCATCCTTAGGTGTAGACTAAAGAGTTCAATAGATTCATGGATTCCAAAGACAGAAGGGACCATTGCGATCATCTACTCTGACCTCCTATATAACACAGGCCATAGAACACCCCTAGAATAATCCCTAGAGCATCTCTCTTTTAGAAAAACATCTACTCTTGATTAAAAATGGCCAATGAAGGAGAATCCACCACGATTCTTGGTAAGTTGTTCCAATGGTTAATTTTTCTCGCTGTTAAAAATTTATGCCTTATTTCCAGTCTGAATTTGTCTGTATTCAACTTCTAGCCATTGAATCATGTTATACCTTTCTGTGACAGACTGGAGTCCAATATCACTTTTTTTTTCTCTATGTAGGCACTTATAAACTGTAATGCAGTGGTGGGCAACCTATGGCCCACCAGGGTAAGCTGATTGTGGGCCGTAAGACATTTTGCCAATGTTGACCATCTGCAGGCATGGCCCCCTGCAGCTCCAGTGGCCATGGTTCAGTGTTCCCAGACAATGGGAACTGCAGAAAGTAGCAGCCAGTACATCCTTCCGGTCGGTCACTTCCCGCAGCTCCTATTGGCCAGGAATGGTGAGTCACAACCACTGGGAGGTGTTGGGAGGTCATGCCTGTAGACGGTCAATGTTGGTAAAATGTCTCACGGCCTCCAGTCAGCTTACCCTGATGGGCTGCATGTGGCCTGCAGGCTAAAGGCTGCTCACCGCTGCTGTAATCTAAATAAGGCCCGATCCAACAAAATGTCATGATTGTCATAAAGACAATCACGCTTCTCTCTTGACCTTCCTCCTCAGATGTTCAAAATTAACTTTCCATCCCAGTTCCTCTCCCTTCAGAGTCTTCATCTCTATCCCCTGATTCTCATTGGTTTTCTTTATCTCCCCTTTCATGTCCCTACAGGACAAATCTTTGTTTTTTCACTCACTAAAAAATCAGGTCCACACCTTGTCCAAGGAACTTGTTCCTGCTTAGACTGTCAGAGACAAAAGGATGTTAAGTGATTTTTCCAAGGCCAAACACAAAACATACATAGTGGTTCATCCTGAATTACAACCAGGACTGGGATTTTCAGGGAGCCCTGAAGGTGCCCGGGCATCCAAATCCACTGAGATTATTTTGGAGTTGGGCATCTTACTCCTTTAGGTTCTTTTGAAAACCCCAGTTTAGACATTTTCTAGCTTTCCATTGTGTCAGACACCAGATCTGAGCGTCACTTGGGATTAAAGAGAGAACCAGAGAACAATTACTGAGCTCTCTCTAATCTCTGGTCACCTTCTTCTGGGAAATGGGAGAAGTGAGGAATTTAATGCCTGATTTGTTGACTTGGAGTCTTAAACAGAGTTCCTGATTTGCCTTTATCCATCCATTGCTACTTTTTTCAGGCTAAACAAGTTGCAGTTAAATGATTCATTTATTTTCTGGTTCCAATACTACTTAAAAAAAATCTGAAAATTGTTCAGTATTGGGAAAATTAGTGTTTTCTGCCACTTACATCAGTTCTAAACCTAAAGTCAAAGTCATTGACTCTTCTCTGCAAAGCAATAAGAAGTGTATAAACAGGTAGAGTGGTTAAAAAGGGATCTTTGCAGTAGAAACCTAAAACCACAGACAGGTAAGGATCTAAATTCCAGCACCTGAATAAAGTAGGACCAATATTATTGTCAGGCAACACTAAATGAAGCTCGTGCATTCATTGTGAAAAGTTGCCTTTGATCATGACGCTTGTCGATCTTGCAAACCTCTCGTCCCCCTTATAAAGGGTGAAATGCTTTTACACAGTGCCACACTTTTCTACAGCAATGGAAGTGTTAAAGCAGAAGCCTCATGGAAGCTTGGGGAAAATTTATAAATTAGAAACATCTCTTTCTCTACACTTGCTCTTTAGTAGGATGTCTGAGCCAAATTCTCCCCTACTCCAGATATTGTTACTAAGGTGGAGTTTCCTTTAATTTTTTCCCAACATGGATTGAGTTTGCACCTCACTCCCACAGTGTTGCTCTGGATATTTATTATGCACTCATTATAGGGGTAACTGATCACTAACCAGTGTATCAAAACATTTAAGCAGCCAGAGGTGGTGCTTTCTCCTCCTAAAGATCCTTTTGATGGCTACTTGAATTTTGTTTGTTTTCCTCTACCCTCCTTCAGTCAGGTCTTCTTCTTTCCTCCTCCTCCTCCTCCTCACAGTTATTCTTGGAAGTGTTACTACAGGAAAGGTGGTTGAAAAATATGGCTTTTACCTCTCTCTTTGGGACACTGTGAACTCTTTGGTCAATTCAACGTACCCATACTTGGGCCAGCCATTGATGAGGCCCTGTCTCCATCTACTTGAATTTTGGTCTTGCAACTGCTAACTCTGTTATCCCGGATGACTGCAATTAGTGTGACAGATAATCTTCTGGGACAGACATGGGAATCACTGCAATAGCCAAGGCCCATTCTATTGAGAGTCCTAAAGATCAGGATGTTAACCCAGAGGATGCAAACCTAGATGTAGTAGCAAACAGAGAGCTACGGATGGCATGTGATGCACTGGCTTGATATGGTCTTATTATTCTGTGTGCCTGAGGTGCTGACTCACCATGTAATAGACCATTGGGAGCTTTTTCCCCATCATATTTGTTTTCTGTAATATCCAGGTTTGGTGTTGTGCCATAATTGAGCCTAGAGGTAACAAATATATGTCTTGCTGACCCTCAGGTGACAGGAAGAAGTATCTCCTCCTAGTTGGTCAGCCAAAGATGGCAGCAGGCATTTTTGTCTACTGAGACCATTTTGGTGTCCAGAAGCAGCAAAGCATACAGGAACCCTTTGAAGCCAAAACCATCTTAATATTCAGACAGCAAATGTCTCGACTTGAGGGAGATGTTTAAGTCTTGACGGATTCTTCAGAGCATTTTTTTCCCCATCAGCATCACCACTGTCTGGTTTGAGTTTAATTTCTTCCAGGAGCTTTTCATAGTCTGGCACTGAGATTGCTGGACAATGATTTTGATATGAGCATGATGTAGAGCTAAGTGCCGTTTACATACCACTGACAATGAGGATGGGAGTTCCATGGTCTAAACAATGCATCTTGAGTTGCATTTGGATCTCAAGGGAGGCAAGGGCCTTCCAGTCAAGAAGAAAGGGACTTTTGTCTCTCTGTTTATGCCACTATGGATTGTGACTTCAGGTGAGGTATCAGTGGCATGAGAGGATCAACTCAAAAACATCCCAAGATTTTGTTTTGACTGCAGCAATCCTGAAGAAAACAAGGCATGATTAAACATGGTCTCATGGATACAGTGCAAGATAAAGCATCAGGAGACCTTGGTTCTGCTTTTGGCTTTGCCTCTGCTCTATTACATGACCTTGGACAAGTCACTTTTCCTCTTTGTGGGTCTGTTTCCCTTCCCACCTGTGTGTGTCTTGTCTCTTTAGAGTGGAAGCTCTTTGGGAGAAAAACTGTTTCTGGATGGTGCTTGGCACAATGCCTCTAGGCTCATAATGGTGCCTTGGATCTTGTTTATGGCCTTTCAGCCATACCGTAATACAAATACTATTAATAAATATGAGAAATACAGATGACTGTGTGATCTAGAAGACCAGTCTGCAAGCAGAAACTGTTCAAGTCTTCTGGAAGGAGTGAGTGGGGCTTGATAATTCTACCCTGACTCATACATTTATTTTTCACCATTCATTAGAAAACCAATGCTCTTTTGTGACTAACAGTAATGGTACATAGAAATAAAATGCCACTCCGCAGATAGAATGATCAATCTCTTTGACTTCACCGGTAAACATGTTTCATCAGGGGGTCACTAATATGCTTTTATTGCCTCACTGTCAGAGATGATGCCATTACCAAGCCTGATAAAGTATTCTATAGAGGATTCCTTTTAATTTTATTTTTATGCGATCATGAGAGACTATAACCGATAAATTTAGTTCAATGCTTTCTCACTATTAACTAATTCTGAGTAAATCCACTGAGGATGCCTGGGTACAAACACTTCAAAGAATTTTAACAGGATATTGAAAGTGATATTCACCCTGGGACAGAGGTTTAAGTACTGAGCTGCTACTGTTTTCTTTGCCATTAGAGCTACAACACTGCTAAATGTCATTTAGTCAAAACACCATATTCTCAAGGATTTCTAGCACTAGATGACTATTTGCTTTTAATAAATTTGTTGCATCACGGTGGATATCTTAGATTATTTCTGGGGAGTTTGGGGAAAAGTGAATCATACCAAGCCATTGGTATCCTATCTTTTATCAGTCTCCTATCAGGAGCCTGCTCCTTTTCTCACTGAAGTCCCTTTCACTTTCCCAGTGAAAGTTTTTCTGTTGACGTCTGTGGGGGCAGGATCAGGCCCTATATGCCTGCAGTCTTTGAAGTGCTCAAATCCAAATTAAAGTCAAGAGGTTTTCATCTGAAAAAAGGGGAAAAGAGAAGTGAAAGAAAGGCCTTTAGGTGGAGGGTTTTTTTTCTAGCCTGCTTTCATATCTGATACAACACTCTAAAAATTCATGCACATGATGTGAAACCATGGAAACAACTGGATGCCACAGGGCTTATGAACTACTTTTGTCAAGGTTTGGATTTTGGGAATTTGTTTCCCCTCTCTCCCAGTTTAAATGATTCCTTCCGCCCCCGCCACCCATTGAAACCTGTAATACATTGAACTTGTTATAACTGATTTTAGAGGCCACAGACTAAATTTAATTTGTAGTGTTTCTTTTCACCTTCTTAAATGTATGACTGGCTTTGTTTTAGAAACAGACCCTCAGCTGTGTTGTAAATCAGCTCATCTTCAGTAGAGCACTGTCAGTTTGCACAACTGCGGTTCCAGGCCTTCGAGATTAAAGTCCAATATTAAAATCTTGGCAAGCAAAGAAAAAATAGGGTGAATTTCCTGGGGTGTTATTTTAATGAGGCTGGTTGTGGCCGAATGAAGTTAAGCATCATTGTGGAAAGACAATACTTTTGCAATTCTATAGCTCCTTTCCCCCTCCTCCCATCCACCGAAAGAGATGAAAACATTTCATGAATAGCAGGTAAGCCTCATAATGCTCCTGTGAGGTAGGCATTAATATCTACCCATTTCAAAAAAGATGAAAACTGATAATCAGAGGGGTCATAACCCTTAAACAGTTACATAACTTGCTATAGGATCAACTTGACACACCGTGGACAGCCCCACTGATTTTAAAGGGATAATGTGTAGAGTTAAGCAGGTGCATAAATCCTTACAGGATGAAAGGACTAAGTAACATGCCCAAGCTCACAAAGACTTCAGATATGCACCAAGAGCACCAACACAAGGCTAATGGAATGTAAGGGAAAGCACAGAACTTGTGTTGTCTTTCTACATAAGGTTAAATTTCAGCCACTGCAAATGCAGTTACAATAACTGTTATGAGGTTCATTTCTTGTTTCAGTTGAGGATGCAGGGAAACAAGTACATAAGAACTGATCCATCCCATGTCGCCTATTCCCAGCTTGTGGCAAACAGAGCCTAGGGACACTTCGGAGCATGGTTTTACATCACTGTCCATGCTGGCTTATCTAGTTCTTTTTTGAACCCTGTTCTCAGCCTTCATGGCATCCTGTGGCAAAGAGTTCCATGGTTGACTGTGAATTGTGTGAAGAAATACTTCCTTTTATTTGCTTTAAACCTGCTGCCTATTAATTTCATTTGGTGACCCCTAGTTCTTGGGTTATGAGAAGAAGTAAGAAACATTTGTTTATTTACTTTCTCCACACCAGTCATGATTTTATAGCTCTCCATCATATCTCCCTTAGTTGTCTCTTTTCCAAGCTGAAAAATCCCAGTCTTATTAATCTCTCCTCATATGGAAGCTGTTCCATACCCCAATCATTTTGGTTACCCATTTCTGTACCTTTTCCAATTCCAAGATATCTTTTTTTGAGATGGGCCAAACAGATCTACATGCAGTATTCAAGGTGAACCGATTTCAATAAAGGAAAACCAAAGAAAAAGAGGTGCACGACACTCAGTTTAGTCAAAACATTTTTAGATTGGGATTTGGTAAAATTAGTTGCATAACACTGTACTTCCTGAATCCAGATGGGAGGGAATGAAATGCCAAAAAATGCCAAGAAAAAATGTTAATCTACCAGTATTTCCAGTTCAATATGAACTTGTTATTTATGGAAATCTCACAGGACAGTCTGGTCTCATGAGAATTCTAGAGCAATTTAGCAGACACAAAAGACACAGAGAAGCATTTTCACCAAAAGGAAAATGAACCTGCTAACCTTTTGGGATTCACCCATCACTAGTGAATGCTCAAGTTAGTGGAAATATTCAGCAAATGAATGGTTATGACATTCATTAACATTCAGTAATGAGAAATTTGTGGCTGCAGGAAGGTGGACTAAATAGCCTACTGGGTCCTTTCCACCTCTGAGATCTATGATCTGAACATGTCAGCATCAAATCATCAATTCACCTTATTCTTACTATAGCCCTTAAACAAAAGTATAATAATTTTTTCACTGACAATGTGACACTGTATCTATTATTCCCTTACGTTTATTAACTGAAACATCTTTTAACCTAAGCACCACCATCGGTAGATCACCTCTTGCCAGCAGAGACCGTAATGCGTAATAACAATCACCTGGAATGTAGAAATTCATGGGTTTGGAATTTCTTCTGTGTACTCTATCTCTTGGCACATTTCATGCTGTGAGCACAGCTCTTTGATCATGCAAGCTGAGCTACGGTGGTGCCACAGAAAATCAATGTCTCATGTCAACAGTGTCATTAAATACTCAAGAGCAATGGGGATATTGGAAGTGTATTGAGAATCAGCTTTCATACTGAAAGGAAACATGAGCTGGAATCAGACCGGCTGTGATTCAGCTGTAGAACAGGACAAATGAAGATAGGGGAGGAAGTAATGAAGGGAAACCAGAAGAGATGATAAATGAATATGGGGGAGATTTTGTGGCCTGCAAATGTGCTGGAAGTCACTTTAGAAGATGATGATAGTCCTTTCTGGCCTTAAAGTCTATGAGTCTATCAAATCCAACAGCATGCACTTTGACACAAACAAGTTAATCAAAAATTTGCCAGTCATATTCTCTTTCACCCATACGTTGATCCTGACTCAACATCTGTTTAAACCAGGCCTGCACAACATGCGGCCCGGGGGCCACATGCGGCCCGCATGGGCTCACTGTGCGGACCGGGGGTGGGGGTGGGGCAAGCCAAGTGGTGGGGTGGGGGAAGCGGATGGGGGCAGGGCGAGGGCGGGGCTTTTTGGCCTGCAGCTGGGTTTTTTGCAGTAATATGGCCCTCGCTGTTTTCCGAGTTGTGCAGGCCTGGTTTAAACCAAGAGGAGGGTTTTTTTCATTGACTTAAATGGGCTTTGGATCAGGCCCCCAACAAAGAACATGGCAACCACAAGAACGTTTGAAAGATGAGGTTTCGTCTTTGCTACAAAATGGCAGCACTGTAACTGGGATCTCTTTCAGTCATAGCTATAGAGCAGACAGAGCTGTAAAAAGGCAGACGAACACACACCGGAGCGGAAAGGGGTTGGGGAAGAATCTGGGTCTGATAACTGTCACACTGAAGTCAGAAGGTGTTTTGCCCTGTGTGTCTGACAACTTCCCCAAGCAGAGCGTGAGAAATATTTTCCTTATAATAAAAAATATTCTTGCACCCTTTTGTAGTGTGAACAGTCAAAACATTTGAGAGTTGAAACTTGGCCTGGGAAACAGCCTTTTTTGTGATGAAGCACTATTAAGTATTTAGCAACTGCTGGTTTGCATTTGACAGATTTTCAACCTGTTGAAAATTGCTGTTCAACAGAAGCACAGTACGTATTGTACAGCTTATAAAATTCACAGCTAATGCAGCCTGCTCTACAGAGAGCCGACCTTCAAAGTCGGGAGGGTTGGAATCAATGATTATAGTTTGAAACCATCTCCAGTAACATTAATAACTTCTGGCATTCAGCAGCAAAAAATTCCTTCCATAGACATTCCGCTTTCTCAACTGTGATATAAGAAATACATGTTAAATGGTGTGAATTTTAATAAAACAGATGATAGACGAACTTATATTAAGTTCAAATTCATAGGAGTTTGTATTAAAATCTCATTATATGGCACCTAAATGCTGCATCTGAGAATGCTGTTGTAAAACATTTGTTCAGCTGTCCAGTTTATATTGGCTGAGTTTTTGGAGAGTCAATATTAATTTACGTTAAGTAAAAGCAGCACTTGGAGGTTTATGCTTCTCTCCCCTTTACATCTCAGGGCTCACTCTGTGCAAGAATGAAACGCTGAATCTGATGATTCAAGCTGTCAGCTCACTATCTCATTTGAGTTAGATTTTCTATCTCCAAATTTTAAATTCAAAGTTTGAATCATACACACAGAGTGCACGAGAGATTCTGTCACTCATAGCTCTGGCCTGAAAAAATGTGTGTGATAAGAAGCACCAGGCTAACTTTAAAAATAGAAACAGAATCACTTCAGAAATTAAATAATTTCACTTAAAAATTGATCTGCTTCAGAAGGATAAAACTGTGCCACTTTTCTGCCACTTAGCTAAGCATTAGATAGCTCCTTATTTTCATTACAGAAAAACTACATTTTTCTTTCTACAGATTTTATTTCAGCAAAATCTTCTTGAATCCCTGTAGAGAGCATCAAAACTCTCATTACAAATGTAATACAGAAGAGCATGAAAGTCTCTAAAGAACTAAATTTTACTTATGCCAAAGGCAGCAACAATTAAAACATATTTATTTGCTACTTAGTTACTATTTCTGGTCAGACTTGAAAAGTCTTTTTCAAGACTTGAGCCTGCTGTCATTGCAGTTAGTCAGTGGAAACACTCCCCTTGATTCCAATGACAGTTGGATCAGGCCTTTACTGCAACTCAGTGGGACTACTGAATTGCACCTACTTGTATAAAGTAGAGGTGTAGTCTGATTTCAAGAAGCTTTAGCAGCCATCCCAAACCATCATAAAACTTTGAGTTCAGATAATCTGGAGTTTCAGTTCTGTGGTGCTCCTACATCCCACAGAATTAAGATCTGAAGGACTAAAGTCTGGAGCTCCAGTTCTGCACATCTTAGGGCCGGTAAATTATTATTACTGACTGGGGGGCCTGACCTAAAAGACCACTTGAACTAGTTAAGAATGTGATGACTATTGCGTTTCAAGGAGCACATCACTCCTGTGCCCCTGTTCATGTTGGTTTCCAGTTCATGTCCAGTTGCAATTCTGTAATAGGTTGTTCTGTTGCACGTGTTGAGGCACTAAATAGGAGCTAGGCACCTGATACTCCTATAGGGAGGGTGAGGAATGGATGGAACCTTGGTTCTGTTCCCAAACCAATGTGCCAGCTAGTGCAGCTGAGTTATTTGTAGGAGGATAATAATTTCCTACCAGTATGAGCTAATTACAGACTACTATACCCAGGAAGACGGGCAAGAAGCAGAGAAGGAATCATGTTCTGAATGTAGGGAAGCCTCTGTAATCTAAATACCTCTTTATTTTCTAAAGAATGGCTGTTTCCTAGGGGATGACACACTGTCTAGCCGTGATAAAAGCTGTTCCACAAAAGGAAACCCTCTGAAATGTTAAACACTTGGATGTACTTTCAATTTTGCCTTTGGTGCAGTAGATTTGCCAGCATATACTCTTGCCTGCATTATGTCCCCAGTTCTGACATTTCTAGGTCCTTGCTCACGTGACAGCAGGTACTAATTGGGTAGGCAGAGTCCTTAGCACTCAGATTTATTAATGATGTAATAAATGCTTAATGATGTGAAGCCTGCCCTCCATTGCACTAGCACAATGCCTTGACTTCATGGAGCACACCACTCCAAGCTAAAGCAGACTTTTGGCTCAGATAGCACCCTGCATTCTTAAGGATCCTAAAGCACTTCACAAATTGCTGTAAAGACCGACCTCAGCACTGAACTGCAGCCAATACCAGAGTACAAGAAAGCTGCTAAGTGGATAAAAGAAGGGTAGGACACAGCAATATTATTGGACAATAGTTCAGAGTTGACTGCTCAGACATTCGGAGACAGTTAAGAAGGAATTATAAGAAAAGTAAGAGAATTCAGTGAGCTGGGTACAGGTTCACACCTCCACTCAGGACTATTAACCTGCAAACACATTGTCATAAGGCCAGAACAAAGAACAGGACTTGGGGGCGGGGTGGGGTAGGGGAACACTTGAATAAGATGTGAATATGGGGCTGGGAAACAGTTTGTTGTGTATATTACCACTTAAAAAACCATAAGGTCTATAGCTTATTCCCTTGCACTTCCATGGATGGCATCTACCTGTTTAGATAGTTTTGCAGCGTGGAAGAGTAGAGAGGTTATGCAGAACTCGCCTCTCTCTTTAATTTCAATGAGATCATGTGAGGCTAAAGATGGTTGAAATGTTCAGAATTTCAACTTTCTGATGACACTATTCATCAACATTTTTGAAAAAAAATTGACATGATTTCCCCCCCACATGCTTGTTTTTCAACTATCTGAGTTCCATTAGATCAGGGGAGGGCAAACTACGGACCGCAGACCAGATCCGGCCCATCAAGGCTTTCAACCTGGCCCCTGGGATTGCCAGGTGACGGGGAAGGCAGTGTGTGGTTGAGCTGTCTGCCCCACTCTACCCATCCCCAGGAGCCACTGCCAGATGTGCTGGCCACTTCTGGGCGCCATGCGGGACCAGGGCAGGCAGGGAGCCTGCCTTAGTTCCGCTGCATGCTGCTGCCACACTGGAGGCATTTGAGGTAAGCAGCTCTGGGCCGGATCCCGCACCCTGAACCCCTTCTGCACTGAGCTCCCTAGCCCCCAGCCTAGAGCCCGCTGCTGCACCCTGCACCTCTCCTGCATCTCAACCCCCTGAGCTCCCTCCCACACTCCATGCCCTCTCCTGCACCCTAACCCCCTGCCCTGAGCCCCCAACCCTGTGCCCTGAGCCCCCTGCTGCACCTCACACTCCTCCTGCACCCCAACCCCTTGCCCTGAACCTCTTCCTACACACTTCACCCCTTCCCACACCCCACACTCCCTCCCGTACCCAGCTCCCTGCCCCAGCCTTACATTCATGGCCCTGCATACAATTTCCCCACCCAGATGTGGCCCTTGGGCCAAAAAGTTTGCCCAGCCTCACATTAGATAGTAGAAAGTCACTGCTGTGTTTTCTAGAAGAGAACACAACATTCTGACGTTGATCTTCCTACTGAGCTGGAATCGCTCCTCATTTCTAGTGCAGTTCAGTGGAATCAGTGGGGCTGCCTGTGATTTAGGGTGCTATTCAACAGATCACCAGAATTTGGTCCTTAGTGAGATGGCTAGACAGAAAATGATACCTACCTTGCAGCTCACAATCAAGGCAATGGCTAATGAGGTGGAGGCACCTTCCAGGGTCAGTAAGTACACAAGTATAACCAAACAACACACAAGTAGCAAGAACAGAGAAAGCTTAGATCATGAGGAGACTTTTTGGTGACAAGAGCAAACCAGGGTTTTTGTTTTAAAATACCATGGGCTTAAGTGTCTACACAGAGCAGCCAGGATTATTTTCAAGGTCTCATCTGTAAGAGCTCCTCACACTAAACTGCCCAGTACTCAATTTATTTCCTTCAAAAGAAATGCCTTTGTGTTGACCCCAGCTGGGATTTAAACCTGTGGTCCCAGGGATTCTCGGTATTTCAGATCAGATCCTTAAACCATCAAGTCATCCCATAGAATCAAATACTCGAATTTTGCCTTGTTAGTGTCTGTTGGCTGAAACTTGTGAGCTTGGTGGGGTTCTGTGGCTATATCCAAGTTGATTAGCACGGCCAATAACCCCGTAGAAAATGCACAGCCTGTCATGTTCTCTCTGTGCAGTGGGCAACGATTTCTCATTTCATACATCAGTTACAATGTGCTTCAGTGATTCCACAAAGTTATTACATATCCCTAACACACAAATGGAAAAAAGACCTCTCTCCCCCTGCCACTACTTCACTCCTCTTCTCCCTTATTTCTAGGCAGACAGGCCACCATGTAACATATATCCATGGTGCATATATACATACATTTTTCTGAAAGCTAGTCTCAGTCCATTTCTGACTGCACCACTGACGCTAAAGGAAATTGCATGTTGGTGGATCCTGTATAAACGAAGTTCTTACTAGAGCTGGCAAAGTGCTTTCAATGCAAGGGTGACTACCTAAATTCGAGATGGCATAACTGACTCAAGCTCCTATTCAGGAAAACTCTTAAACATGGGCTTAACTTTAAGCGATGGGGCTTAACTCCAGCTCTGCATAAACCAGTGCAGAGGGAGATGGTGGGCAGGATCATGGAGGTGACGTAGTCACTATATCCACATTTATGCAGACCCAGAGACCCCAATCATGCCTCCACAGAAGTGCACAGAGGTTTGGGGTCTTATTCCAGCCAAGGAGGTGCCTGTCTTCTTTCCTGGGATTTGAGGAATGGATTAACAATCCCACCCCGCTGAAACTTCTACATTGTTACCTTACACAAAGATATTCACTTGGAATCAGGGTGAGGGAAGGAGTTTTATCTCTTGTGCAGGTTAGGTTTTATGAATGTAAAAGACAGCTGTGTGCATGTGTTGAAAACACAGATCACTGTAGCTGTAAATTCTTTTTTGGATTACAAAAAGGATGAAATCAACATCAATATTTAGAAATGTTTTAAATCCAGGTTCTTTTTTTTGAAACCTAATCTAGAAAACATCTCACTTGGCAACTTTTTCAAAGCAGGTTCCGTCTTCTACAATTACATTTTTCAGTATTTATTGATCATAGTGATAATAAAGACAGCTGGGTTGTGTAATTAGCAAGACTCAAGATCACACTGACATTCCTGAAAGACAGTACCATTTGATCAACATTAATATGTGTTGTGTAACCAGAGAATTATAGCAAAATAGAACTACTCTGTGAGGGTCTTAACTGTGATGTGGCAAAAGTCACTGGATTAGAAGATATAAAAGAGCACAAAAGAACATAAAAACATAGCAAATTCTACATGCAATCAGATCACTGACCCATCTAGTTCAAGATCCTATCTTAGCAACAGATGCTTCAGAGCAAGGTGCTGGAAGCCCGGAATGTAGAAAGTTACGGCATATTTCTGACCAGGAAAGATTTCTTCCTAACTTCCACTAGAGGTTGAATTATGCTGCAAAGCATGAGGGTTTGTATTACTTGATAAACTCTTAAAAAAAAAACACCAAACAAATCCATAGCTAGCATAACTCTGGTTACTCTGATTATTCACAGAAATATCAAATCCTCTGTATTAGCCTCAATCATATCTTGTGGCAATGAGCCTCATGGTCTAGTACTACATTGTTTGGAAGTGATATTTCCTTTAATCCATTTTGAACTTGCTCCTTGAGCACCCGAATGTATTATGAGACAGCATGAACAGAAGTGATCTACACACAGAAATAAAATTAAAGGGAGGGATTTGCAAACGTGCTCCTAAGTCACTTAAGTGCTTTTGAAAATCCAAACCTAAAACTTTACTTATTCTCAAACGCTTTTTCAGCCAGTAACAAGCAGTTACTGTGGATACATATGTAAACTATCCCCATATTTCTAATTTTCTAAGAATTCCTCTCACTAAAGAGCCGCACACAAACACGCAAAATCTACTCAAAATGCCTCACTAACTTCTAACCTCTTTGCATAAGCTTTTAACTATCTAGTGATCGGGTCAAGGGCTCAATCTTGCACTCAGAGAAGCGTTGCCATCCACATCAATGGGCAAAATGGTAGATTCCTAATCCGTAAGAGATTTTGAAATCCACCAAAGAGTGGGATTGTATATCTCTTCCTGCGCCTATTTAGGGTACTTACATGGCCTCTTTCTCCATAGTATCTGAGCACCTCAAAGTCTTTAATGTATTTATTCCTCACAACACCCTTGTGCAGTAGAAAAGTGCAATTGTTCATATTTTACAGCGGGGGAACTGAAGCACAGAGACTTCCCCCAAGGTCACACAGGGAGTCTGCAGTGGAGTAGACACTCAAACCTGAGTCTCTTGAGTAGCACCCTTGCCACTGGATCACCCTACCTCTTGAACAGAATCTCTCGCCTGTTCTTCTGCCAATCTGAATCCATGCATTTTAAATCAAAATACTTTTTTTAAATCTACTCATTACCATCTCATGACTCACCATCTATTTTTTTCCCTTCTGTAGTCTTGTCGAATCAACAATTCTTTCTTGGGTCCACTCATTTTTTATGCTCTGGGTTACCTGAAAATGTTGCTTTATGATTAAGCCACACGGGATTCAGATTCTCCACACAGTTCCCCCACCGACAGAAATATTCTTGAGCAGCCTCTTGTATCTTTAGAGTTTAGCCAGAATGGATTAAGCAAGAAATCACATGGCATAAAAGCATCTGTCCTACTTCAGTTTTACATTACTAGAGTGAAATGCGTTTGGGATCCCTCTTCAGTCACCACTGCCGCTGGGTGCCATCCTCGGAAAAATCTTCACCTCTGTCATAATAGTGGGATCTTATTCTGCAGTCCTAAGGTACTATTTGCCAGTTTTCAGCTACTGTCAGTTTCAGGGCTGGACTGAAAGAGTAATCTGTAGCAGCCTCCTATGTTAACTCATCCACTGCAATAACATCATCTAAATGGCCATCTAAAACATGACAGATATGTGCAATGGAGATGTAGACCATTCAAATATTTCCTTTTTACTGCAACATACTGAGATACAATTCCCACGATAAGGAAATATATTGCAAAGTAGATTATATTGTTTAGCTGTCAGGTACCTGCGAGGAAATGAGAAACTTCTTAATGGTCTCCAGTGTATTGTACCTCATCCTCTGTTACACTGAAGAACAAGGTAGCTGATGTGTTTACATTATTTGTGGGTAAAGTGTCATTGTCTGTACCGTTTGATTGTTAAATTGATCTTTGTCTGTAACAGATAGTGTGTTATATGATACACCCATTGGGCTATTTATACTGATTTCTAATCCAGCCCAAAGAGCTCCTCAACAGCTCCCATCTACAGACTCCCACTGGGCTCAGACTGGTCACCACTCCCATGCAATGTCTATATACCACCACTGGGGAATGCTGTGAAATTACATTGTCCCTTCTGGCCTCAAGCTCTGAAACTTAGACTTTGCTTTCTATTATTGACAAAGAAAAGCCTGTCATCACACGCAGCCTTGTGCTGTGTCTCTTTTCCCATTCATGTACCAGTCTTTACCAATTTCTTGGGCTTGTTCAGCTGCAACTGTGAGCCCTGTATCCTTTCCAAAGTATTTTTCTGCTTTCATCATTGTTCTGGAGATGTTGGCTCTTGTAATTAATTGTTCCAAAATCATTTATTCTCAATACAGTCATATGTACGGCAGCCTTAATCTTCTAGAGCTCAGAAATGTGGGCTGTAATTATTTATCCTTCTCCATTATTCCCCTTGAGAAAAATTGCTTCTTTCTTTGGCTTTTTTCTCCTCTTGTGCTGGAACGGTAAATTTAATCCATACATAACCTCAGCAATGCATCCATTTCCGCATAGAAGGCAGGACTAAATATAAGCAGTAAATCTTTTTGGCCAAACAGGATAGGACTGAGCCATGCAAATTCTGAAATTCTACCAGTCCTAGGGTTTTGTAATGTCCATCACCATTGCACCCAAGTGCCTTCCATGTAAGACTGATAGCAATAGTGAAGTCCCTACAGTTGTTCTTAAAACTTGCTCTACTTCCCCAGGGTTAAACAGACATTTAGGCACAGGTCCTCAAAGTTATTTAGGCTCCTAAATTCTGCCACAATAGGAATCTAAATAATGTTGATGATTTCGGCCTCTTATTTTTTAGGGAACATCTGATCTCCTAGAATTAGATAGGTACAATGCAAGAAAAAAGCACAACTAAGGCAGGGCAGAACCAATACTTCTACACCAGGAGTAATCATTCTTGATGGTATTATGCAGGATTCACAAATACAACATGAATTAAGAAGGTTAACATAGTCCTACCTGGGTTTTATGTGTCTTACAAAATACCTTTGCCTCAGCAGATATGGAAGTAAAGGAAGCAGTCTTTTCTACTGCCAGTCATAGGAATTTCTAGGCCCATCCTCCCAAAAACCTTTTACACCACATCAGCTCGTTACTACATCTGTTCGTGCCCTGGAGTGAACACAAGCAAGGTGAAAACTCACCTTTGCTATCATGCCTACAAAAAATGTGACAACAGTTTAGCCACTGATGGGTTGTCTTTCATGCTGACCAATATTATTTTACTGTTTCCTTGTACTTCCCTGTTGGTCTGTCTGGCTTTTTCCATTGGTTATCTCTTGTCTTATTTGTAGATAGTAACTTTGGGGGCGGGGAGGGGCAGGGACCATCTTTTTATTCTATGTTTGTACAGCACCTAGCACAGACTTAGACGCAAGTCAGACATCCATAGACACATAGAAGTTAGAGAAGGGAAAGACGTATGACATCATCCAGCCCATCTCTTTCCAGTGTGTGTCTTGCAGATTCGCCATCTCAGAATGCTTCCCCAATGTAAGACCTGGCATTGCAGCCCTTTGCCTCGCCCTCCTGCTCGGAGATCTGTGCATTGACTTGGCCCTTTAATGCAGGCACGCTGACGGTTCTACCCCTTCTGGGGAACAACGTCCCAACTCAAAACTCAAAGGAATATAATCATGCTCTGAAGTGTCCCTAGCTTCTGTTTGCCAGAAGCAGAGGATGGATCGCTTGATGATTACTTGTTCTGTCATTCCCTCTGGGACACCTGGCATTGACCATTGTTGGAAGACAGGATACTGGGCTAGATGGAACACTGGTCTGACCCAATATGGCCGTTCTTATGCTCTTCCTCCCTTTCTGAGCTCTTACTTCACAGAGGGCTGGTCTTCACTAGGGCGGGGGATCGACTGCAGATACGCAACTTCAGCTATGTGAATCACATACCTGAAGTTTGCGTATCTGCAGCCGACTTACCTCCCGTCCTCACGGTGAGGGCAGTCAGCGGTGTGCTCCCCCGTTGACTCCGGCTTACTCCTCCAGGGGAGCTGGAGTTCCGAAGTCGACGGGGGTAGCGCTGGTGATCGACTTATCACAAGACGTGATAAATCGATCGCCATAAAATCGATCTTTTCCCACGGTAGTGAAGACAAGCCCAGACTTTACCCATCTCCTGGACTCCACAGAGTTCTTCCTCATTCTATTACAGAGCACTGTCTCCCAGGGCTTTCTCCCTGGAGGCCCAGCTCCTCTCAGGCCACTCAATCCTCAGGGATTCTTCCCTGGACTCTCTCTTCTCACAGGCCTACTTCAGAAATCTACATCTCCCCAGCTGCCCTCTCCCATTAGGAACAGTCCCAGGGTACAAACTCCTTCCTGCAGGCCCCTCTGCGGTTCCTTTTCCACAGAGCAGAAACTCCCAACTACCTCTCTCTTAGTTCTCCTCTCCTTCTTGCCATGCAAGCCTTCTTTTAGACCCCAACTGGGTCTAATCCTTAATTCCTTCAGATGCCACATAATAGGCAAATTCGGCTCTTTGGCTCCCTTTAACCATCTCGTAGCCAGAGTGTAGTTTATATACCCCAACACTATGTGGAATTTGCATTGCAGCTGCCCATGCTAGCCCTGTTCTGTGGACAGATAGAGGACTTGCAATCTGGCACCTTGCAAGAGCGCTACATTCACTTAAAAAATACAGACAGTAGATTATGTTCCTTTCCCTTAAATGTTCCTCTTGAATACATACCACCCTTATTTATTAGAGGACTCTGCCACTGTTGATGATATATGCCTCTGCCTCACCTCCCAAATACATAAAAGCCCAATTTTTATTACCCGTGTTATATATCAATGTCTCTGCAATGCCCAGTTCTCAAGGATGGTACTATATTAAGTATAACATGAATCTATTTTTCCCCTTCCTGCAGTGCTGTTAGGGGTTTTAAATATTGCAATGCAAAAAACTCTGTTGCTTAAGATGCTTCGCAATTTAGATTTATTGTAAAAACACGCATATAAAGTGTGTGAAGAAGGAATAAATGAATTATTCTGAGATACAATATTTTGTTACCAAGAGTCCTGGCAAACAAATTGAAAGTGAAGGAGTAATGATCCATGATACCGCAGGCTGAGTATAATGAACACTTGCTAATGGGGATATCTACTGGACTGTGGAATGATCTCCCAAGGAAAATGGTGGAAGCTTCACCTTTCGAGACACCAAAAACTGGAGAAGAAATTGTAAGAAACAGCCATAGGAGGCTGGAATGGATATGCTGACCTAAGGGGTCTTTTCTGTACATAAACTATCCGATTCTATGAGATACGTGTTACACAAATGAAAATAACTGAATAGCCAAGGATACAATTAAACTGTCCCCTTCTGAAATTCTAAAACTACTGTAAATAAGATGAGGAAGACTTTGTAGTGCCTTAGAGACTAACCAGTTTATTTCAGCATAAGCTTTCATGGGCTATAGCCCACTTCATCGGATGCATAGAATGGAACAGAAGTAAGATGCATTTATACACACAGAAGCAAAAAAAAAAAAAGGTCGTACATTAGCATACCAATTCTAAGAGGCTGTTTAATATGAATGGGCCATTATCAGCAGGAGAAAAAAGTAACATTTGAAATGGATATCAGGAGATAACAACTATTGAAGGTAAATTAACTAGGGAAATGCAGTCAATTAGTGTAATGAGCGAACCATTCGCAAGTTCTGTTTAGTCCTTTGTTTATTGTGTCCAATTTGAAAATTAGTTCCAGTTCCTCAGTTTCTCGTTGGAGTCTGTTTTGGAAGTTTTTCTGTTTCAGAACTGACACCATCAAGTCTTTAATGGAATGGTCAGAAAGACTGAAGTGTTCTCCTACTGGTTTTTGAATGTTATGATTCCTGATGTCAGATTTGTGTCCATTTATTCTTTTGCGTAGCGACTGGCCGGTTTGGCCAATGTACATAGCAGAGGGGCATTGCTGGCACATGATGGAATGAGCCACCACAATTTCAACAATTTCCACCATGATTTCAACAATTTCCACCATGATTTCAACAATTTCCATCCCACTATCACCCTCAGCCTGGACCAATCCACACAAGCGGTCCATTTCCTAGATACAACTGTGTTAATAAATGATGGGCACATACACACCACCCTATACCGGAAACCTGCTGACCGCTACACTTACCTACATGCCTCCAGCTTCCATCCAGGACACACCACTCGATCCATTGTCTACAGCCAAGCTCTAAGATACAACCGCATTTGCTCCAATCCCTCAGACAGAGACAAACACCTACAAGATCTGTACCAAGCATTCTTAAAACTACAATACCCACCTGGGGAAGTGAAAAAACATATGGACAGAGCCAGAAGAGTACCCAGAAGCTACCTACTACAGAACAGGCCCAACAAAGACAAAAACAGAACACCATTAGCTGTCACCTTCAGCCCCCAACTTAAGCCTCTCCAACGCACCATCAAAGACCTACCACCTGTCCTGAAAGATGATCCCTCACTCTCACAGATCTTGGGAGACAGACCAGTCCTCACTTACAGACAGCCCCTCAGCCTGAAACAAATACTCACCAGCAACAACACACCACACAACAAAAACACTAACTCAGGTACCTATCCTTGTAACAAAGCCCGATGCCAACTCTGTCCTCATATCCATTCAACTGACACCATCATAGGACCTAATCACATCAGCCACACCATCAGAGGCTCATTCACCTGCACATTGACCAATATGATATATGCCATCATGTGCTAGCAATGCCCCTCTGCTATGTACATTGACCAAACCGGCCAGTCGCTACGCAAAAGAATAAATGGACACAAATCTGACATCAGGAATCATAACATTCAAAAACCAGTAGGAGAACACTTTAATCTTCCTGGCCATTCCACTAAAGACTTGATGGTGTCAGTTCTGAAACAGAAAAACTTCCAAAACAGACTCCAACGAGAAACTGAGGAACTGGAACTAATTTTCAAATTGGACACAATAAACAAAGGACTAAATAGAACTTGCGAATGGTTCGCTCATTACACTAATTGACTGTATTTCCCTAGTTAATTTACCTTCAATAGTTGTTATCTCCTGATATCCATTTCAAAAGTTACTTTTTTCTCCTGCTGATAATGGCCCATTCATATTAAACAGCCTCTTAGAATTGGTATGCTAATGTACAACCTTTCTTTTGCTTTCTGTGTGTATAAATGCATCTTTCTTCTGTTCTATTCTATGCATCCGATGAAGTGGGCTATAGTCCACGAAAGCTTATGCTGAAATAAACTGGTTAGTCTCTAAGGTGCTACAATGTCTTCCTCATCTTATTTACAGATAGAGACTAACACAGCTGCTAATCTTAAATCTAAAACTACTGTGTTTATATATTCAGAGTATACTCACTTTTGCTATTATGCCTTCAAAAAAATCAAACAGTTTGGCCACTGGTGGGCTGTCTTTCATGCTGACCAAGGATACAATTAAACTGTCCCCTTCTGAAATTCTAAAACTAGAGTTTAAATTCTAAAAGTAAGTTACTATCATTTCAGCATGTTTAAAACACCTACTATGATTTGATCTGCTGTCTGTAGTCTAGCTCCTGCATATTCTATTCTAATAAACTATTTTTTCAACGAACTGCTAAACAGGTGGGTGAGGGTATTCCCCAAAGAAAATGAACACTAAGTTAGTTCACACTGAACAGCAGACTACACTCTTTAGTACTGAGTTGACCAGTGTGAGCTGGCTGACATTCAGAGTGGCTACAACACCACTAGGTCTCAAATTAACAGCATACAGACAGATTGAGTCAGTGAGGGAAAGGGCTGCAAGCAGGACTTTTCGCCACTTACTTGCCCTCCATGGCAGCCTAACATGACAGAAATCCTTGTGCTCAAGTAAGTATCTGGAGTTTGATTGCCAGTTCCAAGCACTGCACTAGATCGCCTGCTCTTACTCCCCACTTACCAGTTCTGTAGTCTTTTCTATCCTGTTCTCATTGTTTTCCTCCCTGCTATTGCTGTGCCCACTGGTTTAAAGGGGATGCAGCATGCACTCTTCAGGGTGCTTTGTCATTGATAAGGGTGTGTGTAATCTGTCTACAGACAATCGCAATGTTAAACATCTTTGTCTCTGAACCTACAAAAAGCAGCCAAAGGGTCAGGCTCTTCGGTCTCCACCATCCATTTTGCACACCGACGACAGATTCCAGCTCGAAAAAGTCAGTGGAGAATTTCCAGAGAGTATTGGCCTAAGGCTGGTAGAGGGGATGGAACAGCCTCTTTCACCCTCAGTGTAGGAGGCATGTCAGGGGACAAAAGGGCTGTACTGTGTGTGGGTGGAGGCTACACCATTCTCCACTAGGATCTTACATCACTGGTTTAAGTTACAGCGGGTCCCTGGCTACTCCGACTTTCACTGGCTCCAGTTGTTGCTGGGTAAGAGATCTGTAACTAGCTCCTTGAAAGCCTCTCTTCTCCTCTGCACCCAAGCAGAGCTTGGGTGAGGTTGGGAACCCAGGCCAATGTACATTAATTAAAAGAGGGGCATCAACAATCATACTACCGAATCCACATAAACTGCACCTATTTTGGCTTTCTTCAGGGTGCATGGCCATCTCTAAGGACTCAGGTACAGAGCAGCTTAGGTTGTATCAACTCTGCCCTGAGTGGATATTTCTTGGGTTGGGACAGTGTGTTTCTCCATTGGGTTCCATTTCCCCATCACCACCAGCAGCAGAGTGCGAAAGGACAAGTGGAATACTGCTGCCAAGGTCACTAGCTTGTCTGTCACCACCTGGACAAAAAGAGAGTTCAGGCACATGGTGCACTGAACTCAGAGGTGGGGCCCCCTCTATAATACTCTATGTGTATTTCATGGAGGTCATAGAAGTCCTGGAATCCCAGAGACCCCGGTTACATTCTCTTCTTTAACCCCGGGGGTCCAGGGAGTGGAGCTGGCAGCCGGCAGGGCCCTGGCAGGGTTCCAGTGACGGGCGACAGCCTCCTCATGATGCCCCCTGGAAAGGTCCAGTGAGGGGTGACACACTCCTGAAGGGGCCCTCCTCAGGGTTCCAGTGACTGGTGACAGCCTTGTGTGGGGGCGGGGGAAGGCTGTGTCAGGTAAGCTGCTGGGGGTGTCCCATTTCCTCATTGGGAAATATGGTCACCCGGCAGCTCTCAGTCGCCATGGGTGAAGGTCCCTCTCCCCCGTTGCAGCTTCCAACTGCCGCAGGCTCCCAGCCACCACAGTGGTGGGGGAAACCATGGAGCTGCAGCAGCAAAAGTCACAGACAGGTCATGGCTCCCGTGAATTTCTTTTATTGCCCATGACCTGTCTGTGACTTTTACTAAAAATAACCATGACAAAATCTTAGCCTTACTTTCCACCCATCGAACTCAAAGTGTTTTGCATATATCGGTAAGCATTACTATCTCCGTTTTAGGCACAGAATGGTTAGGTAGCTACCCAAGGTCATAGAATGACCCTGGTCTCTTGACTTCCAGCTCTTTGCTCAATTCACTTGACTACACACACACACTACAGTGTTTCAGGTTTCAGTATTCCAATGCTACTAATTTTAAAGAAATTACACCCTGGCTATCCTCTTGGTCTCATTAACTCTGGGATGTTTTCAAGGTTTGCGGGAGAAGGGGAAATCAACACTGCGTAGAGTAGATAATTAAGAGCTGTGTGACTGAAAATGTTGCAGAGATTTAGAAACAAGAATATTATAGATTTGTAAATCGGACACTGAGCAGATAAACAGACTCAGCCGCCAGTGGATTTAGCCCACTTTTGGAAACACACACTCGTCTATCAGCAACATATCACACACATTTCTCATCCTGACTGACTGGCGTGGAAAGAGCTTGCAGCAGGTCCTGTACTTTTCCCAGGTCTCTCTCACAGTTCCCTCTTGTTGACATTGCCCCCAAACCATTTCCACACTGAACACAGCTTTACACTGCATGGCAACAGCCTGTGAAGGGTGATAGAACTGCAAGTACTTCTCTCTCTCTCTTGTTGAAATACCGAAGACATAACAAAATAACCCAAACAAACATTGAGTTAAAGGTTGTTTGAGTCTTGAGGGGGTAGAGAGGTGGGCTTGGTAGGAGAGCGGTTTGCACAGCAGTGTACGGGCCAGGTGACACTTACAGAGTTCCATTTGTGTTGAAAAAAGCCACCTGTGCCCTTACCTCCTTCCATTAAAACCTCTGCTGCACCTCAGGGTGATTACTTCTCCCTCCTGTTGTGTGTAGAAATGGTGCTCTGAATTCTTTGGAGCACTCTCAGAGAGAAGACAGTGCATCAGAGCAAGAGATTGAAGACCCCTTAGGAGAGGCGACATGACTTATAGGTCAGCATTGGGGAGGAAAATGAGGAGATTTGAAAGAAAGTTAGAAACAAATATCAATACACTCTGGTAACATTTTACCTTCAAACTTTTCCACCCTTTCTTTCTGTGTACTCTCTCATTCCTTTGCTCATTCTTGGTTTCAGGTTTCAAATGCTGGAGCCCTGTAGAATGCTGAATGCTCTGCAGGGTGCACGGCAAAAGGCACTAAACCCTTTTTTGTTACATTTACTAAAGTTACTGTCATTTTAGCATGCTTAAAATACCTAATAGTTTTCTCTGGAGCAAGAGGCTAACATACTGAAGGCTCCAACTAAGAGAATATATTAAGGTGGGTGAGTTCACTTATCACTTATTTTACACACCATGGGATTTTCATAATATCACATTTCATTATTGGGATTTTCTGTATGCTGCACAGAACGCAACTGTGAAACATGTTCCGCCTCTCTCTTGGTAACACTCAAATGTTGAATAGAGGAACCCATCGTCAGCTATTCACTGACATACCAACATCAGAATTTATGGAAGTAAAAATCAGCGGCTCACATAGGGCTAAGCTGTAATTGCCAAAGTGCCAAATCAGCGTTTGAGAATCACTCTCTTTCTGCCTCTTCTTTTTTTATTTATTTTATAACATGAGCACAGGTCTCTCACGTGGGAAACAAAAGGAAACATTGATACTAAAAAGAAATTTCATTTAAATAGGACATTGTACTTTTTAGAGCACCTTCCATTTAAGATAATCAAAGTACTTTATAGGAATTCATTTCTCAATCTTCAAAACACCCCTGTGAGGAAGGTAAACATCATCTTCGTTTTACAGGTGAGATGCAGGAAGGCCACGTCTACATTATCCGCCAAATCGGCAGGTAGTGATCAATCTATTGGGGATCGATTTATTGCGTCTAGTGTAGACGCACTAAATAGATCCCCGAGCGCTCTCTCCGTCGACTCTGGAACTCCACCGCTGCGAGAAGCGGAAGTCAAGTCAATGGGGGAGCAGCAGTGGTTGACTTGCCACCATGAGAACGCCGGGATAAGTCAACCTAAGATACGTTGCATATCTTAGGTTGACTTCCCCACCTCCCCAGTGTAGATCCGGCTGAAGTTAAACAACTTCACCAGCAGTAAGGCCCAAAGTTGGGAATAGAAGTTTTTGGCTCCAGGTTCTGAAGTCTAAACACATGGTGAATAACACCTCGTGTGACCAGACAGCAAGTGTGAAAAATCAGGACAGGGGATGGGGGAGTAATAGGAGCCTATATAAGAGAAAGACCCCAAAATCAGGACTATAAAATCGAAACATCCTAATAACACCTCAAAAGTTTCTTAAACAGGTTTCAATATGAAAACAATCCCAAAGACACATCTCTCACTATCCCCCAAATTTTGAAGGGTCAAAATTTGGAAGGACCATTTATAGTATTTCTTGGGGCTTGTTAACAATGGTGTAAATAAAGCCAGTTTCAAACTATGGCTGTGGGGAGGATGGTAAGTGGTTCAGAGGCACTTTTAAACATGAGAATGTATAACTAAGGGTCTATTTTTGTAAAAGCCACTAAATTGGAATAGGTCTGAGGAGACATTCCTCATTTTATGAAAATATGAACACCTGCCTTCTCTGGATCCTGTTTATATACCTATGAAACTGTTTGTTTTGTCAAAACTGATCAGACATTTTTCTCAGGTGACATAAAAAACATAATTTTTCCCCTCCCAACAGAGCAAATTTGAAAATATAGAGAGGAATCCTTTATAGTCATTGGAATGATTATACAAGAGTCAGCTTGATTCGAAGGGTAAAATGAAATGAACAACCTGCAATACCATAGCATTAGTGCAGCTAAACTCTTGGTAAACACAATATACTGAGGTGATATTGTGCTCTGTTTCCTCAGATTAAATATATCTCATCCTTAGATTTATACTGGCACTTTATGGCTTCTGCAAATGACTGTCTCAGCACCACAAAGTAATTCCACCCTGTCATATTTGTCTTTGGAAATTGTAACAAATTATGGTGATTTATAACATCAAACTCAACTCTTCCATTTTTCCCCAGATGGGAATGTCGCTGATGGCAAGATTCTAGGCCATCCATTTATTCTGTGTGGAGAGTGACAGTGAAACATGTTTCATCTCCTCTGCCTGACACTCTCTTCCCCTTTGAGGGGAGGCTGTCAACATAACTCAAGCTGTCAAGGCACCTTTGTAAGGGGCCTGAAACAAATCTAAAGCTCCACTACCTGCATGCCTACTAATGAGGTGTGACTTGCCTCCCTTGGATGGCTGGCCTCACTGAATCTCTTTGCCTCTGACCCCTTGTGGTCCCTTCTCAGTCAATAGAAGCCAAGCCATAATTTGTCACTGAGTAAGGACAGGCGATGATTAGAGCTGGGAGAACTCTGGGAAACTCGCAAGGTGAGTGCCTTGCCTTTGTCAGCTTTTGTTGAGGAGAAAAAGAATGAACGACACGCCATCATAAAGAGAGCTTAATTGAAGTCTACAGTCAGGTTAGAGCAGCTTTTTAAAATCCTACTCACACACTTACCTAGGGCTAATATATTTTCTGTTGGGCAAATAAAGCATCAAAGTCTTTTTTGAACATGCAAACATTTAGTTACATGGTCTGGTAAATTTTCATGGCAATTTTCCAGGTTTGGGTTAAAGGAGAATTCCAGATTAGGTAAAATATTTAAATCATTATCTAATTGATACAAAGAACAGCTAGTCCTGATCCTGCACACTTAAGCATGTGTGTAATTTTACTTCTGCAATCAGGGGTGCCAATGCCAGGTGCTCCAGAGGGAACACACAGAACAGGTAATCATCCAGTGATCCAGCCCCTGTTATCCATTCCCAGCTTCTGACAACTGCGAATTTGCATTCATTATCAACACGCTTAGGGAGGAGGTGCCTCATGCCACTGCTGTTTATCATATGATGGATTTGGTCAGCAGGATGATCCCCATGGCAAAAAGTTTAGTAGATTCTATATGCAGATGACATGGCCATAAGGTCATCTTCAAAAGAAGACCTAGAGGAAATAGTAAAACAGTTGTATGTCTAGGTAAGCAGTCATGGGATGAAAATGAGCATGGCATGTGAATTAGTAGTTCAAAAATAGCCACATATATTTGCTGTAGATTGTACTGACCAACCGGCCTGCAAAAGACGGTTTATTTCAAGGACCATGCACTTCTTGCATACAGTAAGGAGTCAGAAGGGAAGAGAAGAAAAAAAAGATTTTTAATAGTCACCAGAAGAAATCTCTCCCCAATACTCCCATTGCTTTGGTAGATTTTAGGTTTCACATGATGCTATGATGATATCACTTCTGAAATGGAAAGAAAGCAAAGGAACCATAACGTCAAAAATCCAACAGTAAACGTGTTAAGTATTACATGTATTCCCCAGTTTTAGTATGGGAGGAATGATGCTTCAGTCATTCTAGATATAACACAGTTATAACCATAATGATACCTGCACTAGCATTCCAGGGCGTGGGCTCCGATACCGTCTGGCGGCATGTTATCAGTAACAAACACAACGAGGATAAGGGATCTCCTGAACCTTTATCCATAGAGATTAAATTAAAAAAAGTTTGTCAAATATAGTCAACCTCAAAATTACCCTCCTTGGAAAGAGGTTTCTATTTCTCATCTCACAATGATATCAGAGCACTAACCACTGCTTGACAACTTTTGCTTTTATTTACAGTGCCTTGATAAAATGCATTTTTTACATGATAGGTTGGATGTGTCAAACTGAGCCACATATAAAGTGGCGACAAAGGAAATCGTTTCACTAAAATTACATGATGTAAAACAAATAATTGGAATACCTACATTAACCAACATTTGCATGCAACATAGCATTATACAATTTCTGACACTCTGCAGAGAGGTATTAGGTCCAAAGTAACTACGTTTAGAAAGCAATTTACAGAATTCCTGTTCTTTTGGCTGGTTTGAAAAGCCGTGATAATATGTTTTTTGCAGCTGACAAGCGAACAAAAAACAATCACTGAACAGTACCATTTTACCCACGAGGCAAGCTGATAATTAGAGGTTTAACAGACAGTTTGGATTTAATCTGAGCAGTGGCAGCTACTACTTTTTGTTATTGTTGTGTAGGGATCAAATAAAAGTCCCCCCTGCATACACACACACTTTCAATTACAATGAAGAAATATGTTATTTTTTATCCTGGGCTCTCGTCCCTCACTCACAGCCCAGCGTCACAAGGTGACCAGTCTGGCACTGGAGATGTGCATATATGTGAGGGGGAAGTAAGGAACCATCTTACTCTCCACACGCTGAATCTACATACACCACATTTAACCTGAGCTGGCTCAACTTGTACTGGAGAACCGGTGAGCAGGATGCAAGGCACTCTGAGTGGAGAGGAAGCAGCATGTATTGGTGGGGAGTGACATCAGTTAGGTTCCTAAGGTTCTCATTGGTACAGACTATGTTTGATTCAGCACCCTTCCCAAGCATCTTCCATTAGTGGAGCTCCTATTGAATCAAACCCTGGGTGCAGTTTAAAGCTACCCTGGTCTAGGAAAGGTGGCAGCATCCTCCTCCCTAGGTGGGTATTTTTTGGGGGTGGCACAGGGGCAGATGGTCCCAGGAGGGTACATGAAAAATATATTTTTCACTCATGGGAGTGATTCAATCGCCTATGTCAGCACCTGTGTTAATGTTTCAGGATCAAAATCCTGCTGATAAAACATTTAAATACAATTGGCACAGAAATGAACCAATGCTTCAAAACCACACTGCTTTCCTACTGGGTTGGTTGGACTAAGGTTTAAGCAGACCACATCCTTTCAATATTTTTCTAGTTGTAAGTAGTGTCCACAAGCAAAACTCTGTATCTACAAGCTCTGTTTTAAACCGTGTTCCTGTCATCTAATAAACCTCTGTTTTACTGGCTGGTTGAGAGTCACGTCTGACTGCGAAGTTGGGGTACAGGACCCTCTGGCTTCCCCAGGAGCCCCACCTGTGCGGGCTCGCTGTGGGAAGCGCACGGAGGGGCAGAAGATGCTGTATGCCCCGAGGTCAGCTCCAGGAAGGTGGAATCTGTAAGCTGTGAAACTCCTTGCCCTGGAGACAGTCTGTTCATAGACAGGAAGCTTCCCCCCAAAGTCCTGACTGGCTTCGTAGGGAGTAGTGCCAGATCATCACACCAGGGACTCTGTAACATGGCCATACTGGGTCTGACCAATGGTCCATCTAGCCCAGTATCCTGTCTTCCAGGTGCCCCAGAGGGAATGAACAGAACAGGTAATCATCAAGTGACCCTGTCACCCATTCCCAGCTTCTGGCAACTGAGAACTTGCATTCATTATCAGCACTCTTAGGGAAGAGGTGTCAGTTTAACTTACTGGCTCAAACAGCAGACCAATATTAAAATGTATGGTTTCCATTATGATGGAAGATAGCACCAGATGAAACTTCAAAACCACACCAAGCCAAAAGAGTCAGCCTTTATTTTAAAACTTTGCCAATTTGATTGAAATATACAGCGTCATGTGTATTTGCAGCAATCAAATTACGTAGGAAAATAATACTGCTCACGTAAAGGACTGAATTGACAGCAATGGAAACAAATCCTTTACTCACATAAAAGACACATTCTCAGTAGTAACAATGCAAGCATCTCAACCTTGCGCCCTCCACTCAGAGTGTATCAACCCACACATGCAGTGACTATCTCAACAGGCTGGAATTAAGTTCCATTACCATGGTGCATTTTATTCTTCAACTCTCTGCTGCAATTGCCAGCAAGGATGCCAAGTATTATTAAGGCAGTTTTGTGACACGAACACCTGCTTTCCAGCAGCTGGGCTGAGACCACTAAATTATTTCAGAGTCATTTAGGCTATTACCATTTTTGCTGTGGCCTACATTCAATGTGTAACCTAGGGAATAAAAAGCTCCATGTCCCATTGCCAACCACCTGAGTGATCCATTTTCCCTTGGCCATCCCTTCTAAAAGACTGAGGAACAAGGGAGAATAGGTCAAGTCTTAAGCAACCAATTATTTTTCTTGAAATAAAATTAAAAACAAACCAGATTTTCAGTGGAAGTCTATATTATCACCCAATGCATTCCTCATGATTAATGGTACTATAATAAGCACCAGATGAATTAATGATGACTGGTCACATATTTTAAAATTGTTCACTTTTTTTATTTTTCACCTCAATCCAGTTGATAGGCTATATTCTTAAAGAAAAGTTCAGTTTAACTTTTAATAGGAGTAAAAAAAAACCCCAACAGATCAAGGTACGGATGGGAAGAATTAGTTTGAAATATTCCCTCCTATTTTACAACTCATCTTTAAGATTCTGTGTCATGGCCACACTATCCTTCCCTGCTCATAAGGTCTCTTACAGAATCAACCACTAGTGTCCATTAACTAACTAGTCAATTTGTTCATGTAGAACAATAAGAACAGTCTTCCAGAGACATGTGGTGCACAATTTAGCCCTTTGTAGTGGCAGGCATGTTGGAGGAATTACTGTTCTAATTATTAATTATACGATAAGTGTCAGTTTGATAATAAAATACATGCAGTGATTTCTGTCAATTTGGCATTTGTAAGTTATAAGTTGTTCAGCTTTAATGGTTTGTAATTGCTAAATTTCCTAAAGTTGCATGGTGCAAAAGTTGTTGGATTCTATTCAAAATACATTGGCATGTGTGCAATTACTGAAAACTGGAATAACACCGAAGCAAATATTGAATTTGGGGTTTACAGTATTGCAAGTGTTATCAGTCTGCACAAATGCTATAATCGTTATCATGTGTAAAAGGCTCCTTAAATGAAGCAAGCCAAAGTAAAGTGATTTGGAATAAACCCAATGCAGAGACCTGATCCAACATGAACAACCCTTTACCCACATGAACAACCCTTACTCTTTGGAGTTGAGCAGCTGAAGTTAATTGCGCTAGTTACATGAGTAAGAGTGCCAGGATTGAAATGTGAATGATAAAAACAAAACAAAAAAGAGTTTTAAATGATAAATTGCTGTCCAAGGGCCTGATTCTGTGAACACTTTGTACTGAGCATAGAGGTTACTACTCTGAGCAATCTCATTGACTTCAGTATTGCTATGCCCAGTAGTAAGTGTTGGCAACACTGATTCCTGCACAGCAAAAAGAAATGTGACAAAACAGAAAAGAGTGGCCCTAATAGACCTGCCAATCACATATTTGCCAAAGAGGTCTTGTGCACTTCTCTGCTGCTCAGAAACACCCCAAACATGCAGTGCATGTTTGCCTTCATACCAATTATCCTCAGGAGAAACACAAAGACATTTCTACCTAGAGGCCGAGAAAGCTACCGTATGTTTTCAAAAGGACGCCTGTGCCAGGTGAGAATTGGAAAGTCTCAGAAAAATTATATGCTCTCTATCTTAAGCTTTTCTATAGAACCATCGTGTCTGAACAGGGTATTTAGAGCCATCTGGAAGATTTGCTTTCAGAAAATTTGCTCTTCAAATAATTGAAGCAAATCTTCCAGTGGATCTAAGTGTTCTGTTAGCACCCAGATACTACTGTGTTAAGTTAGATACCATCAAATTTGATTGTTAGATACTTTGTAGCATAATTCACTGCTGAAAGTCAAACACGATTTATTTATAACTGGTTTAGCTGTTAAAACGGCTGATTAAGGACATCCTTTCTTCCTTACAGGGTTCGGTTAGGGAGGTAGCATATGGCAGCTAGAGCTGGTTTAAAATTTTGCTATCTTAGCACTCACAAACATAAACATACACTCAAACACACCTATATACTGCAGAGGTGAGGGCTTTAGAACACAGAGATATGTTATATATTTCATAAGGTAGCCTATTATTGATCATCATAGTTCAGTTTAAGTGAAGAGTTCCTCATACATAGGGCCATCTGCTTTTCAGGTTGAATTTTTGGTTACATTTGGGATTGCGTTACCTCAGCGGATTATTTTAAAATGATTTCACAGAAGTCTGGGTTAAAATATTTTCATTTGTAGAATGGGAGGATTATGTCACTAAATCTAATGTTTAAAGCTGTTCTAATTTACCTTGAGGGTCATGGCCTGGCACCAGAATAAGGGTCTCATAAAGGCAGCACAAAGTCACCTTTCCCGCTTCCTATGTTGGTGGTAAAAGTAAAAAAACTAAACTAGCTAAAGATCAAATCCTTCAGAGACTTATGCATGTTTCTAAATTAACACACTGAGAATAGTCCCATTAAGTTGATGGTACTAATAACAGAGTGTAAAGTTACGTATGTAGGTAAATCTTTGCTAGATCAGGGCTTAGATACATATTTTTAATTCAAATTAGCAGACATCTCCAATGCATGTTGCTTCATGCAGGATGTGCAACAATCTACAAGAGCCAGAAGCTCCAAATGGGTTCTTTGCTATTATGGGGGATGGGATGGGGCGGGATGGAATGGGGGGGTGGGGAGAGAGAGAGAGATGCTCAAAGGCCATTTGAAAGCTTTTTATTAGGAAGCTTGTTGAAAACATCATTGAATATATGAGTCAATTGTCTTCTGATTGCTGCTGATGTTGCATCTGGACAATCAGTCAAGGTAAGATGGTGGCTGGCCACGTGGGTAAATTTTTTAAAAATCTTGATTTCTTCAAGTTTAACTACTTTTGACATTTGGATTTAGTTGCAGAAATCAGACTTTTAACAGGTTTAACCCTTAAAGAGTCTAATTAATTACAACAAGGGCATGGCCTTTCCTCTCTTCTATTTATGAACCAAAGACGCAGTAGAGTGTACACAAATCAAAGGGCTGAAACCATATGTGTCGTTAAAATTATTGGAGACTGTTTGCCTGGATATTATAAGTACATATATGGAGGCAGTCTCCTATTGCAGCAAGAGGATAGCAGAAGATGCATCTAGCCTTTGCCCCTCAGCATTGAAACACAAGCAGAAGCAAAACTGGAATTAGATGGCCTATTAATACATAAATAAGGACCCGTTCTTCTGAGTGTTGAGCTCCCATAACGCCAACTGACATTTGAAGACAAAATTAACTTCTCAAGGGAGTAGCAAGTACATGTCTCTGTGCAGGATCTGACCCAAAGTAAATAATGCTTTAATCACAGGCACCGTGCACTCATTTCTAGAAAGCCATTTCATCTGACTAAATGTTGTTTATTACTTGATGTGAGAAGGTTGGAAAATTACTGAAATTTACTGAAAAATACTGAAAATTACTAATCAATAATTAAAAATAAATATCAGTTTACTAGGTGCAGTGATTTATATAATGAACTGACAGATGAAAAATCACACATGGTTTACTTTTAACTCTTAATTGTTAACACTCTTATGTTACAATAAGGCCAGAAGACATCCTTACAGAGCTCACTTACAGAGAAAACACATGGAAGCTTCTTTCTTTTTTAAATGAAAAAATGTGCATACATAGCTGCTGAAGACAAAAACTGAAAACATTTCATCTGTGTATTGGCATGAGTTAGAAAGAGAGAGAGACAGGTTGGAGCAATTCAACAGAAAAGAAAAAAGTAAAGGCAAAAAAGCTGGAACAGCTCTTTTTAAAACAAGTTTTCTTCCTTCCTCCTTTAAGGCAAGAATTACACCCAGGGACAACCCCAAAGTAAGTAATAATGTAGTCATTTGTTTCTTCTTCATTTATTTACCATTTTGCAACACGTTTCATAGATCAATTTAACTGGCATTATTCCCATAGGGGATCACTTTTGGTGGAAAGGGGACTCCACCACAAATCATTAATAGTGGTGCTCATTCAATAACAACAGGAAAGGCAACATGAAAAAGCACAGCTGGCAGATTTATTGATTACACTTCACCAAGGACCAGCAAGAAGCAAGCACTCTGAAAATCCCCAAAGGTGATCATTAGTACTCAGTAACTGTCACTAAACATTAGCACCATCAGCAAACTGTAGCTAAAAGAAAGCATGATACTTTAAATGTGAGATACGAGGAAGGAATGCCTCTAATACAAAGGAAAAGTGGAAACAGCTCATTGCATGGTACTTCTGTTTGAGACAACTGAAACACACACACAAACACTTCACACTCCACACATATAAAATTGGTCTAGCAGGGTTGGGCAAATTGGGCATTGCTGCAAAAATGCAAAATTAACATGTCAAGCTAATTTTGCGTTCCCCTCGCCTCGAGCTGATTAGCACAAATTAAATGTTGTGCTAATCAGATCGAGCAGTTTGCAGGTACTATGGGAAACCCATGGTGGGTGCTGATTACTGTAAAAGTATATGCACATTTTCTGCACTAGCATAAGAATAGATTCCCTATAAATCATTAGTGGTTTTACAGTCCATTTCTATTTTGTTATTATAGACAATTTTGGTGTATTTTTGTTCATGGCAAAAACAGATTATGCACTGGAACATGGATTTTTCTTTTACATGTTGGAGTCTGGTAAATTGGCCCTTAGAATTGGGCCAAAGGGACCCTTCACATCACAGACAGTGATTCTGGATATTATAGGTAGTCAGGGAGTATATGAAGAGTTTTGCCTCTTCCCCTTAATTCCTGTGTCCTCTCCCAACCCAGACCCCAAACACATACTATGATTCTCTGATGGCTTTCTTTGTTCCACAAGTAGCAGCAGTAACAATATTAATTTCATCGCTGACAGTTTCTTCTAAGACAGCTGCGGTTCTGTCTTTTGGGCATCTGAGGCACTGCTTCAGCCAACAAAATTAAAAGGTATTTTAATTTTATCTTCTTCCTTATTCTATATCCCCCCCAGCACTTCAGTTCTCTACCTGAGTCTTGTACGTAAGGTCATTTAGTCTTGTGATTCAGCATGTAGCCCATTTCAACAGCAGTGGTGCTGGCTTGAAAAGCCTGACAACCCCCACCTCTGATAATGACCCGGCAGCCCCTGCAGAGGACTACATGGTAAATTAAGAAGTGCCTTGAATGAGCAAGTCAGGCTGACACGGTGATGCCTTTGGCAGATTGCTGCAATGAGAATAAATTTCTAAGCTACTGGACCTGTGCTCAGCAGCAGTAGCGGTGGAATCTTTAGGTCACTTGGAAGGGTGGTGGGTAGTAAGGAAGGAAAATGAGACTCTTAGTGCCATTGATGCTTTGAGTAATAGAGATACGGGTGATGGAGAGGATCATCAACTCATCACCTATCTGACCAATAGAGCAGTGGGAAGTAGTAGAGCCATCTCAGACATGCATGGGTTTGGATGAACTTCCTCAGTTTTAGGTCCCAGTTCATTTGAACCTAGTATGGCAATGAGAAAGCTGAGAATCAAACATTGTGAACTGGGTTATGCACGTTGACTTGCTTGGCGTACCAAATGACAAATTTTGTGACAAACGAAAATGAAAGAACCCGAGCTAGTCTCGTACGTATGCTATATTAAAACCTGAAGTTGGACAAGTATCCTAGGAATGGATGTTCACAGAGAATGCATGTTTATGTAACTTTAGAAAGAAGCTTTAGCTTGAGGAAGCACTATGAACCTATAGCATATTTGCCCCTGGCTCCCCTTGGGAACATATGATATCAGAGTACAACCAGAAACTAAGGCTAGTCTTGGTTTAAGACCCTGGAAGGGGACCCTGTAGATATGGGTTCAAACCCTAGCTCTACCATAGACTTCCTATGTGAACCTGGACACATTACTTAATCCCTCAGTGCCTCACCCTCCTATCTATAAAATGGGGATTAGCAATGCTTCTTTCCTCCCATCTGTTGTCTGTCATGTCTATTTAGATTGTAAACTCTTTGGAGCAGGGAGTCTTATTGTATGTGCGTACAGTGACTGGCATAACGGGATCACTGCTGGAACCTTGAGGTGCTACTGTTATTATTATTTGTATATCATACAACATGGTGCTTGGAAATAGTTCCTTAGAAATAAGATAGATACATGTCATTTGTAGTATGTAATGGGACAAATTCATCATTGGTGTAACTGCTGCAGACAGCTGGTTTATACCCACGATGAGCTGGGCTGCAGTAAGATACAGAATGGTTGTCTCTGGTTTGTTTTATATTCTGTTTTCTTAAATAAAAGTTCTTAATTTTATTCCTAAACCTCCCTCCCTAGTGAGCTGCAGAAAAGTTAGCCTTAGGAAATATGGTTTTATTTCAAAACTTGTATTTTCAAAATCAAGCCCACAGACTTTGAATTTCTTGCAATGAACTAAAGGTTTAAATAGGACCACTGGAGTCTAAATTTGACTATCTTTTATTTTAATGTGCATTTGCTATCATCTCCTCCCCCCATAACATACAAATTTAACATATTGGGGGCAAATGATTTTCTTAAACTAACATTTTCGCTCCTCCAGGAGGCGATCCTGGCTCAATAGTGAGCTTTTCTTTCCCAGCTGCCAACTTCTTAACCCTCCCCCAATCTACAACACTATGCAGCATATTGTCTTATCCGTATAGTTCCAGACTGCTCTGAGATATTGGCAATTATTATTTAAGTCAAAAAGGAAAAGCAGAATAAGTTACATCATTCATCATAGTTTCCTTGCATGAATAAATTACAAGACACCATTGCAAATCAATCGTGGGGAAAGAAACAGTCCGTGCCAAGCAGAGTGTTGGTGTGTATAATTTCCTTAATGTTTCCTGTCCTCATACATCAAAACCGGAGCCTGAATTCTTCCACCCTGATTTAGTAGAATGCTGATTATCCCAAGAGCTTATGAGGCACCTGAAACCTAATCAGGTAATTTGGGGAGCCATCCCAGGTAAGAGGTGGAACAGGCCTCTTAACTCTCAGCACCATAGGTGACAGCTCCAGGGGTGCTCTGGGGCTGGAGCACCCACAGGAAAAAAAACAGTGGATGCTCAGCACCCACTGGCAGCCCCTAGATCAGCTCTTCCCCCAGCACCTCCCACTTGCCAGGGGACCCCACCGATCAGCTCCTCCCGCCCTCTGGTGATGAGCTGTTCAGCGGCATGCAGGAGGCACTGAGGAAGAGGGGGAGGAGTGAGGGTGGGGTGTGCTTTGGGAAGGGGGTAGAAGGGGGTGGGAAAAGGCAGGGCAGGGGTGGGGGTTGGGGTGGAGTAGGGGTCAAGCACCCTCTGGCAACTCAGAAAGATGGTGCCTGTGCTCAACACATACTTCAAAATCTGCTGCCATCTCTCCTGCCCTTTTCACTAGCTAGCTCTCAAACTACAAAGGAGTTCGGATATTGAACTGGGCTGGCACTCAGAAGACCTGAGTTCAGTTCTATTGTTCTGCCACAGACTTCCTGTGTGACCCTGGGCAAGGCACACTCTCTCTGTGCCTCAGATCCCCATGTTTAAAATGGGGACAATACTTCCTCTCTCCCAGTCTTTGTCTGCCTTGTCTATTTAGACAATAAATTGGGGCTGGGACTATCTCCTACAATGTGTATGTACAGCACCTAGCAGAACGGGGCCTTGATCTCAACTGGAGCATCTAGGTACTACCAAAATAGTTATTTTTAAGGATTTGTAAGTTTTGCTAGAACAGGCGCATGCTTCACAGTCCATAAGTACGTGGGGGGAAATCACTATACTGGTAACTTCCTGCCCTGTTAGCAGTCTCAGCAGAGAGGATGAGGAGAGAATGGTCAGGAAGACTGACCTAGAGTCTCATTGCTGGAGGTGATCTCTGCATGAGAGCAGGGGACTCTGCTGCTGGTTGCATTCTCTCTGTTGTCTGGGTGAAGACAGGACTCCAGTATGAAGACAGGACTCCAGTATGAAGAGCTACCAGTCCGGCATCTTGCACCTGTACTAAATTCACAAGATGAAACTTTCACTCAGGCCAAGACCCAGTACAAAGCTTATGCACTTAAGTCCCACATGCATGCACTGCTTCCCCTGAGGGCTTAAGGGCCCTCAATTTGGCACTGATGCTGAATTCCATCATGGAGATGGTCTCCCATGCAAATGCTCAGTTCCACTGCTCCCAAAGGCGTGGTAGAGTGCCAGTCTTTGGAGTACTGATCTTGGAAGGCAGAACTTCCTCAAGACCCTTTCCTATCCTTCCTACACTAGATCACCACCACTTATCTGATTATCTAAAGATGACAAGCCATAACTGCTCCCCTGCTGCATTGTCAATCTTCCCTTATTTAAACATATAGCCTTCTGTTTCCTCTGTTAAATGCAATCGTCGCCTGGGCGTCTGAGGTCTGAAGGACCTATTCCTCCCTCCCCTGTATGTGTGTCTAATTTACTCAGTGTTAATGGTGACCACGCAAGCAGACTAAGGGGAATATAGACCTCACAATTGAGTTATTTCAATTACAGCAGCGTGTGGAGACTCCAAGACGCTAAGCATTGCCGTTTACAAGCCCTTACTCCAAAGAGCTTACAATCGCAACAGAGAAGACTGAGAAAGGGATACATAATGCCTTCTTTTCCCCTATTCTATTTTATAGAAGGAAAGCTGGGACACAAATTAAATGATTTGTTCTAGGTCAAGAAAATCTGAGGCAAAGCCAGGAATCAAACCCAGATCCCTCATGTTCCAGTCTGAAAATTCTCACCTTGCGTTTTCCAAGATTTAAAACTTTGGCCAAAGAAAAGGAGAAGAGAAAACCTGAATTTTTCCAGAAAAAGAAAATGCTAAAATCCAGTAAACCTTAACAGTAAACTCAGGGTTATCCAGTGTTGGAAAATTATTAATTGCTCTTAATTGAAACTATCTTTATTATTTCTGCTAGAGTACGTGGTGAATTACGAAGGTGAATTATGAAATGCTTTATGCTGTATATACCGACATTTCTATGTCAGATCCTTGCCTCTTCGCCCTCATTTTGCTTTCAGTCATACAAACTAAGTGTCCTAAATTTAATATTTCCCCTTACAAATTGGCTGCCCTTTCATGTCAGAAGAAAACACACCTCCTCAGCATAGTTTGAAAGGAACCTGTCTGCAATTGGGAGGGAAAAGTCGAGGTGTTTTTTTTTTTTTAAAAAAAAACTAACTAAATTAAATACAGCTAGTCCTCTAAGCAACTGGCAGGTTTGATTTGGATGTAGGATGCTGTGAGGTGGTGATAAGTGAATGCTCACAACCAAAGGGAATTAAAAGGCTGTACTTCGGTTTAATGGAGTCAATTTCTTTCAGTGTTGTAGCCATTAAAGGACACTGTGCTAGCACACTACAGTGCAGTACCACTTAAATACAAAACACTAGGTTCAAATAATGCTAAGTGTTGGACTTAGAGGAACATAAGCATGGCATTTCAGGGGGAAAGTTTGAAATGCTGTCCTTTATCTACCCCCATCATTCCTCTCAAATGGAAAGAGCAATCTCATGCCTAACAGCCAGGGCCGCGGCATCGGGAGATCTAGGTTTTGTTCTCCACTTCACGAGGAACCTTTATTACATCACTTATAGAGTCCTCGTCAACTGAAAGAACAAACCATACTGTTCTGACTGAAAACGTTGGCTACTATGGTGACAAGTAACTCCTGATGCGTTATAACTGAACAAATAGAGAACAATTGCTTTCTCTAATCCAGCAGTTCTCAGCCTGTGGGTTGGGGCTCCAAAGTGGGTTGTGACAATGTTCCCCCTAATTTTTTCCATCCACGGGCAGAATGAATTTTATGTGCATCAACACTCAGGTACTGTGCAGATGTGTGCCACCAGTGGAAACAAAGTATGTGTTTGGAGGTGAGCGTGTCAGAGACAGTGTGTGTGGGAGACACAGACACAGTGTGTGGGGGAGAGAGACACACAGAGACAGTGTGTGTATGTGGATCTGTGTGTGTATATAATAGAGTGTGTGTGTGTGTGCTGGCTGCTGGGGAAGTCTATGACTGGGCTGGTCTTGAAGGCACTCGCACCAGAAGGCTCAGACTGCAGCAGCTGAGCTCTCCTGCTTCTGGGTCTCCCTTCCCCCACCAGCCCACTCTGTGGAGATGGGGCACATGGGCCGGGGAGAGGCAGGGGGGACACCCTGACATCGCCCCCCCGACTCCGCTCAGCAAGCAGGAGGGTCCCAGGAGCAGTTGACCCAGGGCTCCATGGCAGAGGGCAGTAGCAGCTTCAGAGCAGTGGGTGGGGGGCATCTGAATACACGCCACCATAAGCCATTTCACTAATCAAGTGCACAGCACTTAATTCACTCCTGGGCAGCCACACGACTGCGCAGCTTAGAGGGGACACAGGTCACTAGGGCTGGTTTTAGTCTTGCTGGGGCCCAGGGCCAAAGCTAAAACCTGGACCCCACTGCCCAAGGCTCAGGATACAGGTCCCTCGCCTGGGAGCTGAAGTTATTGGCCTTTACTCCCCTGGCAGGGGGTGGCAGGGCTAAGCTGGGATCAGGCTTTGATCCTCCCTGCAGGGGTCGTGTAGTAATTTTTTTTGTCAGAAAGGGGTCGTGGTGCAATGAAGTTTGAGAATCTCTAAAAACTTTTAAAAGTGTTTAATAGGGTATTTGACAGCAGTTTATGTACAGTCTCAATGCAACTGATAAAACTTCAAAATTTGTTAGGGTCTCCGAGAGGTACCTAAAAGTAACTTCTTTACACTTAAAGGGACTTTTAAAAAGATGAAAATTTTAAGTTAATGTGGCCCATTAAGCTCTCTACATATCAGTTTTATCATTTGTTAAAACAGAGATAGCCCTTCCCCTAAAGAGTCTTAGTAATTGATGAGACCCCCCCACATGACTGGAAGTCAAATGATGAAGTTTATTGTTCATCTGTTGTAGGAATGTAATGGGAAGACGAGTTCTAATGCAGTCAAGTTACCACAGAGTTTACTTGGATTTGTGCTTGCTTTGAGACTTCAGGACTTAAGCCCATTATTTCTAGTAGCATTAGCAAACATGAAAATGAAATCTCATGGGAGTGGGAGGTAGTGGATATCATGGCTGGAATTACTGCAGTCTATCATATAGACAGTTTCTTGTGTACTATCTCAGCTTATTGTGTATTGGCAGGACTAAACAGAAGAGATTTGTGTGAAAGCCTTAATGGAATTTCCTAGGTACACAAATTGTCAAAAAAGTGTTGAGAATTTTGTTCTGTTCAAGGAGCCACAATGCTATAGCATGTGCTACCAGTGGAATGATAAAGTGTTTGAACTGTGTATTCTACTGTAGGTCTGCATTATGAGACCTGTACACTGAATTATTGTTTAGGATTGTTTTTTAAGATGATCTTTACTGAATTTTACATTTTCTGCTGTGGTTGTATTTTGATCACTGGGAAGCGTCAAGATCTCCTGAGACAGCAAATGTCCAACTTTACAGTGGGGAGGTAGGGGTCGGGAGACAGTCTGCTTTTGGGTGAAAGCTTATCGTTGTTCAGACAGAAGTTAGTGTTGGAAAGTTATTAGGGTATGATTATCTAAAGAAGGAGTGATGGAGCTGAGCTCCTAAATTCTTTTCTTTAGACTTCAAGAAAAGTGACATGATTTTCAAAAGTGCTGACTTCAGTGGGAGCTACCAACTATTTAGTGGGTCCCAACCAGACAGTGGGTCGCCACATCCAGGGCCAAATTAACCAACCACTAGGTCCTGGCCTAGGCAAACATACATTTTTACAGGTCCAGTGTTGGGGAAGGCACCCTGGATGTGGGGGGCTGGAGAGTGAGCCCAGCTTACACATGCCCCACGGCAGCAGTTCCTGTCCCATGGGGCTGAGCCCATCTCCCCACTCCAGATCTTGTGACCTGGCATACAGGATCACAGAGCCACTCAGGTTTGGTCCAGTGAGGGAGCTGTACTAAACCTAAGTAGTGCTGCAACCCTGTGTGCCAGGTCGCAACACCCGGGCTGGGGAGCTGGGATCAGTGCCGCAGGACAGCAGCCACAACAGCGGGGTAAGTGTGGGGCAGGGTCTCTCTCCAGTCCCAGCCTCAGAGGATCTCCTCTCAGCACTGGGCTGGGATTGCTGTGTCACAGAGGCAAAAATGGCCTTAGTAAAAGGTCTGGAAACTATTGACTTAGAACATTTGAAAATCAGGTCAACTTATTTAAAGGCTAAAGGCTAAATTTAGGTATCCATTTTTTAAAAAATTTTACCCATAAAGCATATGTTAAAGTACAAGTTATAGAGTGGACATAGTGGGGGAAGTTTTAAGATTACCTAAATAACTTAGAATCCTAAATCTGTAGCCTTTGTTAAATAGAAATTAGGAGTTTGGCCTAAGTGTAGAGGAGTATCAGAAACTGAACTTGCAAGTATGAGAAACTGATAAATTGGATAGAGTAAGATGTAAGAGTAAGGCCGGAGTAAGCAAACTGAAGTTAGTAAGGATTTGACTGAAGGTTAGGTTATGCCGTAACTGACTGCTGCAGGTTTTTAATGAGTGTTTTTAAGAATTGTGAATGTTATTAAAATGCTATCTATACTGACAATATGGGAAGGAAATTGGTTTAGGGGTTTATTTAAATAATGTGTAATGAACAGAGCAATGAGGAGGCTAGGACTTTTTAGCTTGAAAAAGAGGAGACTAAAGGGGGGATATGATAGAGGTATATAAAATTATGAGTGGCGTGGAGAAAGTGAATAAGAAAAAGTTATTTACTTGGTCCCATAGCAGAAGAACTAGGGGCCACCCATTGAAATTAGTGGGCAGCAGGTTTAAAACAAATAAAAGGAAGTTCTTCTTCACGCAGCGCACAGTCAACCTGTGGAACTCCTTGCCTGAGGAGGCTGTGAAGGCTAGGACTATAACAGGGTTTAAAAGAGAACTGGATAAATTCATGGAGGTTAAGTCCATTAATGGCTATTGCCAGGCTGGGTAAGGAATGGTGTCCCTAGCCTCTGTTTGTCAGAGGGGGTGATGGATGGCAGGAGAGCGATCACTTGATCTTTACCTGTTAGGTTCACTCACTCCGGGGCACCTGGCATTGGCCACTGTCGGTAGACAGGATACTGGGCTGGATGGACCTTTGGTCTGACCCAGTACGGCCTTTCTTATGTTCTTATGGGAATATATTTATGGTAAGTATAGTTAGATTAATATTAATTAGTATTATAATGAATTACAAAAAGGAACAGTTTTCCTAAATTGCAGGGGAGCTCCAATTAACATGAAAAGGGAGCCATTAAATTCCAGGATTATAAGACTGAACTTCACTCTGTAGGCAGGGACCTGATGACCCATTGATACACTATTTCATCTTTGAGTGCAAGTATAATTGTAGTGTTGTGCACATGGTAATTGCAGGCCTGTTTGCTTAACTAATCATTTTCTTTATTAAAAAAATGTTTTGTTTTATCATTTGAAGTATCACCTAGTGGTCCTCTACTAAGTAAATTTTCTGTAACCAATCTAGAGGCTCAAACCTGAAAACTAAGTTAGGTTTTACTGCACTATTATTGTTAACAACTAAATATTAATTGGGAAAATTTCAACATACAGGTTACAAGAGCTACTTTCAAAAAAGCGTCGAAGGGCCAGTTTCTCAAAGATATTTAGGTGCCTAATGAGGCAGCAAATGTCTAGTCAGCTTTCCAAAAAGCTTATAATCCTACTGATTTCAAAAAGAGTTAGGGGGATTTTCAAAAGCACCAACGTACCAACCTGCATCAATCAGGTGCCTAAATAGTTTTACAAGTCTGGCCCTTCGTGACTGCATGACTTTTGAAAATGGGACTTACTTTTAAAAGTTGCATCCAGTGACTCCATCCCACCTATAAAAACATTGGCAGATAACACTCCAATTAAAGGCTCAAGTTAAAAAAAATTGTGACTTTACGAATGCTAATCAACAGTATTAAAATTAACAGGTAATGTTAATTCATTCATACATATGCTTATGATTATTCTCTATCGGTACAATAATTCTGGTGTTTTTGTATTGCCTTTATTAAAAATAAAAGTTAATGTATTTTATTGTCACATGGGAAGTTACCATAAATTAGTGGTTATGCTGCTTAGCTCATTAAAAAGGTAGCAGCTTGGTATTTCATAGTTACTGCTGATTATTCCTACAGTGGGGAAATGTAAGACCGATTTCCTGCAGGCAATAATGATAGAGAATAATTGGTCTTAAAGATGCCACTCAAAAAGAGCATTGGGGGTGGTGAGAGGGGAGATCCAGTACCAGCATAATCAAGTAATAGAAAATGCACTAAATATTCCTATATATTACAGAACTACGTTTGGCAGTTGCATGCTTGCTCAGTACCATAAAAACTGCTTACAGGGATTTTCAGCACTTAGCCAAAAGTCTGCATATTTTTTCTCCTTATGCATAATTTACTGTGACACTGAATATCAGAATGTGTACCAGCACGTGACATCTGTCAATTTGCACAGAAACAATATATGGACAAGCAGAAAAAACATATTATCATCTTGCAAACATACTCAGAACAAGTTTAACCCCCACCGCAAACTGGACATACGTACACCATGCAGTAGGATCTGGGTAGTTAATATGTTGGAATGCGAGTAAATGCCTCCCAAAAAGAGAATTGCTACCTCATGTTTTGCTACATTCAGTTACATTAGCAAACACATTTGATTTGTTTAGGAAAATGACATTTTCTAAGTTTTTAGAAAATGCCATTTCTAGTTCTTATGGAAAATTCAACTTTATTTTACAATGTAGTGTACCTGGATATTATTTTAAGTTAATTGGACTCTGCTCTATATTAATTCCTTTCACTCATCACTCTTTCCTACAGTTCTGCTGTGCTCTTAGCTTCATTGTCAGAATCACATGGAGTGCATATATTGAAAGTGCCGAGAAGCGGCATCACAACAAAAAATAGACTTTGTTTTAATGCTTGCTTGCTAGCAAAAATATATTTATTTAGCTAGCTAGCTAATGTAATGACTATAGCAGTACAATTATATTGGTAAATTTATCTGTGCAGAGAAGATCAAAGGAACTACTGAATCTAAATCTAAAGTTTATGGGAGACCCTTAAGTAAGTTAGGATCTCCATACTGCTCAATGAAATGGAACCCATGGAGTTTGAAAACTTTGGGCTAGATTCTGCAAAACACTAATCAGCCTTTAAGTGCCATGCTGAACCGGGGTGGATTTTGGAATGTTTTAAAACCAAGGATACACTTACGTGCCTTGCTGAATTGGAGCCTTAGCTCTCACTGAATTTAATGGAAAGTTGAATGCACTCAGCACCGCAAGAGATTACGTCCTTTAATGACGAAGGGAGATTTTACATGTTCCACAGACATTTTTAAACCTTAGTTTTAATAAACCACGTTTTAATAACAGAAAGCTGTACCATTCTAGTGTAAGGACCAATCATACAGTAGGTGCTCAACTCCCAAATCCGTAAACAGGAAGGGGTTCAACTATGGCTTCAGTGAGAGCTGAAGACCATTAGGACCTTCCAGGAGATGATCAGCACATTAACTTCGGGTCAGATCCTCAAAGCTCTTCCTCACACTCACAAATTGTTCCATCGCTGCTTAGTCTTCACAAGAATAACTACAGCTCTCCCATCAGTAAAGTTCCCCAGAACTGAGCCCTAACATTTATCCCTTAAACCAGGGGTGGGCAAACTTTTTGGCCCGATGGCCACATTGGGGTTAAAAATTGTGCAGAGGGCTGGGTAGGAAAGCCTGACCCCACCCCTTTCCAACCCCCACCCACTTCCCACCCCCTGACTGCCCCCCTCAGAACTCCCGACCCATCCAAACCCCCTCCCCTGCTCCTTTTCCCCTGATCACTCCCTCCGGAGACCCCCCACACCCTAACTGCTGCCCCGGAACCCCACACCCTAAGACCCCCTGTTCTTTGTTCCCTGACTGCCCCTCCTGAGATCCCTCCATCCTAACCACCACCCCTGGGACCCCACCCCCCATTTAAGCCCCCTTGCTGTGTTCCCTGACTGCTCCCTACCTAACCACCCCCCCTTACCTTAATCAGCTGGGTGCTCCTCGACCCAGCCCCCAGCCAGGGAGCGCAGAGCCCCGCGCAGAGCTCCGGCCTGCAGCCCAGGAGCGTGGGGACGCGCGGCTCCCCACGCTGCATCTGGCCCCCAGCCAGGGAGTGTAACTCCCCTCGTTTCATCTGCCCGGCAGCGTGGGGCCTGTGGCCCCTGTGCTCCACCCGGCCCCCAGCCAGGGAGAGCGTGGGGCCCAGCGGCTCCCCGCGCTCTACCTGTCCCCCAGCCGTGGAGCGTGGGGCGGGCCCGGTCCGGGAGCGTGGGGCCCCGCGGCTCCCGCGCTCCATCCAGCCCCCGGCCGGGGAGCGCAGAGCCGAGCGGCTCCCTGCGCTCCACCTGACCCCTGCCGGGGAGTGCGAGGCCAGCGGCATGCTCTGCTGGGCTCAGCCAGGGAGGGTGGGGCCCCACAGCTCCCCACGCAAGACCCAGCCAGGAGCACAAGGTGGGCCCACCTGGGAGCACGGGGACTCACGGCAGGCCAGCCCGGCCTGAGCTCACGGGCCAGATGAAAACTGCCAGCGGGCCACATGTGGCCTGCGGGCCATAGTTTGCCCACCCCTGCCTTAAACAATACTTAGCAACTTAGCAGGCTAACTGTTCTTTTTTTGCCTAAGATGATGATAATTAAAAAAAACATTGGAAACTATGAAAATCTATTTAAACTGAAACCAAACACTTAACACATTTCACACAAAACCTTGTCTACCAGCTGTCAGCTCAAAGAAAAAAAACATATTTATAAGCCCCTGAAAATAAATAACTAGAAATACTGACACAACAGCAATACTGTACCACATTAGTGACCTTATTATGTCAGGCCTAGTGAGAGTGCTGTGTAATATTTATAAGAGGCTTCTGTTCATCAGTGATTATGGTCCATCAGGTTTCTCTACATTCAAGGTAAAAGTGAAGTGAAGAGTACATTTGTAATCTGAGGTCCATGTATACATACTTAATCTAATCAAGTCTGAAATATTTGCCTTAGCAATCTAATAGCCTCTTGAAGAAACATGGGGCTGTTCCACATTTCATTTACATGATGAATGAGATGTGGAAATGATTACAAGGTAGATTAGCACCTTGGGACAAAAGGAAAGTGATGGAGCCTGTCTACATTCTGGATTCTTCCGCTACTGCAGGGAATTAACTGAATTCCATTACTGTGGCCATAGGAACCTGAATGATTCTGGCATTCTCCAACCAGGGAACACGCTATGGAGGCACACAGGAGTGTCATAGGACATGGGAGAGATATGAGCAAACTAATGTTCCTGCCCACCTCTATACACATGTGTACAGCACACCTCCTTGGATGCTCACCCCACTTTTATTAATGAACAAGCCTAGTTAGTCATAGTAAGACTCCCTCATCTCACAGGTTCTCTTTCACATGCATATTCTTCTAGCCACAGCATACAGATCGGCACAGTATTTCCTTAAAAAGAACGAGGAGTACTTGTGGCACCTTAGAGACTAACCAATTTATTTGGGCATAAGCTTTTGTGGGCTAGAACCCACTTCATCAGATGCACAGTAGGAAGATCTATCTATCTATCATAGAGAACATGGAAAGGTGGAGGTTGCCATACACCCTTGTGCAACACACACCTAAACGTATACTGCAAGTACAACTGCTCCTTCATCCATTGACTAATTTTATTCAAAACATTCTTTCATCCTTTTGTTATTGGGTTCTGTTCCACCCTCTGTTCTGTAGCAGAACACAGGCATTTCTTTGAAGTGCTGACATCCCACTGGAACATGGTATATCAAGTACATGGTACATCGACTGCTGCAGTAGATATGTTAGTGATTTACTAATCTGTTATCTAAAAATCGCCAGTGCAATCCCATGGCTGGTAAGTATTTTTGTATTTTCATAGGGAGGGAGAGCATTGTGACTATTCCGTCAGCGTGAGAGCTGGAGTGACCTGGTTGCAGAGAGCTGAAAGCTCGTAAGCCAAGCTCTGCAGGCTGGCTCCTTAGGCTCCCACTTCATCATCACTAGCCTGAAAGTGCTCATTAGGCTTGCTATGAAGAATGAGTCCCCTAAGAAATGGCAAAAAAATTCTGCCACTAAGCCTGTGGGCAGTGTAAACTGCTCCATGCGTGAGAAGCAACAAAGTGGTTGATGCATTAGGTGACATTCAGAGCAAGATCACTGCATCATTGCCTGTTCAGAAAGTAATTTCTCTCTTCCTTTGGTGTGTAAGAGAAGCCTGAGGCCAGACTAGCGACTGTGGCAGAGAATAAGAAGTGGCAGAAAGAATCATATAAAAGAGATTTCTAGCTCTAAGCCCTGATTCTACAAGGTGTTGAGCATCTCCTTTGAGGTCCTGGGCATCCTTCAATTCCTGCGTAAATCAAGTTTAGCACCTTCCAGGTTCAGGCCCTTACTTAGTTTCATTAGGGAGAGTAGTAATGGCTACTAGAGAGAGAATAAAAGTTCTCCCAAGACATATCAAAGCAGCACAGCCTGTTAAAAATGCATATAATTTCCACTGGGTGATTCTCTAGCTGTAACTATGCTCAGCCCAACCTTGAAACCCGATCAGCTTAGGCTCCCAAAAAGAGACCACATTTCTTTACGGGGATGTTTTCCCAGGTACATCCAGCGGTACTCAAGATAAACACAATAAAGGAAGTAATAGGCAATAACCTACAGACTTAAAATTACTTCTTGAATCAAATTCACACCTTCTGTAGCTCTGTGGAAGTCACTGGAATTACACCAGGGACAATTGACCCAATGCTTGCACAGCGTTTCAACATCTAATGCATTATGTAAATGCTAATTATTATTATTGGAATTCAATTTGTGGCCCATGCAATATCATATTCTAGAAAAAGAAAGATGCAACAATTTATTGGAGTCAGCCATTCAGATTTTGCTTCTCTGATGTTAAGGTAGGTAAGCTTTTTTCTTCACTAATATTAAGTAAGCTTTTGTTTCACCTGATTGCCTTCAACTCCACTGCAGCATTGCACCAGGATGGGAATCTGAACTCTCTCCAAATGAACCAGTTTCTCAACACTTACCTTCCCATCACTAGGATTACTCAAGACGTGCAAACAAAACAAAGCACTATGCTCTACTTCTTGCATGTTATTCTAGAACATTTCTCTTTGAATCACCAATGCAATGCCTTGACTCTACCTTGGCTGAATTTCTCATACACGCCTTCATCTCTTTCTACTTTGACTAGTACAGTTTCTTTCTCTATGACTTGCCTAATTACTAGCTTTTATGCATGTGTAGACTGCTGCTCTCTGCCTTTTCACATGTTCAAAAGTGTACAACCACATCACTCTTTATCTTGGGAAATTCTACTAGCTCTTTTCATTTCAGGATCCAATTAAAAATTACATCTTCCTCCAGTTTATGTCATGGAATTTCTCTGTCTCTACTCCACTCCCTAGTCGATCCACAGATTCTTCTGTGCTTCTACAAAATCTCACCATTGCTGGTGACAGTTTCTCCATTGCAGCTCCTGCTGTTGGAAAAGATCTCCGCTTTATTCATCTGTCTCTCCCTCAACTCACACCTCATCTGAAAATCCCCATGACTATCCCTCTCATTTTCTCTCTCCTGCTACAATTTCATGGTTCAATATCTGTCAGAGATGGCCAAGTTATGAAAAAATATTTTACAATTTTTAAAAATATCAATATTCACAAGTGTTATTCTAAGAATATACATCAAGTATTTATACAGGTGACTAAGCAATGAAAAAAAATCATTATCCCTGAGCAACTATTCCATAAAATATTGCCCAAATTCACAGAGAAAAACATTTGTGTATAATTATTATACCAACTCTACTCTGTAATTGAATCTACAATGTGTAAAGCATTTGGAGAAAAGTATGTATGAAAGACATGAAGCAAAATAACTCCACTTTAGTTTAATTCAATTATTGATTGTGATTAGATGGTAATTAATCTCTCAGAGATGCAGAAAATAGAGACAGCAACTTCAAGCACCTAGATTTCCAGATAGTTGAAGTGTCCTATGCAAGGGATTGTGGGCCATGAATCGTTTTGTAATTCGTCATGTGGATGTACTCACGTAGCTTGATACAAGTCTTCAATGTGAGTAATAATCTCATTTTTGAGACTATAGTTGGGGGGCAGGAGAGAAGCCACAGGGAGTGGATGTGTGAGTGAAGAGTAGTCTGTGATCATATATCTGCATCTCAGCTGCAGTTAAGGCATTGGACTGTATCTCTGTGACTTTGGGCAAGTCTATTAATCTGTGTGTCTCAGTTTCCCATCTACAAAATGGGAATAATATCCTTCTCTCTTTTCCATCCATTGTCTGTTTAGACTGTAGATGCTTCAAGGCAAGGCCTGGCTCTTACTATGTGTATGTTTGGAATTTAACCCTGATCTCAGTTGGGACCATTCCTGTAATACAATACAACTTTTAGAAATCCAGTAAGTTATCAAGTGAAAATGTGAAAAATGCAGTGATGACATTTCAGTGGTGACACAGTCAGCTGGCCACAGAGGGCTGGGTTTTCTCTGAGGTATTCCTCACTGTGGCTTAACAATTCGTTTTCCCACTCAGAGTGGTTAGCTAGACAGAAGTAGCCCTTGCATTACATGCACATCCCAACTATTTGGCTAAAGTTAAGAATGCAGCTCAATGATTTTAGCAGGAAAAGAAAAGGTTCCAGGAGATGTGACTGCCATGTCAAGTGTTTGGTTTTAGTTCAATGTATAAAACAGAGCCATACCTTGGATGACTCTTCTATTGTTATTGACATTTTAATGAGTTATATAACTGCAATGAAGCACTGGTGAAAAGAATCAGTATATAAACCACTGCATTTTCAACTAGAATTGGAATTATGCAAAATAATCTCTCTATTAGATTTAAAATGCCTTCTAAACAATATACAGGGGCAACATTTTTTCTTAAGTTTGCACTGTCATATACTGTACACTCATTGACAGTCGCTAGTTCAACAAAGTTGGAGAAACAAGTGAAATTAAAATACTTTCTGCCAGCTGGTATCTAAACTTACTAGACAATTACATGCAAAAAAAAAATGACATTAATGATATTTGATTAAGCACTCCAGTCAAGAAATACCAGCATTAAGGCTGAATGCACAGCCTTAACTCTGCTCTTATGTGATTATTACAATTCAGTTGCATCATCACACATATCTAATTAATATGATATAACCTACCTTTTTTTCCTAATGGCCTCTGATACACATACAACACATATTGCATTGCACAGTACTACTATGTGTAGATAAGATAAATGACATCCATTGAAGTCTTGTGTAAGAAAGGCACATCAACTGTACTTACAATTAGTAGTACATTTTCATTATCATATGTATGGTTTTGCAAAACACACCACATTACCTTCCCTGTCTATCTTAGGGTTTTATATATCTGCCCATTGCCATAGTCTTAAAACAATAGTGATAGTGAAGTCCCCAGGGGACTATCAGTGATATTTCATCATACTCTTACTCTTAAAAGAACTGATACTCTGATTACAGAACAACTCAGTCAATGTAGATCCAGAGTAAAGAATTTATTTCCCCTCTCTTCAGTCCCCATCTGTTGCTGAACTCACACTAACTCCAAAAACAGGAAACAGTTCTATAATTAGCAACTCAAATACACAGTGCACCTTCCAAACTGAACTCCACTAATTTTCTGCAGACATCAGTGCTTTGGGGGACTTACAAATTCAGCCAATTCAGCATTTCTTTCTCTAGTTACACTTAAATTCTAAAATGAACGCTCATGCTTGCAAAGATATTTGCCAGAACAGGAAGCTGCATTTCTCTATTTCACTACACAGCCAGCACAACAGTCGACAGTCGCAGCACTTGGCATACTTTCCCCATGCTGTCCCTAGGAAAGTGATTTAACTCTGACCTGGGGAGAGACCACTATTCAGGGGTGAGGATCTCTGCTGTGATTTTAATGCAGATATCTCTGTTCTAAAGGAACTAAGTCTGAGGTCCTCTCATTTCATATAGATGACCAAAAAGCCAACAGCCATGATAGTTTAAGTCACAATATCGAGCAGGGTTGGATTCAAGCCACTTTGGAATGCAAGCCACTAAGGTGGAATGAATTTGTATCCTGAACTATCTGATCCCCACCTGTTAGCATTTGTGGTACTTCTATTTCCCCCATGAACAGCTTTTGAGAGAAGAGTTTCCAGTGTTCCATGAATGGCAGCAAAATCTCCCTGGCACAGGCATGCAGCAGCTGTTTGGAAGAGTTGGCCAGTTATCAGTTCACATCACAATGAGGGAATGGCTCTCAGTGAGAATAAGAAACAGCCTGGACCTTCGCCCCCACATGGAACTGGGCTAAACCTCAGCCTTTTTTGGGGCGGGGGAGGGTCAGGTGGGCTGGAGTGGTAACAGTTTAAAATCTGCTTTCCCCCTTTGTTTTGGTGTGTATGGTGATGGGGGTGGGGGGAAGATTGCCATTCATGCCAAAAGTCAGGAAGTGCTAGAAATCCTGCATAAAAGTCAACTTTTGTGAAGTATCCAACCTGTTTCTCTTGCTGCATTTTTACTGCAAACCTGTCACATCAGGGCAGGAGAAAGAAGATGAGCAGATAGTGTGTGTTGTGCGCAGGAGGTTAAATTGCTAGCATTTCAACAAAAGCATGGCAGATTCTAAGAGGAGGGGCCAGGCTGATGGTGCACTTAAATGTGAATTTCCAGGAGCATTTACACATTTTCATTTGAATGTATTCATTTTAAAAGGGAGTGAAGTTTGAACTCATTCCCACACACAAGAGCAACAGCTATGAAAGGGCTCAGCAGGCACTGCCATCCCTAAATGGAAAAGGAATGAGGAGTTTCAGGCGCAGTTCATCAGCTGGTATAGCACTGTTCCACTGACTTCATTGTGTCTGCACCAGATGAGGATCTGTCCCTCACTTCACTACTCACTGGGTCATGCTCTCTTGGTCATCCAGATCCCCAAACAGTGTGAAATCCTGGCTCTATTGAAGACAATGGCAACACACTTCAATAGAGCCAGAGCCTCCTTATAAGCTGCAGTGTGCAACAAAGCTCATACCGCATGAATCTGTATTTTTCATAGAGCAACAGAAACAGTTGGCGGCTTGTTTTTCCTACAGTAGCTCAGATTAAGATAAGGTAGTGACCCAGGAAATCTAAAATGTGTCTTTGCATGTCCTCCTTAAAACAAACATTGGCACCAGAGAATTCTGAGCAGAGCATTCTGAACACATTCATGTCAGATTCTTGACACCAACAACAATGCCATAAAATTGACACCATAAACAAACTGCTGTGAGACAGTTCTACCAACTGTTTCTAATGATTTCAAACAGTTCCTGTGCTTTGCTCTTTGTTAGGACAGCAGATGTTTGCTGACTTGGTTAAGGGAGGCAATTACTTTTCCTGTTGTAGGTTAGAAATCCACATTTAAATACACCATCGGCCAAGGCCCCTCTCTGAAGCAGTTATACATTTTGAAAGGCCTTTAGATCATGGATGGGCCTGGTCAAAATACTGGATCCATATACCATCAAGTTTTGGTGAGTGCCAAACACAAAGCCCTGCTCTGCAGCATGGGCCCATCTAGATAAAAATCTGGGGGACTGATTTCATTGTCAGATACACCTGTAGAAATAATTAATAATCCATTGTAATCCCTGGAGCTGGTCACTCTTGCATTGCTATCCATAGAGCAGAATTGCATCCAGTATATCCAAAGCACAATTTGTCCATCTTGCAGAGACTAAATACCATTCATACCACAGGGGGAGAATGAAGAGAAATAAGAGTTCATAAAAATACAATACACCTGCAACATAGTTCACTCATCGCTGGAAGGGGGGCACTTTGTGACTAGTCTGGGGAATCAGCATTCCTTTGATCTAGTCTGCCCCTTCCTTTCATTGTTCACTCTCCCCTCTCACTCTTCAGGACTTGGGATGCTCTCTCTTCAGGACTCAGCCCTCCAGCTAAGTCACTGTGCAATTTTCACCTTCTAGTTCCCACCAGAACCAACTGTTCAGATGCTACCTTCAGCAGTCCTGTGCCACTTCCCAGTGACTAGTAGGTGAATCAAGGCCCACTAACTGCTCCAGGTTCCAGTCTAGGGACCCTATAATCAGCAGCCAATGCTTACACAGTCTCAAACCTCATTGCTCTTTGCCTGGGCTTCTTCCTACTCTGTTTTTCACAGGTTTTCTTCCCTACAAAACCCTTCTATCAAGGACAGGATCCCAGGGCTTTTGCTCCCCACTGGGTTTCCTTCTACCCTCCTCTCTGTGCCCAGAGAGCAACTGAATGCACAGACACTTCATCACCTCCAAAGCCCCCTTCTGCTTGCAACTTCCTTTCTTTACAATCCTGCTCCCAGCTAGACTTCATCTGCAATTAGGCTGTATCAATCAAGCATGACTTTCCCCTATGTATAAGGTTAATTAGCCCCTTCTGAGCACCTTAACTCCTTCCAGGCTGTGTGGGGTGAACACCCCTCAAGACCTTTCAATCTGAAATCATTATGAATGTTCTTGACCAAATGTGCTCTGATTTTTATGACTTTAATTAGTATCTGCAGAAACAGGCAACACACAGCGTTAAGGGATTTGGTATAAATAAGTTCTTGAGTCTGAAGGTGGCTTTTGTTATCAGTGCTTTGGACTGTAGCTTGGAGTACAGTGTTGCTGAAACTTCTTAAAAAGAAGCAAAATACACTGTTTCTTAAAGTTTCAACTTCACGTCATCTTTTCTTTAAAGCTGTCAGCTCAAAAAATATAGCCGTGTTTCAATTTAGCTGAGATATATTGAAAGAAGGAGGAACCATGGGCACAATATTAATGTATTTTTTAAGGTCTGCTGATATTTGCTATATTTGTTTTAGCTGGTAAAAAAAATAAGATAGAAACAGAAAGTAGAGCTGGGTGAATGGTTCATAAAATTAGTTTGAACTTGCCTAAACAGAGATGTTTTATGCATCCTAAACCTTGTTTTTCTACTAAATGTTCAGGGTTTACTCACAGCTGTTCTATTCTACTTCATATTTTCCAAATTCATACATTAAAAATATTACCCTTCCACGATTTGAGATGTATAAAATCTGACTCCTTAATCAGCTCTGTAATCAGATTTCTCCTCTCATGCTAATGTCGAGCCAGAGTAACCTCTTCGAAGTCAGATTCCGTGAAGCTGGAATGAGCAACAGCACATCAGGCCCATAATTTTTGTTCCATCCCTCCTGGTAGCTTTTCACATCAAGAAAATATTTGTTCTAACTAAACTTAAATGAGTTGTTGATTATCTCAGCATGGTTCCTAGAGGAGAGAGGTCCTGTACTGGGATTTTCAAAAGCACCTAAGTGGTCTAAGAGTCCAAGTCTCATTGAAAGTTCAAGGGACTTGTGTTCTTAACTCACCTAGGTGTTTTTGAAAATCCAATCCAACATCAACAAACCACCACCAAAACCAACACTAATTGACAGTGTAACTAGAAGCCAAATTTTAAAAAAAGGATATAGATACTAGACTCACAGAGGTAGTTCCTCAGACCAGAATGGAGACACTTCAGTGGTCTATAGTATACCTGTTCTGTGGATAAAAGACTTAATTCTCCAGGACTAAATATGGCACCTTTCATTAGCTCTAATATTCATTCAGTTCTTTTAAGAAGTTTAATAAACAAATACGATTCCTAGAGCATTCCCATCTGAAGAATTGCAATTACTTTGCGTGCTCCATCAGGAGGGTGACAGCTGTGTGAAAATGAAGAAGCCAATAATGAAAATATTTGCAATACACTTTTAAAACATGCTGCCCCAGAAAAAGCAGAGCAAAATGCCAACAAATTGTTCTTTATATGAGAAAAAACAGAAAATTGCTAATAAAAGAGCAGTAACAAAAAATAGGCATTAGATTCTATTTTTCATTACTTTGGCATAAGTAAGAAGTAACTTGTGATCTCAGTGCACTTATGCCAACATAAAACCTACATGAGTGGAAGGAGGAGCAGGCCCATGAGTCTTCTATTTTGATCTAAATGCATGAACAGGATACTCAGATGCTTATGAGGAAAGCTGTTTCAAAGATATGGTGAATGAAGACCACACAAAATGCTTCAGCTTAATCAGCAGACAATGCTTAGAGATGAGGCATTTGGAGGGGGTAGTTTATGAAAGTAGGAAGGACCTACATGTAAGATGCAGAACATATATCAACATGATGGTACTCTTTTCCTTCAATAGTGTTCATCATCTAATTGGATCAAGCCCTCAGTTGAATACCCTGGCAGCAGCCAACTTTACATTCCATAGTTATTATAAACACCTTGCAGAATTGCCTTAGTAAAGAGCAACATGCTAATTTCTTCACATTCTGCAACTCCCCACATGTCCCTCTATCCATAGGCATGTGGAGTGGGTAAGCCATCTCAGCACAGGACTAGATTGTGCAGTCCTAAGGCTGAATATTGACCGAGATGGGATTGCTCATCTAAGCACACATCGACAGAAGTCCACAATCAAGCCCTAAATTAGCAAAACATTAAGGTAGTATATCTTGGAGATCTGACACTTAAAAGGCTATTCTAATTGGGGGCGGGAGGGGCTATTCCATGATTTCTACTCAAGTTTGTTGAAACCCAAAGAATCTCTATTTGGACTGAATCCTATTCCCATCAAGGAACATCTGATAAGGAGAGCACAGAAGAGAATGACTAGCTCACCGGTTGTTTATCACTGGCAGAGCAACAAAAGATCAAATTGTACCATCTAATCACAGTGCCAAGAGGAAGCAGGTGGACATATGATAGCAAAGGGACCAAAATAGAACCCTAGGAAATCGCACTATGGACTAACTCCCCAGCTCTCTGTGTACAAAGTTACCCAAGATGATAACACGGCAATAGTAGGATTTGAGCCAATTTTAAACAATGGATTAGCCCACCTGCTGCAATCTCCAAGGCAATCCAATGCATGCAAGAGCTGCCAGAAGATTCAATAAACTAGAACCAAAACTGATTAATGGTCTGCAAGATCGTTTAAACATTCAGTCAATCTATTCCTCTGCTGTAATCAGCATGCAATAAGAACTCAAAGTGGAAATTGTATATAACTTCTCAGCCTTTTATTTTACAACTCCATTATCACCACCATCCCAAAAGTGTTATAAGAAAACATGCAAGTTGGATGAAGCTACTTGTATGTCTAATACTTCACAAACTAGTTATCTACAAACAGTTTTAGTAGAAGGTGTTTCTTGTTCTCCTGGCTAATGGTAAAATACCAAGAATGGGGCTGCTGCTAGAAAGTGATGGAGAAGAGAAATAGAGAAAAGTGTGAAGAAAACAATGTTCACTTTCTAGAGTACACTCATTAGCCATTAGCATCCTCCCATGGTTGGAAAGGAGGGATATTACAGATACAATTATTCTCACTCAGCTCTTGGCCTTCCTTGCTATTTCTAAGATTAAGTTCTTCTAGTGAAGAATGTTGGACACTTTTGCACATGGCCACACTTCATTTTAGCGATAATCCAGCTCCCAGATTGCCACACACAAACCAAACTGAAGTGAATGGGAGTGACATGTGCATACCTGAGGAATTTTTCCCCGTCTCTTGTATCAAGCAATCTGGGTGTGCTTCACTCACATGTGGAAGAAAACATTCCCTCTGGCTTACTTCGACTGCACTTGTTCTCTGTGAGCTTCTGCCACCAAAAATATTGGATGAACACTTGGTTCCATTGACATCAATTGTAAAATGCCCTTTGATGAGTGAAATCCTGACCCCACTGAAGTCAAGTCCAGCTGCTGAATTAAATGATGCTGACAACTGCTGTAGGCTATTGAACACAAGATATGAACCCAGGTGAAAGCAGTCGTGATTCTCACTGACTGTAGTGCAACTTGCATCAGCTCCTGCCAGGTTTCCATATGTCCCTTTATGAGTAAGTATATTCAAACATGGATATCATGAGTATTCATTTATGTTGTGTTGCTTTTTTTAAAAAAAACACATAGGTGCTTTCTTATAACTAAGGCCTGGTCTACACTATGAGTTAATGTCGACTTTAGCACCGTTAAATTGACATAACCCTGCACCCGTCCACACACAGTAGCCATTTAAGTCGATTTAAAGGGCCCTCAAAATCGATTCCTGTACTCCACCAAAACCAGGGGAGTAACGCTTAAATCGACATCTCTGGGTCGACTGTGGCTTAGTGAGGATGCATGCAGACTTTACTGGCCTCCAGGAGCTGTCCCACAGTGCTCCATTGTGACCGCTCTGGACAGCGGTCACAATGCTCCACTGTGACCGCTCTGGACAGCAGTCTCAACTCGCTGCTCTGGCCAGGTAGACAGGAAAAGCCCCGGGAACATTTGAATTTCATTTCCTGTTTGGCCAGCGTGGCAAGCTCACCTGCACAGGACACTCACCATGCAGAGCTCCTCAGCATAAGGCACCATGCAGAGCTCATCAGCACAGGAGACCAACCAGTGAAAAAGAGCTCCAGCATGGTCCACACAGGAGGTGTTGGATCTCATCGCTATCTGGGGAGAGGAATCCGTGATGGCAGAACTCCGTAACAACAAACGGAATGCCAACACGTTTGCCAGAGTCTCCAAGGCCATGCTGGATAGGCACCACAGCAGGGAGGCACAGCAGTGCCGCATGAAAATTAAGGAGCTGAGGCAAGCATTCCAGAAAGCAAAAGAGGCAAATGGACGCTCTGGGGCACCGCCACGGACATGCAAATTTTACAATGAACTGAATCAAATACTGGGAGGGGGGGCACCACCATTGCACCGGTGTCTGTGGACTCCTCTGATGGGGTAGTCATGAGGATTCAGATGATGATGAAGCTGATGAGGAAGATGACACCACGCAGCAGCAGGCAAGCGGAGAGACTCTGTTCCCAGACAGCCAGGAACTGTTTATCACCCTGGAGCCAATACCCTCAGAACCCTCTCAAGGCAGTACCCCAGATGGGGAAGTCAGTGAAGATACTTCTGGTGAGTGTCCCTTTAGGGATAAGATAAGGCATGATTTAAAAGGAAGCATTTATTAATGATTAACTTGGAATGCATGCATGGCTAGAACAGCTACTGGAAAAGTCTGTCAATATATTCGGGGAATGGAATGATAATCCTCCAGGGAGATTTCCATGAAGCTGTCCTGCAGACAGCATTGAAACTTTTGCAGGAGGTTTCTGGGGAGAGCAGCCTTATTTCGTCCTCCATAGTAGCAGACTTTACCACGCCACCCTGGGATCAGGTATTCTGGGACCATTGCATAACACAGCATGGCAGCATATGCTCCTGGCTGTTGCTGCGATTCCAGCAACATCCGTTCTTTATCTCTCTGTGTAATCCTCAGCAGAGTGATATCGTTCATGGTAGTCTGTTTGAAATAGGGGACAGTCATTTTCGGAAGTTCCCGCTGGGTTGCTCATATATCTGACTGTGAAGGAATCCTCCCCACAGTATACCAAGCGGCATGTGTGTGTTTGTGGGGGGTGGGGGTGGGGGAAACCTCCATGAGAGCAGCCATGCAATAAGGGGGCAAGAAGGGAGAGAAACCACGCGGGGTTGCTTGTGGTGCACCAGCAGGGAGCCACGTGGTGGGGGCAGTGGTTACTGTGGGAAAGGAGAGCACAGCTGTAAAGAATATGGATCAAACCGAAAGAATGTGGCTTACCATGGCCGCCTGCTTGGTGGTTTCTGTTGCCTGTCCCTGGGAGAGGGTGTCTGATGTGATGTCTGCACAGGAAAGCTACAGGCACTCAATTTAAGGTGCAAAATGCGACCTTGTACAGAAAGCATACGCACTCTGTGAATACTTTGTTTCATCGTGAAAGACTGTTCCCATTGTGCTGGAGAATGTATCTATCTTATAACCTTTTTCCTTCTTTCCTCCTACAGCCAGCTCGGTCCTCCCCAACCTAACATGCCCATTGCAGAGGCTACCACAGATAAGAAGGAGAAGGAAACGCACAAGAGAAGAGATGTTTGCGGAGCTTATGCATTCCTCCTGCAGTGAGGCAGCTTGAAACAACGCATGGAGAGAAAAAATTTTAGAGTCCCAGAACACATGGAGGCAAAGCCTTTTAGAGTCCAGGGCAGCAGTAGCAGCACGGGAGGAGAGATGGCAGGAGCGGGAAGAAAGGAGGATGGATGCAATGCTGCGGATAATGGAGGATCAAAGTGACATGCTCCGGTGTCTGTTGGAGCTTCAGCAGCACCAAAGATCGCCTCTCCAGTCCCTGTGTAACCATCTCCCCTCCTCCCCAAGTGCCGTTGCCTCCCCACCCAGACACGGGGTGAGAACCTGGGAGGGAGGCTCCGGGAACCAACCCACTCTACCCCACAATACAACACAAGCAGCAGGAAGATTAGTTTATCAGAAAAGTTTTAAAAATGTGCTGTGTCTTTGTTCCCCCCTTCCCCCATCCACCACACCGACTGGTTTTCCTCCTCACCCACCCCTTCTGGGCTACCTTGCCAGTCTTCCCCTTTGTTTGTGAAAAATCATTAAAGAATGCATGCTTTTTAAAAAAGTGAATTTATTTACTCTGCAAATATGGAGGGGGGAGGGGATAAGGAGGGCAGGCGGCTTATCGCTGAGCAGAGCAAGGGAGCGGGTTTTCAACAGCTCTATGGGGCTGGAGGGTGAGAGGCTTACCGCTGAGCGGAGCAAGGGAGTGGGTTTTCAACAGCATTTTGGCCAGTCACAAAACTGTTTTTCAAGGCTTCTCTGAGGCATAGCACTTCCTGGTGCGCTCTTGTACTTGCCCTGGTGTCTGGCTGCTTGTAAGTAGCGGACAGGACATTTGCCTCTGCCTCCCACCCCGCCATAAACGTCTCCCCCTTGCTCTCACAGAGATTGTGGAGCACACAGCAAGCAGCAATAACAATGGGCACATTTCTTTCGCTGAGGTCTGAGCGAGTAAGTAAGGTTCTCCACCTTGCTTTAAGACGGCCAAATGCACATTCCACAACCATTCTGCACTTGCTCAGCCTACAGTTGAACAGATCCTGACTCCTGTCTAGGGATCCCATGTATGGCTTCATAAGCCAGGGCATTAAGGGGTAGGCTGGGTCCCCAAGGATAACGATCAGCATTTCAACACCCCCCACAGTAATTTTCTGGTCTGGGAAGAAAGTCCCTTGCGTCAGCTGTCTATACAGCCTAGAGTTCCTGAACACACGAGCGTCATGAACCTTTCCCGGCCATCCACGTAGATGTCGGTGAAACGTCCCTTGTGGTCAACCAGTGCTTGCATGACCACTGAACAATACCCCTTGCGGTTTCTGTACTCTGCACCCTCATTGTCTGGTGCCAAGACAGGGATATGAGTGCCATCTATAGCCCCCCCACGGTTAGGGAATCCCAGCACGGCAAAGCCATCTACTATAGCCTGCACGTTTCCCAGGCACACAACCCTGGGTAGCAGCAGATCAATGATTGCCCTGGTTACTTGCATCACAGCAGCCCCCACTGTAGATTTACCCCCCTCAAATTGGTTCCCGACTGACCGGTAGCTGTCTGGCGTTGCAAGCTTCCAGAGGGCTATCGCCACTCGCTTCTGAACTGTGAGGGCTGCTCTCATTTTGGTATTTTTGTGCTGGAGGGCAGGGGAAAGCAAGTTACAAAGTTCCATGAATGTGCCCTTTCGCATGCGAAAGTTTCGGAGCCACTGCGAGTCACCCCAGACCCGCAGCACTATGCGATCCCACCAGTCATTGCTTGTTTCCCTGGCCCAGATTCAGCATTCCATAGCATGAGCTTGCCCCATTGCCACCAAAATTGCCAGGTTGTCGGACCCCTTACTTTCAAAAATGTCAGTGTCCATGTCCATGTCCTATCACTGTCGTCACTCTCCTGATAGCGCAGTCGTTTCCCAATTGCCTTCTTGTGCGTACGATGCAGCATAAAGTCCACAACAATGCGCGAGGTATTAACAATGGCCATTATTGCAGCGGTTACCTGAGCAGGCTCCATGCTTGCACTGCTATGGCATCAGCGCAGGCAGCAAAAGCGCGCGAAATGACTGTTTGCAGTTGCTTTCACAGTGGGAGGGGCACTGCAGGGGGGGAGGTGTTGGGTATGGAGAAAGCTCAAAATGGCATCTGCTGGGACTCTGGGAACTGTGGGATAGCTACCCACAGTGCATCACTCAAAATGGTGCCTGCTGGGACTCCGGGAACTGTAGGATAGGTACCCACAGTGCACCACTCGCTATGTCGACGCTTTCCACTGCAGTGTGGACGAATGCTGCCGACTTGCTGTGTTTTGTGGGGATGCACAAAATTGATTTTATAGAGTCTGCTTTACGAAATCGACCTCAACAATAGACATAAGTTTGTAGTGAAGACATACCCTAAGTTGTGCTGACAATTTAGTAATCAAGAAGTCTACTGCAAGGGGAAGAATATTTTTAAACTAATAAGAAGTGATAATTTAGATTGGTTAGCAGAGCTTATAAAAACACATTTGCTTGTCATCAAATTCTAACCTTTCAGTACAAGAAGGAAACCTTCCTTCTGATGATTTATTGTTGTCAGCGTGTAAATGAATAGATTATCTGCACGTGCAGGTAATGGGGCAAAAGCATTCCAAAATCCAAAAGTCATATCACTTGTGAATATATCCCAGTGTTAGAGTTGGTCAGGAATTTACCACTGAAATGATTTGGTAGAGAATGCAATTTCTGCAAAATTGAAATGAAGCTGTGTGTGTACCATGAACTCACAGGACTGCTACTGAATCATGGGAAATGTAGTCTGATCACGGTGACACCTAGTCCCATGCACGTGCCTCTTGCCCCCAAACTACAACTCCCTTGAGGCATTGAGCACCAAAGGCAAATGCAGTGTAATGTTGGATGGACCCAAACCAAAGTGTTTCAGTTTAGTTCAGTAAACCAACCCCCCCAAACAAAAACAAAAACCTACCCCAAAAGACCATTTTGATTAAGGATTACCAAAACACTATTTTAATCTGAAGCATTGATATTTCCAAACTGAATTTTTTTGAACTTTTGTTCCACAACACCTTCTTTCATATTTCAATTTCCCTATGCAAAATGCTCGCAAGAAACCCTGAAATTGTGCAAAATTCTCATTCAAAGCTCATAGTGACTGTCTTGTGAGCAACCCAAGGGCTGAAATTTTGAACACGTTGAAAGATTCTACGTATGTCACACTTAGATGCAATCCTAGCATTTTTTTCCTTTTTATTTTGGCTCATGCATCTTAAACTAATATTAGCAGGCAAGAAAGAAGCTATATTTGGGAAGAGAAATATCAAATATGATGTACTAAAATTAAGCCAGTCACTATTTGGAAAGAAGGTTAAGCTTAGGGATAAATTGTAGTTTTAAGCCCCAGCCCACAGCAGTTGCTGGGACACATACTAGCAGGAGCTCTTGCAAAGTGAAAGCACATTTTTCAGCAACAGTCTTTCAAGGGTACAGTGTGCCCTGTCCCATTCAAGGCGAGAGCCAGTGGGCTGGTGTGGTGATCAGGAAAGGCTTCTTGTGTCTTCTCTCAAACACTTTTGCAGAACTGCTCACAGTCTGACTCTTTACAATACAGGGAAGAGAGCATTTAAAATGGCTTAGCTGGTCAATCAGATTAAATGCAAACAACAACAACCGCCCCCGCAAATTGCTAAACTGATCCTGTTACATGAACAATGGACAGAGATTCAGAAAAGCACCAAGGACATGCTGAAACAGTGAGACTCTAACTCCCATAGGAAGACAAGCCTCTAAACTACAGGAGCCCAAGAGATACAATTCCCAGAGCACTGTGCACTGGGCTGGGAGATGTGGGAATCAGGAAAGCCTAAGTGACTGGTGGCTAGGACGATGATGAAGGAAAAAACCTTTCAGTCTCTGCTGACTAGGGAGCATTGTGAGAGAGAAGGGAGCCAAAAAGCAGTTACATCAGTGAGCAACGTATAATCCAGTTCATGGAGCAGAACCGGGGTAGGTTCCAGTGGGATCTGCCTGCCAGATCTTGTAGCTGGAGTAAAGATGTAAAAATAGTAGTTCCAGCAAAGAGAAAAAACTGACATAGAACAATACAGAAAGATGAGGGCAAAATACATAATATAGTGCAGTGGCAAAAGGATTTTTTAATGTTACATTTCCAGGCTTTGAACTATTTTGCCAATGCCTTCTTTGGCTTCTTTGTTGCTTGTCAGATGCAGAAGAACTTATCTCCATAGCAACATATTAAATGTAGGAGGTAGTATCTACCTACCACGGCTCCTAAGCCTGTTAGAGCTCATTAAATAGTAACCTACAATAAAAAAGATAATTGGGATACAAACACGCATAAGCGACAGAGTCCTGTGGCACCTTATAGACTAATGGATGTATTAGAGCATAAGCTTTCGTGGGTAAATACCCACTTCATCGGAAGCATAAGCGAAAGCTTGTGCTCTAATACATCTGTTAGTCTATAATGTGCCACAGGACTCTGTCACTTTTGCAGATCCAGACTAACATGGCTACCGCTGATACTAAACACGCATATGTTCAATTAAAATAAAATAGTCATGTCAATCACAATTAAAAATCCCCATAAAGTTATGTACAGTAAAGGGACTGAAAACAGTATCCAAACATATTTTTAGATAAGAACAGTTCTCTAAGCACTGCCAGATCTGCTACTCTGTTCATTACTCTCAGAGTATGTGCAAAGTAGAGTAGATCAGATTCTGGAAGACTGATGCTGAGTGCTATCAAAGAATTAGGAGGATTGAGAGTACTCAGTAGATACTACTTGTAACTACTACACAGCTGACAGAATTACTCAGTAATGAAAAAAAAAGTAACAGAAATTGGGATTAGCAAGAAAAATGGGGCCCGATCCAACAAGGTGGTAAGTGACTCCAGAAATATGCTGAACGTTTTCAACACAAAATAAGCATGGTGGTTATTTAACAACGCATAAGAATGGGCCCAGAATTATTAAAAAAATGCACCAAGGGAACTCTGGTAAGAGTTGTCCATAAAAGACAAATTAATAAGAGTTTTGCATTCAGTAGGGGGTGTGGGTACTTGTCACCTCTGACAATCAAGCCATTGTCACTATGTTTGGTATTTTATTACACATTAATTATGCATTTTCTGCAATACCATTTCATTCCTATTGTCATCCAATACTCTGGCCACGCCACAGTTTTGAATCTTCTTTTCTTCACAATTACACCACATGAATTTTCCTTCACTTTAATTTTCTCCCACTTTCGGCTCTTCTTTTAGAAGGGTGCATACCAAGTAACATACTCTCCACATGGTATTTTAGGACTTCTAAAGCACAGGCCACGCTACACAGTGATGGTGCTGTAGTGTAGATGTGTACCAGAACTCTACTGTATGGAATGTCATACTTGCCTCAGGTGATTTGACTGTCACTCTCTAGTGGATGGCATGCAACAATAAACCCTACTTCTACTATAGCAAATGAGGATTTTTCCTTTGGTGCAAGTGGTAATGGATGATGTTTTATGAGCTGAAAGTCAAGCAATAATGCTGCTGCCAACCCTTGACGTTTGGAGCCACTTCATGTGGAACAGCTGACACCTGTCAATATTATGTGTTTATGGAACTGCTAAATACTTTTGCTTCCAGTTCTAATTCTGGGGGATGGTTGAGGTTAGTTCATATTCTATTCAAGCTGATTAGTACATCCCTGGGAAATCACCAGAAAACCAAAAAAATCAATTATTAGGCCACATCCTCCACTCCATTTCTTTCCTGCGCCTGGTTAATGACACATCCCACATTATTTTCAGTCTTGTTATTCATAGCAAACCTCACAGGTTAAATGTAGTTACTAAATAGAATGAGCAATGAGGAAATTCTTTAGCAGATTTCAGACCTCTGGTTAAACATTAACTGAAAAGACAAAAAAGAAAAAAATGGAGCAAAATTCCAGTACAAAAGGAATCCCACTGTAATGAGCCTCACATTATAAAAATTGCTAATAAGTATCCTCTCAGAGGTGCATTTTTACATATATACCTGATACTGAAACTCAGAGATAATCTTCACAACCTACATACAATTCCACAACGTGGAATATTGTTACCCTCATCTTTATTGTGGAAGGCAACAAGACATAAACAAATGCAAAAAAGAAATTGTATTTACAGCTTGAAATGGTGTGGGAAGGAGCAGAGAGGAGTTACACAGCTCATTTAGGCCAGCTCTCAGTTATTCATTAGCATTAGTCTCACTTTGCCATAAACAGTTCAGCATTAGAGTCCAATTCAGAATGGCACTTAATTACGTGTTCACTTTAACTGAGGTCTGAGACCTCCAACACCTCCCCTCAATTTGAAAGGGTCAGCTGACTTGCAGATAGCCAAACTGGGAATAGCTCTCTTATAACCCTGAAGCAGGGTCATTTTGCCTGCAGCCAGCCAATTAGAAGGATGTCTGAGGAAAAGGTGCTCCCACTGCTGATTTTACAAAAAAGGTTGCAGAGATCTGGCTCAGGTAAAGCCTAGGTAATTTAGTATCAGATACATACAAACTTTAAAGTTTGCTTTTGTGTTTGTCCATGTTCTTTGAGTGCCACAATAAATGTTTGTGAACTAAACATCTTGCCTTTTGACTGTTATCCGAAATACACAAGCTGCTATAAAAACCAAACAAATATAGGATGAAATCAGAATGAACCAATTATGATAAAATTATTTGCAGTGCTCGATAAAAGGGGCCCCCTGCAATAAATTCCTCATTCCTCCTGGACTTGCTAAACTTCCTTATCTTGTTTAAATATGTTTTGCCTCCCCTCCTGTTTATTCTCTGTTTGATTGAGTAAGCAGTTTGCGCAAGGTCAGCCTGAAATGATACAGGAGACAACGCATACCTGGTGTCTTTCCTTTGTCTGTCTTAAACCTATAAATACTGATGTGTTGGTCTAATAAAGCTGCCACACGCCTCCGAAGCTACTAGCCTGAGGGATGTGTGTGCCCTTTGATCAAAGTTGCTTGGCCTCAGTGTGTTTTTTTTACATGGACTCTGACAGTTTCGAGCTATAGCCCAACTCCGCCCTACCTGGGTGTTGGAACGGTGAGTAGGACAAGCTGATTTTTACCTAACAGCAGGAACTAGGAGAAGATTTACTAACACAGTGACCAATCCAATTAATAAAAGACTAACAGGGAACACACTCAATAGATAGAAGCAATACAACCTTAAGACTGTCCTGATCCTTAGGTGCAGCAAACAACGTCAAAATATATCCTTCATTGGACAAAAGTCTTTATAGGAAAACTATGCTCCCTCTCTCTTTGTAAATCAAAATAATCATGCACTGACTTCTACAAAGCTCCATTTCATTAGATAGTAGCAGCTCAAGATTCACAGCTACTATATTTACTGTGTCTATCTGTGGTAGTTTTATGAAATTCATCTATCTGAATAAGGAAATTGTGACACTAGGAGGGCTAAGAAATGTAAGTCATTATCAGATGCTGCTGTCATCTGATTAGTATCATAGCAAGATATTTAGGATTCTATACATGGCCATATTAATACTTAGAGTGAGTAATTTGCAGATTGGTAGAATAACATTGCCTTCAGCTTCTCCTAACTCCTTCTCCATAGTACAAGTGATAACAACCAGGGGACAGTATATCACTGAAAGATCTCGCCTAAAAGGCAATGTGTTCATGGAGCAGGGAGGGAGACAGAACATTTTTTCCTTTCCCCTCTCTAAGCTTCTAATTTGTTGAAGAATGCTAGTGTTTTCCTTTCAGATTTCTAGGAGCATTCTACCCCATTTTAAAGAACAACTACACTGGCATTTAAAGAGAATGTACTTAAACACTTAAACATATACACACATACACCCCACCCAACCTCAAATCTAAAATAGTAACAGACTGCCAAACTAGTAGGAAGTGACACAGATTAGGCCTGATGAGACATTTCATAGTAGTGTGTGAATTTTACCACCATTTGTGAACTTCTACCATGGCACTGTAACACTTAACCTGCCAGTTAAACTAGCATAAAGTGTCTGTTAAGGCAAAATAAACTCATGCACAATGGCCTAGATCAGGGATCGGCAACCTTGTCACGCAGCACCGCAGGGTAAGCACCCTTAGCGTGCCCCACCGGTCTGTTTACTTGCCAGATTGCCAATTGCGGCTCCCACTGGCTGCAGTTCGCTGCTCCGGTCCAATGGGGGCTGAAGGAAGCGGCGGCCAGCATTGCGCTGCTTCCTGCAGCCCCCATTGGACCAGAGCGGTGAACCGCAGCCAGTGGGAGCCGCAATCAGCGAACCAGCAAGTAAACAAACCGGCCGGGGCCACTAAGGATGCTTACCCTGTGGTGCCGCATGCCAAGGTTCCAATCCCAGGCCTAGATTCACCTATGTATCTGCCTCTGGACATGTCCACCTGATGCTCCAATCTAGGTGCCCAGATGCCTAAGCCGCAGTGGGGTTCAAGAACCAGGCATTGCTCTAAGCAAACTTAATAGATTGGACATTGCATATGAATTCACACAAAATGAGGAGGAGGAGGAGCTCTCTCATGACTTTTAGTTTGGTGTGGGAGATTCCCTGGTTTAAGTTCCCTAATCCTTGAGCTACGGGATATTCTGATGTTGGGCTCCTTCAGTCTCTCCTGTTGAAGCTGTTCCACTGTGGATAACTAAAGAAAGAGTCATTGGACCAGAGAGAGAGAGAGAATGGATGCATGAGAATGATTCTATAGCCAGGTGGTAAAAGTATTTACCCAGGATGTAGAAGACCCAGAATACAATCTCCCTGCTCCCACATCCCAGGTGAGTCCCACATCCTAGCTACTGGGAGTCTCCCTGCAAGACTCAGGCACTGAATTATCTGGGAAGGTTAGAGCTTAGGACACATCTCTCCTACTGGCTAGCTTTGGCAGCTCACCATAGTGTGTTATGTGAATCCTACTCTGAGGTGCCTAGCTCCTTTTGCTCATTATATTGGAAGCCTGAGCACCTAAGTCAGGCTTTGTGAACACCAATGATTTTCTGGGCACCTAGAAATTAGACATTGCAATGCTGAGCATTGCCACACCTAAGTCCCTCGTGAATCTAGCCCAATGTATAAGAGTAATATTCCGGACCCTTGCTAGAACACGGGATTTGGGATCCATGCCAAGTCCCACATTATAGTGGGGACCGCATTATATGGACATGCGTTTTTGTGACCGAACTTAATTTGGGATTCATGGCCGCGACCACATTCTATCCGAATTCGCGTTATATAGACGTGTGTTCTAGCGAGGGTCCAATCTACTTTTCCTTAAATACAGACACTATATTACATACATGGACTTCTCACAGGCACCCACTGGTTAGTCAATATTTGAGAAATGTATTTGAAGTCCAGCCTGTTATTGTCTGGAATTACTAAAAATAAAACAGTTAAAAGGATACAAAGCTGACATTAGGTTAACTAAACAAACACTTGAAGGCTGAACCCTAAGCCTGCCCCCTCATGCATATGTGCTACAGAAAAATCTTTAATGATATGATTGCATATTGTGATCGCATAGACAGGTATAGCATCTTGTAGCACTCTGTCTTTGGAATACATTCACATCCAAAATACACAGTGAATGGTTCTTACATGACATATTGGATGTTTTGCAAACTTAATATGTAGTAACCGTGAACATTTGGTGACATATATAGCTAACTAACTTCAGAGATAGATGTCTTCTTGCACTGCACCTAAGGGAGGATGTGGTGCAGAATGAACATGTCTAGCTTAGGGTTGTGTGCATAATTATTCAAATAATTATGTTAGGTAGAAGAGATCTGATATAAAAATCCAAGTCAAAAAGATATGCAGGCCCCTATGACAATAAAATCAGTATAAGCATTACAAGATGCTACACATGGGTATCAGAGGTTATTGAGAAGTATATGATTTGAACAATAGTTCTTTTGTAATCATTTTTATGGAGTACATAAAAGATTTAGAACATTACTTTCTTCACCTGTGCACTCTTTATTGGTGAAATCTCTCTTTAATCTGTAATTAAAAATATTCTTCATCTCAAGCATTTGGACACACGGTTCACCTCACTTCTAATGCAACTGTAATAGCTACAGTTGCTGCAACCATTTCTTTAGCAATCCCTTTTCTTTGCTATTTTAATATATGCAAGGTAACAGTTTAGCACTTTTAAACAGAAGTAATGTAAACAAAGAAGAAAAAGGGAGACATCTTTTTAACAAAAAATTAAAAAGTGATTTTGGCTATTCGTTTTTCCAGACATTTTTAGGGTCAAATCCTGCAGTTCTTTTTCAGGCAAAGTTCCTCATGAAGTCCAAATCAGTAAGGACTTCAGAATTTGACCTGTAGTATTTCACTTGGTTTAAAAGAAGCCAAAAATATTGCAAAGAGAAGCAGGTTTCTCTTACATAGCGTCAAAAAAACCTGTGATCTTTCAAAAGATTTAAATAGTATTTCTAAATGTATCAAGATGCCCAAATGAGATCTGCAACTGAAACATTAGCCACTGGCTAATTATTACTATTATTTTAATTGATGGCTTACTGACATTTCCAACAAGCTGATACACAGTAATGCATAATGAGCATCATCATATTGCAGTGTTGCAATTTTTCTTGAAGAAATTGGAAACAAAATTAATAATCTTATGTAAAATTCATGTGTGATTTTTAGTAATTTCTGTGGACATCTGTTGAAAGCACCCATATGTCTGACATCATTCTCAACCATCTTAACAGGACAGCAAAACACAAGCCTTCAGTTCAAACTTAAGGAGTTCAGTAGCAGAACTCCCCTCATGCTAAGGAAATAAGATGCATCTCACGATCACTTTGCCTAATTTTGAACACCACTCTCTGTCTATATGGGGTGCTAAGAAGCAGTTAAAATGTTAATTTACATATGTGCTAAGCATGTCTCATTTTCTAGTTTAACAGAGCTAAAGGGCGAAGGTCTGTAGATTCACAACTGGAACTGTGGCAATGAGGAAGATTAAATCCATCCTGCAACTTTGGAGACGGTTGAGGGGGAGGCTCTGCATAGCTCTGTTTCCGCATGTGCAGACTTCCCATGCTGGGACTGAATGGCTCTTGTCATTTCCCTTGCTTGTAAGGGGGGCACCCAAGACTGGCATGGCTGCCCAGCCCTTGATTGGTTGACTGGCTCCTGTCTCTCCCCTTTGCAAGCAAGGAGAAAATTGCAGACTCCTATTTGCAGCTGGAGGAACGTACCATACTTTATGTAAGATTTATGCTAACTCGGACTGACACCAAATCAGACTGGGAAGAGCAGCTGAGAGGGCTCAAGTAGTCATTTTTATTCATGCACATGTGCAATCGCTGTCCAAGCTGCTTTTGCCTCACCATAAGTGAGACTGAGGGATCTGTGAAGATTTTACCAGCAGACCCCCTGCATGGTCCTGGAGAGAAGCAGCATGACCTCCTCCTCCTCCTCTTAATAAAAAGATGTTTTATATTTCTAGAAGAAGCTAGTTTGCTATAGTCAGACTAGATTAATTTTGCTTTAAAGCTGTTTTAATTTGCTTAAGGCATCTTAAGTACCTCATAGAAATGAATTAGGAATGACAGTTTTTCTAGTGAGGGGATAGGTGACCATGTTCTTTCCTTGCACAGTACATACTGTGTGAGAACAAGGGAACAAAAGGCAGCATGTTATCGGTATGCACGCTATTTTAATGCCTCTTTCCCCTTTGCTTTGTGAAAGTTTAACATTCCCATTGATGTGTAGAGAGAGACTTTGAAATATAAAAATAGGACTTCAGATAACATAAAATTACTTCACAGCAACAAATATATTCAGTGAAGTTACTGGTCTGTAGATGTGCTATACAAAGCACACTCAAATTTTACATACAAATTTACCATGTATAAAAAGCTTCTGTAAGTAGATTGAATGATGCTCTATTGTGATTGTATACAGGTAAAAATGCTTCACAATAGCCTGCAGTGCAGAGGCTGGTGCAATGAGATACAAAGTTTAGCATCTTAAATTAGGCAGTGCCTTATGTATACTATGGGAAAAATCTGATTTTAATCAAAGGCTATGTTTTTATCACTCGAGGGCTCATCTTTAGTGGACACGTGTGAATATAGAATTATCTTTCTAGAGCCAAGATGATGGATTTTCTATTCTAGGAACAGGTAACACCAGCTTAGGTAAGAAAAATCCTAAACTCAAACTCTTACACATTTAGGTCAGCTTGGACAAGTAAATGACTCCAAGTCCCATTTGCTGACATAACAAAAAAAATCTACAATAGGCCTTTAGCAACTCTACACTGTCTACCATGCTAGCTATTAATGTCACCAGGTCTCATGGATTCTTAGATATCTCCTAGGTGAGTGGCATGCAAGACAATGGAAGAGAATCATTAGTATGTGTCACTAGGTCAGAGCAAGCTGACAGTGGAGGGAGGGGCCGGGGCACTTTTCAATGGAATTGCAGGAAGAAAAAAATGGTGAGAAATTAGAACAGATAAGGAAAGTATTCCCCATACAGTTCATCTAAGAGCTGAACATACAGATTTTTAGGGGATACATTCAAACACATTCTGAGTCCACCTATCACTATACTAATCAAGGGAATCAGATTACACCTTGCTTATGGTTTAGTTATACAGTTAATCATTATAGCAAAACTGTTGCCTTAGTTGCTAGGTGATATGGAGGGTTAAGAAAGTAACTTTTCTTAATTCCAGAGAACTGCAATTCATGCCTGGCTTAACAAACAAGAGTAAATGAGTTTGGTGGTCTCAAAATAGTTCACAGATTCATTGCAAAACCACAGCATACTCTGGAAGGAATTCATCATGGTTGGGATTTTCAATTCATGGGAGAGAAAAAGACTGGAATAATAGGGTTATGTTGCAGGGCAAGACTGAGAGGCCATTAAGTAATCCAAGTTTATTAAGTCTTATAAGTTTAAATACATGTGAACAAAGTGTCTGGAATTAAATTTTAAAAATAATTCAGTTCCATTATTAGTTTAACTTTTGACCAAACAATTGTAAGGAAAAAAGGGAAAGCCTATTCTAGGCATAGTTAAATAATGCTGTCTCCAAGACGACGGATGAAGTGACACTATATAGATACGTATAAGCTAGAACACAATTGTGGAGGTACTACATGTAAGAAATATTTTAAGTGGAGGTACATATTCACTAGTCTCATACACAAGTATTTGATGTAAACTTAACACCTTTCCATTAAGACCTGTGTTTAAACCCTTCTTTGTGGGAAGTACTAATGTCTCAAAACTTGGAGTGGACAGCTTCTAAATGAAAGATGGAAGACAGCAATTCCTGTTAGCTGTACCTTATTCCAAGGGATGGCACTCATTTCAGACCCAAAGCTCCCTGTGTCCCACACAAATAAGGGGTGCCTACCACTTTTATGTTTGAAAATTGCTTAAATCAGAAATGAAGAATCACAAAACTGATGCTTTCCAGAAAGAATTATTTACACTAAAGAAATGAATCCCAGAGCATGTTCAACTTCCAACATAACTTGTCTCTCTCATTGTGGGTATTCGTCAGGGTGTTCCACTTTTGGGTATTAGTAACCTGGAAGGTGTGGAGGCAGGAAGTATACCTGGGTGTGCATCACAAGCCACCAATCTCAATGTGGTTGGTTCTGATCACTGAACTTCCTTCCTTAAACATACCAAAAAATACCTTGACCTGCACCACTCTATTGACTCTCATGGATGCCATGACTCCCCTTGCCCTAGCTGAGGATTTGGTCTTTTATGTTAAGCCTGGTCACTAAGAAGTAACATGCAGTGCAGATTTATTAGAGGGATGTTTTATGCAGGTATTTCAGAAATCCAACAGACTGAACTGCATTGTCTCCTCACTAAGTGTAAACAGCCTGCATAATTATGGATGATGGCGATGGTGGTGGAGTCAGATGGGAGGAGGGGAAAGCAACAGACTGTAAATTAAAATTAACTGCATCAGAAACCTGAAGGAAAGAGACAAGTTTGGTGCGATGTGTAGAAAATATCTTATTGCAGTCAAGCCTGACCCTGTTCCTTGAAAAGCATTTCCCTGATTTGTTCAGGTCACAAGTGGGATGGAAATGAGCCTCTGTACTGCTTCTTCACACATCCGGATTTAATAGACTTTTTTCTACTGATAAAAGACCACTAATGATTTCATTTTCAAGCTATTAAATTGGCTAGAATAGCTAGTTCTCCTGATGATTGCACAGAGACCTGCCGGTCACAGTGGATTTTGTCTTTGACTGTTAACCATTTGTGGTCCCTCTGTTGCAATATAAATATACAACTGGAATGGGGAAAAGAAAATCTGAGCATGAGAGGCCAGGACTCATTCCCACCGCTATCCCCCCACGTTCCTCCCTGCTATTTGTTTTAGCTTCTCCATTTTGTGAATCTGTGTCTTTCTCAGAAGCATGTAAGCTGGAATATGTACTTCCCAGCTTATCCTTACACCAGTAATACCTGCATGATCCCAAGGATACAATACGACATTTGAGTTAGTTTCAGGAATTCATCTTTTCATTCCTCCAATGAAATGTTTTACTTCAGCTTGTGATACCTTTCTTCCTAGGCCTACACGATGGTTATTTTAAGGTTCACTCCTTGCTGTGGCAGGCGCCTGTGCCCTTCTGAAGGGGGCAAATTTACTGCTGAGTTTTATACAATGCTGTCTGCAATCTTGAGAACAACTTTTTCAGTCACACAGATGAACACAATTAGGGAATAACCAGATGATTTCATGTCTGGTTTAAATACACATCGCTCGCATTATTCCTTCCATCCATCCATCTGTCTTTTTTAAAGGCAAGCAATTAGCAGCAGAGCCGCTTGATGGTGTGAGCGCTGCCCTTCTTACTTTTCAGGGAGTTCTTCCATTTCATACTAACAGCACTGGCTGTTTGTCTTCGAGCTGGGTAATGCTGTTGTGAGAAGCATTACAAAGTGGACTTGACTTCAGTCTTTTATGGACAGAACTGAGGCTTTGGCTTCATTTGAAGATAGATCTATGGGGCCCTATGTTTCTACACCCCCATCCTGGCTCCGCACTACCCTCTAATTGGGTATCCAGGTGCAGGGGTCCCTGTAATAGCACAGACTTAAAGATCACTGCTTTTAATGCATCCAGCAAGATGGATACAAAGAGCTACCCAAATCACGTGTCAAAAGCTAGGGAGTCACATAGGAAGAGATTGAATGCTATGTGCAGGATATTTAAAACTAAAGTCAGTTCTGAATATATGACTGAGGTGGGTTGCATGCTCATGCAGAGTAAGGGATACCTGACATCCCCATCTCCCTTATGCTAGCCGGACTTTGGGTGCTGTCAGGAAGGGCTAACAGGTGCTGTATATCTGCTTACTTTCACTCCCAGACACAGCAAAGAGGCGGACAGGGAAGGGTAAGGAATGGGCAGAGCCTTGGCTCAGGATCTTTCACCATGCTGGCCAGCACAGCTCAGTGATCATGCCCGGGTGGTAGTTCAAGGTAACTACACACCCAGGAACAAGAGGGGAGAAGTCAAGCTAACAGGATTAAAGTTTGTGTGAGAAGCACCTTGAAGATTTTCATTTCCTCTAGTGACTCTGGAAATTTCACATTCTCAGGGTCTTTGGTTTTATTTTGGCATCTCATGCTGCTTTCTGAACTTTCAGATTTTGGTGTGGCTATTTGGAATGAGGAAAAGTCTCCTGATTTCTCCATCTTGGAGAAGCATTCGTAGGCATGCCTGCCCCTAGGTGCCTCTGATTACTTTTCCGAGAACGTTCCAACTTTCATACTCCTAGCACCTCCTTTTTAGTTTTTTCCCAGGACTGTTCACAGATCTTTCCTTCACACAAGATCCAGGGCTAGTAAGAGTAGGAATAATCATCAGTTTCTACTTTACACAGAGTTATAGATTTATGCACTTGTGAATTTCATGCTCCTTGAGTATGTTCTTTCAAGCTTAACTGATGTTTACACAGACAACCAACCTGCCTTTCTAATGACACAGCCCTTGTTAAACTATAAGAAGAGTAAATTTTTTAAAACTGATCTGTTGAATCTCAAGACACTTTAGGATTCGCATGGTCTTACTTTATGATTTACTATCTTGAGTGGGTTATTATACTTGTCACCTTAGGGACTCCAGACAAACTTTCTCTCGGTTGGAGTGTTGAGAATACATTGCAGGAGTTATGGCTCATTCATCAATGACACCCAAAGTTTTGCCAAGTTCTCAGCTAGGACACCTTTCCAGACAGCAGAACTGAAGCATGGGATTCCAGCGCTACTCCATTGCTACATGATGATTGTGTGAATAGTACAAGAGCGTCTTGGTGATTCGTATGAAAAAAGGCTCATGTAATGTAACAGCAAATAGTTTGGTTCTTTTGGAAGAATCACAAATTATGACTGTAACAGCAGGCTGCAATAGTTCTCCTGCTCATGACCACTGAGCAATGAGATCAAAAGTGAAGACAGCAAGATATATGGGGTAGAGTGTATCTTACCTTTGAGGGGGCCAATATCCCAACTTGCTCTTTGCAGGGAGGCCCCAGCAAAATGCCATAATTGGCCACCAGGGTATAGTTACATTCCGCTTAATCAAGGATCTCCTTAGGTGGACTATGGTCCCACTGCACTATGGGTCTGCTTCACAGTACTGGGCATGCAAAAGAAATAGAAGAGATACAAGCTAATGGGTGAGGGGTATCGCATGGTGTTCCAGCTATGCCAAAATGTGGGATAACTAGGAAAGAATTCATGGGTAACTGTCATTGTGATGAAGACAAGAACATCAGAAACTGAAAGGTGTTTGAACGTTTGTCATCATTACAAAGATGCTCTGTTCCTGAAGGCAAGAATACCACATGAGCTTGGTAATTTATTGAATTAAATATTCTAGTCGTGAATGAAGAATAGAAGCCTAGGCAGTCCAACAGACTAAACTGGGCAGAGAAGCCTCTTTTATTATTCCCCATTCCACCACAATGTCTCTGTTGCAACCACCATTAAGCAGATCCATACTATTGCACACAAGCAGAGATGGAGAATCTTGCACCACTCAGAATACAAACAACAGTCATGATAGTACATTAATAGCATACACCGGTTTGGTTGGCTCAAGGTTTAGAGAGTTAACCAAGACTTCCACAGTCCCCTTTCCACCACCCAGAACCTGTGATAGATTATTTGCATAACATGGGATGGATTATTTGGAGACAGGCTTTATTTTGGTTGCTCCACAGTTTAGCACAAAAACAGAGCGATTTCTTTCAAAAAAAGACCTATAAAATCTCTTTCCCCCTTGTTTACATGAGGAAGGACTGCCTCATTCACACACTTGTTTTCAGACTACCATTAAATTCCTCTTATCACTTTGCAGGTCACACAATCTCATCACAATAAGCCTTAAAACAAGGAAAGAGCTTATTTGGTAAACATGGACATCTGGTTCATAATGGGATGTTTTTCCACTTTTCAGCACTCATGCGCCATTGACATGGTTGTGACATTAGCACAGATATATGACTTTGAAGTCATACCACATTAGGTATAATTATGCTCATGAACACACCCTCCTTTTAAAATGTGTACCAATTTTGTGCTGCATGACTACAACAGTTAAAGGTCTGTCAGTGTTTGTTGCTCAGTTAAATCATTTTCTTCAAGGGATGACACAAGTTGGCTGTTACTATTTGGTCCAGGCTGACATTTAGCCTACAAGAAGTTGGCATCAGAACAACTGCCTTTGCTTAAAACAAAAGCAATACTTGATTTTCTTGTTTTTAAGATGTCGTAGGTAAAAGGAAAAAGCCTATGAAGAACAGAAGGTTTACAAGTTTGGGATTTAAAAAATAAATGGATTTAATATTCAAATTGCTTTTATTTCTTCGTGTACAGCCAAAGTGGTATGGCAAAGAGTCCCCCCCCCCCCACCCCGTACATATTGAAGTTATTATGTTGGGAAAATAAACAATACATGACTTGGACTCTTATTTAGCAAAATGCCCGGGGCTCTAATAGTGCTACTTCTTGCAAGCTGATGGGCTACTGGAGCCTGACTTAGATAGGGCTCAGTGCAAGTTCAGTTTGCTGCACCATGGGGGCCTAGATGTTTTCATCAGGAGACAGAAGTCAATATGGATATTTTAAAGATATTTTTATAGTTTGGGTCACATTCTGACTCATTCATGCTGAGTACTGTATTACTCCAGAATTAGTCCTGTTTGTTTCAATGATGCTGCTCACCATAAGTAAAAAATGTTCTTTTTCTAGTGAGTGTGAAATGTACCAGTTTGACACTCCAAGAGATCAAAGTCCTTTATTCACAGAGTGATGCAAGATGGACAGTAGCAGTGTAAGCTGCAGTCCCACAACTTTAACTGGAGGAACTTCTCTAACAGGTGAGTAGGTATTTCAGTCTCCATAACCATTAACTCCTTGACCTTTCTGAGAAGATGAAATACGTAGCAGAGTTGTGTTTAGAGTGGAGGTAAGGATCTCATTCTGTTGTGCCTTAGTATTGGAAAGGTCAGGAACAGTGGGTAAGTGTTACAGGGTCATATCCTGAAGTTGGAATGGGAGTTTTGCCCTAGCAGGGACTGAGCAAGGATTTGGCTCGTGGATTGTACGCATGGAAAGTGCAAGGAAAACAAATTGAAAGGTCTTCCACCTTTGGGTCTCATTTGACCTAGGCAACCAGTGACCTATGACCAAAGAGGTGTTGTTTCCAGGCTAGGTACTTATAGTTACTGTCTCAGTCCATTGTAGACAAGTGTTCACAACTTAGCAGCCCTCAGTACAATTAACATTAGCTGGCCTTGGCATTCTCAACTCCCGACCATTGTGTTATTGTTTGATAATTTATATTCTAGCCAATATGTAAGTGCTATCATAAAAATGCAATAATAGAAGCTAAATTTAAATTAAAAAATGCAGACAAGATTTTATTTTCTCAAGTGAAGACTAATAAGGATTAGCATTTCTTCTTCATTGGGACTTTCCAAGACTGTGCTGATTTTTGACGTCACACCTTGCTGAACACGTGATGCAGGGGAGATTGGGGAATTTTTATTAGTAGTGTTTCATTTTGAGATAAGCACCTCCTTTAGTTTTCACTCAGGAGTAATCTTCATACATTTTTGGGGAATACAATGCCCAATCATCCAGAACAATAACTTTTAAAAGCAGATTTTCCTTCTAATTATTTTGATTCTAGTAAAATATTAACATGTATGTGCATTAGGTTTACAGTAATGTAATCTTGTTCGCCCAGAAGCAGATGTTTGATTGGGAAAACTCTCTTTTGGTTTAGTCTTCCAAAGCAATCAGAAAACATGACCTACTAGCTGCTGTTTTGTGATTAGCACGTTACACCTTCATGTAGAAAGCTAATAGCTGAGATAAGATTGAAACATAGCTTGCAACTCCTACTGCAACACTTGGAAAAGGTACTTTGAGAACAGCACAGAAGTGGTTAAACATGCACAGGGAACACTGATTTATTCAAGTAGTTATTTCTCCAGGCTTACAAATTTGATTACTATGGAGTACAAAGCCATTAAAAATGTGACCTTTCTATACTGCACATCTTGGCAAAAAGCCAAATAATAACTTTGTTTGACTTGGTTAGTATGATAGAGTGCTTATTCAGCTGGAAATAAAATGACTTTTCTTTACTGAAAATTATACCTGGAAGACTAAATGTCCATCATGCATGTAACACATATCGAGTGATTTATTCAGACCTACAGCAGCCATCACTGCAGAAGTTAAGGGGCAACATTTCTATATATTTCAGAAAATGATGTACAATTCTGTTGCTCTTGTCATTCAATCTACAGTGGTAGAGGTGAAACGTAATGTCATATGACATAGCAAAGCACACAGTGATTAAATTACATTACTACAGTATATCACTGTTACTTCTCTAGAACCTCCAGATTCTGAAAGAACAAAGTTTCCTTTGTAATAATACACTAGGGTGGGTATGAAAGCAAGAATAGTACACTATCTTACATTTGATTAGATACATATATTAATTTTTAGATTAATTTGAAATAAAACAAAACAGGTGTAAAAATCTGCAATGCTGGAAAAAATGGACATTTTAAACTGTTTTGTGAGAAATGAAAGTTTGACTATTCTTTGAAATTTTCACAGGTCTTCAAAACTAAAAAGCTCATTTCTCAGAATGTGTGTGGGGAATTGTCCATTTTTTTTTTGGCAGAATGGTTAAATATTGTCTTGTGTAAAGGCTCAGGAACACTCAGGAAAGCGATGGTTTCAAAAGGAAATGTGAAATACAAATTGAGCAAGTGGCATTAGCCTAAATAGAGATCATTTATGGGCCTGATCTTTCTCCCATTAAATCATGTGGCACAACTCACAGGGTTTTGAATTCTGGTATAAATGGGCCTCAAATTAAAAAGCTAAGCAACAGACAAAAAATCCTAAACACTACTGATATGTCTAACATAGCTGCACTGTTAAAAATGGCTGCTGGAAATCTGCAGTTCTACTACTGTGTAAGCTCATTTTCACGTCTTACAAGTGTTTATTATGTGCATGGATGTCAGTTATCTAAAATTAGATACATTTAGTGCTATGAACTAGCAGGTTTTACTTATTTTAGAACTGTGAAAACACTGATTCATAGTTTTCAATGAATAAAAGGCAAAGCATAGCATTTTCAGAGGTAAGTAGTGTGGAGGTCTGTGTTTAGTTTCTTACTGCTATTTATTTGTAGCTTGACTATGGAGCAGGTTGCTCGAAATGTACAAAAATTAATTCTGTACAGATCTTTGAGGAGAGTTTCATTTTAAAAGTACTGTTATATTTTTCTTCTCCTGAATTCTTATTTGCAGTGATATATTAATCAATGGGCCAAAGCACAGGGTAAAAGTAAAGGATTGACAGAAAGAGTTTCCAGTTTTTGACCTAGAGACAAGTTTTACTATGACCCCCGGAATGATCTCTAGCTTTATTAAAGCCAGACACCAAGGTAGGCGCAACTTCCACCACTACATGTCCCACAAGAGCTTCCTTCAGACTTAGTCCAAAATAGAGAAGTCAGGTCAGACCTTTCTTCTTGGAGTGCGGGGATCCACATCACCAAGGATACAGTACCCCAGCCACTAGCCCAGCTCTTCTGGTCCAGCCTGTATCAGTCTAGCGAAACCTAATGAAAAAAAGCAATGAACAGCGACCCAGAGGTTCAGAGAGCCCCAAGAACAAGTACTGCACGCATAAGACCCACTGTGTGGAGGCGTTTAAGTGTAGGGGAGACTCTCTGCTTTTGGATTCTTGTCATGCACCAAGCAGTAAGACTGTAGATTTACATTACTCAGAATTATGAGTTTAGAGACTTTAGGACTTAGGAGATCTCCAAGTCTATCCACCTGATTTTGTCATATAGTCTAGCGCTTTTCATTTGTAGATCTGAAAAAGGCAGCTATTTTCAATGATGAAAGTCCAATTGCCATTTCACCACACAACACAAGCAAGCACAACGTCGAAGTTGTTAGTCTAGTAGTGTGTTGAGCCCAGCAATGAGACAGATTTAAACACCCACACCCCACCAAACCCAACTTTCACAGCCTGGCCTGTGGATCCTTTGACTGCCCTTAAAAATGACTTTTTCTTTTAACAATGGTTCCACTCCAAATAGCTAGCAGTTTAATTGGCTGCTACTACAAATGACCAAAAAATTAGTCATTAGTGCTTTGAGATGAATTTGCTTCACTGGCATAAACTAGTACCATCCACCAGTGAAATACAGCCACCACTGGCATTTTCATAACATGGAGCCATACTCTGCAACGGTAATAACAGAGCTAATTCAATTAAAAATGCTGGAGAAATTAGGTAGCCAAAGTGTAATATTCAAGCATGAAAGCTGATCAGGACAAGGGAACAAGCACTTCTACTCTTCTGAAAACTTCCATGGACTTTTTAATTATTACAAGCTCTCAGAAGCTCAGTTTTACATCTCATCTGAAGACTGAATTTTCTATGGGTTACATTTTTCTATTTAGCTGTGGAAATGAGTCACTAGGGAATCACACCTCTCTAAAAGTACCACATTAGTTTAGCAATATTCACCTATCACTCCCTAAAGAGTGATAGAAGAACCCTAAGATGAAGTTACAATGAATAAGTACTGTCTCTCTTAGAGCTACTGTAGGAATTTTGTCAGCCACCTTTGTCTTTTGCGGGGTTTGATTAACTTAGGAAATATGTTTGGAACAGAGGAGTTACTATACAAGATCAGACTAGTGATCAGTCTAACAATAACATAGTACCTTGCCTATAGATAGGGTTAGATATGTCAAAGGTAGGTGCAAGAAAACTCTGGTGTACAATTATGAATAACTGACAATATTGGAAGTTTATTCCTAGAACCCTCAGTTGGAGGTTGGCTTAGTCCTACAAGAACAAATGTGTATATTCCTTTCAATTAAAAAAAATCCCAACCATGGTTGTGGCAGTGAGTTCCACAGGTCAACGGTGCACGGTTTAAAAAAAACGCTTTTTTCAGTTGGTAGTTTGGTATTGTGTTCGAGTGTCTGATTCTGCAGCCATGTGTGGAACTCCCTTTAAAGTGAATAGAGTTTCAACATCCCTCTGCCTTCAGAATCAGTCCTAGAGAACCCATCAACTATCAAAAGAGAATTAATTCTTTCAGGCCCATTATCTTCTACTAATCTCTTCACTGGACTTGTAGGTTATTGCTTCCATCACAGGAGCTTCACTACTGAATTCTTTTGCAGTCTGGTGGAATGAATGACACCAGTGCCATAGCTCAGTAGTTCTCAACCTTTCCAGACAACTGTATCCTTTTCAGGAGTCTGATTTGTCTTGCATACCCAAGTTTCACCTCACTTCTTAAAAACTACTTGTTTACAAAATCATAGAAAAATACAAAAGTGTCACAGCAACTATTACTGAAAACTTGCTTACTTATTTTTACCATATAATTATAAAAATAAACTGGCATATAAATCTTATACTTACATTTCAGTGTATAGTATATAAAGCAGTATACATTAGTCATTATATGTATGACATTTTAGTTTGTACCTACTTTACTAGTGCTTTTTAAAAACTAGGCAAATATCTAGATGAGCTGATGCACACCCTGGAAGATTTCTGCGGTATACACACCCCTATGTGAGAACCATTGCTAACAGCTGATGCGTTTCAAGCAGTAGAACTTTTGGCAAGTTTTATTAGACATATGCCGAAAACAGTAGTCAAATGGCTAAATAGTTTACATCGACAACCTCTAAGATCTTTGCTGTACTAAAGCCCATGTCTTAGCATTCAACTCTGCTCTCTGAACTTGCCGACTAGTAAGGAAGTCTGGGCTGCTCCAAATCCCAGCCTTATAACTAAGTGGAAAATAGACATTAGAGGATTTGGATACCTTTTCTATTACAATAACCTTGCAGCATGAGGACTGGTGGGAAAACGTACCCCAGTTTGGAAGCCACTGATCTATGCTATTTTCTTTTTTGAATGCAAAAGTAATTTGCAAACAAACAATCTGAGATTAGGTGAGGCAATGAATCAGAAACTAGCTACGAACAGAGTTTGGACGCAGTTTTAAAATTGCGGAGAATCTTCTTGCATATAGTATTTTGAGTCTTACTGAGAGTGCTCTGCAACATGATGGCTCCAGTTTCCTTCTACTTGCCATGAACTCACTTGGGGTTAAAATTCTAGTCAATTGCCAAATAGCTCTGATAAGGTTTTTAAAATCGTAAATTTCGTGATTTCAAATATTTAACCCTGAAATTTCATGGTGTTGTAACTGTAGGGGTCCTACGCCAAAAGCGGAAGATGGAGGAGGGGCAAAGTTCTTGTAGGAGGATCACAGTATTGCCACCCTTACTTCTGCACTGCTGTTTGTGGCAGTGCTGTCTTCAGAGCTGAGAAGCCAGAGAATGGAAGCTGTTGGCCAAGAGCCCAGCTCTGAATGCAGCACCACTGCCAACAGCAGTGCAGAATTACAGACGGCACGATATGGTATTGCCACCCTTATTTCTACACTGCTGCCTTCAGAGCTAGGCCCCTGGCCAGCAACTGCCAATCTCGGCCACCCAGCTCTGCAGGCAGCAGTGCAGAAGTAAGGGTGGCAATACCATACCATGCCGTCCGTAATTCTGCACTGCTGCTGGCAGCGGCTCTGCCTTCAGAGCTGGGCTCTCATCCTGCCTCCACTGCTCTTCAGCTGGCCAGCTCTGAAGGCAGCACAGAAGTAAGAATGGCAATACTGTCACCCCTCCCCATAATAACCTTGCGCCTCCCCTGCCTCCCATTTTTGGGTTAGGATCTCCAGTTTGGGAAACACTGGTCTCCTCCACAAAATAAGTATAGAAGAGGGTAAAAGTACACAAAACATCAGATTTCACAGGGGTGACCAGATTTCATGATGCATTTTTCATGGCCATGAATTTAGTAGGGCTCTAGCTATGGACGCTGCGCTGTACAAGTGGAATATGATAATTGTAACAGAGGAAGAGAAATCATGCAGTTCTTATACAAATTATGAAGCCACCCACACACGCACTGTAGAATATTTGAGCATGACTTCTTAACCTCAGCAAAGATGAACATGTACTGGGGCTAAGCTGTTTTGCCTCAGTTTCTAGGCTGGGTAAAGCATCCGAATCAAAATGCTGGTGTTTATTAGTCACATTGGGATTGCACTATATATTGCCTGTTGTCACGTCTGCTGGAAAGATTAAAAGGATGAGCTGCTGCTGCCTCTCCATGATACCACCATCCTATGAGAATACCAGTGACTAACTGCATAATGGAGAGATAGTAAACATTAAGAAATACAAGTCTCAAAGCGTTCCTTCTGCTTTCTTCTGCTTATGCAGAAAAGATACTCTTAATACATACATTGTGAAGGATCGAGAAGGGACCTCATCAGTGCTTCATAATAAGTGAGTATAAATCCTAAGCTCTATGGGTAGTATCTATGAATAATTGCGTTCAGTCGACATTAGACTCTGTCATTATCAGCTACTTGCTGCTCAGCACTTGCTATGCTGTTAATTATTGTTGTGTGGCTCTAAAGGATGTTTTCAAAACATTTTCAAATTCTGCTCCCGTAATGGTATAGAGAAGAACTTAATAAGCTACTGCTCCACACAGGAAAGAGAAGCAGATAATAACTAAACATCTTAATGAAAGTTAGTTAGTTTTATCCAAGATTTGACAAGCCGGCGCTGACAATAAAAGTGCTTCCAAGATGGTGATAGATTTCAACATCCTATCCAGCCTTCGCCAAAAGTCATTTTTAAATCCACCTAAACTCAGAGCAGAACCCTGGGGAGCACAAGGCAAGGGAGCAAGATGAAAGGGGCTGCATTCATATTCCAATGTTTTTGGAATGGCAATCTTGTCAAAATTTGTTAGAGCATCCCTCAAGAGTTTTTATTATTACTGTTATTATTATTATTATTATAGATCACTACTTTTTAACAGAAGTTAAGAAACTAGGATGTTTTCCATAAAATAGAAAACAAACCTAGGAAAAAAGGGGCCAATTTGCTACTGAGGTCTGCCAGTCATCCTATTTTGTAACTGGCTACAAAAGGCGGCATCAGCTGTTTTGCTGCCCTAGGCGGTGAAGCAAAAAGCCCCCCAAACTGGTAGAGCCACCGGCAGTTCAAAGCAGCCATGACTGCCAAAATACCACCAAAAGCTGCAGCATGCCACCCCAATTACAGACGGCGCACTGCCCCCCAATGTTCGCTGCTGGTGCCCTGCCGCCAAAATGCTGCCAAGGGCAGCTAAAAGCTCCCCCACAAATTGTGCTGCCCTAGGCGACCGCCTAGGTCACCTAGTGCTTGCGCCGGCTGTGCTGGCTAAGTACTTCAAACACTAACTCTACCATGACACAGCTAACTTTTGTGCCAATGTAGCTTTATTTACAGTGGTCACCGCTAATGAGATTTTTAATTACCTTCAATAATTAGCTGACAATTTAGCCCTTAACAAGTTGCCCCAGGTAAGGTAGGACACAGTGGTGCTGCCCAGAAGCAGACAATGGACCTTACTGTAAATCAGAAGAGCTAAGATATAGTCCTCCATTTACCTGTTGCTCCTGGGGACATGGCAGAAGTAATCTGCTACTAGTATAGACAGTCTGTGCCAACAGAGATTAGCACAGCTGAGTCAATGCAGCAGGAGAGGTAGTCAGGCATATTAGAAAGTGGAATCAACCCTCTCCTATCCCCTGACCTACTTCCAGTCCACATGCAGGAAGCTTCTCTTCTTCCCCGCACTACATGCTGTCATTGCAGTGAGGGTAGCCCATGCATGATGAGTGACAATCTTTTCCTAAATAACAGTCCTCAATCTATCTTCTTAATAAGTACCATAGTGAAGTAAAGTATTGGGAATACTGAAACACTGAGGGGTGAATAAAACATTCACTTTAGCTGAATAAGCACCCCAAAATTCAGATACTAATCTTACACTTATCGTATACTACGCTGGGCCTGATCAAAAGGCTATTGAAGTCAATGGGAGTCTTTGCATCAGCTACACAGGACTTTTGACCAAGCCTTTTGTGAACTTAAAAAGTCAGCAAACTGGGCTGGAAATGTGGTGAGAAAAGGTTTCTGGGGTAATATTTTCATTCCTTGCTGCTTCCAGTCAATCTGGAAATATCGTGACAGACCTCTCTTCTCTTCCAGCAGTTCCAATCTCAGAACTAAGAAGTGTGTGTGGAGGGAAAAAAAAACAGTCGCCTTATTTATTCAACTCTCTAAAGAGGGTTACCACACTGCATTATCATTTTGAACAAAAGTTTGGGTCAGTAATTATCCTGGTTGGCTTGGCTTGAGTGATTTATTTCCTACGTCCCCAACAAGTTAAACATCTGCAATCACGTTCTTTGTGGAAAAATGCAGTGTCCATTTAGTTTATAATAGCAGATTGTTGAGTTACAGTATGTTCATTTCAGTAATAAATATACCTTTTGAGGAGTTACTTCTTGTCTTTGACTCTAAGCAATGGAATGGAAAAATTCTAAACTGGAGGCTGTACACAGCACTACACATTGTTGGTACTTAATATATTCCACTAACTCCTCAATTTTAAAAGCCAGTTTGAATATTTTGGGGAGGGAAAAGATGTGTGTTTTCACATCAGGCCCCAAGTCAAAGTGTGCTACTGCTTTGTTAAATAACACGGAAGGAGAAAGAATCTGGAAGTGGTTGGTTTCATTCCTTCTTTTTGCCCAACATATTCTAAACAGTTCCAAATTGGAAGAGTTACCAGAGCAAGACAGAAAATATTTAAAGAGAAGTAAAGTATGCAAATGAAGATGAATAGTCCGAGAGAATTTGCAAAGACATATATATACCAATACAATGAAAGAACATGAACATGGCAACTGTAGCTGCACATACACCATGCCTACCTCAACAAAGACATCAGGTTTACAGGTACATCCTTATGGCACAGAGACAGTGAGGTTATGTGTTAAACCTCATAGAGATACTAAGATTACATGTCTATTACCACCCTGTTGAAAAAAAGGGAAAGTATGCTAGAGAGAATGAGTGCTGAGTGTGCCACAGGCCAAATGATTAATACATTTTCTCACTATTAGCATCACCAGTGTGTTGCCTCAGAGAAAAGTCCCAGTTAATTGTATCCACTAGCCTGATGCAGAGATCAGTAAGAAATAATAGAATAAACAGAAGGATAAAAAATTACCTTCTTATCTTCAGGAGCGCCTCCTGCTCCTGCATGTTTCTCTAATTCTTAGCTGGGCTAATTTATAACATTATTACTTTGCTCTGTTCATGAAAATCAGTTATATCATGGATGGATTGCAAGACCTACAAGGTATTTGTCCCCAAGTCCACACCACCGGTGGCTGGAAAACGAAGCCAGATAACTTCTAATTTGAATTAAGTGACATTTTTAACAGTGAGGCTAATAAACTTGTGGAACAAACAACAGTGCCAAAGGAAATGGTAGATTTTCCATCTCTTGTCATCTTTAAATCATGTTTCAGTGGAGATATGCTTTAGCCAAGCAAGTTATTCTCTAGTCAAAGAAGGTATTTGGCTTGTTATAGGGTAACTGATGAAATTTAGTGACCTGCAATACATAGGAGATCAGGTCCTTTATGAATCTGTGAACACCAGGATGTGATGCTGTGTTTAAGAAAGATGACCATTTGTATCATTGTTGCAATCACTGTTATACAAACATAACAAATCTTGTACAAAGTATGTCATAGATGGTGTCAATGGAAAAGTTAGTTAAGTATGATTATCCTGTTCATATGCATGTGCCACCTTTATATCTGAAGTTATGAATATTGGCTATGTATTTGTATCTTGCACATCGGTTGTATTCCTGGGTGACACCCCCCAAATAGATTTACATGAAGGTGTGATGGTGTGAACTCACCCCGCACTGGATGGGGAAGAGTTGACTCTTCGCTGTGGGCAGAGGAAGCTCCTCCCCCACATCCCTACTGGGCATGCTCCAGGTGTTGCAGCAGTATAAGAGGGAGCAGCCTGGCTCAGTCTGGGCTGAGTGCCAGAAAAGAAGGACACTCCTTGCCAGCTCCTGCACAAGAACTGCTGACACCCTGGATCATGGAAGACCCATACAGATCCCCAGCTACCTGTGGACAGAGCTAACCCACCCCAGGGAGGGGGTTGCACCAGCCACAGAACCCAGAGACTCTGAAGATGCAAAGATTGGATGGGAGTGAAAAGGTAGGAAGTAGCCTGTGGGAGGCAGGATGACAAGCCACTGTAGCAAGGCCGTATAGCCACACCAAATCGCTGGTGACCAGTGATGGACACACTCACTACTGCAAGGGTCCTGGGCTGGGACCCAATGGAGCAGGGAGGGCCCAGGACCCCCTATCTGGCTGCCACCCCCACTCCCAAGCAGCCACTTGACCATACAGCCCTACCAGGAGGGCTACCATATTTACTCTGGCTGCTAGGAAGTATCTCCCTACCTGGAGGAATATCTCCATGTAGAGCCTAGCGGCCAGAGTCAAGCTGCACACCGAGGGATATCTCCATTGACTCTGGCTGCTTGGCCATACAGCCGCACCCAGAGGGATTTCACCATTGACTCTGGCCGCTAGGCCATACAGCTGAGCCCGGAGTAATATCTCCACTGACTCTGGCCACTTGGCCATACAGCCATGCTCGGAGGGATATCTCCATTGACTCTGACCACTAGGGTGTACAGCTGTGCCCAGAAGGTGACCTTATTGGCTCCAGCTGCAAAGCCCTGCCCAGAGGGTGACTTTATGGACTCTGGCCACTAGACCTGGCTGCTGGCAAACCCAGAGTATCATTAATGACTCTGGCTGCTAGGCCTTACTGCCCAGCAGAGAAGGGCTGCCCCTGGATGTGGGTCACGTGATCCTATTGTCCTGTGGAGCAAGGTGATTCCATAAACTCTGGCCATTGGGTCTTAAAGCCCTGTGGATCAGGGCATCTGTATGGACTCTTGTCCTTAGGTCTCAGCAGCTTTAAGGATGGAGTGAACTCACCCCGCACTGGATGGGGTCTCCCCACTCTGTCACACAAGGGTAGACAGCTATGTATTGATGGCCCATTAAGAACATTTCACTCTAACAATGGGCCACTGAAGAAATTCCAGCAGCTCAGTAGGTATTTCTGCAGATGCCTCAGACTCAGTGATTCAGCAAACTATGTAAGTTCATGTGACCCTGTACTCCATCTTGGGCCAGTAATTTCCACAAACAAGTACTGTGGACTTTGTTTGGGACAGTACATTCCCATACACGTGGCAAAGGATATAAAAAAGCACCTGAGACATCTTCATTCTGTCTTCATTTCTCTGGACTGGATTTATAACAAGGAAGCTCTAACCAAGAACTGACGATCCTCAATTTGGGTAATTCCAGAGAGACTTTTGCTAGCTAGCAGTTTATTCCATCATGCTATGATCCTGATCTACATTGTAGATCTACATCTACATCTACATACATGAACACTGAAAATCACTTGTATCTGTATGATCTATTTGCGATTTATAGCTCTCTAATTTTCTTTTATTGTTAAACCTTCAGTTTTTAGTTTTAAAGGTTTGGCATCAGAGTCACCTTTGAGAAAGACTTAAGATTCATATTGACCTAGGGATGTGTGCCTAATCCTCTTGGATCAGAAAGAACCTCACATATGGTGAAATAAGTTTTCAATAACCCCTCACCATATTAAGCCCATTTAGCTGGATGAGAGCCAAGGGCTGGAATGCCTAAATGGGATTGTGTTTGGCTTCCCATTAACAAGTTGGTACTGCAGAACCTCTTCTGTTGTTGACTTGGTGAATCTGACGATATATTATAGAGTAAGCCACTTGGGATAGTCTGCCCTATTTTTAGCAGTCTGCCCTGACTGTGGCATTCTCAGTGAGGCCCATTCCAGGCACTTGGTCATGTAGGGATTATGCTAACTTCTCTGAGAAGAAGGGAGTGCCATTGTCTGAATTTAAGAGTTCCAGCTGTATAATATTGGCTGGTAGATTTATCTTCAAACCAAGCTCTCATCCATGAACAAGAATAAAATGTTAGCAGATGCCTCCTCCGTGTTATATATTTCAGAGGTGAAATCCTGTCTCTATTTATGTCAATGGGAGTTTTGCCATTTGATTTTAATAGGGTTTGAATTTCTCCCTGTGTGTGGATTTCTGGTTTTAGACACCTGATAAATGTTTTAGAGGATATAGAATAAAACTGAGTAACATGAAATGAGATTCTGTGCAGCTACAGTTTTACTATCTGTTCCTTAGTCTTTTATATGGCTGATATAACATTACTAAGAATAATCAGCTTTTATGGACCAATCCACCTATGGGACTATACAAGCTAAATCAGTCTACTGAAAAATAAAAAATACAAAGTGTTGTGGAATACTTATGACAAACCAGGGTTACCAGTCATGCAACTGAATACAATTCAGCAAGTGTCCTATCTTGAATCTTTTGGGATTTCAATTTTACTTACAGATTTGTTTGGTGCAACCAAATCAAACTAAACTAGGAGAGTCTTTGGCCATTTTCCCTTTAAAAAGGTGAACAGTCTTTAAAAGACACCCAAAGCAAACAAGAGACACCAGAAAACAAACATGACAACTCTTGTGTTTCTGGGGCTTATTGAGCTTGCATCCAAGCAAACCTACTTCCTCCTTCTCTCTTAGGGTCTGTGAGTCTAATTAAGCTTATTTGCAATTGATTAATGCAAGTACGACTCCCAGGGCTTCCTCTAGTCAGGGGGCACTATTTGATTTATTTATTTTTTATTTGAATAATTTACACCTAAAAGGGTGACTTAGGCACCCTTGATATAGAACCCTTTATACACATACATCACCCCAGAAATACTGACTTGGCAGATGGGAGGAACAACCAATCAGTCCACAGCACAATATACAAGAGGGAGAAGGAGGAAAAATTGTGGCTAGGGATGCTAGGATAAATTCCTGCTTTATAGAAAGTACTGTAGTATCTGTGATGTCCACTCAGCATATCACATACCCAGCTTCCACAGATTAGAAGAGCGGCCCAGGCGTCTCACTTTCTCAACCATGTCAATGCAAACACGTGGATCCCATTGCATGATGACCCGCAGAACTCACCAAAGACAAGATTAAAATCCCGCAAACCCTTTATGGAACTGCACTGAGACCCTTACACTCAACTTCGACGCTGAGGCTCAATGGAGAGCAACATGGAATAGTTTGATCACTCAAAACAAACAGCTCGTCATTGATCCTGCCGAGAAACCACCGGGTTTTGATTTATGTCAGAAAGACTGGTGCAGATTGAATTGCATCAGGACATCTCATGGGAGATGTGGACCAAGCCCTCTTTAAAGGGAAAATGAGGCAAACTCCTGTATGCAACTGATGGACCATATCGAAGTCTCCTTCATTCTTTTGCCAGGGGCCTGAAGGACACTCACCAGCTCACTACTGCGGCAACGTGCTGGCTATCAAATCTAGATATAAATTTGTAATCGTTGCTAACTACCTCAGCCATATGAAAGCAGCAGCAAAAAAGTAACTCAACGTAGGGTTTTAGGCATTAATCTATATACAGTGCAAGTGTATGGAAAATAATTGCACTGAACGATTGCTGATTTTTAGAATAAAGTAGTATAGTCAGAATGAGAAGTTAATGTGGGCTTGTATATCGGATAAATGCAGTAATGATGGTAATTCTAAGGACATTATCTTCTGTATTAAGATATTGAATGGTTTAGCAACAGTGTAGCCAATGGTTAAAAATAGAGGGGGAAAATGGGCACAGAGCCAAGCCAGGTATTTTTTTAAAAGATCTCAGATGTATAAAATGTAGCACTGAATTCTTTGGAGAGCTGTAGAGAGACCCCCTCAACCTGAAATAAAAGTGCTCTGATTCTGACAGCTCTAGACCACTGGGTCCCTTTCAATGACATGGGAGGAAAGGCAGGGTAGGAAAGCCTCAAAGTGAGAGGAAGAGGCATCTTTGCAGTAGGCTTCCCCTGCCCTGCTGCTCTCCGGAGACAGCAGAAGCCCCTCGTGACAACCACCACACAACACGGCATGGGGCTGGAGACATTCAGGGTGTGAGGGGAGTGAGCTATAGAACTACTGAGCTAAACATGTTCAGTGCTAACCTAATTCCCTAAACTGGTTTACCTCTTCACAATAGATGTGGTGCTCTGAAAATCCCAGCCCTCAGATTTAAGCTTCTGACATTCTGTAGGTAAAATTCTGGTTTTATTCAAGTCAATGGCAAAGACTCTGTTGATTTCAGTAGGGCCATGATTCCACCCCTTGTCCTTCTTGTGTCAGGAAGGAAAAGCCAAAGCAGCTCCATGTTGAGGTAGCAACAGGATTATGGTTATTCAGGTTTACTACCATGTCTGTCCAGAAGAACTATCTTTGGGTTGTTTGGGACAAGAGCTAAGGCAAGTGAATAAAAATGGAGGAGAGAACTCAGGATTTGGCCCAAACGAAACAAAGTTCTTTGGAGATTTTAAACCTATCTTTAAAAACTGAAACAGAACATCCGGGGCGGTTCCAGGCACCAGCACAGCAAGCACATGCCTGGGGCAGCAAGCTGCAGAGGACGACCTATTGGTCACTGTCAGGGTGGCAATCATTCGGCCCTCAGCAGCCTGCCTGTGGGAGGTCCACCGGTCCCGAGGATTCAGTGGCGGGTACAAGGAAGCCAAGGGACTGTCAGACCTCCTGTAGAACTGCCGCCAAATCCAAGGGACCAGTGGACATCCCGCGGAAGGCCAACTGACTGCCGCGCTTGGGGTATCAGAAAACACAGAGCTGCCCCTGAGAACATCACATGAACACATCTCACTGCATAACTGTCCTTCGCCAGCTACCATTTGTTTCCCTCTTGTTTTATTTTCCTCCTCTCCTTAATGCCTTTCTGAACCAAAACTCCAGTGAAGAAGGTTGGCTGCATCACCCACCCTAATTCAACAAAACACTTAAGCACGTATGTACTTGCATCCTTAAAGTTATGCACATGCTTAAGTACCACATACTGAATCAATGCCTGGGATTACACACCATCCTGTATAAACACACGCTATGTGCACAAAGCATGTCAATTAATTTATATTTCATGCAATACTTTGGATTTATATTGTGTTTATTTTATCATTTTCAATGGGATTATTCTTTTTGCATCACGGACCTGAGGTGTTACACAACCAATGTCAGTTTAATTTTTCTAATGAAGATGGTTTTGCTGAATCCTTTTAATTAAATTCATTTCATTAACCAGTGGAACCAATACTGATACATGGAAACAATATAGTTGAAATAAATGAACAAAGATTCATTAAAAATACTGTTTTTACTAACCCCAATAAAGCTTTTTCACTGAAGCCACTAGTCACTTCTCAAAACAAATGCATATTAATTCCTTCTGATTTATTTGTGCGCCCACCAGTTCTGTGTCACAGCTGGATGCATTTAAGTAAACCAAATGGTATTTATAGAAGCCAATTTCATTTAAACCCTTGACGGATAGTTTAAACATTTCTCTTGGACCCAATACATATTAACTGAAACAGGTTTGTTACTGAAACCAATACAGACAGTGCCAGTTTTATGGCATTTTTTGCATACCCAAATCCCAATATATTTAGGCAGATTGATACATATTACCCGGAAACACTATATTTTGGGGGTTTCTTTTGTTTTTACTAGAACTTTTGTGTGTGTGAAAATGTGATGGAATTTTTCAACAAGACAGGATCATTTCTCCTCTGCAGAATCATTTACCCCTTTTGATAGGGTGAATCCTTGAAGATTATGAGTCGAAACTCAGGGTTTGGGAACCAAGCATTTGGGGACAAGCAGAATGCAGGGAGCATATCTGATGCAAGCTAGAGGTGGGAGGGGTGCTTGTGGGTTTTGTTTTGAATGTAATATATTTTGTTATAAGTGTCAGTCCCCCCCCACTCTCCAGCCTCATTTTGGCAAGGGCAATATCAGTATACTTTGTAGCTGTGTACATCCTGATCAGGGTTCTACAGAAACACAGAACAGTGTTAATGTATGAGAACTGAGTGTGGCTTCTGAAAACCCCGGCGTTTGTAGGTGTCTGGCTCTGAAGTTTTGATTTGGACCAGTGCCTTGCTCTCATATATAACACTGCTCTGTGGTTTTCAAATGGATGTGTTTTTTATATATATACTGGCCTAGACTATGACCTTAAGACCCAGCTCTGCACTCAAGGTGGGAAGGAGCCATCTTGTCCCATGAAGAACTTGGGGAGAGACTGTGTTTTCCTGGTGGCTTTGAATGGTTCAGCCTGTTCGCTACAGTGCTGGAAATGTGGCCCTGCTCCTCCTCTTCCCCTCAGGGCTCTGACCCCTGGCCAGGTCAGAAGTTGGAGCTGGGCAGCGGTAAGAGCCACCCTGGACACTGTAGGAAACACTGGACCTTCCACCTGCCCTGGGTTGGTGGGCGGGATATTTCAGAGCAGCCCCAAAGCCCAGAGGCTTGCAGATTGGTGTGGGGGAAGGGAGGGGAAACAACACCCTCCCCCGGCCAATACAGACCTATGCCACTGCCACTCTGCACCTGTCTGAGGCTACTATGCCCATGTTAAAAAGTGAGTGGGCATAGCCATCCCTCCCCCAGCTGCCCTCATTCTGGTGCCCCTGGATCCCCAGGGTGTGTTGGGCCCAAATGTGCTTTGTGCCTAGGGTCCTGATAACTCTTAATCTGCCTCTGAGTCACTGTGCTGCCCATGACACATGGTCTGCAGTTGTGGATGGCCCTCACAGAGCACAATAAGGAGGAGACAATAAGGAGGAGACTACAAACACTTGTGTAAGTGCCAATGACAGTCACACCCAATGTTACACAGGTCTGATCCTGCTTCCACTGAAATTACTGAAGACTTCCCATTGACCTCAATAGTGTGGCTCTAGCAGAAGGAATATTCTAAGATGAGTTGTTTCATATTAATAACGAGCCTGATCTTTGAAGATTTTCGACAGCTCTTGTGAAGTGTTGAGTACCCTGGCTGCCTACTAATTGCTGAAGGCACTCAGCAACTCACAAGCTCAGACCCAATAAATTGGCTCTTCATGGGTATGCAGGGAAGTCAGAGGTGTTCTTTTTCTTCTAATTTCTATTTTTCAATTAATGTCTAAGAATGGTTGCCACGTTCCTTGTATTTGTCCTCTGGGTACATACCTCTTGCAGGCAGGTTTCCCATTCATGCCTTTTCAATTCCATTTGGGTCACAGGGTTGTCATCTCCCCACTAGCTGTAGATAATTGGTTTTGGCCTGAACCCTAGCACCCACGGGAGCCTCATTTTTTTTTTTTATGAGCTAGTGAAATTTGGAAGCCCTGGACTAGTGCAGTACAGTCCCAGGGCTGGGTATATTGGAACTTCCCAATGTAGCCTTGATTACTGAAAAAATAGGGACAGCTCAGAAAAGTCCAATGTCTAATCAAGCACGAACAAAGACTTATATCCTCAGATCTTGTCTGCTGGTGAGCCTACATCCTACTTGGTTTCTAAGGAGTTTAAGTATGTTCCCTTTAAGAATTCAATACTGTGGTTTTAGGTTGGCATCTCTAGTGGCTTTTTAACATCCATTTATTGGTGATTTGCCTATCAATTTTTCCCTCCCAATTGCCCCATTTCAATACAGTTTCTCCAGAAATTTGTCCCTGTTTTTTGCAAATCAGAAATTTCTGTATAAATGAACACCTGCTGCCCAGGGTTTGAAGTCAGGAATCTGGAGTTTGCCTCATTTTCATTGGTTAGGATCAATTATTACTGCTTGTACCTTTTAGGACAGATTGTAATTTTTTAAATCATGTACAATAGATAACCTCCTCCTTTTCCACTAGCCCCAGTAATTAGGGAGTGAGATCTGGGATCTGATATGAGGAAACATCCTCCCCTTGTAGTGTAAGCGTAACTCATATTCATGTTAGACCTAGCTGTGCATGTAAGATTTACAAGGAGTGACTTCCACTTGAGAGAGAGAGAGAGCGCTCCTCTGTGCTCAGCCAAAAGAAGATTCCTTTTTAGCTAACCTGGTGGAGCTGCTGCCTACTGAGTACAGCAGTGCTGTGTGTGCATCTCACCGGGGAGAAGGGGGGTAATGTTCACGGTGAGTTAGAAATAGACAGTCAAGTGCTATTAGCTACCAACTTCTCATTGTTACAATGTCTCCTCACTGAAGTCCCCCCTCATGTCCTACTTCTCTGAAGCTAACAAGAAATTAACCCAATACATTATTTATTTTATTCCACTAATTAGGAAAAGGTCTACTTTGCCAATCTGTGTGTTCTAGTCCCTGTTGAGTTACCACCTAATGGGAAGACTGATCCTTCACTTATTACCATTAAAAAGCAGCACAGGGAAGGAACTAGGATGCTGAGAGACACGTTTCTGTCTTTAGTTTCCCCATTGCCCCTGGGAGGGGATGGAGGGAATTAGTTTGCATCTGGTCTATACTGCCAGCTTCCTTGCACCCAGCTCCTCTCTGCTGACCAGCATTTTGGGGTACAGCATGTGTGGTCAAGGCCCCCTCAATTCCTTGCTCTTTTGCACCCACTCTCCTCCAACATGCATGTGCAGGGAGTAGAAGCTTGTACTGTGCACGGCCTGCACACAGCCTGCCAACGTGCGGCGTTCGCACATGGAATTTTAGTCCCTCTGCAGGCCCATACGGCACCCCCTTTCCCCATATTTCTGATGTTAGCTCTGTCCTATCTCCCCCAGCTTCCTCCCTGCTGCAAGCTCTCTGCACAGGAATAATGTTTAGGAGACACTTACCAAAGTTTATGGGGGAGAGGGGAACATGATAAACAACAACAGGAGAGGAAGATGGTCAGCACCTTGCAGGATAAGGTGGTAAGTGAATACAAATATCTGGCCATCAGCTAGGCTAGACAACAAAATGCAGAGAGAGAAAAACATATCCATTATGGTAGCTTAGAAGCAGGAAGGACTGACCTAATTCACATTAAAACTCAGAGGGTTAAAAAGTAAGAGATTCATAAAAAGTTCCCCAACTCTCTTCCACAAAAAAGTTATTTCAAATACCAAAATTGTCACAGCCTGCAAAACCCTTATGAGCACTTCAGACATCTGTAGTCAAGTATGGAGAGAGGGGTGCTAGGCATGCCTCTGCATCAGGTTCCAACATTAGCAGCTGAAAGACTGGGGTTGGAGGACACTTGTAGACTGTGTCATCAACCCCAGGAGACAGAATTTATATTTCTGATTAAGGGACAGAAATAGCCACATCCTGCTATTTTACAAAATAAATCAGCAGCATTTCTATACAGATCAGAGATTTAGGTTTTAGCATCTTAACTGGATACTTCAAAAATGTGCTGTTAATGATTTATTAATAATTAGTGTAAATAATTTACTTTACAACTGAATTAACATGCCAACAGAGATGCACACTCTACAAGGGAAGCAAATCCCTTTAAAGTGCCTAAGTAATTTAATTAGCATATTCCTTCTCTCCGCACCATGTTATTTTACAACCACTGTCTCTATCTGGGCCTGAAAGCATTTTTTTGCGCATGCTAGATGAAGGGGGGGGGAAGTAGCTCACTAGGTGCAAGAGAAGGAAGGTGTTTGGAAAGCAGGGCTGGGTCATCCTTTGATAAAAAGCTCAGCAAAGGTTTCAAATGAAGAAACACGACTGGAGTTGATTTTGAAGCTGACAGCTTCAAAGGAAGCTCGGACGTGTTTGATAATAATGGCCATTAAACTACCATCTCTCGAGCAGAGTGTATCATTTGGAGTCAGGTCATAAACAGGATAAAGGAATCTCAGCTTTCCACTCCATGCTTTGCTGGCACTTTGCAACAGTAAAAGGCTTTTTCACAAGTCTCATTAGTTGCCATTACAATTCTGAAAGCACTATGTTAAACTTGAAACTAATTTTTTTTTTAAAAAAGAAGAGATTTCTAATCATTCATAACGGTAAGACTGGTGCAGAAAGTACATTGAAACATAGGAAAATAACTTCAAACATATAGTAGATTTTAGTTTTTATCAATTGTTATTGAGACTTGGTTGTTTGAAAAAGATGACCAGTTTACTAGGTAGGCTGTTAGGGCAGAAAATGAATTTAGAAGCAAAAAATCCTCCCCTCCTCCCATCCCCCAAACAATGCATGTTCATATATTTGACACTGAGTTAAATCAAACAGACAACAGCTATAGCAAGTGTAGCTGAAGGTCCTGTATTCATCCCCAAACCAGCCTCTGTACTTGAGACCTGAATTTGGATAGATGTCATCTATTTCCCAGGCTGCTTTCTTTCTCTATAAAACCTATTTTATTAGACACTCTGTCGAACATTTGTGTGACATGCTAAGCATAAATGCAAAACCTTGTCTCAGCAACTCACAAATGTACAAACCATATTAAGTTGCTCTTTAGCTACCTCCACAGGAAATACTGAGTTTCTGAATTTGTATTTTTTACTGGTATTTTAGTAGTACCTAGCAGCCCTATAGGAGTTCATGGGCCCATTGTGCTAGGCATTGTACATACACACAGTTAATTCAGTCTGTCCCCCATAAAGCTTACACTCTTAGAAGAAGAGACATACAAAGGATGGGAGAAATAAAACATGGGCAATCCCAATTCCTATCTAGGGAAAAGAGGTCAGGGAGGTGCATGATGTGGCAAAAGGTAAAATTGGAAAGTTTTGTCACAGCCACAAATGGAACTAAGTTCTCTTGAGTCCCAAGCAGCGACTAGGATTTCTAGGGCAGAGGGGGAAACAGGCGTAAGATGCTTAGGCTCATGCTGTGAACAGGGACTCCTGGAGGGGCAGATCCTGGCATAGCTCGCTGAAGTGGGGAAGGAGGGAGCTGGGGGTGGTATTAGACCCCTCCCCTCGTGCAACTGCACCTACTACATTCTCCCAGCTGCTTATTCTGGGCTCTCATCTAACTGGGGGAGCAGGGAGAGAAGTTGCCTGGCTGCCTTATCATCAACCATTCCAGATGTCTGTAGCAGCCAAAAAGGCAAATGCCTACAGCCTTTCAACAGCTCAGCTGGCTGCATGAAAATCAAGCTGAGCTGTGAGAACACATAGCAAGGCTGCCAAACACATGACACTTGGCACTACTGTTGGAAGAGTCTTTAGAAGGATTTGAAAAAAAGCAAAGCGATGGTGGCTGCTCGTGAATCACAGCCTAACACAGGCTAACTTTTCATTCCTGCTGTATGCAGACAAGGCATGGATTATGGCCTCTGTGACCGAGTTGAGCTCCACTCTATAGCACTAAAAATTGAATGCACATAGAAGAGTTGGATTCACCACTAGAGTGCCTCTTCATGGCCAGGACATGGCATAGCTGCTCTGACCCTCATGACAGCATCTCCTGCTGATGGCTGTTTCAGGTCTCAGTGCTCTGCCTCTTTCTGTAACTCAGTTCTTTGACCAGGTCAGACTGTAACTCCACCCATTCTGGGGCTGGAAAGAGTCCAACAAACCACAGTCCAAGAATTTCTATCAGTTCTTCAGCTTTGGGCCCTGGAATTACTACTCTTTTTTCTCAGGGCTCTCTGTCCTTCTCATCCAACTCAGCAGCACCTCATTAGTGGCTGATAGTGGGGGGGCCTTGGTTCCCCTACACAGAGTTCCAGCCCAGGGATCCGATAAATGACAGCTAAGGACTGCTCCATCGCCTTCCTCTTGCCTCCAGGGACTTCCTCCTATCCAGCATTCACTGGCCTTCTCCCCCACAACTTCTGTAGGTTCACCCTTTTTTCAGGGCCAGGACCCTCAAGGCTCTTCTCTGGAATCCCACTAACCAAAATCCCAAATTTAAAGTGTAAACTTTAACACCCTTCTGTCGTCCTCAGGCTATTTCCATTCTCTGATCAGAGAGCTACTGCATCGTTCCTAGCTCTTTTCTGTTACCAACTTCTTTCCTTTGCGCTGACTCTCCTGGGATTCATCAGAAATGACAAAGAGTTCTGTGGCACCTTAAAGACTAACAAAAGTATCCAAAAGTATGCAAATCCAGACTAACACGGCTACCTCTCTGATTTCTGGGATTCATCAGTAATTGGGGCTGGTGTACCTTCCACGTGCGGTCAGGTATCTTAATTGAGCTCTCTAGTTCTATTTAACCTCTTTCATGCTAGTGTGGGGTACAAACCCCATTACAGTGCTCTGTTAGGAAACGGATGGGCCAGACCTTTATAATGATACTAATCAAAACTGACAGGACAACACTATTTACAGCCTGGATTTTCAGAAAAAAGAATCACACAAGCTAGCAGGTGTTGCGAGGGATACGAGATGTAAATTTATACTGGGAATAATGGTGGACAAAGCTTACATTTTAAAGTGGAGAGTGCAAGCTATGGAAAAAGCAGCTTCAAGCTCACACAAGCAAAGCACAGCTCATGCTACCAGGGTAAGCCATAGCTCCAGTTTGGATCAATTAGTGGAGCTGTTGCTAAGGGGCTACAGGGTTCCTGGTTTGAGTCTTAAGTGTGCACAGCAAATCCAGCAACTGGATGAGGGACTCTGCTAATTGGAGACATCTGCGTTAGTGACTGGTCACCACTTGTCAGACATAATAGAAAGAAACACTAAGATTAGCTAGTTTCATGGGTATCGTGCCAAGGGATGAATGCTTATCGAAAGAACAACCCCAGATTTGGCATCCTATTTCAAAAGTGCAGGTTTAAGCACTAACAACATGGAATAGGGGATCTGACCTAAACTCCCAGCAGAGAGTAATGTTTAATTAATGAAATCTAAATTCAGCCTTTATAGGCAGGAAGGTGTCTTAAAATTGTCTGCAAATGTAGACAAATAGCCTCACAAAAAGATGTTACTTTTGGCAAAGGCAATGACAAGGTTTGAATGGAGTGCAATCGAATGGAGATGGTATAATCATAATCTCGTTTAAACTAATGATTTGAACAATCTAATACCAGTCCTGCAACTGCACTAGGTCTTTGTTCACAACAGTGCATTTAAATAGGGGTGGGAGTGGGAAAGAGGGAACATTTGTCCTACCTATTTACATCAGGAAGGAGTATGTGGCTACAGACTGCAAACCATCATCCAGATGAAAAGATTTAAGCAACCCCCAAATCTGGTTTCCTCACTGGCCTGAGAGAAACAAATCTATTGGGGGTATAAGTGGATCCTCTTAGGACACCCAATTAACAGTCAATGGATGAACTTAACTCCAGAATTTAAACTTCATTGATTGTATTGTTAATATCAGTTTGCATCTCAGACTCCAGTCTCCCTTGATTGCTCCCCTCTCTTTGCGCTGCATGAGTGCCAGCATCACACCAGCGGCAGAGATTGTCTCGAGTCCTTTGAACAGTAGCCTTGCTCCCTCAGTCTTCCTCCCCACATTCCCAAGTGTCCTGAACACGGTGTGGGTGGGGAAGGGCACGCTGGGGACAGAGGCCTGAAGTGCTCCAGCTGGCAGGTGCTCCCTTAGGACCCTCTGACAAAAGAATCAGGAGGCTGCTCATGTCTCTGAGCTCAGCAGAGGGTCTGTCCAGCGATATCCAACAGCGCTTTACAAACATTGGCTGATTCACACTCAGTCACAACATACCCGTGTGCAGTAAGACAAAGTGATTCCATAACAGAGCAATGATGGAGTTCAGGGGCAAAAGCCTGGTAGCAAAGGAAATGGCAAAACTCCGATGGATGTCAGTGGGGCCAGGATTCAACCATTCCCCTCGCCTGTAGTGTGGGGCTTCATCCACTAGACCACACGGTAGTTACCTGTCTCTTTCGGTTTTTCCCCCAGGAGAGGCTGCTGCCCACAATCAAACAAGATTTCATGCCTTCCAGGGAAGGGATTCTATTTCTAGCTCTGGTTACCTATTGTGAAACTCCACCCAGCAAGTACTGCACCTTCCTTCTTTCCAGTTCTACCCACTGTCCTGATCCCAAGAGCAGCACTTCTGAGGTCAGCATGTAAACTGGGTCACTTGGATAGCAAGCCACATAGTCAAGGAACTTGGCTAGCTAGTGATTTGTGAGCTTGCAAAGATCCAGGGTTGTAATCTGAATTTTCCAACTGATTTATATGCGGCCAGGATTCCATTCCAGATAATTGAAATAGCTGCTGGTAACAGTCACTGTGTCATAAGGACAATAAAAATAACAAAGCTTACATTACTCTAGACGTAAAACAGTAATCTCTCCAATGGCTTGACTTCTTCCACAGAAGTCAAAGCTCTGTCCTGGAGAGAGCTGCCTTCTTTGCCACACCCTTACAAACTCTTTCCAAAGAGGAATAGCAGTTACTAGTGACGGCATTAATGTAAAACCTGAACTAGATGAGAAGTTTTCTAGTTCTGCACTTCATCACTGGTTCTTTACTTGTTGAACTGCCCACACCCCAAGCAGAGTGCAGAAGCGTGGTGATATATGGTATAATCCTGGCTAGAGTGAACAAATTGACAAATCCAGGAGACAGAAACAGAGGCAGCTAATATAACAAGTCCATCACTTATTACTGTACTGTTTTCACACTGCGGGGATAAATGATCAAATTCACTGTATGAAACACATATATCCAAAGTATAATTTTTAAATGCAGGGAGCATTTCTCTAGGGTTTTTCTGATGCTGCAGCAGCATTTGCAAGTGTGCCGAGCTGCTCTGCCAATGATTTAGTGTGTTGGGAGCAGCACTCCATCACTGTACCTTAGCTGCCACTACCATCAGGTTTTTGCTGTCCCTTGGCATCTTGCTTACGGAAGAAAATTATTCACTTGCTTGTATGTTACACACAAAACACACTATTTTTAGCCACCTGCATCTATCATGGCAAGTTTCTATCAAAGCTTTGAGGGTCAGTGGGAGGAGAAGAAGGAGGGAGAGGGAAGAAACACAAGTTTTTCCTTAAGAACACACACGATATGCTTGTGGTGCCACAGGGTTATCACAAGCAGTGACACATAAATGTGTAGACTGCTCCTGGAGATGTCCGTGTAGCTTAGTCTTTTCCTGCAGAGTACCAGTGCTGAATGGACAGATAATGTTCATAGTAATACTAATACAATTTTTCTTGTCTTCAGTGGCTCAGCTCAATGGAGTTTTGAGACACACCTGGCCCATATTTTTCACAATGACTGTGAAGCATTTTAAATTATTTTCCTGATGAAAGAGGATTTTGTAGACCAGTAGAAATCTCCACCATGAGCATTTTACATTTTTAAGATCTAAATTTGTTACAGGAGAGCTCTCTAACAGCCCTTCACTGGTACCATCTTAAGATAAGTATTTTGTACTACATGTTAGTCAGTGTAATTTCCCCATTATGTGACAGGGAAAGCAATCATATGGTGGGAACGTAAAACTGCTGATTTAGAAAGTTATAATGTCCCAGTTCAGCCAGGAGCTGAATATATCAGATGTAAAGGTGAAGAGTCTTTGACATCAGAGGACTGTTGTCTAGACTCAGATACCCAGTATTAAGGTCAGTGTGTTAGTTACCTGCTTAGTTACGGAGAAGATTCACAGATTTGAAGGCCAGAAGGGATCATTAGATCATCTAGTTTGACCTCCTGTACAACACATGCCACAGAAAGTGACTTTTCAGGCTGCTGGGTTTTATTGTTTTGGTTTTTTAAAGAAACAATGTGCGTATTCCACATGCCATCCATCCCCACCCCTCCACATCTTTGATAGGATCTTGCCAAGATAATGCTGCATCAGTACTTCTGGAAGCTGAAATCCTCTCTTTAACCACAGAACAGGCACAACACAGGTAATGACGTTGGAAGCTTCTGCAACCTGACCTGCTACTTGGTGCTTCAACGCGGAGGGACCTTTTGTGGGTTTATTTCTCTCTCTGAGCATTCAATCTTACATCCCTCTCCAAAGACGGCTGCAAGGGCACTCTACCCAACCATGAGCAGTGGTGCTTTCTTTGGTGATGCATAAACCAATCCAGAGAGAAATGAGTGGAGATATCACCAGCTAGATAGGAGTCTAATCCAACTCCCACCGAAGGTGGACAGATAACAAAACGGCTAATAGATGATAGCATATTCCTATCCCAAAAGTCCTGGGCCATTTAATTCCTGTTGTCCTTAGGCAATTTCCTGAAAGGAGATGGGAAACAGAAAGAAAAGTTGCAGATTAACCTAGTTTGTTCTGCCAGTGTAATGCTATTTGTTTTTTCTGTTTTGTAAGAATTCTTACAGGTCTTGATCCTGAATCTGTGTCCTCTTAAGTGGATGTTAAAACTCCCATTGGCTGTTTTGATGGTGCTATTAGTCCTTGGGAAGGTGATATTTTTTCTGGCTTGTTGTTGCTACTGCAGTAAAGATAATAATAATATTCTGGAAGAGGATGTTGGCTTGTCAAGCCAACAAAACTAGGGAGGGTAGGCAAATATCTATTGCCAGTATTTAACTCCAAAAACATATGTCATTTTCATAACTTCGGGGACTGTAGCTCGCTCTAAGTAGTTCCCCTCATTTCTGATGCCAAAAGCGTTTCCAAGTATGATGCTCCGGTGTTTTCTGATTCTGAATCACTTTTTGGAGCCAATACTTTTGGGAAGGTAAAATCTCAATAGCCTATGTTTGTATAGTGCCTAACAGAACGGCATTCTGGGCCATGGCTAGGGCTCCCAGGTGCTGCAATGACACAAATAATAAATAGCTATGTCATAACTGGTGTTTGTTATGCACCAAGGCCACTCAAATAATCTCAGTTCCTAATAAAATAAGACAGGAGTCATAAACTGAAAACAACGTGATTTTTTTTTTTACAATAATTTTACTACATTAGTCCTTTAAATCAGCTTCTGTACCCAATGGTTGGAAGATAGCTAATGCAACACTAATATTTAAAAAGGGTTCTAGAAGTGATCCTGGCAATTATAGACTGGTAAGTCTAATGTCAGTACTGGGCAAATTAATTGAAACAATAGTAAAGAAAAAATTGTCAGACACATGGAAGATCATAAATTGTTGGGCAAAAGTCAACATGGTTTCTGTAAAGGGAAATCATGTCTTACTAATCTATTAGAGTTCTTTGAAGGGGTCAACAAACAGTGGACAAGGGAGATCCGGTGGACATAGTGTACTTAGATTTCCAGAAAGCCTTTGACAAAGTTCCTCACCAAAGGCTCTTATGTAAATTAAGTTGTCATGGGATAAGAGGGAAGATCCATTCATGGACTGAGAACTGGTTAAAAGACAGAGAACAAAGAGTAGGAATAAATGGTAAATTTTCAGAATGGAGAGTGGTGTTCCCCAAGGGTAAGTTCTAGGACCAATCCTATCCAACTTACTCACAAATGATCCAGAGAAAGGGGTAAACGGTGAGGTGGCAAAGTTTGCAGATGATACTAAGCTGCTCAAGATAATTAAGACCAAAAGCAGACTGTAAAGAACTTCAAAAAGATCTCACAAAACTAAATAATTGGGCAACAAAATGGCAAATGAAATTTAATGTGGATAAATGTAAAGTAATGCACATTGGAAAAAATAACCCCAAACTATACATACAATATGATGGTGGCCAATTTAGCTACAACTAATCAGGAAAAAGATCTCGGAGTCATCATGGATAGTTCTCTGAAGACGTCCACAGAGTGTGCAGCGGCAGTTAAAAAAGCAAACAGGATGATAGGAATCATTAAAAAAACAGGATAGAGAATAAGACGAAGAGTATCTTATTGCCTTTATATAATTCCATGGTTCGCCCACATCTTGAATACTGTGCACAGATGTGGTCTCCTCATCTCAAAAAAGATATACTGGCATTAGAAAAGGTTCAGAAAACAGCAACAAAAATGATTAGGGGTTTGGTCCAGGTCCCATATGAGGAGAGATTAAAGAGGCTAGGACTTTTCAGCTCGAAAACAAGGAGACTAAGTGGGGGATATGATAGCGGTATATAAAATCATGAGTGGTGTGGAGAAAGTGTATAAGGAAAATTTATTTACTTGTTCCCATAATATAAAAAACTAGGGGCCACCAAATGAAATTAGTGGGCAGCAGGTTTGAAACAAATAAAAGGATGTTGTTCTTCACACAGCGCACAGTTAACCTGTGGAACTCCTTGCCTGAGGAGGTTGTGAAGGCTAGGACTAGAACAAGGTTTAAAAGAGAACTGGATAAATTCATGGAAGTTAAATCCATTAATGGCAATTAGCTAGGATGGATAAGAAATGGTGTCCCTAGCCTCAGTTTGTCAGAGGGTGGTGATGGATGAGAGGAGAGAGATCACTTGATCATTACCTATTAGGTTCACTCACTCCAAAGCACCTGGCATTGGCCACTGTCGGTAGACAGGATTCTGGGCTGGATGGACCTTTAGTTTGATGCATTATGGCCATTCTTATATCTTTGTTTTGGGTCATTATACAAATCATTATAACAACTGCTACTTTACGCTATTATTACACATGGTGAACTTTTGCAAAATATAACTAACTTTAATTTTCAGATTGCTTTCCTATTTTTTTTCCATGGGGACTTTCAATGAATGCTACAAAAATATCAATTGAGATTAGAATTTTCATTCTGAGGTGAAAACTGGAGAGTGAAAATTGGCAGTTTTTGACCTTAAATTGTCTATTATTACTATTTTTCTCAAAGAACTGAGAAATTATTTCAGAGGCCTGGTGTTACACTTAGTAAAACAAAATATGACTGACTACTACAGGGACTGGAAAGTGTGGAAGTAAATCAAAGTTCAACCTTATCTTTCCAGTAGCTACATAAAATCTGCTAACAATTGAGAGGCCATTAAAATGCTAATGAATGTGAAGGATAATCTATGTTCCATACCTCTATTTCTATTTCTGCAACAACAAAACACACATGAAAATCCCAACAGTTCCTCACTGCTGAACTAAATATGAAGGACTGCTAGCTTTTGAAATTATGATATAGCTGTGAGACTTGTCTGCATGATAAATTGTAATATTACTGTCGGCATGATTATTGAAAGGCTTTAAGGCCAAATTCTGCTCTTGGTTACTTCACTGCATATATTAACTAACTCTGTTGAAGTCAGTGGAGTTGGGCTGTATTTTCACATGCATATCTGATGTTATAATTTTGCTCCTGCACTCTTAAACACCGGAGCCAAGATTTTCAAGAGTGACTAGTGATTTGAAGTTTGTGACACCTGGACTTTTAGAAAGTGTTAAGTGCTGAAAATCAGCTCCTGTTAAGGTGCCCCCCCTAAACGAGCACCCAAAAATTGGAGCACACAAAATGACGCACTACTTTTGGAAAGCTTAGCGAGATTTTCTACCAACTGCCACATGCTGAAACAAAGATACTGCCACTTGAAATGTTCTTCGTGCTTGGCAGCCTCTAAAATTCAAAGTTATAGGGATTTATTTATTTATTTTTAAGCAGCATCAGCTCCTCAAAACTAAAACAAAAGAATCTTCACAAATGCTAATAAACTCATCACAGGCTCCGGTGGTGGCGCTACACTTTTAGATGTGCTCAGCTGTGACCATGTGTGTGTGTATTTGGCACTAAATTTGAGAACTAGCTGGTCTCCGAGTAACAGCACATGCATCATACTAATGTAATCCTGCCATATCCTGCCTACCCTTTACCAGCAAGCAGCTGCGTTTCACTTGATTCCAGAAATATAGCATCTTGAAAATATCAAATGGTACCAGCATCCACCCCCTCCCCGCAACACACATACTTTTATGGAGGTTAACATAAAAAGGGTGGAGTGAGCAAATTACAGTCAGTTCTCCAGGCTGTTCCCTTTGTCGTTGCCTAACGTTATTTATTGCCACTTCATATTCCTTTGGAGGCATAATTAAAAAAGATAAATAACCATATAGTCCGTCACAAAGATAAATTGATAGTTTGAGGCTTTTTCCATTTGTATTACCTTTTTTTTTTTTTGAATGAACAAAACATTTTAGGTCTTCCTTTCTCATATTCTTATGAAGAAAAAGACTCAACGTCAGATCACTTAGGGTTTCCCTCCTTACTTTGGAGCAGTTGATGCTACGGGGCAGACTAATGTAATCCGTTATCCATCTGCAACTCTTATATTGAGGTGCAAAGTCTTAACTAGCTGCTACAGATGACTTTGCAAAGAGATACTTGCAAGTGGACCTATGTGAAACTGCAGTGACTTAAAGGGATCTGCTTATATGCAAGTACAGAAAATACTCCCAGAAAATACTCCTGTGCCACGAGAAGCGGGTTAGTGTGGCGAGCACAGTCCACATAGGGTGGGTCTCCACTGCAATTAAATACCAGTGGCTAGCCCATGTGAGCTAACTTAGGTTTGGGTTAGGGTTAAGAGGCTGTTTAATTGTAGTGTAGAACAGCTGTTCTCAGCCAGGGGTCTGCAACCCTGGGGGATCTGCAAGCCCTTTCAGGGAGGCCCTGGGGCCCCGCAGTGGAAATACAGAGCCCAAGCCCCAGCCCCCACCACAGGGCTGAAACCCCAATCCTCGGTGGCCCCCGCCGGGCTTGTAGCTGAAGCTGGGAGCCATGGGGTTGAAGCCCCGATTTCTGGTGCCCCTCATGGGGTTGAAGCCCCGAACCCTGGCACCCCGTGAGGAGCTGAAGCCAGGAGCGGCAGGGCTGAATTCTGGAGCCCCGGTGCTCCCTGTAGGGCAGAAGCCCTAAGCTCATGGGCAGAGTTAGGTGGTACAGCGGGTACTGCTCCCCCACACTGCAGTACAAGAGCAGGGCTGTTTCAAGGGAAGTTCCAGCCCCACCCCACCCCGGGCCTGCCCCCTGGCTGGGCAGGAGACAGGAAGCTGGAGACAGGCAGCGTGAGGCAGTTGTGCTCTTGCTGGGGCCATGTCACAGGCAGCCATGGCGTTTCTTCATCTCTTCCTGCTGCTGGGGCCAGGGTTGAAGCTGCTCCTCAGCTCCCAGCCCACTTTGCTCACGCAGCCAGTAAGAGTCGCCTGGGTGCGGGGACCCCGCTCCGTGGCTGACAGAGCCCTCCGGGAACAGAGACCGTAGAGAACGCTCCTGGCACACAGCTCCTAGGTATCCCTCTCCATGCACCCTGAGCTGCCTTTCTGCCCACACACAGGCCCTAGCTATCCCCTCCCTATACCCGATCTACCCTCGTGCCTGCCCACAGCTCCGCCTGCCTGTACCCTGAGCTTTTCAAACTTTTTGAGTTAAGCCCCTCACCTTTGAGTGATAATTTTTGGTTGCCCCCACACCCCCACAAACCAGACATGCTGGGGGACCTGTTGAGGTGAGTCGGGGGTGGCGGTGGCATTCCCGCCTCCCCAGACCCTGCTGTGCGGAGCTGGTTTGAACCCAGCCGACCCCGACCCCATCAACATAGAAGTCAAACTATGCCTATGCTTGACATACTTCCGCCCACCCCCGAGACCCCCTCTCTCCCGCTGGGCCCTGGAGTTTTTATAGCATGTTGGGGGGAGTGATTAAGAACCCCTGGTTTAGACATTTGGGCTTAGGGACTAAGCACCTGTGAGGTTGGAGGCTCCCAGAGCTCGAGTCTGCATGTCTACACCACAATGAGGTAGTCCCTTTGCTCAAGCTTTGAGAGCCTTGGGTTTTTAACTGCAGTGCAGACATATTTTTACAACGTAGCTTCTGGCTACCCTCATTATCTTTAGTTAAGATGCTGGGATCTCCAAGATAGGGTCAGGTAAAGCCTCACTGTTGAGTCCCTACCTGACCCTGACACAGTGCCAAGGGCCCTGCACCTCCATGCCAGGTGTGGGGCAGGCAGGCTGAACCACTCAGGATCTAGCTATGGAGGGATTCTGGGGACGAGGAGGAGGGGGATCCAGGTGTGGGGCTGAGAGGGTTCTCTGTGGGACAATTTGGGTGTGGGCAGCTAAGTTCGGGGGGGGGGGGGGGGG
>ML677349.1:12012752-12276766 GCA_007922305.1 Dermatemys mawii
GGGGGCTTCCAGTTGCAGGGGCAACGGGACTCTTTAGGGGGTTCGTGGTGAAGGCAGTTGGGGCTAAGCATGAGGATTGGGGTGTGTGGGTACAGCTATTCGGGCTCAGGGGGTGGGGGTGTAGGGCAACTCATCAAGGTGGTCCAGGTGCAGAAGTGTGGAACTCATCAGGGCGGGGGTTTGAGTGCTGGGGGCTCAGTGGGGAGTGATCTGGGTGCAGGAGTGGGTGTCTTGAGGCATAGTGTCTGGGTGCAGGGGGACACCAGATGCAGAGGTAGAGGTTTTAGTGGGGTGCAGTTTAGGTATGAAGGACTGGTGCGGGGCGGGTTCTGGCTGTACAGGGTGAAGCTGGGGTGGCGGGGGGTCAGAGGTCCTACTGCATAATGGTTGGGAGGATGGGGGAGCAGCAGTGGGGACAGGAAGCAGGGTAGGATGCTGAGCGTTCTGCAGATGGGGAAAGTTTCTGGGGCGGGTCTGACACAGCAGTCTCATCCCAGTCAGTTTCATCCTTCCCTGACTCCAGCCCAGCCGGGACTAGTAGCTGATCTTGGCGCAAATAGGAGCCACAAGCTTGGATGATCTCAGCCCTGTGATGATTTACCTCTCTGTCAGCTGCTGTGGGTGCCCAAAATGATACACTTGTGCTGCTGGAGAGGAGTGGGAGAAGGTGTGACCACTCTTGCAGCTTTCCTTTGCTTCACTGTCAGAAAATCATTTTTCTGTGGGGAAGCAAAGAAATCTATAGGAGACATAAATTCTGCACATACACAGTGGTGCAGAATTCCCTAGGAGTATCTTTACAAGTAGCAAACTGGGAAAGTTTGGTTATATTCATTTATCTTTATTATTAATAAGAATTTCTATTTCAGTCACACTTGAGGCCCCATATCAAAATTAGACAAGTAGCAGAAAGACAACCCTATCTCAGAGGGCTCACAATCTAGGATTTTGACAATATCCAAAGAGTAAATAAACAGACAAATGAATGGGAAAGGAGAAGATAACAGTAAAGACAAAAGAATCTACATAAATTAGAAGTCAGAATGTTTCTATCAGACGTCCTGTAAATCAGCTGAGAATGTTTTTTGTAAGCAACGCTGTTTTCCCAATATAGTAGGACACAGAAGAATGTACTTCCAAGAGAAGATTGGTTAGAGGTCGCAGTGAATTGTGTGGCTCCTGCCTTTCAAAGCATTTTTGTTACTATGCTTTTAGCTTACTCAACATACACATTCAGAATAGATTAGTTAGATTTGCTTTAAGACTAGATAGTCTTTTGGTAAATATTTGCACTGGGTGAGTTTGTTTAGCATTGCAAAATTGTCCTAACAGTTTCTCAGACCAAGAACTGATTCTTATCAGGATGTTGTTAATACGAACACTAAAAAGGAATGATGTTTACTTGCCCATCAAAATATTGCTTGCCCAAGCAATTGGGCTAATGGATTTTTGCAAAACTGTGCTGATTATATATTTACACATAAAGTGCACAGTTGTTTGAAACTGCACATGCAAACCCACTGGGAATCATTGGGGTTGGGGTGCCAATTCTTGGGTACAAATCAAGGTGACCACCCAGGCCCCACACTCATGAGAGGGCCCCCATGCTTCTAAAGAATACTGAGAAGGCAGGCGGGGAGATGAGGCAGGAGACGGACTGGGTGAGGAGGTGAACAGCTAGAAGCTGGCAGGCGGGGCGGGGGGAAGGAGTAAGGAGGAGCCCCCTTACCAGAATCTCCCCCTACCCCAGTGTTTCCTTCCTGCCAGCAGGCCATACTAATCACCGCCTACCATTGATCAACTATTTCACAGCATCAGGAGGCACTGGGGGGAGGGGAAAGGAGCAAGGGGGCAGTGTGCTCATGGGAGGGGACAGAACTGGTCAGGGAAGAGGCAGGGCAGGGTCCTGGGGGGGAAGGGTGGAATGAGGGTGGGGCCCAGCAGAGCCAGGGAGGGGGATTCCCCCTGGCAGATTAGAAACTCAGTACCTATGTCCTGGGCCCCTCAACCCCCTATAGATGGCCCTGCTTGCACAAGGTTAGTCCTGCTTTGAGCAATTGGACTAGATGACCTCCTGAGGTCCCTTCCATCCCCGATATTCCATGATATAGATAACAGGTAATTTTTAAAATAAACACATAGGTGTTTGCACCTGTGAAACGTGTAATGTGTGCCAACAATTCCATGGATGTCCAAGCCAAGACAGAGTAGAGGCCCAGCTGATAACATATAATTATAAACAGTTGTTTCTAGACCATCAAGTTCATGGGTCTATATAATCAAAAGGCTATAATTGTAAAGGAGGAACACAGGGTAAATTTTAATAAGAACAAAAATATTCCACTATGAATTCTGGGTTGTTTAGAAAAATTAATACTATGACTTAAAACAATCTTCTAAAGAAATCACAGTCTATTGTCTGATCCAGAAGAGGAGACACAAGATCAGCGGGATACATTTAAAGCTCGTAAGCATGAGTTTCTTTTACTCTTTGAGTACTCGCCTTCTTTTCTTTTATAAAGCTCAGAGAACAGACATCTCTTAAAGAGAGTGATTTATTGACTCGCTGCTATTTTTTTAAAACTTAGGATGTCTCCTCTGAGGCTACTCAGCTTCTCTAAGTGTCATTTATAGTGGAAATTGCTAAGTTTGCACTGGCTTTGTGCTTGATTTTAGTTTAGTCAGCATCCACATTATGAGACTATAAAAAAAGTTGATAAAATATTTGACAAATTAACTGCTTTTTAGAGGGTTCAGTGAAGGGAGAGGGTCATATTAGAGTGAACAGAAGAATAAGGAATGGTTTCTCATACATAATGTTGGATAAACGGGCATGAAATACAGCTTTTTTATGCACTAAACCATGTTTTCTCAAGTACACTCACTGAACAGAAAATGGTGGTCATAACATCACCTTATCTTCTCAGACAGTAATGTTTATCATAACACCAGTCTAAAAAAGGAACCACTGATTTTAGTCTTTAAAACAGTAGCTGTTACTATTCTGAAGTGATTTCCACTTTTAATTTAATTTGGCCACACATTTTCCCACGAACTCAGCTAAAGATAGTGGTTACACTGGTGTGAAACCTTTGTATCACAATACTCTATTTGCAGCCCTATTAGCTGTCTACCTAGAAACTGGATTTTTTTTTAAATAGCAAGTTTTCAGAAGTAAGGATGCTCCCAACCAAACACTGATAGAAAACACTGTTACCCTTTACATGCATTTTTGAGAGGTGAGGGAGTGGGGGAGAGATTTTCATTATATTATGTTTAGCTGATGAAGGCAAGATTTACTTGACTTTCAGAAACTCTCTCTCCGAATTTCTTTGTTGAGGTTATCTCAAGGATATTGTGGAACAGTGTCATTTCTCCTTGGCGTGCCAAGGTGAACCACACAAATGCCTCCAATAGCTCTCAGCTATTCTCAGGTGAGACAGATTGCTGAGCTTCTGTTTGGCTTTAGAGATGTTAGCGTGCCAGTCACTGGGCCACAGAATGACTAATTACCTCTCTGCCAATATCAGAGCTGGGACAGTTCTCTCCACAGCCTCCACCAGATGGGCCTAATTAAACTATTAGCCAATGAGTGAGGGCTGATGGCTCCATTAGGAATCCTCCTGTGCTTAAATAAACAGCTCAAAATAAATAGTTTTCTCAATTAGAGTGTTGTTCACGTCCTTTTTTTTTGGTATATTCATTAGCAGACAGTGTCTACTCCATCTCCTCTTTACCAGTGGGACAGGACCCTCTCTGACATTACTCAGGAACTTGAGAAGGATGTGATGACATTAATCAGTTTGTTCTGTGCAGTAGGTCCAAATATTCCCACCCCCAGCCATATCTCCCATATTTGTTGGCACTTATAGGGAAAATAATAATGTTTTCTCTCTCACTGTGTACAGTTGCATTTGGGCTGTAGAGTTTGTTCCCATTAGGAGTTAAGCTCTTCCAGTGATAGCTGTAATATTATGGTATCATCTTTCCGTAGCTCCTTGACCTAGCTGCTGCCTTTATCACTATTGATCCATCTCTCCTTGTTGGGCCACCAAGGCAATGTGCTCTTTTGATTCTCTTCTTTCATCTACCTCCAAGGCCTACCTCCCCCTCCTTCAGTCAGTGCTCTCAGACTCCATCCTCAGCACTCTTCTCTCTATTCTGTCCCTGGGTGACTTTTATTCCCACAGACTCAGCTATGCTCTAAGCTCCCATTTCTCTGTTTGCCCACCCCAACAGTGTCCATTTGTGTTTCTGATAATGCTTCTTAGATTAAGAGACTCCATTTTAAATGCAGCCAGGCACAAAAATAATCCCCTGATTTTCCCTCCTAAAACTCCTTCCCTTATTTCCTGCCACTATCCTTCCAGTTATGAAACCTTAAATTCTTGGAGTTATCTTTGTCTCCTCTGCTTCCTTCTCAATTCACATCTGGAACTTTCCAAATCCTTCCATTACTTTCTCTTCAACATATCCAAAATTTAGAACTTCATTACCATCCTGTCTACAAAGACAAGCCAGTTTAGACTCAGAGTGTCTAGTCATTTCAGTTTGAATGTTTCATGGAAGAGTTGATCAGAAGTTTCTTGAAAAACAAATGGAAAAAGTATGGTGTATATTGATAAAGAGGTTACTGCAGGCAGATGTGGCAGCAGAGAGACAGGAAGGAATGGACTTGTGAAGATACTCAAAGATATATAGACAAGATGCTTCAGTTTGATATGGAAGAAGGGTGGGAGCTGGTTAAGAGACTTAAGTAGGGATGGAAACAGTCAGAATGGTAGAAAAGGGAAAGGATTTTGACAGTTGTGTTTTGAAACAATTAGAGGGGGAATACCAGAGGCGAGAGTATGAAAAAGCCACACCAACTGAAGCTGAGAAAGATGATTCCTTGGCTCACCTTGAGGCTGGCTTTCCTGTATAATGTAAGCCTATACTCACCCACTAGGTTTTCATGGAAGAGACAGTAAAAAAAAGTGCTCCATAAATTACCAGGAGTCCAAGGTGTTCTATATATGGAAGTCAATGGAGCAGTTTGAGTTAGTCTCAGTCTCTGCTTTCTTTAGTGTGTTAAGAGAGTTCTGAAGTCAGACAGACGTGAATAAGAGAAGGATGCACTCAGAACCAAAATACTGTACAAAACAAAAACAAAAAGGGAATAAACAGAAAGAAAAAGAGAGGAGGAACCATATATTGAGCCCCCAAACATCATTCTATTGATTTCAACAGAAGAATGATTTAAAAACAATAGTATAGGGTGAAAAAGTCAAATTCTGCTCTCGCTGTCTCTCACTGCTAATCCAAAGTAACTCCACTGATCTCAATGGCATTAGACTGACTTTACTGTAAAGAGAAACAGAATTTGGCTCAGAAAATACACAGCAACAGAGACACAAGATGGCACTTGAATTATATAAAAATAACTCAAAACACAAAACTGGAAATATGGCATCAAATAACTGAATATATCCTGTATTTGAACATATTACATTCCTTTGCGCTCCCAAAGAAAACTGCTTTAATTCAATTTTTTATTAACTTTAAATGAAGCTTGCTAGCCTGGAAAACATTTGAAAGAAAGATGTCTAGTTCTCTCACCAATAAGTTCTTCATATTTGCCTAGCCCTTGATATTTTTTTCTGAGTCACTGTCTCAAGGGAGATTATTTGTCTTGTTCATTAAAAGGGTATTTAGTTGCGGTTCTTGATAACTTATTTGTCCAGAGAGAAGAAACTGAAGTATTTGATACAATAAGGGCGCCTCCTTGGCCCCAATGCTTGACTCACTGTGTGAATCGAACAAGAAAATTTCACATAAAATGAATTCTTCAGTGTACACAGCATGTCAAACACAGGATTCTCCACATTACTAATTAAGCCCATTTGAGCTGAAAAATGGTAAGCAGCAAAATGCTAATACTATCACTGCACATACTTAATTACAACTCATTTGCTATTGATTCTCCATTTACTCCAATAGAACCATAAGACATACTATTTGTTTAATTACTCCAGAGAGAAAGCAGCATTGACATTTTCTGTGTTATAAAATGCACTGAGCTGTGAACTCAAAACTCTATCTGTTTAGTCACTGACCAGAAATATAAGTGGTTAAGAAAGTCATTATCGGCAGGTAAGAAAATATGATAATTATTCTAGGAGCAGATCCTTAGCTGGTGCCAATTATCATAGTTCCTTTGGAGCTTGTCCTGTGCAGCAACAACAATTGACACCAGCTCCTCGGTACTTTTCATGCAAGAGTCTGAAAGGGTGAAATCCTCTCCTGTGCAGTGGCCTCAACACAGGTTTTAAGCAGAATTTAAGCGGGGCATAGGTCTTGCAGTAGCCCTCTGCGTAGGGGGAGAACTTCACATAAAGTGCTTTGGAAATTCTGGCTCAAATTCTGAGATTTTTTTTACCTAGCCTTTTATTCAGCCTTTCCTTGTTGAGTATGATGAGTACTGGACTGAGTAGAAAGAAAGAAAGAAAGAAAGAAAGAAAGCAAGCTCAGGATTTGTCCCTCAATTGCTAGGCTTTACAAGCCCCTCAAGGAGGAAGGCAAGTATTAGAAAATGACTAAAATCACAGACATATCATGGCAGAAGCTCCCCCTTCACCTCCATGATGCTCCACAGAATGTCAATAAGTGTGTGCCTTCCAGCCCCTTCTTTTGAGATCCTGGGAGTGTCTGGATTCAATGAGTCCCATGGCCCTTAGTGGTTAAAGGGAGTAGTGCCAGGCTGTGCATTCAATTCCTGCTGGAGCCCTCTCTTCACCTCTACCCAAGGTAGGTGTGGGAGTTCAACTCAGCATATGTTTTGCTAGGAACAAGGACCAGGGGAGCAGGAGTAGTAGTGAATATAGGAAGTGGGTGAATACTTCCACCTGGCAAATGAAGCAGTAACCGTCTGGATTTGCAGGACTTGAAGAAGCAGAAAACAGTTTAGAGCAGGGGTTCTCAACCTATTTATCATTGTGGGCCACATATGTGACCCATGGTGTGTTATGTGGGTCGCATTCAATCTTATCTCTATGGCCCTGAGGACGTCACATGGGCCGCAGCTCTGTGCTGACTGAGTCGCAAGCAGCCCACAGGTTGAGAACCACTGGTTTAGAAAGAGAGAGAGAGCGTGTGTGCAACAGGGAAGGAGATGGCTCTATCTCTAGGAACTCTCTCAGCCCAAACAGACTCATTTACACTAAAAGTGAGCCTGTTTCACTTAAAAATGTACATCCAAGTGACTTATTTCACAGAAGTGACACGGGCACATTCATTCCAGTTTTCTAGATGAAAACACTGTCTCACAGACCACTTGATACCTCCCCATCAAAGAAACAATTTGCATCAATGGCATTGCTTTCTCACCATTCTAAAGGTTGGAAAACAAATAATTTGTACAAAATTATGTTAGATTTCAGCAGAATTCATGTTGTAGATGGTGGCAGGATGGAAACTTTTGTAAGAGTTAAGAACCTAGAGAAGAATTACTTCTTAAGTGAATATCTCTGATGGATGAAAAATCTGTTCATCAGGACTGAAAATAGAGTACAGGAAACATAGGTCTTTTGGAGAAAAATATACTTAAATTAAAAGACATTTTACATCATAGGAGAGAAGTTAGATGCCAAGAAAGAGCTAGCAATTATCTTGCTGTTTAAGTGGGACAATATGTACTCTTCATACTCTAGCAGTTTGTATTAGGTATGTAATGATGATGCTGGCCCCTTTAGCGGACCTCCAGGCCCAGACCACATTTGAGGAACTAATTTAAAGGGAACAAGGCTATCTAGGCAAGTAATTGACTAATGAGCACATGGGCCTGACAATAGGGCCCCAGGACTCAATGCAGGGAGGTGCTCCTTGACAGAGGAGCCCCCTGACACCCTTGCAGGAGTAAGACTGGGGCTTTTGAGCCTCTCCAGGTTGGCAGGTGAAGGGAATGAGTAAAAGGGCCTTGCTAGGGAAAACTGGACAGAGGGATACAGCTGACCTGAAGAATAATCCTACTCCAGGAGAGGAGCTAGGGCACTCTGACTAACCCTACTCTGGCTAGTCCAGAGGAAGGTTGGGGAACTCTTGACTTTGGCAGAGGACATGGGCAGCTCATAAGCCCCCCACCCCTTTGGGAAGGCTAGCCCCCGGCCCTTCCCCTTCCACCTGAGGCCCCCCCACCAAGCCCCTTCTGCCCCCACCCCTTTGCCCTCCAGAGTCTCCAGCCTCCCACCGTAGCTGGAGAAGCTGCTCTGACCACTAGCTGACCGAGCCTGGAGCTCCAGGCTACCAGCCCAAACTGAGCCCCTGCTGGCTTTGGAAGGGAGGGGGAGTGAGGGCAGGTCCTCGGGGTGGAGTGTGGCCAGGGGCAGGGCTAAGGGAGGCTTAATCTCTCCTGGTCTGTTATACCTGCCGCCCATGGGCAAGGACACTTGTCAGCATTAGCCCCAAAGAGGGGCTGGACTTGAGGGGCTAATGAGGAGGGGTTTTCCTTGTATTCTGGAAAAGGCACTAATAAATGACACCCCAGAAAAGAAGCATCTTGTTCTCATGGTTAAGGTTGCCAGTTTTGGTTGTCTGTATTCCTGGAGGCTTCATCACACGAAATAGTCTTTTATTCAAGATTCATCTTTAATTCCTGGAGACTCCAGGACAATCCTGGAGAGGCAGCAACCCTGTCTCAGTCCCTGATCTCAGTAAATCATTTAAAACCTAAGGGGGGTGGGGGTGGAGGGAGAGGGCAATCAGCCTAAAATGCCACACCATGCCACAAGGGGGTGTGCGTGAGGGTGTTGCCCAATGGAAATGTATTTATTGTTCCAATAAGAGAACTCGAAACTACAACAGACATTAGTAATGAGCATAGAAACTCATAACATGTGATGCATGATTTCTTTTTTTTGTTTGTTTGTTTTCCTGTGTTTTATTCACATGGAAATCAAGTTTATATTCATTTTTTTTTGTTTCTGTTTTGTTTTAAATGTTTTGAAGCACACAGGTATTAAAACAAAAAAGAGTATGCTCCTGTGCTTGGTGCGTTGTGCTCAACAGCAGCGCAGAGTTAACAGGGTCACGTTGTTTAAACTTCAGTTGTTGGGATTGTCATCTTATAAGATTTCATGGAGTCCCACTTCTCTGCCTGAAGTGCCATAATGCTAGCCAAGTGGGAAAAAGGGTTCTTCTGAGATTGATTTTTCAGACACTATGGTTCTGTTCAATTGAATTCACTCAAGTAGTGGTTAACATAAACACTGTGGAGAGTATGACATGTCAAATTAGCAGCTTTGCAAATCTCCTGTTAATTGTCAACCTAATTAAAAAATTGCTAATTATAATGTTTATAACTTCAAATAACTGCTCAGCTATAAAGAACTGGCTGTCAGGTGTAAACAGGGGGACTGAAGGGAAAAAAAAATCAATCGACATCTGTTAATTTATCAGAGGCAGTACACTAAATTGAAAAATGGATTGCCTAATGCACTGTAAACCTGCATTACGATAAAAGACCAATTAATCTCAACACCTGCTTAATAAATGATAATGGCCATCTTCAGTGGCTAGCCCCAGGGTTTCCTTTGCCAATCAGACTTAAATCCTGTCTTTACCAATAGAAGACCACAACTTGCTTTGTGTGTGTGCATATATAAATAACATTCCCTTCTTCTTTTAGGGTGATAAGCATTCATTTAGTAATTAGAGTGATTGTTTCCTCCCATAATGTTATAACCGATTGATGTGGTCATGCCAGTAGAAAACAAAACTTACATGCCATCTCAATGGGCAATCATTTTTAAAATTCATAGTTCATCTTATTTAGACACATTTGAAGTCTACAGAAGGTTTAATCTACATCACTTGTTTTATGTGTACTAAAATACAGTGAATGAGGTAAAGAATAAGAAACTAATAGTAATATCCAAGAAATGTAAGCATTATATAAAAAAGCCATAATTATCTTCTGGAAGAAATATGGAAGTGCCAAATGCCAACTCCTTTCTGAAGTGCCTATGTATGTTCATGTTTCTAAGATTATTGCTAAGGACAAGTGACAAGCTTCTACATTTCTTTCAAAAGGATATACTATTTGGATTTGTCTTCTCAAGACCTTCCTCCCATGCACACACTCTTAAGTAATCAAATATTGTAAGGGACACCCAGTACTTATTGTGTAATCAAACACCCAGAAATTCTTTTGAGAAAGAAGCAGAGGTATTTTTTGTAATTAGCTGAAACAAGAATCTACATGTTGCTTCTTTCCCATTTCCAAACCCCTTTACATTTATTTTATCCCATGAGTTCTCCTCCTTTCTTCTGAGTAGGCACCAATGATGCCAAGTTGCATCTCAACTGTGATGGCTTTGCATGTAGTACTGCTGGTTAATTTTATTAATGGTTCTAAGGAGCAATTATGAGTGATGGGTGAAAATGACTAATGATAATGCATTCAGCCACACAAAGCTGGTTTGGTATATCTGCATAGTATTTACTATGGAACACAAAACATCATTCTTATCTCACACTAGTATAAGCTGTTTGCCGTTTTGTTGTAGCCATGTCAGTCCCAGGGTATTTGAGAGACAAGGTGGGTAAGGTAACATCTTTTGATGGACCAGCTTCTGTTTTCAGAAGTGACCTGAACAAGATTTCTCTCTCACACAACAGAAATTGGTCCAATACAAGATATTACCTCAACCATCTTGTCTCTATAATTACACTGACATAAGTCAGTCTATTTAAACAAACAAATCAACCAACCAATGTGAGAAGAGAATCAGGGTCATAATATTTCCTTTATAGGGAGAAATCAGCTTAGACCTATCCTTTCCCCAACTTCTGTAGGGACACTCCTATTTATCAATGTTCTAAATAGTGCTTTTAGTCCCTGCTTTATTGGGGACTTCTTTTTCTTCTCCTGATTTTTTTTTTTTTTTTGCCAGTTTTCAAATATGGGTCTTATCGTACCATGTCACTGGGATCCCATTATTTTAATATAGAAATAAGTGTGATGAAATACTAAAAAACAAACAACAAAAAAACCCAAACCATAACTGGCAGATATATTAGTTATCCTTACAGAAACAGAGAACTGTTGTGCCTTGAATACCAGTCATGTTGAAAAAGAAATTGGATTTTTGTAATGGCTTCCTCAAATAACTTGCTTTGACCATCCCCTTTAATACATTTTGGTACTTTTCAGTTTGAGTGGGGTAATCAATATTATTTAGAGAATGACATTTCTTTAGAATCCCAAGGAATCCTGTGACTGGTTCTTGTCAAGCCAACACCGAAGTATCTGCTGTTCGTTTTCATGTGCAATTTTTTTAAACATGTGCATCTTTCTTGAATTGCGACATTATCCTTCATAATGATGTCCTTGCTGCTATAGCAGCAATGCAGTAGCAGTCACTACATCTCTCAAAGATGTGTCTCACAACATTCTCTTAATGGAACTCATTTCAGTGTGACATTTCCTGCATGCAACACTACTTCCTCTTTCCATTTTAAGCATATTTTGAGAGATTGGGCAACTTGTGTGTAATATGATAATACATTTTTTTTGAGACTGCAAAGGTTTCAGAGCCCCTTACTGAGTCCTAGATAAGTTGTATATTTAATATTTTGTTTCATCACATCTTAAAGCTTGTAAAAAGTAAAATTTAGGTAAAAATTCTCATTTGGATCTTGGTTTGGGCTTTTTTCCCCAACCAATTCAACACAATTAAAGTGTTATTTCCAGCAAAGTGACAGGTTTCAGAGTAGTAGCTGTGTTAGTCTGTATCCACAAAAACAAACAAGGAATACTTGTGGCACCTTGGAGACTAACACCCAAATAAACTGATTAGTCTCTAAGGGTACATCTGTACTACCCCCTGGATCGGTGGGTAGTGTTCAATGTATCGGGGATCGATTTATTGTGTCTTGTCTAGACGCGATAAATCAATCCCCAAACGCACTCCCCATCAACTCCGGAATGCCACCTCCACAAGAGGAGGAAGCAGAGTCGACGGGGGAGTGGCAGCGATGGACTCGCAGCTGTGAGGACAGCCAGCTAAGTCTACTTAAGATACACAAATAGCATAACTGAAATTGAAGTATCTTAGGTAGACTCCTCCCTCCCCCCACCAGTGTAGGCCATCCCTAAGGTACCACAAGTAGTCCTCGTTCTATTTCCAGCAAAATTATTATTTGTATTACAGTAGTGCCTACAACCATTATCCAATAGCTGGGCTTCATCCTGGTAGACACTGGGCGGACCGACAATAAGAGCCAGTTGCTGCCCCAAAGAGTTTACCATCTGAATGGATAAGACAGACTTAACGTGGCAGGAAAAAGGGCAGCAAAGTGATCAAACTCAGTGGAAGCATTAGGAACAAAACCCAAGTGTCTTGACTCCCAGGCCAGGAACCCATAGACAAGACGATGCTACCTCTTTCAGAAACTAATTGTGGGACATGGCAGTAATCTTATGGCACCTGCCTTATGGGGTATGATCTATTTATTTTCTGGGTCGAAACCTTCTCACATTGAAGACAAAGGCAAAATTTGATTTTAATGGGATTTGGATTAGTGATTTGCACTAGTGCGTAGGTGACACAACTGTAATACTCAGTGAGCAAACTAAATCAACTCTGGCATGAACATTCTCTCATATCATGTTTTTACATTTACTTTTCAGCTCAGTGAATGTACCAGAAACTTAAAATCACTTTTCTTTTTAAATGCTCAGGGAGAAAGCAGCTGGTTTCTTATCTAAGAATCCTAGGAAAGAATTACTAGGTACATTTCCAACTATTACCCAGTTGCTGGCTCAGTTTACAAATCTCTATGGAAATGTAGTTTTGGAAGATCGTGTTTAAAAATACAATAGTCTTACTAATAAATGACTTTTTTACGGCCCCATCACCCTTCTAAATATCCTTTTGCATCTAACAGCTTTCTGTCACCATTATCCTCTTTCCCCCTGAATCCTTCAAATAAAACACAAATGTTTTTCTAAGGCATTTTAACGCTATGCCTTTGGCACACCTAGGCACACGTCTTTTAACGCAAACCCATTAAAATTAATGTAACAGCATGTACATCCATCTGGCATACACAAGTCAGCCAGGAGAGTCTTTTGATAGATTTACTGTGCTTTGTATGTCCTGTGAACTCAAACAGTTAACACTGCTAGGTCTTTTATACCCACAGCTATACATCATTTTCAGGATGTCAGAAATACAGTAAACTTTTTTTTTTTGTTTGGTACTTCCAGGAGTTTTTAAACATGTTCTGGGACAAGCAAATTTTACAGAGAAAGTATTTGCATAAATTACCATAAAGGATAATTTAATTTGATACCACAGATTACATAAACCATCTGATTTGAAGATCCACATTGATGAATCAAACATTAATTTAAATGCCACATAATTACTGAAGTACAGGTAGCTCAGACCAAACACCCCCCCACCCCCCGAGGCTGCCTGGGGGGGTGGGGGAAGGGGCTTAGATAAGCTCAAGTATATGCACCCGCTTTATAGCCACTATAAAAACATTTTCCCTAAATGAAAAGATATCTAAAATTTTACCCAGACTTCCTACTGACTGTAAGTAAAACAGCTCACTTGAGCACAAGTCAAGCACTTAAGAAACATCTTTACTAGTGGAAATATCCTAAATCTGTTGACAATAATGGTGACAGGAAAAGACATTCTATATTTTGAAGGAGTGACGTGCAAACTAAGCAGTTTGCGTATCTCTGATGACAAAAAGCAACTAGTTTTCACAGCTGAAGATTTAAAGAAATGTATACAGCAATTATATAATCTTTGACAAAAATAGCCAAAATTATTTGTTAATACACTTTATAAACAAGTAAGAAACAGGATTATTGGTCAGACCATATGAAGGCAATACTACTTTTTCTTTTGGTTATGTTTGCCGTCATAATTTTGGTAACTGTTGCTAATTTTGAAAAAATAAGTGTATCTTGCCACACAGGATGAAGAAAGCAATGGAAGCTAAGCATCTAAACTCAGTGAGAGGCTATTGAAAATCCTACCCTTTGTTATAAATCTGGCATTAACAATGAAGTTACAGAAACATCTTCTGTATTAACTGTAGTAGATAACAAGGTTTACTGATCAAAATACCTGTGAGAAGGTTGCTTTACCATGATGCATACGTACATGAAACAAGGGATAAATGGGACAGAGAAAGGGGGGCCCCAAACCAAGAATATGCAGAAAGACACCAAAAGGAGACAGCACAAGTGAAGGGAAGATATTGCATCAATCTTTGTCCAGATCCTTGGTTCATGGAGATTGATAATGCCTCCCCCAAGCGCAGAAGAGGTAGGTCAATTTATACTGGCTAAGGATCTCATTTCACAGTGCTGAATTGGATTTTCATTAACCTGATTTTTTAAAAATCTTATCTCAGTACCAGCAAAACTCTTCCAGGAAAAATTCCATTTCATTCTGTGTTTAGTACAGTGGCCCCTTTGTTAATCTTCCATTGGTACAGTTTGCTCTTTTATTATATATCATGCATCCATTATAAGCATGTAGGTATAGTCTCTGTGTGTGCCTATACATATATGTACATATTTTAGTGACCACTTAATAATTTAGTCAGCTATGGATCATGCAAATCACAATTCAAGGGAACAGTTCTTAAAACCACTTTTTCCCTTCCCTTTCTCTGCTTAGAGATAGAAGGGTAGAGAATGTATCAGCTAGGGACATTATCTCATTAGTCACTGCATTTGGATAATTCATTTGTAATATCCAGTTATCTATGGGCTATGTTAATGCCCCACATCTGCATGCAAATCTTGGCAAAGATACTGCATTCGCCTTAAAACCCCTACCATAGTAAAACAAAATCACAGGCTTTCCATCTTGTATACTCAAACACTTGTTCTTCTTATAGGAATGACAGAGTATGAACATTCCAATATTTGGTAAGAAACACCAGAAGGATAAAAACAAACCCTCCCACAATGATTTTTGCCATTTTTCTGAATCTTAACTGTCTGCACACAAGTAGCTCCACTGAACTCAGTGAGACTGCCAATGTGTATAAACTTAAGCAATGAGTGCATCCACTTACCATCTTACGGCCTAAAGATTACTCTGAAAACTGGACTTATTGTAAGAATCTAGGGCCTGATCCAAAATTAGTGGCACAATTCCCACTGACTTAGCGGACTTTGGATGAGGCAACTGGAGCACAACATTAAGCGGACAAAGAAAATGCACAGAGAAAGATGGTAAGAGACTGGGAAAGTGAAACAGGGAGGACATGATGCTTCCTAGGGGTACCCAGGGTTGGGAGGCACCTCAAGACCACATGCCCTTCGTGTGAGGAAGTCTTGTCTGTGCCTTCTGTAAGTCATTTCCCCAACTCCACCAGCCTCTGCAACACAAGCACTGCCTCCCAGGCCTCCACAGGCCCCGCTCTCTCTGTGTAAGATAGTAAGAGCCATACACAACCCTGAATCCTCTGAGCACCCTGTGGAGTGCCCAGCCCCGATCAATAAGACTCTCGCGGAATTCCCAGATCGTTTGCTCCCAAAGGAACAGAACATCCCAGCTTACCAGTTACACCTTAGGCCACAGCTTCTCTTAGATATGTTTGTAGAAAAACAGGAAGAAGTTTATTAACAACGGACAGGGATTAGAGAAGAAACAAGTAGAATTAAGGAAAACAAATGGTTACACATAAAATAAAATCATAACATGCTTTCTAGAGCTTAAGCATAACTAAACAAGATATTCTCCAGTCTCATAGAAGTTAGCTCACCCAAAGTTTCTCTCTCAGCATCAAACGGCCAGACCGGCTATGATCCTCTATTCCTAAGACAAGCCAGTTGGGAACTTGTCCCCTCAGTGGAGGATAACTGGTTGTATCTCTGTACCCTTGGATACAATTCCAATACTCCACTGTCTTCAGTTCTAAAAGGGCAACACCTGCTGCTTGCTTGCCCTGTGAGAATCTCCCCTGGAAGCTTTGCAATAACTAGATTGGCCTTTTTCCTCAGACTGCAAATACACCTTCATTGTGAAATATACAATACTTAATTTACACATAGACAGACAAGTAGAGAAGTACCTCCTGCCTAAAATAAACTTGTTTTATCACCTTCTGGTGGCCAGTCCTAAGTCACAGACCTTAAGAACACAATTTTTAGTACAGATACATATCTCCTTACACATGATCCATACATATATTTCACAATGATTATGAGGATTTATGTGGCACAGGCACCAGCGAAAACCTTACATGACACTTTTCGGCAAAATGGTTTGCAGATACCAGTCCCAGGAGATCCCTGTATGCACCCTGTGTCCTCTGCCAATTGACAGGAAGAGGTCCCTAGGCCACACAATTAATGAATCTTAGCTGATGCGCATTTGGTGTGGGAAGGAACTGCAATCAATATGCCCCGTCCTAGATCACAACACGAGTTTTTATAGAACCTGCTGAGTCACGTACAAATCCAGAATAGAGATGATCTCAATTTAGGCAAACATTTTAGCATTTGCAATTAAAAATTAGGATTAGTAATAAATTACTGCATTTCTCCAGCTTAATGCCAGCCTAAATCAAAGGGTAGTACAGTGCCAAATCCAGGCTTCAGACAGTGTGCAGTTTCTGACGGGGCAATATCTTTCCGTCTGTTTGATGGAGCCCACAACTTCTGTTATGAAGAAAAACATGGATTTTTAGCACAAGAAAAAGTAACTTTTACTTGTTAAGAGATTCTCACCCTGACCTCTGTTTGGGAGCGCTTTGCATCCAGGAAGAATAACCCATTGGTAAGTGTATGTTACAGGCCCTGTGCTGATCTGCAGATTTGAACTGTTACAGCACCAAGTTGCAGACACTTGGCTCTTTAACTCAAGCCATAGCAGCTTGTGCTTTTAGCTTTGGAGGGATTATCTATATCCTAGTGAAAAGAAAGGAAGTTGATAAAGTACAGCTAGGAACTGAAGATAAACCATCTAACGAAAAAAAGAGTCCTATTCAATTACATCGCAGGAAGGCAAGCAACTAAAAAGTGACAAAGTTTATAAGGGCTTGTATACAAATACTAGAAGTCTAAATACTAAGATGGGTAAACTTGAGTGCCTGGTATTAAATGAAGACATTGATATAATAGGTGTCACAGAAACTTGGAGGAATGATAGCTATTAACGGGACAGTAAATACTGGGATACAAAATATATAGGAATGACAGAGTAGGTCATGCTGGTATAGGAGTGGCACCATATGTAAAAGAAAGCAGAGAGTCAAATATAAGTAAAAATCTTAAGTGAATCAAACTGTACCATAAAAATCTCTACAGACAGAAATTCCATGCTTGAATAGCAGTAGGACCATCTGACCAGTCATCTGACTGTGAAAAGCTCAGTGAGATTAGGGAGGTTATGAAAATAGAAAACTCAATAATAACGGGGGGATTTTAACTATCCCCATACTGACTTGGAACATGTTACCTCAGGATAGGATTCAGAGATAAAGTTTCTGGACTCCATTAATGACTACTTCTTGGACAGCCAGTCCTGAAATCCACAAGGGGAGAGGCAATTTTTGATTTAGTCCTAAGAGCAGCACAGGAGCTGGTCCAAGAGGTGAATAGAACTGAAATGCTCAGTAGTAGCAATCATAACATAATGAAATTTAACATCCCTGTGGTGGCAGAGGATACCAAAGAAGCCCATCATAGTAGCATTTAACTTCAGAAAGGGGAACTACACAAACATGAGAGGGGTAGCCGTGTTAGTCTGGGATTGCAGAAGTGACAGAGAGTCCTGTGGCACCTTAAGTTAGTTAGTCTAGTTAGTCTTTAAGGTGCCACAGGACTCTTTGTCACTTACACAAACATGAGTAAACTAGTTAAACAGAAATTAAGAGGACAGTCAGTCACACTAGTGAAATGCCTGCAAGGTCCACAGAAACTTTTTAAAAAAAACACAATAATAGCAACTCAGATTAAATGTATAATTAAAAAAAGAAGCAAGAGGACCAAAAATGCCACCAAGGCTAAAACAACAGAGTAAAGGAGACTGCGAGAGGCAAAAAGGCATCCTTTAAAAATTGGAAGTCAAATCCTACTGAAGAAAATAGAAAGGAGCATAAACTATGGCAAGTCAAGTGTAAACATATAATTAAGCAAGCCAAAAAGACTTTGAAGAGCAGCTAGCAAAAGACTTAAAAACTATCAGCAAAAAATGTTTTAAGTATATCAGAAGCAGAAAGCACGCAAAACAATCAGTGGGCCACTGTATGATCAGGGTGATAAAGGAACACTCATGGAACCAAGGCCATTGCAGAGAAGCTAAATTAATTCTTCATAGCAGAGGATGAGAGGGAGATTCCCACACCCGAGTCATTCTTGTTAGATAACAAATCTGAGGATATATCCCAGATTGATGTGTCAATAGCAGACATTTTGGAACAAATTGATAAATTAAACACTAATAAGAGTTCTGGAGGAACTCAAATATGAAATTGCAGAACTACTAACTGTGATATCTAACCTATCGTTAAAATCAGCTTCTGTCCCAGATTACTGGACGTGACGCCAATTTTTAAAAAAGGCTCCAGAGGTGATCCCGGCATTACAGGCCAGTAAGACTAACTTCGGTACCAGGCAAAACTGGTTGAAACTATAGTAAAGAACAGAATTGTCAGACACACAAATGAACATGATTTGTTGGGAAGAGTCAACATGGTTTCATGGTTTTTGTAAAGGGAAATCATGCCTCACCAATCTATAATTATTTGAGGGGATCAACAAACATTGAACAAGGGTGATCCAGTGGATATAGTGTACCTGGACGTTCTTATCAAAGGCTTTCTGGTCTCTCACCAAAGGCTCTTACGCAAGCTAAACAGTCATGAGATAAGAGGGAAGGTCTTCTCATGGATCAGTAACTGGTTAAGAGACAGGAAACAAAAGGTAGGAATAAATGGTCAATTTTCAAAATGGAGAGAGTTTAATAGTGGTGTCCCATAGTTCTGTAGTGGATCCCATAATCATAAATGAGCTGGAAAAAGAGCTAAACAGCAAGATGACAAAGTTTTCAGATTATACAAAATTACTTTAGATTGTAGTGTTCTTTGGATTTAACTAAGAGTTACAAAGGACTCTCACAAAACTGGGTGACGGGACTCCAAAATGGCAGATGAAATTCAAAGCAACGCACACTGAAAACACAATCCCAAGTATACATACAATATTGTGTGGTTTAAATTAGCTATTATCTTAGAGTCATTGTGGATAGTTCTCTGAAAAATTCTGCTCAATGTGCAGTGGCAGTCAAAAAAGCTAACAAAACACTGTGAACTATTAGAAAGGGATAGAGAATAAGACAGTATATCATAATGCGGCTATAGGAATCCATTGCATGATCACACCTTGAATATTGCATGCAATTCTGGTCACCTCATCTTTAAAAAGATGGAGGCTAGGTCCACCAATGGCAATTAGTTAAGATGGTCAGGTATGCAAATCCATGCTCTAGGAGTCCCTAAGCCTCTGACTACCATATGATGAGACTGGATGACAGGGGTTGGATCACTTAATAAGTGCCCTGTTCTCTTAATTCCCATTGAACCATCTGGCATTAACCACTAACAGAAGACAGCATACTGGGCTTGATAGACCATTGGTCTGATCCAATATGGCCATTCTTATCTTCTTATCACTGCCATGAAAACCTTACATCTTTAGGGCCTGGTCCTGACAACACTAACTCCTCTGAACAATCCTCAACTAAGTAAATGTCCCCCATTGACGTCAATAGGACTAATTGTATGAATAAAGGTTTGAGGATTTGACTCTACATTGAGATGTGACATAATGAGGGATGGTAACAAATACTGAGGGAATGGCCTGTTGCTCTCCAAGTCTCCCAGCCCCCGCTCCACCTGCAAGCTCCTTGATCTCTCTGCTGCCTTCAACACTGTCAGTCACACTCTCATGTTCAACATCTTGCCCTCCTTTAATTTCTGTGACTTTTTCTTCTTCTACTTTTTCTTTAGTCTCTCTTTCAGTGGGTCATCTTCCTCCCTTCTCTTTCTTCCCATGGGAATCCCACAGGGCTCTGTCCTGGGTTCCCGCCTGTTTTTTCTCTATACACCCTTCTCTCATCTGCTCAGATACCTGGCTTAAACTAATGCTACATCTCCTTTCCTAGCTTGCTTCCTTCGACCCATTCCAGTATCCCATTTTGCACCGTATTTTGGAGCGAGCCTCACAGCCTAAGAGACATGGGGCCAAGTCTGGGTTTACAATAGCTTCTTCCCCTTCCCCTCCCCAACCCGAGACCCCACCCATCTTCGCTCCTCTCCATCCCAACCTCCGCTCACTCCTCTCTGGCCCTTCCTCCCCATGTGAGTGGGGATGGGGCCTTGGGGCAAAGTGTAGACAGAGCAGGGGCAGGGCCTTGGGGCAGAGCATGGGTGGGTGGGGCCATGGTCTGAGCACCAGGGCTCACAAAAGGTTAATCTAGTCCTGAATGTGGCTTATGCTAGTGCTCTAAAATAGCTATATAAAAACAGTGCTTTGACGTTACGGCTGTGGCTGGAACTCAAGCTCCGAAGCCTAAAGAGGGGGTGGGCTTCAGAGCTATACTCCAGTCCAAGCCTCAACTTCAAAGGCTTGTCTATACAGCTATTTTTAGAGCGCTAGCGTGAGCCCAGCTAACCCAATTCTGTCACCCTGAGCTGGGAGACTCTCTCCAAAATGCTGTGTAGACATAACTTGTGTCTCTCTGACATCTTCACCAATAGGTCTCTCAATGAACTTAAACTTAACAAGCTCAGACTTATACATTGTGGATGCTATCATCATCTATACAATAAATATTATTAATAAATAAATTGCCGATAATATCTGTTTCTAAATAAAACATTTTGGAGTTACCCACAGATGAAAAAAAGTGTCTTCGGACCTCATCATTTCCAAAGGTAGTGCTTACTACAGTGTGTAGTCCCACTGAAGCAAAGGGACAACTCACTGTAGCAAGCACTACATTCAATAGTAAATGTTTGCAGAATTTGGCACGTGACAGAATAACTTCTATTTATGTCAAGTTAAAAGCAGTCTATTAAATAAAAGGAAAAGGAAATGAGTGTCTGGTGGCTAAGATCTGACATGCTAAACGTCCTTACTGAGTGGCTTTTTAATGGCTAAGTACTATACGGAAAAGTGAAGGGTTTAAGGGAAATGCCAGCAATGTACCAATGAAAATGGCACTGCTGGAAATTCACAATTAATTTTCCTGGTATTAAAATGCTAAAACTGGGTTAAGGAGATTTGTTCAAATGAGGCTTGGCAATTTTTCTGAATAATTTAATGTACTGAAGTTAAATGATTCTGAATTTTGTGCTGTTGCAGTTATGGTTATAAGCGAGACTCATTTTCCCCTCCCTTTTAAGAAGTAAAGTTGTCAGAAAATATTGCATAAGTAAGTATCATGGGCAAATGGAGAGACGTCAAGCTGAATTAAGCGCATTCAGAAGAAAGAAGAAAGTTAAAAACCAGATTCCAGAATTTAGGAAGCTCTCCTGACTGTAGTGCTTTGACACCTAAAAATCCACTGCTAAGGATTTTTCTCCCTACTCATTAAATGCACGATTGACTTCAAAGAGTTAGAACCTCATTTTACACATTTTTGTTCATTTTTACTTTAAAAGCTCAACTGCATAATTCAATTACAGTTTTTTTAAAAAAATGCCTGCTTGGCAAGACGATCACCTGCCCCTTAACGCTGAAACATTAAGTGCCAACCGTCTCCAATCTTCACTGATTAACAACAGCTTATTCCAAATTTATAGGGTCTATTACAAGCCATCTGAAGAGCAGCCACTGTGCCAAATCTCCCTTACTCCCTCCTCAGGGAATCCCTTCTCAGATGCTCTTTTCATATCCAGTAAACAACACTTTATGTCTTTTGCACAGATCGCAGATAATTACCATATGGTTAAAAACATGCTTGCTTCATTCACTTTCCCACTGTAAACTTCCTTCATTATGACAGCTAAGGAGCATCTAGGGAACTAAACGCTATAATTTAGCCCCCCCATAGGCGTAGTGGTTTAAAAGGTCAGTGTCTATTACAATAGAGTTAGAAGCCAGAGTAAGCGACTTTGTAAGAAATTATTTTTATAGTCCAGCAGGAATGGAAAGAGATACCGATGCACATTAATGAGTGAGAATCCACAACACAATACTGTGAGCACCAGAATATTGTATTATTGCATCCAGTACAGAAACAAACACACGCTCAGGCATAATGCGATAGGAGAGCAGCTGTAAGGATTTGGAGAGATAACTAACTAAAGGTGTCCTCTCTCTTGCTCTTTCCTGCTCTTCCACAGGTATGAACACCTTGCCGTCTTAAAAGTATATATATATTATATTACCATATCTGGGAATAAGAGACCAAAACCAATCTTTAAACAACAAATGTGTGAGAATGCTACCCTGTCACTTCAATGAGAACTCAGCCTGTTGATACCCTAGGGAGGAAGAAAATTAGTTGCACATCTCATTCACATAATGCATGAGATATGATCTGTATCCCATGTAGTAAGGAGCCTAGAGTTTCAGAGATCTGTCATATACTCAGATGTCCTCTGGGACTACATTTTTGTGGAGCTGCTTTATATAAAACGGATTATGATTTCTCCTATTTCCTATTATTGTTGCTTGATCTGCACTCTGAATTGCATGGCTGGTTAAAATCGAGGTGAATAGGAAATACACAATGGTACTTTTGACCTCTTCAAGATTAATTATATGTGATCTGGCTAATTATTGTGGAGGACAGATGGTGGCCATCCCCACATGGGTAGAAGAAACCCCCTCCAATTTGCTCCTGCTCTGCAGGACATAATTGCAGTCCTCTGAGCTGCACAAAGAACTTATTCAAGGGCAGGGAGAGGCGAGGAAGAAGTGGGGCTCTAGCCCTAGAACCTCTCCAGCCCTGTCCCTGACATCCACCAGTGGAGTGGCGCTGGTGATGGAGGGAACTACATAGTAGACCACCTTTGGGGCTGTACCTTTTGGGTCATGGACCTAAGTGTCTGAAAGGCATTGTTTCCACTTCCCACAACCTCACTGGGTAACTCCTCGCCCTCCACAATTTTCTTAAACCCTTTGCATTACAAGTCCCACTGAGTCCTACAATTCTGTGCTAATTCTTTCCCTATTATTAGTAGAACTGGAAAGAACCTTTTAGATTGGTATGAGTAGAAAGTTTATGGACAACATGTGATGAAATTACTTTATTGATTATTAGAAAAAGACCCATCCTGCTCACATTTCCATTGCATAAGATCCTGGGGACTAGAACCTGACTTTGCAGAACCTACAGCTGCTGGTGTTCCCACAGTGCCACTAGAAGGCCCTGCAATGCAACCAGGGCGCACTGTGGAGAATAGGTGCCGCAGGACGATCACTCATGAAGAGACAACCCATACCTACTGACAGTGGGGGAGTGCAGGGGCTTCAGCAGATGTTACTGAGCATGCTCAGTCCATGTGAGCATGCTCATTACAAGCCAAGCAGCAAATCTAGGGGTGGAGGTGACCCTCCTATACATCCCTGCATTGTCTCTGCACCTCTGAGACCCAGAACGACACTATGTTGAAGCCAAGTGCTTCTACTTAACTCCAGGGGTTGACCCAGAGGAAGCACAGCATTCTATACAGTAAACAGCCAGCATGACAGTAGGCGCTCATTGTAAGGATCAACATTTATTTGCCTGCATCTCAGATGCGGAATGAGTTAATGCTACCCAAAGGGGATGACCTCTCTCATACTCCAGTGTCAATCAGGACTGGCTCCAACAAAGTCTGCATATAAGTGGTGTAAGTGAGAGCAGAAGGCAGCTAATGGGATCAGCACAGTGGAACTTTTACTTCTAATGGGGAGGCCACTGAAGGTCAGTGTCCATACTGCAAAGGGGCACAGACAGTGACAAAATAGAGCAGTCAGAGCAGGGCAGCTAGGGCAACAGGGAATCCACTGGTGGTACTGACTAATAATTCTATTGTATTTCAAAGACAGAAATGAAAATGTAGACTTGCATCATCCAACAGTGGATATTATCCTGTGCAATGGACATATTGTTACCATTTCATCTGGTTTAGAGGAGTTCATTCAGTTGCTGAATACAAAAGAGAAATATATTTTCGTTTGCTTTTTAAAATAAATAAATAAATAAATAAATAAATAAATAAAGACAAATACCTCCACCACTTTCCATTAGTGTGACCTGATAGCTGCTAACAACATTGACCAGATACTGATTGTGTGGCCTGCTTACTGACGTCAATGGCAAAGTTATCATTGAACTCAAGGAGAGCAGGACAGGTCTTAACAACAAGAGCAAATAAATTACTCAACCGAGAGTTCATGCCCTCAAAAGCCCTCACATTGTGTTACCCATTCTCCTCCTCCCTGAAAATACACACTTGCCCTTGGGCATGGCATTCTTCTAGTGAATGACCACTTCAAGAATCATTGCTATTGTGGCAGGAAAGGAAGAGCGAGCGATTGGGGCTTATAACAAACGTTAAGATCCACTACAGGGCAGGCATGCGGTCTCAATGACTTCTGCTTCATAGGTACTTACAGGTTGGGTGAAGCTGAAGAGCAAACATGCAAGAGCAGAGTTTACAGGGATGGTGTTGGAGAACAAACAAAAACTGAAATAAATAATTGGTCTCTAACTTGAGCAAAAACCTACTTTTTTTGACTAGTGCAGAATTTACTGTAGTGAACATCTACTGTCATTTCAAGAACTACAAAGGAAGAAATTTTCTTCTGGAAACACCACCACTCACAGTTCCAATTGCATCTAGAGGACACCTCTCTAATTTGGACATCTGGATCCACCTTATTTGTTTTACAGACAAGTCGCCTTTCATGAGAAAAAAACCCCAACACCTGTGGTTTTATGTTCACAGGAAGATTAAAACAAATAGCACAACAGTATTGGAACTGACTGCAGGGTTATTTAGAGGGTGACCTTCATTTATTATATTATTATTATTTGTATTGCAGTTGCATGTAGGAGCCCCAGTCATGGACAAGGGCTCCATTGTGTTACACAAAACAAAAAAACCCAGTCCCTGCCAAAAAGAGCTTACACGGGAGCCTGTCAGAGGTGGTGCAGAAATGTATGGTCCAAAGCGACTTCTGGCCATCCATAGCTCTTGGGGAGTACAGCTGAGGCACTATCCATTAGGCAGGTGCCATATATATTCATCTGTGTGGCCAGCACAGCTGCCCTGTGTTCAATAAGGATACGTCTACACAGCCTGCAGCAGAGTCGGCAGACTTGGGCTGGCAGAGCTTGCGCTACGGCTCTAAAACTAGCTGGTAGAAATCATGGCTCAGGCTGGAGCTCGGGCTCTGAAGCCTTGGGAGCAGGGTAGGCTGCAAACCCTGAGCTCCAGCCCAAGCCACAACCTCTAAGTGTTGTCTATACAGCTCTTTTTAACACGGTAGCACGAGTTCCACAAACCCAAGTCAATCGACCCAGGCCAGGGGGCTTGCTGCTGCGGGCTGTCACAGGCTGTGGGCATGCCAAGGGACTGGTATGTGGCCCCTCTCTTCTCCACTCCTCTTGAGTTGGATGACACCCCAGCAGAGGAAGACTCCTTGCACCTTTCCCACCTTCTAACTAATGTGGATATTAATTATGGGGGAAAAATTCTTTCCTTTGGAAGGTAAAGTCCTTTGCATGATTTATTAAAGCTCTACATGACAAGATAATACCAATATAACAGAATGCTGCAAGAAGGAAATGGTCTCCAGTTATAATAAAAATGTAGAGGGGAAGCCAAGCCATTTGTTTCAGAGCAGGAGAGACTGAGCCTTTAATAACATGATTATAATTATGTAATTGCTATTACACTTAATGATGTACATTTCAACATTCTTTGTAATGGAAGTTGGCACAGTAGATGGATAGGTGCTATAGCACCATTAGTTACCAGTGGCCATTTCTGATTGGCTTAGAGAATAGACATTATTTGCTTCAACCAGTTAGAGACAAGCTTAAACTTACAAGCATGCGATCCTTTTGAGGACAAGCTACTCATTGACTGACTGATTTAAAATAATTCCCTCCACCTCCATTCAAACCCAAAGTTAATGGGCTTTGCGTACGAAATCCAGCCTTCTCAACCTGTGGACAGTGCATGGGACAATTCTGCAGTCCTTCTATGACCGACATTCCTTATGCACCCAGACATGTCAGTTCATGGCCACTGGATCTCCCCAACTGCAAGTCCACAGGTCTTATAGCTTGCCCCACAAACCTCCTCTTCTACAGTGGCCTATGCACAGCTGGCCTGGAGCCTCGCTCTGCAGCACATAGCTGTTGCACACCTTTCCTGCCACTTCCTTCTCTTCCATAGCTGACCCACAGCCTGTCCTCTGCCTTGAAGGACCGTCTGTCATCTTTCCATACTTGGATTATTTAGCTGTAATAATAAGTAATCAATGGTAGTCAACATGTATATTATGGCAATGTGTAATCGGGATGGGGGCCCCATTTTACTGGGAGCCTTAAAAAGACAGATAAGAGGCAAACCCTGCTCTGAAGGGCTTCTAGTTTACAGGCACAATCCAATGGAGGATAGGGGATGGGGACATAGCAGAGAAGCAAATGTATTATCAAATGTTAAATATCCATGTTAAATCAAGGTGAACAGAGAGCTTTGCTCCCTCGAGTGAAAACTTCATCATTTGGCTTGAGTGGTCTGAACCATGCACATTCATGCAATGCCTGAGTCAGAAGTGAGGTTCATTATACTCTCTCTGTACACTGACAAAGGCTGTATAAACTCTGTCTGGTTTCCTCACCCTCAGAAACCCATTCAAGGCTGCCTACGCTTAAAGAAAAGTATCACTGCTTTCTTGGTTTGCTCTGAAGCCAGGCTTAGTTTTTACTGAATCTGATTAGAAGGAGTCAGTGAAATAAGCCAGTGTTGCATTGCTATTTTAAAAGATGTACAAACCACAGAGTCTAATATTTCTTTTTAATGGACACTTGTTACCTAGTGATGATATTCTAAATTATTAAGGCCAAATGGAGTTAGTTAAATATTTGATTTGGAGAAGTGCTAGTTACAGCGAGGTCCAAAAGATGCAGACATGAAGAACTGTATGAGGCCTTTGATGACAGTTAAAGTAAATGAATAGTATAAACTAGATGGAGTTAATCAATTGAGTAAAATGACAGGAAGGAGCGCAAGAACATTAGAGTTGAAACACTTTTATAGTAATCATGGTTTCTGCACTACAGCTGCTCATTTGGTTAATAACAGAGTCGATGAGCAGCTAATTTGTATGAAACTGGGAGCAAGTTTAATACTGTTTGGATTATAAGGAAAGTCTGGAGCGGATGCTCAAAGTGTCTGAGTTGGTTTAGTGTTTCACTCTCAAACTAATATGAAAGCTGGTAGTGAGGAATTTGGTGGATCAGGGTGTGATGGAAAAAAATACTGTCCCGATTATGGGAAATGTGTAAGAGCAGGTCGCTCTCACCTTCAGGGTGCCCTTATGGTGAGTCTGCTGATCAATGCAGTTTGACATGGCAAGCGTGTAATTGTGTTCATAACACGGAAACAGCCCCTCTGCTCAGGTCCACTCACTCTCGTTTTGGATAAAGCCACACTGCCACTTAGAGATCACAGGAACGCGTGAACAAATTAAGGAAGCAGCAGAGGATGTTGTCATGGAGAAGCTTTGACATCACTGTTTCAGAGGATGGCACAAGAGTGCCTACAGCACAAAGGCAGTCAGGTGTTCTATGTAAAAGTACATTTAAGATGCCAGGGCAGGTCTGTCCAATCGTTCTGCTGCTGATTTACATGGGAAGACGTCCCCTGACACTGCAATCTGTTGTGTTAGAATAGCAACTGCACCACTAGCCACTGATTTCTAAGGCCTTCCTGGCTAAATGTTGTAGAGATTCAGATCTTATATTTATAGCAGTACTAGGTATATTTTCCCCACATGGAATGTTGGGGCAGTAAACGAAGGAAGTTAAGAAAACAGTTTTCATTATGTTTACTCCATATCCATGGGAAATTTACAGATAAAAAGAATTTTGCCACCATGACAGGGTGAATTCATGCAAACCTAATACGCTTCTCAGGGCACCTAAGCCTGAGTCCCCTTTTTGTCACATGCTTTCAGAACAAGGGAGTCATGACTGTGCCAACTAGGTGTTAACTCCCTAACAGAAGTAGCCTGTCAGCCACTCAAGCGCTCTCCTCTGGGCTACACTAGCCCTGCAGGTTGACAATAGATGCACCCCAGCCCCCAAATCCATTTGAATTACCCCATTGTGACATCCAACCCCCAAGCACCGGATACACACAGAAATCCCAGATCCTCCACTCCAAAGGGAATAGGGAACCCCGTTCACTTAGGGCATGGCTCTTGTATCACATGCAGCACTTGAGTTCTAGTATAGTAAAACAAAAGGAAATTTATTTAAGACAGAATAGAGATTCAAATAAAAGACACATGAGAGTGATGGAAACAAATGGTCACCCAATAGGATCTACACTTATTAATATTAACCTTGCCTACCTACTAATAGATTCTCACCCCAAAGTCTAGTCTTTTGTTGCACTTGCTAGCCCCAAGGAGCCAGTCTTTTAGGAATTACTCCCTGAGGGAATGGATACAGAGCATCTTTCTTCACCCTATGATATAGTGACTCCGTTTTTTGTCTTTATTCATAGACAGGGTGATCCTCTCACTGTCATATCGTTCCTCTTCACTTTCAAGTGGTTTCAATGTTTGTCTTTGATTGTTTTCTATTGACTTTTCATTGACATGATCAACTAGCCAGTGAGGGGTGACAACTCTCTCCTGCTTGAATAGGTCATCAACGAGGCATATGATTGCCTGGTAACTCACTTTTATTCTAAGACCATTTTCAATATAGTTACATTATTCCTTAAATCACATCTCACAGTGACTATGAGCATCGATAAGTTACAAGCTTTCAGTAGTGACCTCACGTGCTGCCATTCATAGATAAATACCACAAAAGTGGTGTGTTTGGTGTAATGAGTTTGTCAGGTCTGAGGCATTTGTAAAGAACAGTGAACCCTTTTCCAGTTGACACCAACAGGCCTCTCTGTCCTGCTGGCATTAGAAGTTAACAATAGAATTGGAGAGGCAGAGTACCTTTGTGAAGATTTGTAAAACCCCACTTTACTTAGAACTTAAAGATTATTAACAAAATTTCCTGGTGATGCAAGAAGATGCAGCTTCAAGGAAGTCAGTGGAATTTCACTGCCTAGACTAGTAGGGAATTTTGACCTGTGAGTCAGTCTTGTGCAATCACTAGAAAAAGGCAGAGTTAGGAAAAGAAATATGAAGAACCAGTCCACTTTATTCTGGTTCTCCTGAAACCTATAGAATCACTGTGCTCTGTGGTGCTCCATTGCTTCAACTGTGTAGAGGCATTTAAGGTGATGCTTTGAAGTTAGAAGATGAGGTTCATTCATTTAAAGACTTATTCTCAGTACTAGCATCAGATTCGTAGAAATCAGCATTTCAGTTGATTCAGTTAAACTGTTGTAGACACACACAAATCAGTTTTTCAATTGGCTTAATATCAATGTAGACAATTAAACTAAATCTGTATATGCCAGCTGAGAAACTGATTAAAGTGTGTCCACACAAGAATTTGCAACAGTTTAACTAACTCCATTTACAAACTGATTTTAGTTAAAATGGTGCAAGGTGTATGTGTGTAGACAAGCCTCAGCTCAAGCTGCTTGATTGAGCTGCATCCTTACACAACTTGTCCCACTCACATAACACTGAAAAGAAACAGGAGTAATATTTCATCCATTTTGAGGGTATAAGCAAAGAGGGCCAGAATTTGGCCTTGTATTATGAATAATTTTTGTTCTATTTGTTCTTACTATATGTACTATGTTTAGAAATAAAAGGTTTACATAGTTATATATCAAGAACTGTCACTATCAGTAAGCTATTTTTTCTTAATGTTATTGTAATTTACATAATTATTTACAGATGCTCTAATTATTATTCACCTAAAATGTTACCTATAGTAATATACAGAAAAGAACTAGATCTTGCATTGAAGATTATTTCAAGAATCAGAGGGGTAGCCGTGTTAGTCTGGAATTGCAGAAGTGACAAAGAGTCCTGTGGCACCTTAAAGACTAACTAAAATTTTTTGAGCATAAGCTTTCGTGGGCTAATACCCACTTCGTCGGATGCATGCATCCGATGAAGTGGGTATTAGCCCACGAAAGCTTATGCTCTAAAACTTTAGTTAGTCTTTAAGGTACCACAGGACTCTTTGTCACTTCTACTTATTTCAGTGGGACTACTCATGTAAAGTTAAGCATGTGTGTGTGCCTCTTTGCAGGATCAGGATTGAAGTAACAGGGAGGCGAACTGAGTCTTAAATGAGCAGAGTGCCATTTTCACTGAGATTTTACAGCTAACAATATATCTGATTGTGAGCATATATCAATTACAGCAACATTGACTGATATCAGAACTTTTTGATGATGTTCTAGTTATCAGTAACTCAAACTTTTATGCCAAATTAAATTCAATCAATTTGCTTCTCATATTGGGATCCCTATTCTAGATGTGAATATTTATTGCAAGATATCAGGCACCAATGATCCTTGGTTAATACAGGAATGAGGTAAAGGCAGATTCATAATTGTGTGTATATATACACACACACACACATACATATACACACACAATTGCCTTTTACCAAATGGACTACACGCTGGAACAAAGTAGTATTTATCAGTTCCCTTTCTACTGAGCTCTGAAAACTCATAGTTTTCAGGTGAACTATCGCTCATGATTTATACTGTCATAATTGTAGCAAAGAAGCTGTTTAAAACTTCTACAGAATTTTTGTTTCTGGGCTGAGATACTTTGGGCCCAGTCTCTCACAATGCTGAGTGCACCTCTGAAAATTTAAACTCCGACAGGAAAAGTGACTTGACCAAGCTTATACAGGAATGCAGCAGAGCCAGCCAATAATAGAATCCTGGATCCCAATTCACTTTCTCACCCAGTTTGGAGCAGGAGAGTGGGAAAGATCTGTCCTGGAATATGCAATTATTTTGGTAAGATTTTTCTCCTCATATTCCAATATTTTCAAGTCACTACAAAAAACACACAAACCCTCTCCCCCCCCCCCCCCACACACACATCAAAATATCACATACCTGAACAGATTTTTAAGTGAAACTATATTTACCTAAGTAATACTAATCTGTTTGCCTTCTCAGTTTTCTTCCCTATTGTTATGCATTGCAAAAAGGCTTGGATTATATCTCCTGCAACTAGCTCAAAGAGTCTCATTTCCAGTAATTTCACTAGAGGGGTTTATTGTCTCAAACAGCTGATATGGCAACAAATCTCTTTAATACCTTTATATTATGCAATGTTTACTAGTATTTGCAAAAATGAGTCAATAAGTATAAATGTGGCCTCCTTGGTGTTCTTTTAATTTGCAAGTATCCAGCAAACAGAAGTGTGTAAGCGGTGCATAAGGGATTCAGTGCTCTATATTCCACCCCAAAGTCATGGACTGGGATGGTGCTATCATTTTAAAGGTCTGATGCATGCAGTGAGATGCAGGGCACTCATCTAGGAAAGCAATGAGGTTTCAATGGGAATTGAGAGCACACATTGAAATCAATGGGCATTAAGCCCCTAAATACCTTTGAGGATCTGGGCTTCAGAAACTCAAACAATTGCACCCTAACCTTCTATTTTCAATCACTATTAGGGTGACCCGGTGTCCTAATTTTATAGAGACAGTCCTGATATTTGGAGGACTGTCCCTCCATCCCCTGTCCTGATTTTTCATACTGGCTGTCTGGTCACCCTAATCACTATAGCCTTACATCCCAAGCAGAAATTCCCAGCTATTCAAACCTCTATGCTAGAAGAAGCCCTGGGGAAATAGGCACCTTTTCCTGAATGGTTGGAAGATTATCAGCATCCATATCTGATAGACAGGGATAAGTTCCAAAGCTGAGGACCCTCACTGAAAATACACTGCCGTCAGTCCCCTTTCATTTTAAGCAGGGGGCAGCTAATTTGTAAACCAGAGCTGATCCCAGTATCCAAAGAAGAGAGAGTCATTCTCCACTTTACCAGGATCCAAGTCATTTAGAGCATGTGAGGCCCATCATGCTCCCCCCCCCCCCCCAACTCCACACAGCACCTCTCTGCCCAGGTGCAATGTTTCAGCACTTTCTGTAGTCTAGCACCCCTTGTAGTTGTTCTGGTGTCACAATGCTCTGCCATTGTACCTGGCCAGGCTTGTTTCTCCATTGCCTTTCCAGGTAGTAACAGAAAAATCCAGACAATAGGAAACTCAACATCTAATGGCCTTGAAGCCAGTCTCTATCTGGCACTTCCTGTTCTTGGCTTCTTTTATTCTTGACAGCCATGCTTCCCTTTTTGTCTGGGGGAGAGGCAAGAGACCCCAGGCCCACACTCTCCTCTGGGTTCCAGACCAAGGATCCTGCTTAGGTGGCTAAGAACTGATCCTTCAACCCTCTGCGATTTTCCTTGTGCTGCTCCTACCTTTATCTCACACACTTCACAATATCTTAAGGCTTTGTTTTCCCTACCTTGAGATTGGTGGCTGCTCCCAGCTTTTCCTGTGGCCAGCTACGGAGCCATTTCTCCAAATGACATCTCAGATCTTCCATGAAGCAGTCAGATTGTACTGTTAGCAGTTTTCTGTACCCCTTGCCTGCAGACAGTCAATGTCTCTCTCTCTTTCTCTTTTGAGCAGGAGTTCCCACTTAGTCTTTCTCTGGGCCTGGGATTTGTTTCTCAGGCCTCTTACCTTCGGTTAGTCAACTGTAAGGTTTTTGCCAGCTCCCTTCAGCTGAACACCTTTCCCAATTACTCTTCCAATCTGGAAGGCTCTGCAGGCCAGATTTCTACTGTCAGTGTCTGTCTAGTCTGAGGGAAAAGGCAGCCTTTATACTGTTCCCCTTCTTCCAACTCTTTCCCTATTGGTTGGGTGAGGGGAGCCTCACCGTGCTGCTTTGCAAGGTTTCAGGCCCTTTAAAGTACAGTTTCCAAATTCTTTCCTGGAATTCCTGGGGTCTCTATATGTATCTACTGCACCCTTCGGAACCCTTAAAGGACAAAGCCAGGTAGTGGGGTGGAGTGACTACAAGGAGTTCTGCCACCTTAAACTTCACTTGGAAACCAAAGAGACTGTAAATCAGTGTTTGTGAGTAACACGTTCACCACTGAAAATACTTCTTAATAAGAGGCAGTCACAGTCTGCTCTATATACAATTTCTGAATAGTTTGACAGTGTAGCTCCTTGCAGAACCCATTAGTAAATTAGCCTCAAGTGGCAAAGGAATGAACATCCAGGGTGAAGTCTGTATCAGAAATAAAAAGCACCTCAACCTTTTTGCAAGAAGCACTGGCAGTAAAATGTACTCTTGGCAGTCATTGCTACCTAGATATCCATAAACAGCGAGGGATTAATCAAGACTCCCAGCTTGTGACCCCTAACTACTAATAGTGGGCATGTCCTTTTAATCAAGGAGGTGCTGATATAATCTCATCCATTTCTTTCAGTGGCTTCCTCAGACCCATAAACATTAAGCCCATGTTGTCTGGATCTCAGCCAGCCAGTCCTCCAGTTACACCCCAATCTCTGCTAGACAGTGGGTATGTTGTTCCACTGTAACGGCAGGATTGGAAGAGATGGAAATAGGTCCGAATTTCCACAGAGGTCTTGATTGAGCCTTCATTTTTCTGCATGCAGAATTGTGTACTCCAAATACCATGCATTCATTTCCAATGCACTATTTCCTGCTGCAGAGATTCTATCCCTCCCCCATGTAGATCACCACCAGACACCATCTCCATTTCATAGGCTAACAGTCCCACCAATGCACACACACTTTCTCCACTGCAGCCTGCCATTTCTGGTTTAGTTTCAGAAATGCCTGATCTGGAACAATCCTTGCCATTCTTCCTATGACTCTGTGTGCCGATTGCACCTGGCTGAGTCTGAGTCGAGTGGCTCAGCTCACTCCCCGCCATTTGGGTGTATTCTGAATCTCATGCTCTAGAAGGCTTGAGATGAATTTAGCATTAAAGGGAAAAAGCAACCACAGCTCTTCCACTTGCTAATAATGCATTAAATTACTTAGAAAGAGCATCCTTAGCTCCGTATATAATACAGAATTTATGTGACTATGAGAGAATAAACAGGAACTGAGGACAAATTCTTTCGTAGGTCATTAGATTTAGGCATGTCATACAGTTATCCTCTTCACATAAGGACCAAATGAATCTGGGGAACACCTTGGAACATATTCTGTGTGTTCTTAAAGGTTACGACTTTCCACTAGCCGAGAAGATTCTTCCCTGGCTCAGTAGTTGTCTCTTTTTGTCATCAGCCACGAAGACTCCTATATCCTTGAAATATACCCATACCACTCTAGAGTACTGAAAAGGATGTGATATTACATATCCAGTTTGTCTTGCCCAGCGGTGAGAAGGTACCAGCTCACGAGAAAGAGGAAAGAGTCAAATATTGGCACAGTAAATTATAAACTCTCCCTCATGAACCACAGCAATCTATTTAGTAAAGAAAGAGCATTTTAACAGTTGGACAACTAGATATATGTGTTTTATTGCACTATTATTTTCTATTGAGAAAACAATATATATTTTAAATAAGCCTGCTGGCTTTTGTCATGTACATAATATTATAAAACAGTAATTATCATAAATGGATGTGATAAGAAGGATGTTTTTTATGGTTAAGACACAAGGCTGGGTGTCAAGGAAACATGGATCCCAGTCCTGGCTTTTCTGTACCGTCCCTGTGTGACTTTGGGCAGCTCATTTAAGTTAATATTTCCAGCCAAAATTAAAAAGAACAGCTGAAAATTAGACTCAGAAATAAGAAGTCTGATTTTCCAAAGATCTGAGTAAACAGCAGTTTCAATGGGGGAGCTGCAGGATACTCAACATGTTGGAAAACCAGGCCATTTATTTAGGTGTCTTAATATGGACTTAGGAGTCTAACTTTAGGCTCCTATTTGTTAGTCTTTGCTCAACTTTATATTAACCAACTTACTTCAGGAATACAGAACCCTTACTATACACTTCACAAACAAAATTTTTAAACTTTCATGGTGCTATTCTTTTCCTGATGCAAGTGTAAGCCACACACCTTCTGGGTCTGGTGTTCTGTCCCATCTAGTGGCACTGAGACCACTTAAAAAGAGAGAGAAAATGAGTCTGCCCTACAGCCTTAGACAACAGCTTTTATCTCATGTGGTAGAGCAGGGGTCGGCAAACTTTAGTACCTGGCCCATCAGGATAAAGCCGCTGGAGGGCCAGGCCAGTTTGTTTATCTGAAGTTTCCGCAGGCCCCACAGCTCCCACTGGCCACGGTTAGCCATTCTGTAGGGGCTCTGTAGCCTGTGGACACTCCAGATATACAAGCCATCCAGGCTGCCAGCAGCTTTGCCCTGATGGGCTGGGTGCCAAAGGTTGCTGACCCCTGTGTTACAGCTCACGCACTAAGCTCCAGAAGTCCCACGTTCGAACCCACCTGCCAATGACCGAGGTTTGTTGGCGTTACATAAGCACCTACCTATCATTAATGTGAAGAGGAACAACTTTGTGGCAAGAACAGAACCACAGTTGGGGATTCGTCCTGCTTTGAGCAAGGGGTTGAACTTGATGATCTCCTGAGGTCCCTTCCAACCTTGATATCCTATGATTCATAGAAATTATAGGCAGATCCTGTAGTCTTACAGCTGATAAATTCTGCATGAATTTAATGGAAGTTATCTATAAGGATGTCAAGATAAAGCTCATGGTTAGCATCTGCTGAGTGTTTGATAGTTGACCTGAAGCTGAAAACATATTCAAGATTTTTTACCATGTTCCAGTTCATTTGCACTTTCATTATGGTGCATATGGGAATTTCTAAATCAGGGTGTTAGAAAGTGTAATTTAAGTTATTGTATAGGAACATTCCAATGATTTAGTGCTTTTTAAGAAAAAAATTGCCATTCAATTTTTTTTATTATTATAATTTCTTATCTGATATTCTGCTATCCACTAATGCTTACCCAGCCATTAACTTTTATTAGTAGAACTAAAATGAATGACACTAATGTGAACAATATAAAACATTGACCTACTTTTTATTAGATGAAGGAGAGTAGGCCTTATAAGGTCTGTTAGATTTCCTAATTTACTTTCTCAGTTAAAATACTGATATTTTCTTAGTGTGTTCAGAAAATATAGCTTGTACTCTGTTTGAAAGCAGACCAAAAGTAGTATACAGTATGTTCTTATTGATACTTCTTGTGCTGAATTACTAGCAATTCAAAATAGGCCAGAATTGATAGTTCTGAATGGAAAAGGAAGCAGGGGAAGGGAATTGGAATGAGGAGACTGGCAGCATTATCTTCATGCAATTAAATGCTTCCTGCAAAGCCAGTATGACCCTATAGCATTTTTTTTAAAAGACAAAATTATCCTCAGGCATTTTTCTGCTCATGTAATTGTTTGTGTTTCTCCTTTTCTTGGTTCTGTCCTCAACTCCATTCCACCAACCAATTTTAAAGGCCCTATACTGCACAAGCTGCTGAGTGCCCTCAGGTCCCTCTGAATCCAGTAGGCAGTGAGAGCTCTCAGCGCCTCACTTAAAGATGCTTAGCACTTTGCAGAATGGTGCTATATGTAAAATTAATTCTTGCCATTCAGGGCCAGAAGTCGAAGTAGTCTCTGAAACTACACCTGCAAAATAAAACATACATCTTCCTGAACGCTCAGAAGCCAGATTGAATGTGCTAATTATTTTTTATTATTTACAGTACAATCTACTGATCATAAATGACACCAGGACCCAGTTGTGCTAGGTGCTGTACATACACATCATGGGACACTCCCTAAAGAGAGTACAGTCTAAGGCCTTGTCTACACTACAGAGTTTTGTCAACACAAGTCAGCTTTCATCAACAAAACAGTGGAGGTGTACAAACTACAATGCTCCTTCCGCCGACAAAGCTCTCTTGCTTTGCTGACAAGATAAAACCACCTTGATGAGAGGGATGGAGCTTTTCGCAGCAAAGTTATATTAACAAAATATCGGTGTAGACAATGCACTTGTTTATGTTGCTGTAAATGGCCTTCAGGAGATGTCCCACAATGACCTTGCTGACTGCTCTGGTCAGCAGTTTGAACTCTGCTGCCCTGCACCCAGGAACACTGGCTTCTGCCTGGGCATAGTTTGGGAGGGTGTAGTGGGCATTGTCCCCCCAAAAAGAGGTGAGGTTGTGTGTGAGGGGAGGGGTTACATGGGGTCATGTGACACTTTCTCCATCCCTGCCCCCCCCCCCATTTCTGCGAGCTCTGAACTTCCCTGCAGGGCTCTGCTTGGCCTGCCAGGTGGGAAGGGCGACTTCTGTTCTTCCAGTACTGCGCCTGCCCCTATCCCAGCTTGCGGAGAGTGGAGGGGCAGGACAGAACAGCTCGATGCTGTCTCCTGGTCCTAGCACCTGCCCATTTTCTTCACAATGGTGATGCGAATGGGTGGGGGAAAGCAGGAGCCCGGCATGTGGTGTCCGCTCAGCAGCAGCCCCAGCCCCAACAAGGAGACGGTCGCAGCAGCACCAGAGAGGCGACATTGCTGCCGCAGCTGGTGCTGGAGTGGCTGCCAGCAGTAGCTGGGGCTCCCCTGTTAAGTCAGCCCATCCCCCACCTCCCAGCACCAGCAGCCCAGGTACTACTGTGGGCAGGGGGAGAGAGCCAGTGAGCCACAGGAACTGGCTTCAGTGTGCATCTGTGTGCGTGCATGGGCCTGCCTGTGCTTGTCCCACTCCCCACCCAATATAGCAAATTGTGCCTATGGCTTCTGCCCCTCCCCATAAAGGCCTGGGAATTTTTGAAATTCCACTTCCTGTTTTCTCGGCTTGGACAGTTCCCATCGCATCTTCCCAGTTGACCCTGGAGGCTCCACACAGCAAACGCTATCCTGCTTGGAGCTCTGCTGAGTTGTTGGATCTGTTGGCACTATGGGTAGAAGAGACTGTGCAGTCCCAGCTCTGCTCAACCTAGGAACTTCAATACCTGCAGGCAGCTTTCTGGTGGGATGCTCAATAAGGGCTACGGATGGGACACATATCAGTGCCATGCGAAGATCAAGGAGCTGAGGCAGGCATACCAGAATGCCCAGGAGTCAAACCGTTGCTCTGGTGCTGTGCTGAAAACCTGCTGCTTCTACAAGGAGCTGGACGCCGGCGACCCCACCTCCAGCTCCAACACCTCAGTGGATGCTTTGGCAGGGCTGGAGACAGCAGACACAGGACTCGGCCTTAAGAATGAAGTCATGGATGAGGAGGTCGAGCTGGAGGACGATGTGGAGCACATGGCAGGGTCATCCAGTGGTGTGATGAGTCAGGACATGTTTTCTACTCTGGAGGGGTCTAGGCAGTCCCAGCAGTCAGTCTCTGGTTCTTCTGATGCAGGAAAGGAGAGGTCTGGTACGTGATCTTTTTGAACTGGTTATATGAGGTACAGGTGTCCTTTTTTCTATATATTCTAGAAGTGGGTGGAGGGTGAAGTGAGTGAAGGGATAGAAATGTACAAGACTAGCTGTGTTTGCTCATGTTTCACGTTCCTTTGTGGAGCTAAGCAGTGTGGTGGAACAGTGTGCTAATTCCCACTGAGATTTCATGGGAATCCTCCAGAGAGATCTCTAGGAAACCTTCCTGGAAGTACCTGCCAATCCTCAGCAGCTCTGCCAAGGAATCGTCAGCACTGTTCCTTCCCCCATTGTAGGAAACTTTTCCATGCCACTCGTCAACCACTTACTCAGTGACCAAAGTGGCACACAGGTAGGTAGCATAGGACGCGGACTGAAGCTGTACACATGCAGGAGATGCACTCTTGCATCCTTACCTACTCTCAGGAGCATAGGCGTGCACAGCACATTTCATTAGGGTGTGCACCCAGGGAGCCCTGCCCTAGCTCCACCCCCATCCACTCCCTCCCACTTCCCCCCTCCTGACTACCCCCATCAACCTTCCCTGCCCCTTGTCCCCTGACTGCCCCCTCCTGGGACCCCTGCCCCTAACTGCCCCGCAGGACTCCATACCCTATCTAAGCCTCCCTGCTCCTTGTCCCCTGACTTCCCCCACCTGAGACACACCCCCCATTGCCCCTCTAGGAACCTACCTGTCTCCTGACTGTCCCAACCCTTATCTACACCTCCGCCCCAAGACAGACCTATCCAACCCCCCATTCCCTGTCCCCTGACCACCCCCCACAGAACTTCTGCCCCATCCAACCCCCCCACCCCACTCCTATACCCTGACTGCCCCTGGGACTCCCTGCCCCTAATCTAACCCCCCGGCTCCTTACCATGCTGCTTACCCCCGCCTTCCCGCCTCTCCTGGAGCCTCTGCGCACAGCGTCCAGGAGTGGCCCTGGACAGCGCTGCAGCGGCGTGGCTCCGGCGGGGCCTGAGCTCATCCTGTCGGAGGTTGCAGACCTGCCCCCTTACCATGCCGCTCTGAGTGGTAGGACCTCAGGTCCCGTCAGAACCACACCGCTGCAATGCTGTCCAGGGCCATTCCTGGATGTGGCGCGCTGAGCCGCCGGGGGATGGAGGAAGGCAGGGCTGAGGCCAGGAGGAGCCTCCCTGGCTGGGAGTTCAGGCAGGCCGCGCAGGACAAGCTTGCCTGGCACACTCCGTGTGAACTCCTATGCTCAGGAGTGAGATATTGCCTTCACTGACCCCTGCCTATGGAAAATGGTGGCAGAATTTACATTATTATCCCTAGTTTCCTACAGTGATCCCCTTGAAAACACCAAGATCTTTTGCCTCATTTTGAGTGGCGTCTCTGCCCCCAGGCCGAATTTATCGTGTTTTGGGCATTTGCTGAGCTGTGTGCTTGCCAATGGACATTGAGAAAATAATTCATATTTTTCAAAAGGTGCATTTTACTACAATGATTCGATGCTCTGTATGCACTAACAATCATGCTTCTATTTATTATTTCTTGTGCTTTTGCAGAGGTGACCTTCAGGGGAACCCCCTGTACACTAGTGAAGTGCCTCCACCAGATAAGAAAACAAAGAGGAAGGAGGACATGTTATGAGAGGTGCTCCAATCATCAGACGCCGAAAAAAAAAGAATGCAGGGCATGGAGAGAGACTTTAAAAGAAAGTTATAAATAGACAGGACAGAAAGAAGACCCAGGAGCAAATTTTAATGGGCCAAGAGCAGATGACAAAAGTGATGGAGGAGCAAACGGAGAAGATGAAGTCCCTTATCTTACTGCAGGCTGAGTTCATACGTGCTTGGCCTCCTCTTCAGCCAGTTCCGCAAAACCATCCACTATTTCACGCACCTTGCCAATAGTCAGTCCTTCGTAGTAGGATGCACTTAATAGCCCTTCACGCTTGCATTAACGTGGTCCCAGTGGTGGTCTTCCCACCTCCAAACCAATTCATGATCAACTGGCAGCAGTCTGGAGTCGCCAGCTTCCACACAGCAATTGCCACGTGCTTCTCCCTTGAGGGGGCAGCTCTCATTTTGGTGTCCTTGTGCCACAGTGCTGGCACAATCTCCACACACAATTCCTGTAAGGTGGCTTTCCATATCCAAATGTTCTGCAGCCACCGCTCATCATCCCAGACCTGCATAAGAGGTCTGATATCATCATAACAACTGATGTGAAACAGTGCTTGTTTCCTGAGTCCAAAAGTGACGGTCTACCGTGTGCAGCTGCTCCATGAGCACCAAAAATAATCTGGTGTTGTTTCTTTCCATGGCACACAGCAGGTCAGGCAGCTCTGATTCCTGTTCAGATTGGGTGCTCATGATTTACTGCATGACCATCCATGTGTTCATAACAGTGATGACAACAGCGGAGAGCAGTGCAGTATCCATCCTTTCAGACAGAGGTGGCAGGTGCACAGGAAACAAGGGCCATTGAAAACTGCCGCAAAATGCAGTCGGAAGCCCGTGGAATGATGGGATGGAAATAACTGCATGATGGGATGCCGAGCCCACACATATGATGCACTGTGACCCATTCCGCGATCCCACAACTCAGAACAGCAGAAGGTGGCGAGGAGCACAGTGAGATAGATACTTACACTACATTGTTCTCTCTCGATCAGTGCTAGAGCACCAACTGTGGATGTGCTCTGCAGATTGTGTGAATATGCACAAGCAATGAAATTATACCAGTTTTTGATTGTCAGTGCAGCTTGTGTTGACAAAACTCTGTAGCATAGACAAGGCCTTGACAGGTAACTGACAAGGGTGGGAGAAAGGAAATAGCATTTCTAGGGCCCTACCAAATTCACAGCCATGAGAAACATGTCACTGACCATGAAATATGGTCTCCCCCCTGTGAAATATGGTCTTTTGTGTGCTGTTTCCTTATGCTATATAGATTTCACAGGGGAGAGCAGTGTTTCTCAGATTGGGGGTCCTGACCCACAAGGGAATTTCAGGGGGGTCACGGTATTGTCACCCTCACCTCTGCACTGCCTTCAGAAGTGGGTGGCCGGAGAGCGGTGGCTGTATGCCAGGTGCCCAGCTCTGAAGGCAGTGCCCTGCCAGCAGCAGTGCAGAAGTGAGGGTGGCAATACAATACCATACCAGGGCATGCCACCCTTACTGCTGTGCTGCTGGCTTCGCAGCTGGATGGTCAGAAACTGCTGACTGAGGGCCCGGATCTGCAGGGAGCAGTGCAGAGGTAAGGGTGGCAATACCATATCATGCCATCCTTACTTCTGTACTACTGCTGGCGGCAGCTTTGCCTTCAGAGCAGTGCTCCCGGCCAGCAGCCGCTGCTCTCCAGTTGCCCAGCTCTGAAGACAGTGCCACCAACAACAACAGTGCAGAAATAAGGGTAGCAGTACCGCGGCCCCTGCCCCTCACAACTCCTTTTTGGGTCAGGACCCCTACAATTACAACACCATGAAATTTCAGATTTAAATGGCTGAAATCATGACATTTTTGATTTTTAAAATCCTATGACTGTGAACTTGACCAAAAGGGACTGTGAATTTAGTAGGGCCCTAATTATCTCCTTGTTGCAGACAGGGAACAAATGAAGAGAGAGATTAAGTGACTTGCCCAAGATCAAAGAAGGAGTGTGCAGCAGAGCCAAGAATTAAACCCATATTTCATGCTTTAACCATAAGACCAGCCTTCCAATGAGCATTTACATTCTACTGAGATGTGCAGACCATTACCCACTTTGAGCATGGAGGGTTCTTCAAATGAAGTTGTGGGGAACCATGAAATAGCCCTATTTTGAAAACTGGGCACACAAAATCCACTTATGGGGAGCAAAGAAAATCATGCTAAATCAAATGGGAGTTTACAGATTTTGTTTATTTTTTTTAAATTCTTAATAGCTCTGGTCCTGAAACAACACCTCTGGTTCCTGATACTATAAAGAAGACAAAAAGAAGAAACATATCAATCATTCAACAAGGAGTATTGTCAAGGAGTGGGCATTTTCCTTTTGGAGGATTTGCTTCTGAGCTGCCACCCACATGCAGCCTACCAGAAGAGATTTCCGCAAAATCTCGGGTAACCATCAGATTTTTTGTCTGTGCTCTCTCCATAGTTAGTGCCTAAGCTTAATTTATTTGTCGAGTGCTCATTTGGGGAATGGATGTGAGTGGGGGAGGAAGGGAATGTGCTTGTCTCCTTACGACATTGTCTATATTCTTCTGCTTTTCTTCAGACTGAAAATATTTCCATCTGACTTTGCCAGATTTCTGCATTTTTCACATTTCTTTATGCTGTTAATTCAGACTCAATATGCTCCTCATTTCCATACTTTTAAAATGTCATTTCATCTCTTTTGATCCAGTTCCATTTCCTTTTTTTTTCTCGCCTTTCATACACTTTCTGAATTTTGAAATGAATTTTATTAGTTAATAAAGGATTTGAAACACTTTCAGAGGCTGGTCCTCTGAAACACAGACTAGCAGATTGCTTAATCACATTTCTCACCTAGCACCCTGTATAATAGGGGGGATCCATAGGGTGTGAGGCCGAGAAGCTACAAGTGAAGATGAGCTAATGGACCTTGGCCAGGCTTAATTAGAGTTTCCAAGCCAAGCCTTTTTTCCTCCTCTGGTCACAAGAGTTTCAGCCTATCAGTTTTACAACAGCTGTCAGCCTTTTCTGACTAGTTTATGTTCATATTTTCTAGTTTTCTGTTGATTTGGCGGTAAGGGAGAGTTATTTCTGAGCAATGGAGGAGCCTTTTGTTCTACAGGCATTGCAGAGTTCAGGCTTTCTCTCAAAGGTATATCCAGCCTCACCTGGAGGAGGCCGAGCTGCTCAGAAAGGAGAGCACAATTCACCTTCCATACCTGTTCAGATCCAGGCAATTTAAATTCAGCACAATCTGACACTTTTTTTTTTTAAAAAAAGCAACCCAGATAGGTCCATTATCAGCATGATTTCTCCTTACATGGGTTGTCCATCTGTCAATAAGACTAAAACGAAGAAACTTATTTTCCTATTCAGAATTAGTTTATAGCACCGTATCGATCGCGTAGATGCTGTTCTTGTTAGAGGCTTCAAACCAGCTGTGCAGCATGTAAATCAAACACTTACTAATAATAACAAAGGATTGCTCAGATCAGGATCAGTTGATAAATTACTCCTTGCCTGGGGATAAAGAGGACTAGCTTTTAGCTATATAAAAATTGTAAATATTTTTCTTCAGAGTTTGTTTTCTTTCAGCCAAAAGCATCTTAAGAGAGACATCTGTTTCCTTGCTACAAAAAGACAAATTTTAAGGTTATTTATTGCTCCTTGCATTTATTCATTTGATTTTTGTCCTGAGTAAAATGTTCAAGAACACTGCCATTTGAGAAGGGGTTTGTTCTGCCACTGGCTATAATAAGTCTGCTGTTTCCTTCCCCTATTTGGTTTGTTTGTCTTAGCTTATCATCTTTTCCACTTAACTCTGCAAAATGCCAAACGGATGAGGCTACTTCATTTTACTTCGTTATTACCCTAATATTTTTCCCCCTTAAAAGAGAAATATGGAAAAATTAACTCACCCCTACTTCCTCCCCAGAAGAGAAGGATGCAATGTTACAATCAAGTCTTGAGTGCTTTACATACGTAAACACAAACACAGTACTTACAGGAAAAATCTTAGCTATCCATATGTTCATTTTCTTCCCTTTACCTAAACCAGATGATTACCTCAGCAGCTCAGCTGTGTTATTGAGACATTTCAGCATGAAATTTGTTTTTCCTCACTGAACTTTAAGCGGAATTTCAAGTGCCAAGTCTCCAAAGCCAAGTGGGGCTATTAAGAGATAATTACTAATTATGCTAATTTGAGAAGTTGTGCTATTTCTTTCCCTGGTCATTTTAGCTGCAGCTCTCCTGAGAGAACAGTCCCCATTCAATGTTAATAACCTTTCCCAGCTAAGCGTTCTGTGGAGGACAGTGTGTCCTAAATCTGGGAATATTTTACAGTTAATCGGGATACGTGACTGTGAATTAGAAAAAGAAGCTATTTGCACCAAAGCTAATGACTCACTATATATATATATATATATATATTTTTGCAGCACCAGAAACATTGCAATCCTATTCATTCATATATCGATGCATTCTTTTGTTAATGATTTTAATTTAAATTAAACATTCCTTTGTGATTTGAAATATACCCTATACCAATAATGCTTCTTAGTAATCATTTTCCAATCATAACTATTTCTATCAAATACAACAACAAATTAAAACAAAGAGCAGATTCGAGTTCCACATTCTAAATGTTCTGCTTATTTTTGCATTACTAATTTATAGGTATCAAGTACAACTTTCCCCAATTCCCTATTTCTCTTCTTCAGAAGTTATTGGGCTGATCACATTAAATTGCCGCGTATGCACAGAGTAAGGGACTTTATTATTATTTTAAATAAAAATAATAATTGAAGGTTTCATTAGCTGGATAATTGCCTCTCTCTTATCTGGCACAATATAAATATTTCATTAGTAGTAGTAATTAATTATACTGAGGTAGCACCAAGGATCCCCATTGTTCTAGGTCTTGTATATACACATGGCCATAAAATGGTCCTTTCCTCAAAGAGTTTATAATCTAGGTCTCATTTCACTACTCTTCAAAACAGATCATCCCAACCAAGAGTGTGGAGGTGTCACCCCAGGCTTAATAGTCGAGATCTCATTTTTGAAAGACTCAGTTACTTTCACAAAATATGCTATGGTAAGGGGCCAGTTGTTGCAATTCTTGTTCATCCAATTATCGCACTCAATAGGACTGCCTACATGTGTAAAATCTACTCCTGGGATTATGGGTTGGAAGGTCAGGCTTTACTTTTACAAGAATACCGTGAACACTACAAATAATTAATGGAAAGCATGGGAACTAAACAGACACATAAACATGTGCTTGCAGCCAATTTATGACAAAACATGGCATACACATCTAGCCTTCAACCCAGTCGAGCGGTCAACAGCATAAGGAACTATATCTACACTTTTTAAAGTAAATAAAATAAACTCATGACGCTGTATCCTTGTAGGTTTTTTACTAATGTTTATTTGCTAATTCATAAAATTTGGTATGTAGCATGCATGAGTGAGTTCTACTCTCCTACATCCCTTCAAAGTTATAAACAGTGATCAAATTATTTGTATACAATGTCCACAGTTTCAATTAAAATTTCACATTTCTCTACAGCTACCACACATTTGTACTTCAGACACTACAGTTACACTCATGAGGAAAACTGTAGTACGCTCATGAGCATCTCAGATTCCAGTGAGTGTTACTTGCTGGGGAATGCCAACTTTGTAATGAACCCCTGCATTATGTCTGCAAAAAAAGAAATACAGGAAAACAACAAAGTACTGTCTCCTCCTTCCTTCCCTCCCAAGATGGTTTTTGCTATGTTCATGGCCTCTATGCAGTTTCATAAATTTCTTTAACATAAATAGCAGTTACCACCCATCAGTTTCCTGATTCAGCATTTCTATGGGAAACAACCAATGGTAATAATAAAAGTGGGAAGGCCATAGATTTGTGCAGTTGGGAAATAAAGTAGGTCCAAACCTTAGAGATAACCCTTGTAAGGAGGGAAATATAACTTTAAGTCCAAACGTCACCAGTTTCAGAGTGTGGGTACCCTGCAATCTTCCTTGCTTACATAAGTTCCTTTTCTGACACACAAGGATCCTTTCAGCTGATGTGTTTTCTTATGCCTACTACAGTTGTTTACTGAGCATCTGCAAAACACTAGGTGAAAAACTGAAGAAGACATGTTCCAGGCTGAAGGGGTTTGTAATCTAAAAGGATAATGAACCAGAACTGATATTATATTCTGCTCCCTTTACACCACTAGGTGGCACAAAAAGTGCATTGACTGCATCTCTCTCCAGCTGGCGATAACCCTAGGACAATGAGTTTCAACCTTTTTTTCATTTGTGGACCCCTAAAAATTTCAGATGGAAGTGCGGACTCCTCTGGAACCCCAGGGATCTGCAAAACACAGGCTGAAAACCACTGTTCTATGGCAATGACAACTCTTTGCAGACTGCTTAGGCATATCTGCGGACCCCTAAGGGTTGAAAACCAGTGCCTTGCTCCATGTGGGAGTAGAGATAGTACAGCTAGCTATTATACCTTCCCATGGTCCCACTATTTAGGGGCCACTGCCAGCTGACACAAGTTAGAGCAACTGCCAGGCTGCTCTAATCATCTGTGCAGAAATTCATGGAGCTGTAACTGTCTTCCAGCTATAATTGACTTTTGTGCTGTTCTCAGTGGAAACAGAGTTGTAGAATCTACCACAATATCTATTTTCTTTTCATGGACAACTGTATATCCTTTTCTCTCCCCTCTTGTACCCACAATCTTTATAGAGGGAGCATGGCTGCCTTGTGTTAGCCAACTTCTACACAGTAGTGCATGGGGAGCAGGCCCTTGCATGTTATGGGAGCGAGGGGACGACCAGGCCAGTGTTTGTAAAAGAGGGTAGTTATGAACCTTTGTATTACGTAAGTACATCTGTATCTCTAAACTGGAAGGGAAAGAATTCAGCTAGGATGTTGGAATTGTTTAAATTGATTTTAAAATGCCCCATGTCTCAACTCACAATAATTATCCATGTTTTTTTGCAAGTATAATGTTAAAACAGAGCTTTCACCTGTGCATGGAAAATACAGGTGCTGAGAACTGTCTCTGTTGGCTGGAATTAAGAACACAGAAGTGCTGTTGTGAGGCTATGCTGCCATTTTTGCTCAAAGTGAAGAGGATACACAAAGTGTATGTATGTGATGAACATGGATTGTGGGGAGGAGCAGGAGGGAAGTTCCTGATTCTCTTTGTCATTCATTTGAGGAGGAGGGTGTTCCACTCCGAGTGTCATAAACTCATCTTCAGGACACAGTTACATATCTCACCCACCTCTAGACATCCTGTGTCTTTGGGGGATGGGCTTGTTGGTCCCCTTTTTCCCACAACCAGTATTTCTGAAACTTCTCAGGTGTCATCTTCTTTGGGTGGCAATGCGCTCAGCTACCCCATTCTTCATGTAGTAAGACCCAGTAAGTGCCCCCTGACCTGCCTCTTTAAAATACTCTCTAGAGTTTATGTGCAAGAGTTCATCAGAGCAGTGTGCAGTCTCGGCGGGCCCGCTTTCCCCTCTCTTGCTGTGTAAAGCTCAGCTGAAGCCCAGGAACCAGGCTGCCTCTGTGAATACTACTGCAAACAGTAGCACAGACTATCGCAAGAGATTATTATAGGCTCAGACTCTATGAATAACAAAACAGGTATCATTTCACAATCATTCCGTCGATTGCTGGCTGGCAGTATCACAACTGCTATCAATGGCTTTTCTATTTGTACTTAAGAATTATGTATGAAAAAATCTGACTGTTACCCATTTGACCCAGGTCGTGTTGAAGTGAAGGACTGGGTCCCTTGGACTGGCAAGTCCATGAGGGTATTTACTTCAGTAATGAATAAACAATAATTGCTACATAAATTATGAGATGCTTGATGAAGGTTGGTCCCTTTTGGAGGAATACATCTTTTCGGTGCTAGGAGGTACAGATTGAAACAATGACTAGTTCAGAATAAGGGACAGGCAAAGAAACATTTTTTGGATCATTATTCCATGTGTACAGGAATATGCAGCATCTTGCCAGAATTAACCTCACATGCTTCCCTTTGTGCAGTGAGCTGGAAAAGATTAGAAGGAAGAGTTTCCAGGCACACTGTTTTCAGCCAAAAATACACAATGGCTACCAGCTGTTGGAAATGCCCAGCCCTTAGATCGCGATTGTTTCAAAGAAGTTATATAGCAAGTTTTAATGGAGGAGAGTTCTATAGGGATGAATGAGGGGATGCACTGTGGGGAGTGCATGCAGGGTCATGTACCCCGCCGCCCCCACCTCCCAGTTTACTGCTTGGCTTGTACTGAGCATGCTCACATGGACTGAGCATGCTCAGTAACACTGCTGAAGCCTGCTGCCCTCATTCTGCCCCGCCGCTATCTGCAGGGCTGCCCCTCCCACTATTGGCAGGCAGGGGTCATCTAGCTGCAGCACAGTCCTTCTATGGTTACAGTTGCCATCTATGGAATAGTGGTTGCTTTGCTCCCCTCCATGCATCCTGATATTCATGGTGATGGTGGAGTGCTCTCTTCCAGGGTGCAGTGGTGCAGAGACCCCCTTCCCCCACTGCCCACATCTCTCTTGCTTTTTCCCACCTTCTCATAGCACAGGGAGACAATTTAGGCTCCAAACTCAGTGTTGCCAACTCTCCTGATAGTGTTTGGAGTCTCACTAAATTTTTAGTGATTTCCTTAAAGCTCCATCTACTGAAAGCATATGATTAGGTGAGACTCACAGCTTTCCTTTTTCTAGCCCTCTTGTTTGCAGAGGAAATCTTGAAACTGTGAGTATGCCCTAAAGCCTTAAAAGCCCAATGGCACCAAAACAATCCCAAATCTATTACTTAATTTACAATCTCACAATTTTTTCAGCCAATGCCATTATTTTTTGAGGCCTCCCTCGTGGATTTTGAACACTTGAGGTCAATGACACTGCAATTATCTCTGCACATGTTGTCTCCTATACCTGCATGGTAGGGTGACCAGATGTCCGGATTTTATAGGGACAGTCCTGATTTTGGGGTCTTTTGTTTATATAAGCTTCTATGATCCCACTTAATCTCTGTCTGGATTTTTCACACTTACTCTCTGGTCACCCTACTGCATGTAGCTCCACTAGGTGTCTGTCTGCACTGAGTTAATTGCAGGATCAGGGCCTCATGATGCAGAGGACTCCACATCAGGGTCAATTTCATTGTTAGAGACTATAACCAGCATAATAAAGCACAAATAATATTCATGAAGAATACGACGAGATTAACTACAGGGCTGACTTTCAATCTCGGCTTGTCAGCTAAGGTTATGAATGTCTTGAGAATGATAGGAAAATTCTGAACTGAAGGTTTGTTAATTAATCTATCAATTATCATAGCTGTATGAAGAAATAAAATGCAAGGTTTTATAAACAAAATAGGAGACACAGCAAAGCAGCTGGAGCTGAGCTCATACAATGTAGGAGTGTGAGAGTAGTAACACCAGAGGGGGAAGATCATCACATGCGCTTAAAGGTAAATAATTAAACCTGATGAGCCAAATTCCACCCTTGGAATTTGGCCCAATGTATGTTAAAAAGTATATGCTTAAGCTCCTAGTGAAACCAATCTCAAAACTCTCATTGAGTTCAGCCCCTGTAAATGAATATGCATGTAGGTTAATATAAATATTGCAGGGGCATGTTCTGGTGTGTATATTACTATGCATATTACTACCATGTCTCTGTATAAGAGTTTAAGTAGAAATTAATTATAAACCCGCATTCATAGCTCTGAAGTTTCATTGGTAACAAAACAGTGTAAAGAAATTAATAGCATTTTAACGTGTCTATTTCTGTGAAGTCAGCTACCGTGCTGCTACTGATATTTAGCAACAAAGCAATTAACAAATGTGGAGTCTAGTGTGATAACTTCTTGTGTGTTATCCAAGTGTATTTTTAAACTCTTTGCAATGTTAAATTCTAACTGTACACTTTAGAGATGGAATAAAGGGCTTTTCTTGCGAGTGCAATTCTAACTTCCAGTTTCTTTTGGAAACCCGAATTTGGCAGCGGTCCATTATTTATAATGCCAGTTTATTTGACACTAATTATGTAAGTACTGCCACTGAAGTCAATTTGCATTGAAAACAATGCGACTACCCATGTGAGCATGACCTATGGGACAGGATTCCTAATCGGAATAGAGCCAGATCTTGTCCCAATGGCAAAACTCTCACTGATTTCAACGGGAATAGGATCAGACTTCAGGTCTCTTTGGCTTAATTTTGCTACTAATCTTTTTTTTTTCATTTTCTTTTCTGTTCAATTTTTTAAAAAAGTGGAGTTGTGCTTTGATTTCTATTTGCATTTTCTCATAGACCATGATATGTATGTTATCAATTGTACTGGTGACTTATGAACCAAAATATGTATTATAATATGCATAGTGCACAAGCACATATATATATATAACACAACATGTAACTTGTGCAAAAGTATAAAATAACATTTTCCTTGGGTTCTGCCCACTATTTAAGAAATAAATGCAATAAAATAAATTATTTTAGTAACATTATTGTATATGATTAATGTTATTTTATAATACATTGCTTAGACAGCATTTATTTGTGTGATTCATTGCTTGCCTTAAAAGACTTGCATTTGGTTCAAAGCATGAACTTGTTCTAGGTTTAAAATGATAAAAGGGAACAAATGTAAAAACATAATGAAATCACCTTAAAATCTGCTTACGTTCTCACTTTTTATGCTAACCTCCCATCATAAAAATAATCCACAAAATTTCACTGAGATTACGCCATCAAATCCTAAAACATACTCCACATGCTAGAGAAACCATCATAATAATTGTCTGGGCTTTTATCTGATGAATATGCATTAAAGCAGCAGAAACAATTTAATTTAATCTACATTATTAGATTTCTGAAAGTTTCTGAAACAAGCTGTTGTGGAGAAATTTATGTAATCTTCAGCACAGATAAGCTGTCTCAGAATTGATTGAAGCCTTCCTATATTCAGTCAGGGTGTTAACTTCACAACATATTTTTGAGTACGGATTGGGCCACTGTGTGCATGCTTCACTGCATGCATAACAGTATATGGTGTAATATGTCTGCTTACCTGTATGCGTTTGAACACGCAAAACATACATTTAAGATTATTGAAAAGCCTCTTTTTAACCTCATGCAGTGAATCAGCATAATCTGAATCACAATGCACTGCAGTATACTAGAGTACAAGGATAGTGTTTGTCTATAGGTCTGACTGCACTTGTGGACAGGTGGACATTTATGTAAAACCAAACCAGCACAGGCAATAGTAATGTAATGATGCAACCCACCAACAACGAGATGGCCTAAAGACAAACTTGATGAACCATCCTGTTGTGTCTCACTATTGCTGCATATATGCAAATATGAGGCTGTGTAACAACCTCATGCAGCTCCAAGACACAAAGGCGGGAGGTTGAAGGAAAGATGTCAACCCCTTGACGTGTGAGACATTTGCTTTTACTGGGGAATGTTTCAGCCTTACTATTGCAGAAACATACTTTACAGGTAACTCTCTTTTGTTATTGTACGGAGTAAGTTTTCAGAGGGAAATGAATCCTTCACATTGCACAAGTGCATGAATAGGAAAATGTGAGTGAAGGAGTCTTTTAAAACATACACTATTAAATATATATATTAAGAATTTTTTAAAATCTGAATTATTTACCAAAAGGATAATTACTATGATTTATTACCTACACAGGTCCTGATTCAGCAATGCTTTCAAGTGCATGCTTAACTTTAAACTTGTGCCAGGTCCCATTGACTTCAAAGGGGTTTGAGCATGTACTTAAGTACTTTGTTAAATAAGGATTGGATTTTTGAGAAAATGCTGAAGTGTTTTTTTCTGAATCGGGGCCATAATGCCTTGGAACAGCGTGACACTGGAAAAACCAGATAACAGGATCCCTGCCCTGAAGACATAGTACAATCTAAGGGTCACTCACAAGTACTCCCAGTATTTGATTGAATACGTTTTCTCCAGGAGTCAGGATTTATATGGCTGGACTTTGGTATGTCCACATGGCACACTAAGTCTAGGCTCTGATTCAGGTTTGAGCCCAAGCTCCCCTTCCGTCCATATATACAATTTAGTCTGACTCAGGTTGGCAAGCATCCAGGTCCTCAGACTTTTTGGGAAAAGAAGGGGCTAGCCCCGTCATTTTGCAGTATGGGCACAGCTCAAGCCACAGACCCAAGAAGGTTTGCATAGTGCAGGTTGGACACTTTGACATGGCTCTGTGACCTGGGTCCAGAAATTGTAAACCCAGGTTTACAATACAGTGTGGATCCTCAAGGATAGGCTTGGAAATATTGAGTCCACAAGCCCAGGTCCCACAGACCTGGGTTTACAATTCAGTGTAGACATGTAAGACAAGAACAACAGGTGAGGGTGACAGATAAAGATGTTTTGGTGGAGGCTGGTTGAAGAGAAAGACAATAAAATCATGCAATTCATATGTCTGGAGGGTTACATAGGTTTTGCTTAGTAACTATATATTGTGACAATAATGGTTTCTGTGGAGCCTTTACAGTTATCCTTCGACATTTTTTTCAGCCATTACTATGAAAGACTGAGACAGTTTCTATTTTGCCAATTCACATACAGCTCAAGTCAGTGTACCACAAATGCTTGGGAATTTGTCTAAATAAATGAAGGAAAGGAATTTGTTGGTGACTTTTATTTTTGTGGCATTTTTGTTCCTAAATAAAGTCATTAATACACCTTATCAATGAAGCAACCACAACTTCTCTGGTCTTTTAAAATAAGACTTTTTTTTAGTTTTCAGAATGAAAAATAACAGCAGCTACAAGTAATTTTTTAACCCTATAACCTCCAAAACCAGCATGCTTATGCTTTTCAAGTTCTGTTTAACATTTGTTCTGGATCTCTGAATTACCTGCCATGTTTTAGCTCATAGCAATTATTTATGACTAAGAAGTATACACAGTTTATAATGGAAATTGCTCTTAACAATACAGCCATTTATTCAGAACACAACATCTGGCTAACAAAATGTGCACTGTCTATAACTCATCTGTAAAAGTGTGTTCTGTAAAAGCCATTATTAGTCCTATTATTCTTGCAAACCACACTTATAAAAATAAAGACTCCTAATTTCTATTTCACTTCTCACTAATCAAAGTATGATAAGACCTTAACAAATGCATCTGGTTTTGAGAGCAAATTATCATCCATTGGGCACGGAATACTCATGGTATGTTGGTGTCTGACTGTATTTCATCTTCACTGTTTACAGTTTGTCCCAGACACGCTTATATCTACAAATTCTCCATTCTCCTAGGAACTGAATACAGAGGAAAAGTATGCTTTTACTATACACTATTGCTAGGACGCAAGTTCATGTAAGGAGTCTTGCTCTTGGCTTGTGCTAGGAGAATTGAAATAGTGTTTATACTTGAATACTAGGTGTCCCCCTTTTTCAGCATGTGTTGGAATACTGGAGAATTTGTAGTACGAGGATTTTTTTGTTTTTTTATCATCAAGTGATTAAGCTCATGGCTTTCAGCTGAATGCACATTAAGGTATTTTTTGTGAATACTGCAGTCAATAAAATTAATCTTTGTGGAGTATGGCAGATGCCTGTAAAATTGGTCATTTTAAAGTGATCTGTGATGCTGATGAGCCAAATATTGTGATTTTTAAAATAACAGATTTTACAGACAAATATATTAGATGCTTTAACATAAATAAATGCTACACTACAGATCAATTAATACACTGCGTAGCAGTTAGCAGCTTGAGGAAATCTTCTGTCAATGATACTAGGGAACATTTTCTGCTCACACTGTTCTTTTTAAACTTTTAAAGATATGAACAGCAAGAGCTGAGCTGCAATTTAATTCCTGTCTCTGCTGCTTAACAATGGATAGAGACAATGCAGACAGCTGTGATCCCTACCACCCCTAAATTACCATCTGTATAAATTTCAGCATCCGAATAGAAGTGATTGGCAGGGGAGAAAGGAAGGCACAACCTGGATATCAGCTAAAGGAAAGTTTATTTTATTTATAAACTACTCAGGAATCTATATGTATTTTGTGGCAGGTATGTTGGGGTAATAGGAACATGATGAGGATGAATATAATACAAAACACAAGCTTAGGGTCTGCTTCTGTTCCCACAGAAGTGTGAGTTTTGCCATAGATGCAGCTGAAACAAGATCAGCACATGAACGGGCTTTACCCAAATCCTCTCATTTTTAACATGCTAAATGTTTTCATTTAACTTCTGGGTCTGCAATATTTGAGGTCATTAGAAGAACACCTGTTTAAATTAGCTATCGTGTCTAGTAACCAAATTTAAAAAACATGTAGCAAATGTACTCATTTCATATACCATAGATATAATTTGGAAACTGTCATTAGAAAGAGTTCCTTCCATTTATTTATTTTGATATTTTTTTTCCTATTTACTATTTTCTTTGGATGGTTTCACATATTTGTTTTAACTACACTGTATTTGGGACTATTACATATATGCTTGTTTGTGTGTTTATGCACACACTGTATGTGTGTGTGTGTGCACTTTTTAAAATCTATTTCTACAGGTATATACAAAATTCTTAAATACAATATTATAAAAACTAATAATAACCACATTTAAGTAAGAACTGTTTGGATTCCACTCTGTTTAAGAGCTATTTCCTAATACAACCTAGGGTTTATGATACCCATCAATTTAGCATGTCTAGATGTCTAGAGCAGCTGGAGACCATTTTTTATATAAATACAGAAAGCACAATTCTAGTACCTTGGCTCATGCTGAGCAGGACCTTACTATGAGATGACAATGGAGTAGAGGTGGCAGCTTAAGGCCTGGTATGGGGGTGATATGTCATTAGTGTGGGCATCATAGCCATTGTTTGATATTTATTTCTGGCTTATATTTCCCAGGACATCAAACTCCTTCCCCCACATCACCATTTCAAGAATAAACAGCCATTTTTCAGCTTCTAAGAAGAGGTAAGAACCAGGCAATTATGTTAAATTAATTTGGTGTAAATCTCTTTCCACAAGAATGGAGACATAAAGTCTGTCACATTCCACTTTTTTTTTTCTCATACACCTTTTGACTCTTCATAATGGTGTTTCATTAACAGTGAGAGAGCAGTGACTCCACTAATAATTTTGAACAAAGCTTCTCTTATAGAGAGCAAAGATTATCTAAGGATGGTAAAGTCACTTTGTTCTGCAGATTTCAGACTGAAATCAAGTTGTGAACCACTGTTGAACCCCAGAAAAGATAAAGAACCAACAACCTCCTTTACTCTCAGGACTTCCTAACAATATTAGAGGAAATCAGATGCATTTAAAACTACTTTGGGACCCAATCCTCAGTTCAAAGGGACCACTTGCATAAATAAGACTATTTAAGGGTTGCAGGACTAATCCACTGATGTAAATATACAGATTATAAAAGACTTACTGTATCTGGGTACTATGATAATACAAACAAATAATAATAATATCTGGCCGTCGTTTAATATCACTGGGGTTTTTTTGCTTAAAAAGAAGTCATTATCTGCCTACATATCATTTTAACCATATATTTTTTTCTAGCTATTTTACTCTTGTGATTTTAAATTTTCCACAACAAAATCTGGAGTACTGTATTGATGACAGTGGCCAAGACACCAGAGTAAGGTGAAAAAAACACTATAGTGAACAGTTGTGGAATACTGTCTTGTAAGGCAAGTTTCCTCCTAACACATCCAGCCTCTTTAGTTAGTGGCTGGATTATGCTTTGAAGAACAAGGATTTATATCTCCTATTTAAAAACAAAATCTTATTAATTCATCAATGGGTCCTCTCATTCTGGCCCGATTCTGCATTCACTTAATGACAAACTTCTCACTGATATCGGTTGTGCAGGATCAAGCCCAGTATCCCTATATACAAGATTAAAAAAATCGTATTAAGATCTTGAAGTAAAAAAATATCTGGAGGCAATGAGTTCCACAGGTTCATTATGTGTTATATAAAATATATATTTCCTTTTAGCAATTTTAAATGTATTGTCTTTCAGTTTCAGTGTTGTATTATAAGAATAGGCAAAGAGGACCATCTTACTTTCCCTACTACAGTTCATTAATTGTCCACCTTTGCCATCTCCCCTCTTTGCCATCTTCTCTCTTCAGATGAAAGACTTCCCATATCACTAATTCTTTGTGTTACACGTCTCTAGATCCTTCTACTTTGATAACTTTTTGAGACCAGATGACTAGAATTAAACACAGCATTCCAGCTGAGGGCGTTCCATTCATAGATATAATGGTGCTGTAATATTTTCAGTATCGTTTTCCATCCTGTTTGTTTTTCTCCCTAACATTCTGTTTGCCTTCCTCATCACTGCTGCACACTTAGTGCAAGTTTTCATTAAGCTGGTCACAATGATGATCAGTTATTAGCCTTGAGCGGCTATGGTTAATTCAGAGCCCAGAAATACATCTATGTACTTCAAATAAATAGTTTCTCTCATTGCATGCTAAAAAGAAAAAATACACCTTTAAAGAAAAAAGTAACAATAAGCCATCAGATCACTTGTACACTAAGGGTACCACATTTGGTTACTTTATGAATTACCAGGGCTTTGTCACTGTTATGAATTGATAAGCTGCTTCCATGAGTTAACAAAGTGCTCTTTTGTTACATTCACAATTACGACGTGCGTTTGCAAACTCTGCTAGATTGCCTGAATTTTAAACAATGCAGGCAACAGGGAACAAAGATTAGATAGGGAAGAAACTTTATTTACTATTGGAGCAGCTTATGTAATTTACAGGGAAATCAGGCTGTGATACATGAAAAATGTCAAGTCTATCATGGACCCTTTTAGACTGATGTATCTGCTGATGCATATCAGCTTTATTGTCTGGATAGCGAATAGTTTACAAAGGAAAAACTGTAAACTGCCTGGAAGGTTAAAGAGATAGTTGGCTCTAAATGTAGGAATCAATTTAGGTTCATTACTACTCACAAAACGTATAGCATATTGGCCAGGAGGGTTTCCAAGTAGTTCAATTAGTGGATATTAGATATTCTAATGTTTCATTTTTTCTTTTACTATCATGTACAGATATAAATGGAAGTAAAGCTAATAAAACTGTTTGTACAGACCTTTAGTGGCTTTGATATTTCATTAGGCTATTTCAACTGACCTTTACTTTTTAGTGCAGTGTTTCCCATTTGTATCAGTAGAACTTCAGAAAGAGCCGTTGTAAATGTTTTAAAAACTGCATTAATCTCACTTAATAAATTGGAGTTTGTGAGCCTGGGTGTGTAGAACCGTGTGGGAAAATTTACCTGCTCAGCTCACAAAGAGAAATGACAGATGTTAAGTGACATACAGTCATTTTCTGCATTGTGATGCTTTGCGGGTGTCTTTAAGAGATTTTGAATGGCCATAATAGGAAGCAAAAAAACCTGAATTAATTTCTATTTGTTAGAAAAAATGAAGATAGCTATTTACAAGGAGTGCACAGGTACAGTGTGAATATATTATTGATTTATATGCTAGTACTTTTTCTTCTTTACATGAACATTTTAAGATTAATCCAAAATATTTTGCTCTTTCTGGTAAGGTAAAATCCCAATTTTATTGTCCCCTCTCTTACATTCTGTTGCTAGGAAAAGGCAATTCTGCTATAACCAAATCCTCCACTATTTAGATATCGACACATGAATCCCATATTTTTATTCTAAATTTAAGTTCAGCCATCGTAGCTAATGCCTTTGATGCAATCTAAAATTGCTGTCATTACATGGATCACTAGAAATTGGAGATAATAGTTTTTTTTAAAAAAAAGGTTGAAAATTAGATGGATAAAGGCTTAATCAATTTAATTTTATCACCAAATCCAGTCCCTTCCTCTTGAGCTATCAGGGCATGAGAAAAGCAGAGCATATCTTGAAGCATGACACAATCTTGTTGTGAAGAAGGAATTGTGTTCCTGAACTAGGACAAAACATGCTCATTTATTACTTTGGCATCGGTGGGTGATGAAAAATTAAGCAGACTTCCTCCTTCCATCCTTAGCACAATCTTATTCTTTCATTCATTTTTTCTGGAATTTAATTGCGTCACAATTCTGCCTCTCTCACCATCCGCTGCACTTACTGGGTTTATTTTACCAACTTTTATTTCTTGCCCTTCAACATCAATAGCGAGTTCAGCACTCTATTGCAGCATTTCATTTTGTGTTTATATCTGATTCACTCCATTTTTCTATGATTAAGTTTAACCAATGGCTTTGAAGAAATCACACTCAAACAATGAGTAAATGTAATTGCTGTCGTGCATTGGAAAAACCCACCAACTTCACGTTAAGATTCCAAATGTTGATTTCCACCAAGATGAGAAAGGCTTATGAAAGTTTGGCCAGTTACAGCATGATCAGCATGTTGCAACTGTTTTATTTTAGTCCCTTTTTAAGCATTTTCTTCTGAAAACAAACCTTCTTTTTAAAGTTCTTGCTCTTCCCTTCCTATTTCCGCACAGAATTTGTTCAAGGCTGTGAAGTGAATTTTACCAGTAATCTGTTTATAATCTATTATGTTTAAAACTTGTACACATATGCATTTGTAAGGTGTTTTGTGTTGTTTTGCAAAGGGACACAAGTCACTAAATGTTAACATGAATTTATCCAAATTGTTAAGCATATTTCTCTAAAGACAGATCACACCATAGATATAGATTAAAAAAACAAAATTAATACTGCTACAGAACTGCCATTAGTAATTTACAGAAAATTAACATGCTGATATTCTGGCAAATATCTGTCTTTACTTTACATCGGCCCTTTGCAAAATTATGATATTTACTTACCATTAAGAGTTAAAATTGTTATTTTCTGAATGATAGTGCAGCTATTCCTAAGCATAATTGCTTACAAAATAGCTATGAATATAAGAATATTTTAGCCTTCCAATACACTTTCTGCAATTAGTGTAAAACTGAATTAAATTTCCATGTAAATATGCTTGTAATGTGATACACACTACATGGACATTTGATTATACCACTAATACTAGGATTTTAACTAAGCCCTGAGACTCATTCACTATAAACATAATACAGGGAATATTAAATAATAACAGAACAATATCTGTGAACATTGAAACAATACAGTACATGGCAGTTACACTCTCCACTGCCTGATTTACATATACAGAAATAGTGCTTGTCCCTGTGACAGTATGTCCCTTTCACTATATTTATCCTAAATAAATGCAGAAATTTAACTTTTGTAGAATGCAATTTGTTTCCCTCAGGTGTAACTGCCTCTGAGGTAACGGAACTCCTAAAGCATAGTGCCAGAATCAATGAAAAACACAGGAAAGGATTATTCAGCGATACACAGAGGCATTGCATTAAAATTCACATCGATCAGTGTAAGAAAATGAACAAAAACCTGGAAAGTAAAATCAGAAAGAGATAAAGAAATGGCATCAGATAGAAAGTAATACTTGATTCTACTCCAAAGCATGCCTAAGTGTTTTGTAAAGTAGTACAACTTTCTAACCTGGTATATAAACACAACACATATATCGTATATAGCCGGTATAATGAATTTATTTCTATAAATGATCTCTTTGTAATGTCCCTTAAAGAGTGTGTGTCTTTAGATATATTTCATTTTCTCACACTGATTTCTACTAAATTAAAATTTATCACTGACGTGAGTGTGTCTATGTGCACTTGTGTACACACGTACACCCAAACATATCTACACATACATGTGCACACCCGTGTGCGAACACACACACACACAGCCATTCAACCCCCCATTTATTTTCTTCGATAACACCTGCCAAATGCGTACCTGCTGTAGATAGTAAAACACACACTGGAAAATAGTTAAATGCATAAAGCTTTGGTAGAATCCTTTAAAAAAGGATTTCTCAGTTGATTAAAATAGATCACATTGTGTGCATATCTGAAAAACAGTGGAACCCATATTTACTCATGTAAAAGCTGTGTTCATTTTTTCTTGTTGAGTGCTCAGTGTAACCGATGCATTGAAAAACATCTTCAAATCAGCAATTAACTGGTCTTAATAAAAAATACATACAATCAGTATAGAAATTGGCGTGCTTTAAAAAAAACAGATCCAACAGGTTTAATATTGGGTTTTCCTTAAATTGTCATCATATATTCATGTACGTATGAATTTTTGTGAATGTGCATATTCCAAGGAATCAGAAATTAGATCCTGAAAGTTGTCTCTCTACTATTGGACAAATGTATCAGTTCCTTTCAGGAATTCTACTAAATTCCCGTTGTGCATTTTGCAAATAGTTCTCATTTAGCAACTTTGCTCTCTGAAGATGCCTAACTTCCATATTATTTCAGGAAAACAACAGAATTTATAGGAAACAATACCTTATTAAAGATCTTCACTTTTTTCTGTTGTCTTAGAAACAAAACTAAGAAGTTTAATTAGCCTTTGAATCTTTCTTCTATAGTTAAATGAATTATTGATTCATTCCTGACCCAAGTTTAGGATAACAGTCTGTGGCCAAATTTTCACATCCTGATAAGTAGGTTTGCTAAAGCACATAGAACTTATTACAAAGTCAGTAGAGCTAGGTTTAGGTAAAAACAGAGTCTTACGAACTAACAGATTTAATCCACTTTAATTGTGGGTTGGACTTTTCCCTTGCTTAATACTTTAGATAATATTTCTTTTTTGACAAAGTGAAAAGCACAATTGTAGAAGCCCCTTTGATATGAGCTGTTAGAAAATATTAAAGATTCGTTTAAATAAGTCAAGGTTATATGCAGATTGCTGCTTTTCTATTTCAAGTACACGTTCACGTACACACGTTCGATTGTTTTACTTACTTTTAGGGCATCGTTTGTTATTAAAATTTTGAACAGAAAGATGGAGTTTCTGGTAAACATATAATGGTGAAAATCCAATTATTCAGAGTCCCCATTTTAGCATTTGGCTAGTTATTGCAAGTCGCCACAGAAAACTTTCTAGAAAGGCTTCAAAACAGGCTATCAGGATGTGCGCTCAATGGCTTTCATGTGAGGCAATAATTAAAAGACACATGAATAATTGACATTTAGGGCTTCCAAACTGTCTGGTTAATTTCCAGAATCTGAAGAAGAAATAATGTACTCAAAGGCTTTAAAAGAACAGCTTGAGCTGACGAGAGAGCTGACAGAAACTTATCTTAGGCCTCCGAAGCAATGACAATTACAGACTAGGTGGAATTTACAGCTCTGGTAAATTCTTTTATATTAGCATCTTTATAGTCTAACAAATTGCAGTTGGGCATTTCTGACATCCTGCTTATTAAATCAATTTTATTTTACTTTCAAGTACTTACAATATCTTAATTTTAACTGTTCAGGCATAGCACCAGGAATGGGGCAGTAGTGTTTTATTCCCTCTCTATGAGAAAGGAAGACTGTCTTGGGAAAAGCTTTTATCTAAGGCATACTCACAGTCTGCAGTGACATTTGGTAGCTTCACTTTTTTTCGGATTAGAGTAATTACTAATCTAGCATTTCTATAATGCAGGTTTGGTTAGAGAAATGGATTAGAATTAATGCATTTACTAACTTTACTACAGCAAGCTTAGGCAAATATTAATAACAAGTCAAAAATAACAGTTTGTAAGTAGCAACCTGTCAGGAAACTGCTGTTCTCCTCACACTGATTTCTAGCTTGTTTTATTACCAACAAGATGGTCTATCTTCTATCCTCTTTTATATACTAAATTTCACCTTCATAAGACATATGCAAGTGAGACTTATTAAGCAGTTCATAATTGTCATTGTAGAAATAGTCAGATAAATAAGAACTGGTCCAATGTTATTAGAAAGCCAGTGTCAGTGGTATGAGCAACTCTGAATCTGAAGGTGATCTGTATTTGGAAAAAAAAAAAACTGGCAAAAATCTCACTTCCTTTTATTTCCTTTTTTAATTCCTAGAACTGCTCAATGTATTATTTCATTAGGAATCATGTGATAACATTACCTCTGACAGGGTCAAAGGAAGCACTAGCTGTGGATTGTTGAGTTGTGCTGCAGAACCTGGATAATTAAACTGATTCAATCCAGTACAAAGAAAGATGGAAACAAAACACTTCCCTTTTCCTTTAACAAAATAACAATCCCTCTCCTTTTAAAGGCAGCCTCTTACTTCAAGCAATTGCAAGACTCTCTTTGTTACAGCCTACATGAAATTGTGGGGTATTTCACAACCCCTGCACCCAGCGTTATGTGTAGACAGTATCCTGGAGGCTACAAAAAGTGCATATATCCAAAATAAATAGACAACAAAAGCAGCAGCAGCCCAGAGAGAGTATGTGAGAGAGAATAAGGAAGACCAAGAATGAAAGAAAAGAAAGGTAGAGGGAAAGCAAACCTTACCTTTTCTCTTTGATCTCCTTCTCCTCCTCCTTTTGGACTTGCATTTTAGTTGACTACTTGGACCTCCAGAAGCTCTGTTGTTCCCCAGAACTGATGTCATAACTGTAGTTCAGTAAACAAGAATGTAGAGGTCTTTTCTTTCTTGTATATTTTCACCTCTGGTTCTTGCTGCTTTATAGCTCTGTGGATAAGGTTCACTTTTTAGAACTGCGTGGTGTTTAATTCTAATTATTCTCTGTCACTTGGCATCAGCTGGGTTAAGTGTCTCTGATCTTCTGAGCTGACACGCTTAACTGCTCATAGTGAGAACTGTGGAAAGGTATAGACTGAAGCTGCTCAAGAGCTGGGTGGCTCTCTCTCTGGCTGCCTTCCTTTATCAGGGCTGTAAATGCACTGCTTCTACTTTTTGCACCTCTGCTAGTTGTTTGGCACCAGCCACTTTGAAGCCAATCATGCAGGGAGCTTGTCTATTTGCTGCTGCAAAGTCTAATTAGATCCAATCACAACTGTCTCCTGGCTCTGACATCAGCACCACCAGCCCTCTCCATCCCCTGTCAGCTTGCAAACTCAGCTCCCATTTGGGCTGACGGATATGCCTAGGACCTGATAGAAAGGAAGGGAGAACTGCACTGTAGGGAATAAAAACATACTGCCAGTTTATCTGGGAAAAGCCTAAGGGGCAGCTTACAAGAAGGGATGCTACAAAAGGGATGGCAAGGCTTTTTTTTTTTTTTTTTTTTTTTTTGCTGTAGACCATATGGACACAGATTATTATGCTTCCCGACACACACAAATGCTGGGACTATTTCCCCAACCATATAGTTATTAACTAGTTCATTTATTACACTAATTATTGCTTCCAGGGGAAGAATCTGGGCTACCATTGAAGAAACACTGTACCCCCAAATCTTACGCAAGATTCCCATTGCGTGTTTAGTTATTGAAAGGCACATTTGTTTGCTAAATTCACAATGAAGGGCAAATAGCTCTTTTGCTCTTCCTTGTGAATGTAGCAAACAAATGAGCGTGTTGGGGCTCAGTCTGATTTCAAAATGGACGTACTACACTCTGCAGCACTTCTTTTAGGACACCAGGCAATGGAGGTAACTAGTACAGAGGGGCTTATATGGAGGAGAAAGACGGCAACAGCATTCCTTAGAAAAGCTTGGACCACAAAACATTACATATTTCTTAAGAAAATAAAAGGTTACACAGCAGGTAGGTCGCCCATTTAAGTGACAAGGAATCTTTTTCTTCAGGGCATTTCTCCTCTTAGTTATCATGTGATTAAAGAAGATGAATCTGGAACCCTAGATTGCTAACGCAGATGAAAATAATATTAAAGAAAAAGTTATGCTAAATAATTAATGTCCTCTGTGTCTGCTCCATTTGCAGTAAACCATAGGAGTACAGTAAAGTCCTGCTTATTGGAACCCCTTTAATCTCAAACTCCCTCTTGTCTGCATCTAGGTCACACCCCAGGCTGTGCAGTACTTAGGCTGGTAACACTCCCTATTATTCAGATTCCTGTATATTGAAATGTTTTATGCCCCTGAAACTTTTTGGTTAGACTGGGTTAAACGCTATATAGATTTTTTTAAAAAATTAAATATATAAAAGGACATAAAATGAGGCTAAGATTTTGATTTAAACCTTTAATAAAATCAAGTAAATTCTGTGTAAATGTCTTAATTTGACCCACATGTGCCAGGCAATGTGACAAGCACATCTATCCGATCCGCCAGAAGCAGATCTTGTAAGGCTGGGCATTGCATTCTGCATAAAATGTACTGATTATTCATGGACAGTGTAATCTACATTGCACAAGACACAACACAAACAGTCTCTGCCCTGTTGATCTTACAATCTAAAGCCGTGGTCCTCTGAAAGGGTCTGCAAGTTTGGACCAATACTGCCTTGAAGTCAAAGAAAGGGTCTCTTTGTGGAAGGATGGGTCCGCACATATAGAGCCTTTTGCAGGATATTATGCAAGTGGTGCAGAAAACACACACACACACACGTCTATTACCATGCAAGGACAGTGAATTTTTTGGCCTGCTGGACATCTCAGCTAAAAAAGTCCCTAAACAACTTTCTTCCACGTTCTGGATCTAGAGGCATATGGAAAATATGTGGGAGTAGCAGTAACTTTTTTGGTCTTTTTGGCTTTGACTATAGACCTTCTTTAATCTCCCTTCTCGTTATTCTAGTCATGACCAGTGCTGTCCTCCTCTGTTAATGTGGCAAAAATAAGTACTTTGTCATGATACAATAATGTGCTGTGTGCGGATGTGATTTTGAAAGTGCACTGACATGTTGGACATTAATAGGTCCATGCTGACATTGCTGGTGCACTGTTTGAAACAGCACTGTGTTTAACCACACAAGAGAACATGCAGTGCACACCAGAAGGGTGTGTGTGCCAATTAATGCACAACACTTTAGAGCACTGTACAAATCATATCCCTGTGTAGACCAATAGAAATTCACAGTCCATTGCCTTCCATATTTAAATGCTATATGTGAGCAATATTGGTTATGAGCTTTAAAAAGCACATCCTAATTAAAAATAAAAAGAGTACTCTTGGACAGTCATTTATTTCTAAGATTTAATTCAAATTTCAATATTTCTTTTCAGGTTTTAAAGTTTTTTACATAATTTTATTCTACTTCTAACTAGAGTGTTAACAGGCTATGGGAACAGTTGTCTCTGTGGTATTGCCAGTCCCCAGGGACGGCATTCTACCAACCCAACCTGAAAAAGGTGACAGTCTGGCCCATTCTCAGAAAGCTGTCACTTGGTGCTAACAACTGGTGAACTGCTAGCTGCATCTCATCTTTCAGTCCTGGGCAAAGTTATCAAGAAAGCACCAGCATCTGAGCAATATCTGAGCTCTGCTAATGACATAGTTTCCCCCCCAGGCAACTCCAGGAAGGATCATAGAACAGAGACAGCTCTGGTTATACTGATGGACAACCTCCTTGTGGCCATGGATGGAAGTGAAGATTAATCAGTCAACTAGCTGCCTCTGACACCATCATTACAGGGAGTTGCACAACTTGCTGGAACTGACAGAATTCCTTAAATGCGTATGCTCATTCCTCTCATGTTATCGTGGATGGCGTGAGCTCCTCACTCAGCTAAACTCAATCTTGTCTCCACACTTCTATGTGAAACCTATAAGTGAAACTGTGAGGTGACATGGTCCAGGTCAATTACACACAGCTCTCTCTCTCTCATTCTCTCATCCCAAACAGACAATATCCCACTGGATGAAAGTCAAGTAACTTGGGCTCAACCCAGGAAAAACACAGGCAATATTAGTCAAAAAAAGAGAATGCAGCCTCATGCCCATTAATGATCAATGCAGTATGCTGCCTTGGGTTCTGCTGAAATCATTCCTGTTCTGGACCCCCAAATAATGGTAATGATCAGTAATACCAGATTCCATTGTCTAACAAGGAGACTTTGTATTTTCTTCTCAAATGAGGCCCAACTACTGTGATCCTTTTGTTCATTACCTGTACATTGGACTCTTTGAGACTACATTAGCTGGAGCTGTTGTCAGTAGCTACCAGTGCGGTGCTCTGCTCTTGTTCGATGATGATATCAGTTGGCTGCATGCGTGTTCCCTCTGTGTGCTGCCCCAGCTCTGCGCAGATAGCTGACACAGCAGACCCCAAGAGAACCCCCAAAGACCACAGACACTAGTAAGGTACGAAGGCACCCGGGTCAGGTTTATTGCCAAACGAAGCACAGTGATAGTTTCCGGTAGACTCTACAGGACATACTACGAATTTGTGCTCCCTGACAATGGACTCAGCTCAGTCAGTAGCAGGACCGCCACCGCCCACTAGGCTGGACAGAGACACTGCCCCAGGGCTGTTATTCTTATACACAGGTACAAACAAGTTACACATCACTCCTGACGTACTGAGGTACATCCCCTCTACACAACAGGGTGCATCCCCTCTATGTAGTAAGGTGCTGCCTCTCACCATGTACAGGTTGGTTCGAGCAAAACAACTCTGTCCATCATATTACCCTTTTGCCCCTGTTTTTAGGAGGGGTCAGCCTGTTCCTTGTTATCTGTATGGAATGTACCAGTGTTCTGGTACATCTTAGATCTGTGTCCTTTTGCAACGTCAGCCCTTTCCTTGCAAACCTCTGTGAGCAGGGCCTGCCTCTAGCTCACAGCTTAACTTTGCTTTATGTTAGCAGAGCTTGACCATTACTTTAACTCAGGCCTTAGGCCTCATATGGGGCCTCTGATACAAGGGTTTATGTTTCAAGGCCTCATCTTACTACAGGAGCTACAGGCAAAGCTCCCAAGAAGCTGCAGTTTGTCTACCACACCTCAGCCTGTCTGCTGTGGAAAACAAAACCCACACATGACACAGAGGGACTGCAACCTGCACAACTGAAGTAGTTTGAAGGATTTGTTTCAAGGTGCCAGTCCCAATATATAATGCTCTTTCATGGTCAGCTCCATATTATCTGAAGGACAGCCACTCCTTTTGTGACCCATCTCAATAGCTGACTGCAGCCAGTACAACACATGATTGACAGAGTTTAGCGTCAAATTCTTATAAGACATCCCCTCAGCAAGAGAATGACCCACCAACAGTGACCACAACAAATCAAAGCCTCAGTACAGTCTAGATGTGCTGCAACTCACCTCTTCACACAGAGTCTCTCAAACTAAAAGAACTGAAGAAAAGACCATGTAGCTTATTCACCGGTAAGCAGCAACCAATAGCTAAAATATAAGAGAGAGAGATTTTGACTGCATCTTAGCAGAACTTTGCGTGCACTTGAATTGTGTGACCACCATGCCTCACAAATGCTGGGGACAGGGGCCAAGTATGTCGGAGCCCCTTGCTCCCCCTTGGCATGTTTACAGCAGGCTGACCCCCACCTGGGCCCTGCTGCTGGGGACAGGGGCCATATGAGCCAAAGCACTCCTCCCTCCCCACCTCCCGCCATGCTCAGCCCCTGTACCCGGCAGCCAAGCCTGGGCAAGGAGCAGGGCCCCACTGTCTCCGAGCTAGGCTGTCTCAGGCAAAGGTGGCTCTGTCCTGCTCCCTGCCTGGCTGCCAGGGAGAGCGGCTGAACATGGTGGAGGAGAGGATCAGGGAGAAAAGGACAGAGTCCCTCTCCTTCTCTGCCTTTGGCAGGCCAATTTCCGTGAAGAAGAGTCTCAATGAAGGGCAGAGGAAGCAGGGGCAGGACTTCCAAAACCTGCTGATGCTGGAATCTGCACAGAAATGAAGTCACACTTCCCTTGTAGGCTGGCTCTCTGTGGTGCACCTTAGCTTCCCCTCCCTCTTTTACGAGTTGAGTTGAATGGATATTGGGTTGGTATCCAAACTCCAGCTCCAATATGGGGATGCAGATGTAATGCGAACAAGACCCTGGTTGTCAGTGGATGGGATCGAACCTGGGATCTCTGGAACTTAGTGCATGAGTCTCTACCACATGAGCTGAAAGGCAACTGCCAGTTATCTAAGACTGTAGAGCAGACTCGTTTTCTCTCTCTCTCTGTAAGTGGTCTCAGTGCCTCTAGATGGGACAGAGCAACACACCTAGAAGGTGTGTGGGTTACACAGACACAAAGGGAGAGTTAATGAATGCTACTTCCTTAATTCCTACTGCGATCTCTGTGTGGTTCTGAGGGAAGCAGGCTGCAGAGAGTGACAACTTCCCAATGCGTCCCCTTCAGAGGCAGAGAAGGACTTCTGATAACTCCTGGGGAGGGAGGAAAGCTTGCATCAGAGCTGCTGTTCCCTCTCTTCCATGCTCCCCATCCCCTCCTATTTCTGCCTGTTTTTGCTCCCTTGTGCCTATGAAGGTGAAAAGAAGAATCAGGACCTTAGAAACTGGGAGACAAAAGCTGCTCAAGGGCATTGAAACAGGACAAAATGCAATCCTAAGGCTGCACAGGTGAGACTCCAGAGCCTTCTGCTGCAAAATGCCTGCTCTAATCCACCCTTGCCCTACTTACAAGCATCTGAAAAGCCTGTCAGTGTGACTATTGGCAGTAAAAGCCACTCTAGCTTTCGGGCCAGACATCAACGAGTGAGAGGGAAGAAAGAGGGGTGAGGATCCACATGTTTACAGGTCACTCTGTAGGTAACTGTTTCAATGCAAACAAGTTCCCATGTTATGCTGATTTGCATATTAAAATATCATTAGGAAATCTGAGCTACCCTGGATTTGGATGGGTGGAGGTTGCGTTCAAAGGATTTTGACCCTTCACTAACCTTAGAGAATAGAATTCAGGGTGTAGCCACAGCTGCCGCTGGCTTGAGGATCAAGGACAGACTAGTTGTAATTCCCACAATAAGCTTCCCCCTCCTTTTTAGGCTTGTGACTGTCTTCTTTGCTGGGTTTTCTTAAAGGACCCATGGCTTATACAAAAACAGGTTCCTCACAGTATATAGCATGCAAGGGAGCAAGATGAGTCAGATCTGCCTGAGTAGAGGTCCGATTTTAAAGACCATAATTTCTTTAATGGGGGAAAATACTTAGATTCCAAATGTTCCAAATCGTTATGAATAGAAACCTCAGTTATGGTTTACACAAATGCCAATCTGAACAGTAAAAGAGACCATAAAACAACAGCCACAGCTAGGGATGGGGATGGCCCCAACTCTTTTTAAGCATTTAAACAGAGATCCTCACCCTAGAACTCCAACAGCTATGAATCTAGGGGCTAATCGGTTTCAACTTTGCTAATACTTATGTTTATAACATGCTAAACTAAAGCCTTGCGCTTAAACACTCCTGAATTTTGGGACATTTGAAATCTTGTTTTGGATCCAAATTTTACTGTCTTAGCCAGTCTGTAGCCTATTTTAATAGTCATCATCATCATTCTGGCTAATAAGGAGGCACTGTAGTTCAGTGGTAAAACGCTGAACTAGGAGATATGGCATCCATTCTCAGCTCTGCCATAGACCTGCTACGTGACCTTATAAATCACTTTAGCTCTGTGCCTCAGTTTTCCCATATGCAGAAAGGGGATAATGATACTTATATTAATTTATACTGGGATTTGAGAGTGAACAATGAAAAGTAGTATGTAACAGTTAAGAATCTTGAAATACATAAAATCATTTTTGTCTTTCTAAATCTTCCAAATTCATCATGTGCTGAAAATGTTCACCTGGTGCAAGGTATCTATATTGCACAGTATGGGCATTCAGAAATTTCATAAAAAGAGAGAGCTCCCAACCAGTGGAACTAAAGTAGAATGAATCTCTGTTAGCCTATGTCCTATGACATGCAGCCAGGTATGTATAATTGTATCCAGTAGAGGGCAGTGGAACATATAAATGCTATTTGCAGTGGTACAATGAAATTGGTCCCAGGATATTAGAGAGACAAGTTTGGTGAGGTAATATATGTTATTGGACCAACTTCTGTTGGTGACAGAGACAAGTTTTCAAGCTACACAGAGACCTGCAGGGTTCTGTGAAGCTTGAAAGCTTCTATTTTTCACCAACAGAAATTAGTGAAATAAAAGACATTACTTCACCCACCTTGTTTTTCTAATGTAAATACTAGCCAGTTCATTGAAATGGTTAACAGTGAGATGAAGGATGGTCTTGTGGTTTATGTCTAAAACTGGTGAGGTCAAGCGTCCTGAGTTGTGATCCCATCTCCACCATAGAAAATTTGTGGGCAACTCTCTTAGGCTCAATTTTGGAAAAGATGAAGCATCCACTCATATTAGCCATCTCAACTTTTGGATGCTCATTTTGAGAAAACTGGGGCACATAAAATTACTGAAAAACATTTGAAAATCTGAACTCTTATTTCTCTAATTTTCAGCTTCCTTATCAGTGAAATAGGGATGTTCATACTAACCTACCGCATGGGGATAATGAAAGTGTCATTGAAATGTAAAATATTTGATTTTTCCTTGAATCTTTGCTTTGGAAATCTTGTAAACATTAGACGAGGAATAATCCCCACTCGGCCCCCCCCAAAAGCAGTTTTTCTAATATATGAATGAAAACCAGTCATGCAAGGTTGATAGAGAAGTATTTTACCACCTACAAAACCAAAAGCTGTTAGCACAGTTTACAATAGCAAACCATTTCTTTTGAACCACAGACATTTTTTATATAAAAATCATGCAATAAATTATCTGTTTTGCAGAGATAACGTAGTACTGTTCAATCATAGTAATAGAAATGTAGTACCATATTGTAGTCATGTGATATTTTAGGTTTGCAGTATTTATTATCGTAAGGATATCCCTCTCCAAAGTTTAAGTCTGCAGATACGAGCATGGCATACATTCAATATCACAAATGATTTGTCCAGACCTCTGCACCTGCCACTACTTTTCAATCCATATTTGTTTTAACTTTGTTAGAGGCTGATATTTAAGTAGAATAAGATTGAAGTATATTAAACGGCAATAATATCAACTGAGACTCCTTGGCAGATTCATGCTATCGTAATGATATTCTATTACTTAATAAAAATGTACCATTATGATCTGCCAACTTATTTTTTAAAAATATTTAAAAACAAGAATTTTGGAAACAGGCTGTAATAATGAAACGTTCAGCTAGAGCTAGTGGATGAGCCGTCACAAAATCATGAGCAGAAATGTGTATGCAAGAGAGTGCACACATCCAGAATATACGTGCAAATAATATGATGTGTCTGTATGCAGGTGCTACTCACCATTTGTCCATCTACATGATACAATGGCAATTTTATAAAGTGATTAAGGCCCTGATCCTGCCATGAGTTCCCAATGAGCAGAAACTATTTTCAGTCTATTTAGACTATACACTCTTCAGAGCCATGGCTGTCTCTTTCTGTGTATGCAAACAGCACCTACCATAATGAAGCCTTAATCTTGCTTGGGGTTTCTAGGTACTACTGTAATCGAAATAAACAAACATTCGAGATAAGTGACTGCAACCTCCTCACCAGATGCAGATTTCAGTCAGCAACACCACTGAGAATGCAGGAGAAACTGGGGATCAAAAGTGGATTTCCTAAACTGTCAAACTCTTGAAGAGGACGCAGATGTACCCCCTCAAAAATGTGGACAAACACAACTCATTCAACACTCTTTAGATATTTCTTTTCCTCCCTACCACATCAATGCCACCTGAATTTTCTTTGGCTTGAACTTCATCTAATTTGCTTTCATACAACTCTGATCTCAGCAAGGCATCCGGAAACTAAATACACTGCACCATCTGTGTCTGTAGAAAAAGAGACCTAGAGCTGCTTGTCGTATGTATACTTATGCCGTGGCATCGCAAATCACCATGCTATCTCCCCCAGAGGCATGTTGAACAGGAGGGATAACAGAATTCCTGCATAAGAGAACACTCAGGGCGGATGACCTACTGCTCTGTAACACCCGTGGGAGCTTTCAAGAACTAAACCCATCCAGAGCAATTCCATTCACCCCAGTCAGGGTCCTCATGCAAGACAATAAAATTCCAGCAGTAACAAAAGATGACAATGGGTCTAAAACAATGAAACAGGACACGTATATTCTGTGCATGGATAAAAGCAGATCATCAAGTAACAAGACTAATCCAGCTCCATGTCATACCTGCTCCAAAAGCCAGAGTGAGAGGGAACAAATCACCTGAAAATTCCAGATGATTTCAAAGACACTTCTCCAAAACCTGGTCAATCACCTTAGCCAAAGCTCAATAATTGCACTGAAGCCTTATATTTTATTTTAAAACCCTGTAAATAACATTATTTAATAGAGAATCCTGGTCTCTATTTCCAGAGGAAAAGGGGAATGTGGGAGGGTCCCAGATATGACTGGATCAGCATTCAGCCCGTAACAAAGTCTACATGTCAAACCAATGATAAATCACAATTTTACACTGAGATAATGACAACCAGCTACCAAAGCACAAGTATCAGAAAGAAGCTTACTGAAGCTGACACCATTTATTTTAAAATAATTAACTTTTCTTTACATGCTGCCTACTTTCAATTGAGACAGGCCTGATCCAAATCTCTGGGGATGAACTCTTCCCAGGTGAGCGGCAAGGGAGGGTTTGAAACTGGATCTGAATTTGAATTTTGTCTCAGACCTATCTCTAATTTTTCAGTGTTTCTTAAACTCAGTTATATTTAGTCTTATTACAGACAAAGGGCTCTGACACTAGGTACCATTAAATGGATCCATCAGCAAAAAAATATTGTCCTAAGTTTTTCTTCTTCCTTTTCTTTTTTTTTTTGAGGTTGTTAAAACTCCAAACTCAAAGTGAGACAAAAAAAGGTGTGAACTTAAATTAATGGAAACAATCAAAAAGCTTCCCACAAACCCCGAACACCAAAAATCTTTCAGTTCAACATAACTCTAGTCATTTTACTCTTGTACTGAATCAATTTCATTAGTATCATCTTTCTTAAATCCTTGGATTCCAGGCTAAACACTTTCAAGAAAAATAAATTCTACATCAATGCTTGACTTAATTTCCTTCAGTTTTTCAGCAAGAAGATGTATTAGGATCATACATAAAGGCGCCTTATTTAGAATCTGAAAATTTATTTTATGTTTTCCTGTTGACAACCAGAGGCACTGAGTGGAAAATATAGCAGAACAAAGGACTCCGTAGAAATATTTCATGTTTGCTGACTCACTACATCATCACTTAATGACACTGAATTATTAGTTTCAGCAAACAATGAAATACCACAGGAAAGCTCTTCTGCTCTTTTATCTTCACCATTGTTCTCAGATTTAAATAACTCACATAAAAACTTTCAGGTAAAACCTACAAATATTGAAAAAACATAATTTTGGACAGCATTTATGGTACTGGATGCATCCTCAATCACGCTGTGATAGATAGATTATGAAAATCTCTTGGCTTCCTTAAGACTGGAAGGGACTTTGAATGGAAAATATGTCTCTTACTGATTCAAAGCCCAGTCAGGCCGTCAGTAGTTCCTAGCAATATTTTTCCCTGTATTTTTTTTAATCTGCCTATGTTGTTCTGTTCATATATACAAGGTGAAAGTCTCACTCCACTGAAGTCAACAGGAGCTTTGCTGTTGACCAGTGGGGCTAAGATGTCACCCCCAGCACATACACATTCATCTAATGTTACTCATTACCAAGGTGGATTTTTTGACCTTTTTTATTTTTAAAATTTTGCCTGCCACAGTTCAGGAAGTGATGTTTAACATCAGCTCCACGGGACCTCAAATATACAGGGCAACCAGCTAGACCATGTTTAGCCTGCTATCATTATCCAGTACAACTGTCATAACTGACCACTCATCATAAACCTTTACCTTTACATAAACTCTACTACTTGCATGGGCTTATTCGATTCCTTTAGCCTTGACCTCAGCTGTAAATTGTTAAAGCAGCTCAGTGCTGTTGTATAATGCAGGAACAGTGAAAGACAAGTGTCCAGGTTCAGTATTTTATGACTTTCGTGACCTTTTGAATGGGAATAGAAGTATAATACTTTACCAATACATTTGTGCAGGAATTTAGAAGTAATGGCTTACTATAACCTGCTATGCTCCACTATATAATTTATTACTATCATTCACATTTAATGTAGACTTTTTTTTTGCTAATTTTTGAAACGTGAGTCCTTAATATACTCCTTTTAAAAAAGGTATAATTAGTTAAAGCTACACTGGAGTATAGCTAGCTCCAGTGTCCTTTTTGAGAATTAAACTAATCCTAAGGGTTAAGTTCTAAGGGTTAATATTTTTAGATCTTTGTACTTGATCCTGTTTCCATTAAAGATGATGGCAAGACTCCAGTGATCTCAATTTTAGCAGGATCGGGCCTTTTTTTCCCTGCAAGCACTGAAGTTGTCAACCACTGATGTCATATCCCCAGAGCTCTGTGTGACAGCATGAAGAAAAAGCAGAAAACAAAACACAAATGGAATTAATGGTTCAGTGTTTTAATCAATGTAATACATTGAAAGGAAGGGATGGCGACATGTCAGGAATATAGCCGTACTGTTCAAAACAGGCCAGACTATTAGGATGAATTTATTTGATTGTAATCTCATATGTTAAAATTTACCAGACTCACCGTAATCTTCCTCCCTCTCTTTCTCTTCTTACTATAACCACTGAAAGATTTAAATATTTTACCAGTTAGTAATAAGCATTGATTCAATGTCCCTTGCAAAATGGTGCATGATTTTACTCCATCACAGATAATTTCAGGAACATTTCACTGCAAGCTTTTATCAGCACTCCATCCTTGTAGATATGCTTTGAAAAGGCTTGTGTAGTTGCCTACCATGTCTATTGCATGCCTGGCAGTTTGGTGAGGATTTTGTTATCCGGCTGGGTCAGACACATCAGATTCTTCCTACTTCTTCTGGAATCTAACAAAATCTCACGAAATGCTCACTGAAATATATGGTGCAAAGAGGGAGAAGGCAAGTGAATTGCTAGCCTTTAAAACAGCTCTCAGCCTGTTTATGTACCTCCTGATACACTTGTAATTCATGTGTCACAGCGGTTTGTTAATGCAGTCTTTTCAATAGTGCTTTTGACATATATCTTCATTTGCTTACCATGAACAGACTCGATCCTCTTTCCAGTTGAAGACAACAGGAGTTTTGACATTGTTTTTAATATAAGAAGCTTCAGAAATTATGTCTCTTAAGCTACGAAATACCTGCAACTCTACCAGTGTGGACATACATTATACACTGTGTATTACAAATTCACAACAAGAATCACACCTGAGACATGCAGTAGTATCTTAAGCATGTGTTCACCTAGGAACAGTCAGCATTTTACCTCGCTGTAGTGTGGGAGACACTCAGATTCAAAATCAAACTTGTGTCCTTGTTCTGCTGTTCTTGCACTTTGATTATGGTAGGGAAATACACAAGATAAAGCAATGCTGATTGAATTTTGCCAAAGGTTGTTTTTCCTTTACATTCCCCATGCCTCTGGCTCTCCTGAAACCCCTAAGTTATTGCACACAGTAGGACTCCAAATAAATGGCACACACATTTGAATATTGAATTCCTTAGAGATAGATTGGTGGCAATCACAACTGCCTGAATGCACCAAGTACTTCAGGTATAAGAGCCTTGGGGCAGGAATTGTCTTTTTGTTCTGCATAGGTACAATGCCTAGCACAATGGGGACCTGACACTTGATGGAGTTCTTTAGGTGCTACTGAAATACAAACCACTAATAACAGCAGTTCAACACCTGGGCATCTTTTCTCTTTGTAACCATCTAATATGCATTTAATTCTTTATCCAGAGTATTTGAATAAGTTAGTCACATTATTGCTAATGGCAGATAGGAAGGTTACAAACCACATGCTTGATAACTTTGCTGACCTTTCATGGCCTTCAGCAACTTCACAATTAATATACCACATAGCAAGAAGAGAATGACACCTTGACATTTAGCAGGAGCAAGGAGCAGCCTGGATTTTGACAAATGTTGGCATACTTGCTGCTGGTGCTGCTTAAAGTCACATTGGTTTCCATAGGACATTTTGTTGTGCCTTAGAGGTACTTGGTAGAAAGCTGCAGACTCATTTGAAGGGATATCAGTTTTTCTGAAGACAGTCCCAAGTGATCCATGTAAATTGCAGTTTGAGTGCAATCAATAGATGTGACAAGCAGCTGATGTTGGCAACTGGGGACATAATGAAGGTGTGACTGTGTAAACGGCTAACAGATAACAATGCTATAGGAAATGATAGGGCAGTGCTGTATTGAATAAGTGCAGTGCAAAATGAGCTGCAGCTCTCAGGTCATGCTTTCCCCGCTGCTGAAGTGTCTCTTGCTCTTGTCCTTTGTAATTGTAAGTGGCAGCGGTGCCTTGCTGACTGCCAGGAGGGCATGTATTCAACCTTCATTTGTTCTGCATTACAATGCAATTCTCACTGTTAACAGATGATCTATAGTGTCAGTGACCACCTCCCAAGTGGACAAGATACCAAGTAAAATACCAACACTCTTGTTAGGAATTGAGAGGGCTAGCATTAAAACAACACCAAACATCTGGACCAGTCCTGTAAACGTAACAGTAAAAACTCAATGTTTTGTTGAACCCTTTTGTGTTTTCTCCCTACCCAAATATGCATATTGTAGGGATCTTAACATGATTTTTCCTTCAGAAAGCAAAAAGAATAAAGGATCAAAGATAATAGGTCCCCACAAGCTCACAGGAGATATGTTAGCATTATTTTGTATTTTTAATATATATGGTTATCCAACAAATATGAATATATGTGGCTTTTTGTGACATAAAGTTTTAATACAGAATATTATCCCCTTAAAATTCATGGGGAGAAAGTATCCACTGATTTTTAATTTCATTTTGGAATATAGTGGTCTGAGGCACATTTCTGTAATTTTGTTCTGACATTTGAATCAAGCATCAGCAGTTATTTTCAGAAACCTCGGGTCGTTGAGTCTTTTTGGTCTGAGTCCCACTTATTGCTTTACAGATTAAATTTAACATTTGAACCTGATCAAAGTGGAGGAGGTAACTTAAAGCATTCTGTGAAGTTAGTTGATATTTCATTATCAGTGATCAATACTTTCTGCCATTTATATTTTTTCCCACCCTTCAAAATGTCAGGTGTTTCTTTTTAGAGTTTTCTTCATCCATCTTAGCCATAAGGGTGTATATTTGTCAAATTTATTTAAAACATACATTAAATGGGCCACTTTCTCAATTTCTTTACTAGCGAGCTATAGGTGTAGATCAGTATTTATTTTGTGACTTAGTTTTCAATCATTTACAGTAGTTGTATATTCTCACCATTAGAAAAAAAATCTAAAATACATTTAGTGTTCTTACAGCTAGTTCTAGCTACAAATGTAAATTAATTCAAGAAAAGTAAATCCAGGCTGTTCATTCCTTTCTTTGCCAGAAAGAGTGACCTCTTTTCTTTGTTGGCCTGGTTGACCCACAGACTCCACAGAACCAGGATAGATGCAGTGCATAAGGTTATAGGATTTGAGAAGCTTGTCCAGTGATATGGCACAGTGCTCCACAGAACTTGCTTTGGACAAGTTCACGGGATTGTTTTTGTTTAAGTCAGGACTGGATCTCTTTCTAAAAGATATGTTATAGCTCTAACAGAAATGATGGCTTGATGCAGAAATTAGTGAGTAAGGTTCTGTGTCCTGTGTGATGCAGGAGGTCAGACTAGTTGGTCACTATGGTGCCTTCTGCTCTATGCATCTATTTTTTGGAGATGTGGCATGGGAGAAATGGATCAGGGCTGTGGAATCAACACACACACAAATCCACTAGTTATTCCTCCTTCAGAGGACTGCAGCAATGTGGGAGAATGACAACCATAAGAATGCAGTAAAGGCTGTTGAGCAGCTTTCTTATTGCTCCATAGCTGAGTGGGGGAAAAGGATTTTAGAGCACAGCCTGGTTACCCGGAATACGTAATGGATATAGGATCCGGCCCTATGAAAACAAGGTCGTGCTCTGGTCACAACAAAATAGAACACTCCCAGAAATTAATCTCAGGCTTCCATTATCATTTCTGTGCATTGCAGCACTTCCCAGTTTCAGTCAGCACTGCTAACTGAAGAACCAAAACAGCATAAAGAAAGATGGTATCATGGTCTAGCTGGAAATACTAGACATCTCTCAGAAAAGCCTGTCTTGTCCAATTTCCAGTTCAGCTTTGCAGGCTCAAAAAGCACAGATAGTCTGGACATACGTTAGATAATTGACTGAATGTCTGAGGGCTTTCCTGAATAAAACCCAGATTCTAAGCCTTTTTATAGTTCATCTATCATTAAATTGTATACACTTATCTTTGTTGGTTAATACCTTTTCTGTTTCAGGCTTTTCAAACAGATATACTTTTGTGTGTGTGCAAATTTGCATGTGACAAAATCTGTGTACACACTTTTCTAGCATAAATACTAGCATACATATTTGTTATGTACACATGGATGATCAAAATTTACATGTGTTAGACCAAGATCACACATACAGAGTTCCTGTGCTTGTAAAGTTTTGTGCACATAATGGGAGGTTGATTTTTGATACCAAGCACACACCATGGGGAAAAAAGAGTTTCTCTTTCACAGATTCATAGATTCCAAGACCAGAAGGGACCATTGTGATCATCAGTTTGACCTCCTGCATAATACAAGCCATAATACCTCACTGTAGCGTGGCAAAGACTCAGCACTTCAGCGCCTCCTACTGGTTGTCCTGGGGGGCCCTCTGCTGGCTGGTGGCCTGCCTACTTTTAGCCCCATCTTCCTCCTGGACCCCAGTGCCCTTTTACTTTGGGGTTCTGCCCCTCTGTAATACCCCCTCACTCTGGGTCTCCCCTCCCAGGGGAGCCCCAAACCCTCTAAACTCACCTTGCCTCAGTGGCTACTACCAGTCATCATCTAGTCCCTGCTCACTGGGGTAGACTGTAGTCCATAAAGACCACTCATCACTGGCAAGTGGTTAGGACCAGCTGCCTCTGCCTATACTCAGGCTGCACCTCTGCAACCCCAGTATCCATATTGGCCTTCATCAAAGCCTGCAGCCTGGGAGTTTACCAGGCTGGAGCTCCCCAGCTCCCTTGCCCTATTCCCCAGCACTGCTCTGCTCTGCTCTGCTTCAGGTACCTTGTTCTCAGGGAGTCAGGTCCTTCTCCCTCCAAAGGTGGAAAGAGGCTCCCTCCAACTCCTGGCCCCCAGCCCTCTTGTAAGGGCCAGCTAGGCCCTGATTGAGCTGACTACAGCTGTGTTCAGCCATGCCCTCAGCTGCTGTTACTCTTCTTCCCAGCTGCAGCCCTCTCCAGGGCTGCTTTTATCCCCTGTTCTGCAGGAGCGGGCAGCTGCCCCACTACACTTCCCCAAATAGTTCATATTTCTAGGAATATCTTCTCTATTTGTAAAACAAAATAAGTGTTTCTAAATAGTATAAATGCCTTCAAACACACCAATTCAGCAAAGATGAAAAATTATGGGGGTTCACATATAAAAAAAATGAAAAAAGCTGCCCATTTAATTGAAAATGAAAATAGTTATCCTGGTTTTTGCATAATTTTCTTGAAGTTTATTGCAAAAAAGGAAAGGTTATATCTTTTGTTGACAACTAAACCCTCTCTCATGCCTTAAGTGGCACCAAATATTTATTAATAGTGCTACCCCTTTTCAGCCTGAGTGCTTAGCCAGTATTTGTGGTCTTGTGGTTGTTTCCATTAGGAGGAGAAACTGAGGATGGAGTCAGAAATTTCTGTGTGTATTTTATGTAAATAAATAGGATTACCTCAAAGACCTGTTTCCCTGAATGTAGCAGGATTCAAACAACAGGACATCATTTCTGTGCTCTCAGTTCCATACCTCTTTCCATCCAGCTCTCTGCCCCAAAATCCCTCTCTCTTGGTTTTTTCTCATGGTCACTCTGCAGGTGCTTCTGTTGATGTCTCCCTGGCTTTCTTCGTGCCTGCTTTCTGCTTGTTCTCTAGCTGCTTCTGCTCACAGATAAACACCTTTCCAACAAACAATATCCAGCCTCCCATGTTTGCATTCAGTCCCTAGGGAAACTCCTCTGAGAACATAGCGCAGCTTCTGACTGGCCTTGCCTGTGGTCCATGTTTGAATGCTGGCTCCTATAATTTCATTTATCTTGCTCTAAAGAGGAGCTGACCACTTCTTATCTTAATCTTAAATGAAGGGTGGCTGTGACACCAACCAACTTCAACAAGATTTCACCCAAACTTCAGGGTAACAGTATTGTGCCTTCACATTCCCGAGATCTTCAACAGGGCAAGGTCCAAGAAACAAAATAAAAAAAAATATGATCGAAAAGAATAGACAAAAAGGTTGGTTTTTATGATACTGAAATTGTAACATCCCAGTCATGTTATTACTTTTAAGACCCAGTCCTGCCAGGTGAAATGTTCCTCTTTGCCTGATGCTAAGTGCTCTCAAGCCCAATACCCTTAATACGAGCTGACGGTGCTTGTCACATGGTAGGACTGGGCCTACATATACAAGTAAATACAGTGCATAGATCATATATTATAGTTTATTGTATTACTAAGAGCCTGCTGCCAATAGGCATTAAACACATGAATACAAGACCAGAATCATTCAGTAAGAAACCTGAATAGTTGCCATAACAACTGCTACTTCACATCTGGCGTGATCCAAAGTTCTTTTAAGGCAAAGTACCCATTACAGATATTCTTCTGCTTAGGCTGGTTTCTATATTAGGCATGTTTACCATTTAATGAAGACGTGATTCAAACCCCACTGAAATCTGAGTCTTTCCACTGACTTCAACGCGTATTACAAACACAGAAAAATAGATGGACCACACTTACAAGCTTACAATCTAAGTGTAAGACAAGAGATAACAGGTGGATACAACAGACAGGGGAGCACAAGGAAACAATGAGACACTACTGGTCAGCATGACAGACACTGGTCCCAGCACACAAGCGCCAAGCTGTTGTGAAGTTTTTTGTAGGCATCACAGTACAGGAGAGTTTTATGGAGGATAATGAGGTAGTTTTGTGGATGGTTACAGGGAGCCGCAAAGCATAAGGGGCAGCAAGAACAAAGCACAAAGGTACTCATTCAAAAGTTTAATAAGTGGGTGTTAGAGATTGGTATCAACCTAAAATGGAAAATACATTTATGAAGACTTAAAATAAAAATAGTTTAAAGAGAAGCATTTTGTTTCAGTAATTCAGTTAAAAAAATATTTAAAATATTTTGGTCTCCCCCCAAAAATTATAAATAAAAGCAAGCAAGATAATAGACTCTACCTCAGCTAATTTATTTCCAGCAAAAACGTTTTGAAAGCAAGCACTATTTAAAAAAATACATGTTCACCAGAGCTTCTTTTTCTGAGGTAATGCAGCTGACGCTACTTCTCATTATGAAGCCCCTGGAGACTTGAAAAGAGACAGCTTTCTGAAACCTGCTGGTGAAAAACTGTAATCTTTTGAAAACGCTGAATCCCTTCAATCAATACTATTACCCAATACAGTTCCCACTGCCCACAAAAACATAAACTTACATTTTTCTTTACCCTGATGTTGGTAAGGGCTTCCTGTAGTACTACACTACCTGCCCAGGAGATTCTGTGGTATTTTATGCCCTTTTACCTACAATTAGAAGCTAGTTCTGTATATAATCCACAGAATTGCCGTCCCCAATATAAAATTAATCATGAATCAACCCCTGGTCCCTATAACATTAGATTGGTTTAAAAATAATGAGATTTAAAAGAAACCCACATATTTTGCATTCTTTTTACTTACTTTCTGGGTTTTGAACCTTTATGATACCCCTAGATCATGTTTCCCAGCTTTTCTCCACAACCATGAATTTACTTTTATACATTATTGATGAGGTTGGAGCACTGCGTGTCTGACACTTCTCATTATAAACTTCTGTATAACTTTGCCAAACTGTAATCATTTGGGTTGAGGTTTCCGTGTGTCAAACTGAATTATTTTGGAAAAGTTCGTCCCTCCACCCACACTTGCTATTGCCCAAGCTGAACAGAGGAGGAAGTCATCTGATCTGAATGAAAAGGGGACAAAAGGTAGACAAAGGAGGATGGAAGAGGAGTAGATTGGAACAAGGTGACTGGGACTGGAAACTTGAGAGTGTGGGAGACATGAATGGGACCGAGTGGGCAGGGAGGCTGGAACTGGGAGCAGATGAGAGAAAAGAGAAGGGGAACTTGCAGCCCGGTGGCTGGGGGAGCACTGAGATTGGAGGAGATCGGGGGGTGGGGAGGAGATTGGGACTGGCTTCACCAGGAAACTGGGACTAGGAGCAAGTGGGGGGAATGGAGGAGGAGGAGAGGCAAATGTGAAAAGGAGCCATGGAGCAGGCAATAAAGATTGGGACAAGGGGTCTGGGAGGGTGTGTACGTGGGGGAGACTGAGACTGAATGGGGAGAAAGTCTGCGAGCCAGTGGAGGGTAGAAGAGAGACAGATCAGATGAGGAGCTGGGTGAGGGGGAAAGGGGTAATAAGACTGGGACCTGGTGTCAGAGATGGAAATCTGGAATGATTGGTACTTGGACAGCAAGCTCGGAGCGGGAGACAAAGACTGGCGGGGCACGAAGGCTGGGATGAGAAGCCTGAGAAGTGGAGACTGGGACTGGGTAGGCAAGGAGAATGGGACTGAGGAATAGATAGGAGTGGGACAGAGACAGGTTGAAGGAGAAGGGGCAGAAAGGTGTCAAACTTCGGAGGAGAGGGGTAGGGTGACCAGACAGCAAGTGTGATAAATTGGGACAGAGGTGGGGGGGTAATAGGACCCTATATAAGAAAAAGACTGGACTGGACAATCTGGACTGTAGCTGTAAAATTGGGACATATGGTCACTCTACAGAGGGGACAGATAGTAAAGTGTGTGCCCACTACAACACACTACCTTTCAAAGTCTGGAATGGAAACTGCAAATGCTGACCTTGCCAATAGCCTTTGCGTAGTCCAAAAAAAAAGGTGCGTCCCTTTCATGTTTATGTATTTTCTTTCCCAGTCTGATTATGTGCTTGCTTTATCCTGATCAAAAGCTGACAGTGAATCTATACAGTCAGTCTTCCTTTTTTTCTTTATGCATTACTCATATAAGACCTGTAACAAACTCCTTTATTGTGTGTATACTTCAAAGTTTTGTTAATCATACCACAAATTGGAAAGAAGAATTATGTCACTTTTCTTTAGAAAAATTAAACTTTTGACATTTAAATAGTGATATAGTTTGAGAACTCACTGATATAGTTTGAGAACTACTGTCATCTATTTTCAGTCTGTTAAAAGCATGCTTTAGTGTAAAAATTGGTTTTGTCTCTATCTCCAGAAAAGCGTGGCCAACATTGATTCTATTTAACATTTTATCACTTGAACTGGAGAAGAGATATTACCTCTTTGAGTACCAGCCAAAGGTCATGTAGCTAATGCTAACCTCTGTCAAATGTAACACATTGTATAGGAAGGATTGACAATTATTGTGCTACTGTATTTTGCAAGACACCAGGGGTCATAGCAATGGAATTGTTATGTTGCAGGAGAGCAATAATTCAAGGCTTGTTTGCTTGTGCTGGGTAAAGCTGCTAAGGTCAAATGTAGTTATTGTGTTAGGATATGGTCCAAAATTATAAGGATTTTGTGAACTGGTTTACAGTTTGCTTGTTTTTTTTGGTGGGCATGTATTCCAAACAAAACAGGACTAATCTGAGAATTTCCTATGACGTCCTGATTCTGCTTGTTGGAGGATAACAAATCAGTCTTTTATCTCAGAGATTCAGATTCTATTCAAGCTCTAACTAGTCAACTGGAAAGGGGTAAAAACCGCTTGTCCACTATTTTTCGCACACAAGCAAGGGTGAAATAAATTGAGCAAACACAGACGAGGCATCTTTGTTTCTGTCGGCCATCTAGTGTTGTTTTAATTTTTTTTAAATAAAGGAAATAAAAATATTCATGCTCATACACTGGCTTTGTGATGTGGGATCATGTCTCCCTCAAAAGACTGCCCTCCCATTGCCTGCTAATTGCCAATCCTTAAGCCACTGAAGTAAATAGGAGTTATGGCAAGTCTTCAGTAAGAGCAGGATGGGAACCCAGCAGGTCGTGGAAATAAGGCATGAAGACTATCTATTAGCTCGGTCATTCAGTTTCTCTGCCAGCGCAGGATTGTTTCCTACTGTGTAATACCGGAATTTTTGTCAATCTAGTTTTAATGTCCCAAGTAATTGGCTTTTCACCATTTTCCTTATTTCCTTGCCTGATACATTCCACTGTGAAGACCTTTTTTCTTTACATTCAGCAAAAATACTCCATTTATATTTCATTTGGCCTCAATTCTAGTAATACCTATGTATATCGTTCCCCACAACCACAAAGGCCCTGAATGACTTGCTCAAAGTGATGCAGGAATTATTTGTTAGAACTGTAACTAAAACCCTGAACTTTTTGACACCCAATCCTGTGCTGTAAGTGTCCTCTTTTGCTGTGTGATGCCCCTTCAGATGCTACTCAGAATAGCACTAGGCTTTTTTTACTGCCACATCAGACCGGAAGCCCACATCTACACCATCACCTCTTGTTTCCATCACTTGTGCACCATCACCTCTAGTTTCTTTCAGCATTGCTGTTTTCCAAGCATATTCTTCCCTGTTGTTATGCGGTGTTTTTAGTGCTAAATAAAGCATATTGCAATTATGTATTGGGATAATTTGAAATACACAGTAGGAGAGTAATAGAATTTTCCATTGTTTAAAGTCTGTAAGTCAAGACTAAGTATCTTTTTAAAGGATATGCTATAACTCAAATCAAAATTATGGGCTTGATGCAGAAATTACAGTGTGAGGGTCTTTGGCTTCTGTTATGAAGGAGGCTACACTACAGTATCATAGTGGTCCCTTCGCATCTTAAAATTTCTAAGTCAATCAATAAGGATTAAAATTTAGATTGTAAATTTATGGGTCAGAGACGGGCTCTTCTGCTACATTTATACAACAACTAGCACAGTTGGTCCCAATCTTTTGGGGATCTCTAGGTGCTATTGTAATAGAAAAAATAATAAAGCCCTGCTGCCTGCATCTACTCAATAATTCAGATAGCATGAGCTGGCTTAGGGTGATAGACGGAGACAAAAAAACCCTCTGCCTTTCTCTGCCTACTACTAAAATAAACAACAGAAGAATAGGGGCACCGGGTAAGGGCAGCCCCTTGACAACTGTTCTGAACTGTATCAGGAGGAGAACATTCTGGAAGAGGAGGCATAGACAGCTTGCAAGAGTAGGCCTCTATAACGCATTTGAATGCTTAAGAAGAAAAGCTTCTTGTGGAACTTGATGAGAAACAGGAGGAATCTTCACACACACAAAAACAAAGATTTCAGGGCAACTCTGTCTTTCACTAAGATTTGAACATGCTGATATTAAAGAACATATGCCTGGGTGCGTGACTCTTGCTGTTGTTCAATTATCCTATTTCCAGATAGTAGAGGAATGTTGTAAAGAGTCAAAGGCTTCACCTCAACACAAACACAGCCTTATTCCCCAACAGCTTAAAAATTAAGTCTCACTAAGTGGAAGACTGTTTGGCAGCATCAGTAAAGAAGTGAGGATTGAATGGAGAAAGAGATTGGATATAGAAGTAAGCCCTCCAGGTTTGGATCTGGGCACTGTGAAGAGGCTGGCTGCTGTCTAGGATCAACCGGTTCTATGCACTTTGACTGTACTGTTGGCCACAAAAATGTAAGTAAACCAAAGCAAAACATGATAGCATGACATTGTACCTGTCTATATTCAATATAATATATCTGTAAGATTCAGTTCCTATTGGAAATGCATTTTAGTTACAATATGCCAAGAGTATCCACTGGAGATGGTAACAAGTTTGAACCTAGACTCAGATCTGAAATGCCCTAAAGTTCATGATTTCTTAAATCCAGTTTAGGTCTATTTCTAGTATGTACTAGGTAGGGATGGGAGGACTAGCTTGAGACGGATAGTAACTGACCAGAATTGAAAGAAAATGTATATAGACCCAAAGTTAAGGTTTAAAAAGATCCATTGTTTTCAATGCTGATCAGACTAGAGTGGAAAAGAAGGGTCAAAATACCAGAAGAGAGACATTTCTTGAGCCACATTCAGATGTACCTGAGCTGGTGAATACCTGAATTCTTGTAACAATTCCAGTCCAGTTTTACCTTAAACAGTTGAGATAGTACAGAGAAGCATGTGAATTTGTTTACTTATCTGAACTGAACCTTTCCCAGTTTGCCCTGTACTAATGTGGCATGTACAGACACAGGTCTCGATCCTCCGAACACTTGAGACCCTCTTTAACTTGTTCATATAAGTAGACTCCTAGAACACAAAGAGGATTCAAATGAGAGCAAAATTACACACATGCAGAGTATGGTGCCACAGAAAAGAACAGAACAGAACAGAAAAGAAAATCTAAACCTAAAAGACATCTGCTCAGAACAATAACCACCAAAACAGTTGAAAGAATGCAGAGTTCCCCATGACAATGAGCTTCTCTGCTATTTTAAAAACAATTTAATTGCTGCATTTGAGGGAGTATAAAAAGAAGAAAATAAAACTTTTGCAGCAAAACACATTTTCTCTTGTATTCATGTCCAAAATAATGGGTTGCTCTGTGATACCAATACATTTTAATTAATGTTATTTTTATTCTGCATCAGTTGCAAGCTAATAAAGTTGTGGAATGTTTCTGTTGTTGGGTTTTGTTTTATTTTTTGTTTTGTTTTTTACAATTGATCATTTAGAAGATGTAGCATGATTGTTTATCAATAAGCTAACAGAATGCATAATATAACATTATGCTGTTAAACACTGACCAACAAATTAAGTTTATTAAATATGTACAGATTACACAGTGACTCATGTTTTTTGAGCCATGTATGTCCTTGTCAGGTAAACTGTCAGTAAATACTTTATCAGATATACTTATTTAAATGGGTGCAATCAAAGCAAAAAAGAAACAACAAAAACAACAAAAAAACAGTTCATCAAAGCATTGTTAGACCTGGCTAGATAACAGTAATTATTATTATTAGATATATTGTACAGTATATGACATAATACAAAATGAAATCGGTGTCAGAAAATCAAAATGCTCTGTGGCTATTCCTTACCCAAATAAAAATAAAATAAAAATGTCATCAGTTGGAACCAGTTTCTAACTTAGAGCCTAGCACAATTCCCGGTATATAAGATGAAAATCTTTTCAAAACTATTGTTTGGCAAATTATCATTCTGGGAGCAGAGACCACCTATTACTGTATGTTTGCTCGGTGCCTGCCATAATGGGCACTTGTTCTTGTTTTACCCTGGTATGTTACCATCATAATAAAATAATAACTATGGTGCTTAAGGTCAGACACCAAATTCCATATTTAGGTATCAAAATCAATGATACTAAGTACCTGTAGCTCTCTACTGAAGGACCAGTAGTTTCATCCATGTCCAGGATTTCTCCCTGCATCCACGTCACACTCAACTACTCTCTCATTTTATAGATGGGTTCTGTAGTGGAAAAGCTGTGTGGGGAAAACAGAGACAGCACAGCATAGGCTGCCGAAGTGCATGTTCTGTGGATAACCAATTTCCAGGCTTGTCAATCTGTCATTTAAAATACTAAAAATCAAGAAGGAAACTTACTTTAAAAGCTGGTATGAAATCCATATTAAATATGGCTACCAGTGATTTTATAGTTGTGTTTGTACAGTGCCTAGCACAATGGGGTCCTGGTGCATGACCAGGGTTCCTATGTGATGTGATAAGAGAAACACTGAACAATTCCCTGTAAAACTAGTCAAAACCAAAATAGGTCAAAATGCTCTTTATTCCCTGCTTCTGCCAAATATAAACTCAGACTTCTGACCAGCTAAAAAGAATGCAGTCACCAATCTCAAAGTAGTATAGAATTTCATATAGACATGACACAGTACAATATCCAGATTTCAAATCTCTCCTTCCTGTAGTATCTACAAAAGTCCCTCCCCATAAAAAAAATCACCCACTTCTGTAAGTCTCTAACTCCCATAACACTGGTCTACAATTTTTTAGAAGTCATCTGCTTCAGAGATAAAATGTGATATTTATTATGTATTTTGATGTGCTGAATTCAAATATGACAATTAAAACAACTGATGAGCTACTGTTTCTAAGATATTTAAGTTTTTACATTTTATGTCTATGTATATTGTGTAGATAGTAGAATTTTAATCATAAACTGTAAACCTAGGTCTTTTCATGTGTTTATGGTTGCTTTACATGATAATATTTCACCTGTCCTGTTTATGTAACACTTTAAAAATCAGCAAAAGGGTTATATAAATAAAATGTATTATGAAACAAAAGGCAAAAAACTATTATGTACATAGTTTAGTCCTATTCAGTGTCTACTTGGCGCTTCTTGGCTTGTCTCTTGTATTCATTAAATGGAGCATCTCTTGTCACTGTCCAGCACTAGTCTGCAAGCATTGATGGGCTCCATTTGCCCTGATAGCGTTTCTCCATTGTTGCAATGTCCTGGTGAAATCGCTCGCCGTGCTCGTTGCTCACTGCTCCGCAGTTCGGTGGAAAAAAATCTAGATGAGAATGCAAAAAATGTATCTTTAGTGACATGTTGCAACCAAGGCTTTTGTATGCCTTGAGGAGGTTTTCCACCAACAACGTGTAGTTGTCTGCCTTGTTGTTTCAGAGAAAATGTATTGCCACTGACTGGAAGGCTTTCCATGCCGTCTTTTCCTTGCCACCCAGTGCATGGTCAAATGCATCATCTCGAAGAAGTTCACGAATCTGAGGACCAACAAAGACACCTTCCTTTATCTTAGCTTCACTTAACCTTGGAAATTTTCCACGGAGGTACTTGAAAGCTGCTTGTGTTTTGTCAATGGCCTTGACAAAGTTCTTCATCAGAACCAGCTTGATGTGTAAGGGTGGTAACAAAATCTTCCTCGATTCAACAAGTGGTGGATGCCGAACACTTTTCCTCCCAGGCTCCAATGACAGTCGGAGTGGCCAGTCTTTCTTGATGTAGTGGGAATCTCTTGCACGACTATACCATTTGCAGAGAAAACAGCATTACTTTGTGTATCCAGTCTGCAGACCAAGCAAGAGAGCAACAACCTTCAAATCGCCACAAAGCTGCCACTGATGTTGGTCATAGTTTATGCCCCTCAAAAGTTGTTTCATGTTGTCATAGGTTTCCTTCATATGGACCGCATGACCAACTGGAATTGATGGCAAAACATTGCCATTATGCAGCAAAACAGCTTTAAGACTTGTCTTCGATGAATCAATGAAGAGTCTCCACTCATCTGGATCGTGAACGATGTTGAGGGCTGCCATCACACTATCGATGTTGTTGCAGGCTACAAGATCACCTTCCATGAAGAAGAATGGGACAAGATTCTTTTGACGGTCACGGAACATGGAAACCCTAACATCACCTGCCAGGAGATTCCACTACTGTAGTCTGGAGCCCAACAGCTCTGCCTTACTCTTGGGTAGTTCCAAATCCCTGACAAGGTCATTCAGTTCAGCTTGTGTTATGAGGTGTGGTTCAGAAGAGGAGGATGGGAGAAAATGTGGGTCCTGTGACATTGATGGTTCAGGACCAGAAGTTTCATCCTCTTGCTCGTCTGACTCAAGTGAGAATGATTCTGGTGCATCAGGAACCGGCAGTCCTTCTCCGTGGGGTATTGGGCGTATAGCTGATGGAATGTTTGGATAATGCACAGTCCACTTTTTCTTCTTTCACACACCTTTCCCAACTGGAGGCACCATGCAGAAGTAACAATTGCTGGTATGATCCATTGGCTCTCTCCAAATCATTGGCACTGCAAAAGGCATAGATTTCCTTTTCCTGTTCAACCACTGGCGAAGATTTGTTGCACAAGTGTTGCAGCATATGTGTGGGGCCCACCTCTTGTCCTGATCTCCAATTTTGCAGCCAAAATAAAGGTGATAGGCTTTCTTAACCATAGTGGTTATACTGCGCTTTTGTGATGCAAAAGTCACTTCACCACAAACAGAGCAGAAGTTATCTGCACTGTTCACACAAGTACGAGGCATCTCTGCTCACTTTGGCTAAACAGAAATGTGTCCCTTTGCAAAATCAAACACTGACAAATAAGAAAGCACGACACTGTATGATTTCTAGAGCTGATATAGGGCAATTTGTTCAGCAGAGTGATGTAAGCTTCGTTATGATTGCATCATCCATGACTTCTAGGAATAACATGGTGCAATTCATATCGTGTATGACACAATACCAGCTTCAGATTGCATCACCCATTGTTTTGCCTAAAAAGCAAGTACTGTCCAAACCCAGTCATAGATTTATTCATAGATCCAGTCAAAGATGTATTTTAGTCATTTCTGGTTTAAATTCAGATCCCTTCCCTTTATAACTCACTTATCCTCCGCCATTCCCATGTCAAGGGTCGTATATACTGACCCAATAGCATATCTTGAAAACTAGCGCCAATCAACAATTTTAAGCATAATTTTTGTTCTCAGTGACCCAGAATTAGTAAAGTTTGACTACATTTATTTCAGAAGCATTTTGGCTGTAGAGCAGTGTAATAGGACACCATTACCCATCACCTTCAGCCCCCAACTTAAGCCTCTCCAATGCATCATCAAAGACCTACAACCTATCCTGAAGGATGATCCCTCACTCTCACAGATCTTGGGAGGCAGACCAGTGCTCGCTTACAGACAGCCCCTCAGCCTGAAACAAATACTCACCAGCAACCGCACACCACACAACAAAAACACTAACCCAGGTATCTATCCTTGTAACAAAGCCCGATGCCAACTCTGTCCTCATATCCATTCAACTGACACCATCATAGGACCTAATCACATCAGCCACACCATCAAAGGCTCATTCACCTGCACATCGACCAATGTGATATATGCCATCATGTGCCAGCAATGCACCTCTGCTATGTACATTGGCCAAACCGGCCAGTCTCTACACAAAAGAATAAATGGACACAAATCTGACATCAGGAATCATAACATTCAAAAACCAGTAGGAGAACACTTCAATCTTCCTGGCCATTCCATTAAAGACTTGATGGTGTCAGTTCTGAAACAGAAAAACTTCCAAAACAGACTCCAACGAGAAACTGAGGAACTGGAACTAATTTTCAAATTGGATACAATAAGCCAAGAACTAAATAGAACTTGCGAATGGTTTGCTCATTACACTAATTGATTGCATTTCCCTAGTTAATTTACCTTCAATAGTTGTATCTCGCCTGTCAGACACAGATATCCATTTCAAAAGGTACTTTTTTCTCCTGCTGATAATAGCCCATCCAAATTAAGCAGCCTCTTAGAATTGGTATGCTAATTTTACAACTTTTTTTTTCTTTCTGTGTGTATACATGCATCTTTCTTCTGTTCCATTCTATGCATCTGATGAAGTGGGCTATAGCCCACGAAAGCTTATGCTGAAATAAACTGGTTAGTCTCTAAGGTGCTACAAAGTCTTCCTCGTCTTATTTACGGATACAGACTAACACGGCTGCTAATCTTAAACCTGTCATAATAGGACAGTCCTTCCCTTCTCCCTCCCATATACATCAGTTCCTAACACATTTCCTCACCGGTCCAGAATGATCAATATCCTTTCCACCTCATTACAAAGGCCAGAGATCCATCACCTTCCCTGCCACCTACTGCTCTCCAAATCATCCAAGGCAATCTCGCATACTTTGGATAGACTAGCCAAGAGCCCTGCAGCAACCTCCCATAAAAGACAGAGGCGGTAAAGCCTTTTCCTTCCATAACTCCCATGCATCCCACGAGCTCTCACCTCTGTGGGCTGGAGAGAACATTATCTCTTTGATACATTATCTGACACATTTTCTCCCTATCACAAAACGATAGGAAGTGACGTTGAACTATTTCCCCTTCCCTGATCCCTTGCAGTTCCCCAAATCTCCTTGGAAGCTCTCACATTAGGTTGATGTACTCTATATCCATTTTGCCCCATTTCATATGGACTATAGATTGTGAAATTTAGGAACACCAGAAGGGATCCTCCAGAGATGTTTCTAAAAGGATTAACAACACCTTGCAGTTAACATTGATCAAAGTAACAACAAAGGTCCTAGCCTGGGAAGGTCCAGAGGAATCGCCATCTAAAAACACAGGGCACAGAGTCAAGACAGAACTAAGCACAAAACTATTATTATATTTAAATAAAAATTATCCTAATGTCTGAAGAGATCAACCATGGATTTTGCTATAATAGAACAAGAAGAATGAATATATTCAACTAGATTAAGGTCTCGATCTTGCAAACACTTACACATGTGCTTAAGTTTACTGCTGTGAATAGAAATCCCACATAAGTCAGTAGGAGTATTTACAATACTAAAGTTAAGCCTATGTGTAAGTCTTTGCTAGGTAGGCTATCATAGATCAAATGGTGACTAGAGACAGCTCCTGAAGTCATATGGATGTATCTGAATAAGAGCAGAATTGTTTGATCTATTTAAAATTGTTTGAATTGTCGTGATTTATTTCCACATTATTCCAGATTTGTCAAGAATCAGAGGGGTAGCCATGTTAGTCTGGAATTGCAGAAGTGACAAAGAGTCCTGTGGCACCTTAAAGACTAACTAAAGTTTTAGAGCATAAGCTTTCGTGGGCTAATACCTACTTTGTTGGATGCATGCAGTGGAAGTACCCAGGGGCAGGTATAAATAGGTAGGCCAGAACCAGGTGGGAGATAACAGGGTTAGTCCAATGAGGCTGAACCAGCTTGTTATCTCTAATCAGGGAGGGTGAGGTATTCCTCTAGCAGCTGAACTGGAGGTGTGAATAGTGAGAGAAGAGAAGCTGCTTTTGTAGTTAGCTAGCCACTCGTAATCTTTGTTCAATCCTTGATTGATTGTATCAAATTTGCAAATGAATTGCAGCTCTGCAGTCTCTCTTTGCAGTCTGGTCTTGAAGTTTTTTTGCTGAAAAATTCTGACCTTTAAATCTTTTATGGTGTGTCCAGCGAGGTTGAAGTGTTCTCCTACAGGTTTTTGTATATTGCCATTCCTGATATCTGATTTGTGTCCATTTATCCTTTTTCGTAGGGACTGTCCAGTTTGGCCGATGTACATAGCAGAGGGACATGGCTGGCACATAATGGCGTATATTACATTGGTAGATGTGCAGGTGAATGAACCAGTGATGGTGTGGCTGATCTGGTTTGGTCCTGTGATGGTGTTGCTGGTGTAGATGTGTGGGCAGAGTTGGCATCGAGGTTTGTTGCATGGATTGGTTCCTGAGTTAGAGTTATTATGGCACGGTGTGCTGTTGCTGGTGAGAATATGCTTGAGGTTGGCAGGTTGTCTGTAGGCCAGGACTGGCCTGCCTCCCAAGGCCTGTGAAAGTGAGGGATTGTTGTCCAGGATGGGCTGTAGATCACTGATGATGCATTGGAGAGGCTTTAACTGAGGACTGTAGGTGATGGCCAGTGGTGTTCTGTTGTTTTCTTTCTTGGGCTTGTCTTGCAGAAGCAGGCTTCTGGGTACATGTCTGGCTCTGTTGATCTGTGTCCTTATTTCCTTGTGCGGGTATTGTAGTTTTGAGAAAGCTTGGTGGAGATCTTGTAGGTGTTGGTCTCTGTCTGAGGGGTTGGAGAAAATACGATTGTACCTCAGTGCTTGGTTGTAGACAATGGGTCGTGTGGTGTGCCTGGGATGGAAGCTGGTGGCATGAAGGTAGGCATAGCTGTCGGTAGGTTTTCGGTATAGGGTGGTATTGATGTAGCTGTCATTAATTTGCACTGTGGTGTCTAGGAAGTGGACCTCCCATGTAGACTGGTCCAGGCTGAGGTGGATGGTGGGGTGGAAGCTGTTGAAATCATGGTGGAATTCTTCCAGAGTTTCTTTCCCATGGGTCCAGATGATGAAGATGTCATCAATGTAGCATTGATAGAGAAGGGGCGTGAGTGAACGAGAATTGAGGAAGCATTGTTCCAGGTCAGCCATAAAGATGTTGGCATACTGTGGGGCCATGAGGGTGCCCATAGCAGTGCCACTGGTCTGGAGGTATATATTGTCACCAAATTTGAAATAATTGTGTGTGAGGATAAAGTCACAGAGCTCAGCAACCACTTGTGCTGTGGCATCATCAGGGATACTACTCCTGACAGCTTGTATTCCATCTTTGTGTGGGATGTTTGTGTAGAGAGCCTCTACATCCATGGTGGCTAGGATGGTGTTTTCTGGAAGGTCACCAATGCATTGTAGTTTTCTCAGGAAGTCGATGGTGTCATGGAGATTGCTGGGAGTGCTGGTGGCATAGAGTCTGAGTAGAGTATCCACCTATCCAGACAGTCCTTCAGTGAGAGTGCCAATGCCCGAGATGATGGGGTGTCCAGGATTTCCAGGTTTGTGGATCTTGGGTAAAAGATAGAATAACCCCGGTCGGGGTTCTAAGGGTATGTTAATTTGTTCCTGTGTTAGTGTAGGGAGTGTCCTGAGTAGATGGTGCAGTTTCTTAGTATATTCTTCAGTGGGATCTGAGGGAAATGGCCTGTAGAAATTGGTGTTGGAGAGTTGTCTGGTAGCCTCCTTTTGGTAGTCAGACCTGTCCATGATGACAACAGCACCTCCTTTATCAGCCTCTTTGATTATGATGTCAGAGTTGTTTCTGAGGCTGTGGATAGCATTGCATTCTGCACAACTTAGGTTGTAAGGCAGGCAATGTTGTTTTTCCACAATTTCTGCCTGTGCACGTCGGCGGAAGCATTCTATGTACAGGTCCAGACTGTCATTTTGACCCTCAGGAGGAGTCTATGTGGAGTTCTTCTTCTTGTGCTGCTGGTGCGATGGTGTCTGTGTATCAGTGCTTTGTTTGATACAATCAATCAAGGATTGAACAAAGATTACGAGTGGCTAGCTAACTACAAAAGCAGCTTCTCTTCTCTTGCTATTCACACCTCCAGTTCAGCTGCTAGAGGAATACCTCACCCTCTCTGATTAGAGATGATAAGCTGGTTCAGCCTCATTGGACTAACCCTGTTATCTCCCACCTGGTTCTTGCCTACCTATTTATACCTGCCCCTGGATACTTCAACTGCATGCATCCGACGAAGTGGGTATTAGCCCATGAAAGCTTATGCTCTAAAACTTTAGTTAGTCTTTAAGGTGCCACAGGACTCTTTGTCACTTCCAGATTTGGAATTTAGATGACTGAATCATAAGTGAATTGTTTGAATGGCCCATATTCTGATACCTGTATCAATGTTGAGTAGCTGCATCCAGTAGCCACAAAGGAGTAAGGATTATGACAATTAATGTGACTCAATGTGGAACGATCTGACCATATGCTATTATCATATCTTGCTTTTAATTCTAAAATACTGTATTCCAAAATGAAAAAAAAGTAATTTAAAAACTGTAAATTTATTTGAAAAATACATCCTTCCCATGATGATGCTAAAATATCTGCTCACAATTTTTCCTGTTACCCTAACTTGGAGGGCATGTGTGAACAGAAGCAAACAAAATATTTTTAAGACTACTGCAGGAATATTATTTAGGCCTCCCTTTCATTGAGTTTAAAGAGATATTTAAAGTTAATACTTCACTTTCTTTAAGGCATATTTTGTTTTATGCTAAGCAGAATCCAAAAAGACCCTATTAATGAAGATGGTTTAATGCCTATGCATTATTATAATGGACTCCTTTGTTCTACACTTTCTCTCTGTGTCATAGACTAAGTCATTAATCAATGGGTGCTGAAAAATAATTGTCTAGTTCTTAACAATCTTCTATTGTTGAAACATTTGGAATTTTAAGATAAAGATGTACTGGCTGTTCTGTAAAAAAAAATGTGGTTTAAGATTACCCTTCATGGAAGTGTGGGCTTATTGTTAGAAATGCAAAGCAGATGACCTGGTTTTAATGTGTTTTAGTGCACTGTTGTTCAATTGCCTATTCAAATTGTGCTGGAAAAGTAGACTTCATTAATGTCATGAAATAATGATTTTGTATATTATTTTATTGTACTGGCACATTAATTAAATGGCAAAGCATCACAGAATTACACAGAGTTTAAAAATAGAAGTATAAAATCTTTTTTCATAATAATAATAATGATAACTCTTAGTCTATTTAAGAATTCTATGCATTTCATATGCTTATCCTTGATGCAAGCTATAAATAAAAGGTGTACATCTCAAAGTGATTACAGGTCAGCTGGGAATACATGGCTACGTAAAGCTATTTTAGTATCTAAACTCGGATGCCTGTCTGTCATCCTTAAGGTATAGAGATCAAAATTTGCTGAAAACCTGTCTGACAAGGCTGCAGATTTCCAGCCAATAGAAAATACATTTTTTCCTCATCTGGAATGACTGCTATAGAACTGGGAGATGGAATAAGAGAACTGTAGGACTGGAAGGGACTTCCAGGATTCATTTAGTCCATCCTCCTGTGCTGCAGCAGGACATTACCCAATTTTTATCCTGGTTTTAGCTCTTTCAACTCACTGACCTGAAAGCAACAGAGCACTATGAACAGCAAACCATCTTAATTTCCTTTTTAGGTGGTTTCTGACTATTCTGAATAAACCAAAACAAGAGAACAATAGGAGCTTTTAGGTCATAAATGTTCCCAGAAAATCACAGCACAATACATGCGCAGTTATTCACTATGGTGGATGAGAAGATGCAAACATGGTGCTTAGGCACAACTGTGAGATGTGGGGGGAAACACGTACAGCATGAGGTGCTCTGAGCTACTTAGTGTAATAATCTGCCCAGTGTAGATCATCACTGAGGCTAGAACCTGGAACTTACATCACCAGAACCTCTACTTTTGAGTTAAATTCCTTCACTTCCAGTCTGAGCCAAAGTCCAGTGAAGTCAATGGAAAGACTCCTATTGACTTCACTGGGCAATAGAAATGGTTTCTTGTTCTGATTGTCACAGCTATGATCTCCAGCAATGATCTTTGATGTTATGAGTATTTGGAGTACAGTGCACCTCAGATACTTGGGACAAGACACCACTGTAAACCACTGGTTAAATCTGTTGTTTCTCTCTCTAGTGGCTAGTCTGCATATGGATTGAATACATAATGCTATTAACCAATAGAATACCCTTGTAAACTCAGAGTAATAAAGGTCTGTGTTCAGAGCCTAAGATGCTGGGGTTCTACCGCCATGCACAACACTACATGCTCTTAATAGGGAACAAACTGAGGACTTTCAGAAGCAATGCACAGACCTCTACTACTTAGAGCTACAGTGTGATTTCATCAGGTGACAGTTCCTTATCCTGGGCCAGACACTAGAGTCGAATAGTTAGTTAACGAGGGTATGGGGCAAGGAAAGAGGAGGAAATATAGTGGTGTGGGAAAAGGAAGGCCCCAAAATATTAGCTCTGAATTTTTTTTTAAGTTATCTCCTCCGATGGTTGACAGGCCATTTTTTTGGGTAAATGTTCTTATTTTCATTTACCAATTTGAAGTGGAATCCTGGGCCCATTTAAGTCAATGGTAAAATTCCCATTGATTTTAGTAGGGCCAGGATTTCATCCTTCGTGTTTCAGTAAAGTGCCAATTGTAACCCGTTTGGGGATTAGAGATCATGACCCCTTTAAAGCTTTGTCCTGAGGAGGGAAGTACGGATTATTCCAGGAAGAGGAAGAGCTGTTTGGAGAGGGAGGAAGGGACGTGGGGAGAGAGAGAACGACAGGGTGTGTCTGGAGCTCTAGACAGAAAGACTTTAACAATCAGGCCTTATCCCTACCCTCTAGAGTATTTACCTCTTCCCCCAGCTTAGTGTCATCCACAAACTTGCTGAGGGTGCAATACATCCCATTATCCAGATCATTAATGAAGATGTTGAACAAAACTGGTCCCAGGATCGACGCCTGGGGCACTCCGCTTGATACCAGCTGCCAACTAGACATGGAACTATTGATCACTACCTATCGAGCCCAGTGATCTAGTCAGCTTTCTATCCATCTTATAGTTCATTCATCCAATCTGTATGTCTTTAACTTGCCGCCAAGAATACTGTGGAAGACCATATCAAAAGCTTTGGTAAAGCCAAGGTATATCACATCCACCTCTTTCCCCATATCCACAGAGCCATTTATCTCATCATAGCAGGCAATCAGGTGGGTCAGGCATGACTTGTCCTTGGTGAATCTATGTGGACTGCTCCTCATCACCTTCCTCTCCTTCAAGTGCTGCAAAATGGTTTCCTTGAGGACCTGCTTTGTTATTTTTCTGGGGCCTGAGATGAGGCTGTAGTTCCCTGGATTCTCCTTCTTCCCTTTTTAAAAGATGGGCACTATTTTGCCTTTTTCCAATCATCTGGGACCTCTCCTGATCATCATGAGTTTTCAGAGATAATGGCCAATGGTTCTGCAATCACATCAGCCAACTACCTTAGCAGCCTCAGATGCAGTGCATGTTCAATTTTTCTAAATCGACATTAGCCTGTTCTTTCACCACTGAGGCCTGCTCACTTTCTCCCCATAGTGTGCTTCCCATTGCAACAGTCTGGGAACTGACCTTTGTGAAGACCAAGACAAAAAAAGCATTGACTACTTCAGCTTTTTCCACATCACCTGTCAATAAGGATCCCATACCTTCTCGGACCTTCTTGTTGCTAACATATTTGTAAAAACCCTTCTTGTTACCCTTCACATCACTTGCTAGCTGCAAGTTTAATTCTGCATTGTCCTTCCTGATTACACCCCTCCATACTTGAGCAATATTTTTCTACTCCTGCCTAGTTATCTGTCCAAGTTTCCACTTCTTGTAAGCTTCCTTTTTGTGTTTAAGCTCACCAAAGATTTCTCTGTTAAGCCAAGCTGGTCGCCTGCCATATTTGCTGTTCTTCCTGCACATCGGGATGGTTTGTTTCTGCACCCTCAATAAGGCTTCTTTAAAATACAGTCAGCTCTCCTGGACTCCTTTCCCACTCACATTAGCCTCTCAGGGGATCCTTCCCATCAGGTCCCTAAGGGAGTGAAATCTGCTTTTCTGATGTCCAGGGTCCGCTTTCCTTTCGTCAGGATCCTGAACTTGACCATCTCATGGTCACTGCTGCCCAGGTTTTACCACTTCCCCTATCTTTTCCCCTGTTGTTTTTCTCCTTTCATCGCTCTGTAAATAAATATTTCCCTTTCCTATATTCATTGTACTGTTTTGGTGAGGGGGGACGGGGAGGACTGGCTGTTCACTCCAGGGGTTTGTAACAGGTGACCCTGGAGTGGAAGAGATTTTCTATGCTGCATTCCTGTGTGTACCTTTTCTTGGCCAAACAGGCAGTGCAGACCCCATCTAGGTGACGAGGGTGCTAAAGTTACACACTATAATAGCAACAACTTTAAGGCACTTCCTGTTAAATCAGTATTAGCTACAGCCTTAACTAAACCCCAAAAGCCAAGGCAGTCTAATTTTTAACAAATAAACTCAAAGGCTGAAGACCAAGGAGTTGTTCCTTCACATGGATGTAATTTCAAGTATTTGTTAACACTACTGTATATTTGTTCTTTCCCTTCTTCCTATAGCTTTTTACTTACCCTTGGTTAAAGTGTGTGCTTCGTGGAACAAGGAGTGTGCTTTCTTCTATTTTTGGGAAGTATCTAGCACACTTTGGGTGCTACTAAAAATAATTCAACTCATATGAACTGTGGAAATCCTACCCTTCCATTCCTTTTATTTCTCTATTTTAACAGCTCCAGCAATGTACATTTTTATTTTATATTATACCTATGTATACATGTGCAGTATACAGAGAGGTGTATGTATGTGTGTGTGTGGAATACACACAGCCAAATGTCCAATCACAAAACTTCAACCTTTTCTAACATGATGGTCTTGCTGAGTGAATAAAGGGACAGGGGAGACGCTGCCCTCTTAAAACACTTTCCCCTCACCTTCACAGTCTCTCAAGGAAAGGTCTTTCTTTGTGTCATAAATCACTGAGAGATGAAAAATTATTGTCTAATTCTTAACCATCTTCTATTGTTGTAACATTTGGAAATTTAAGATAAAGATGTTCTCGTGGTACTGAAATAAGCGTGGTTTAAGATTACCCTTTACAAAAATGTGGGCTTATTGTTAGAAATGCAAAGCAGATGACCTGGTGTTAATGTATTTTAGTGCACGGTTGTTCAACTGCCTATTCAAATTGTGCTAGAAAAATTGAATTCATTAAAGTCACAAAATAATGATTGTGTATACTTTATTGTATCTAAACATTAATTAAAGTTAAAAATATCTTAGATCTATATGGCATTTAAACAGGGATATATTATAATAATAATATAAGCAAATAGCTCTTAGTTTATTGAAAACTTTTAAGAAATTATATCAATTTTTGTACTCTCAGCCTAAATAAGTGACATAAATAAAAGGTGTGTATTCCAAATTATTACAAGCTAGCTAGGAGTATCCAGCTATATAAGTCATTTTAGTTCTCTTATGGGATAGAGAACATACTTAAGAGCAGTTCAGTGTATTTTCCCTTCTACATGACTGGCATGACTAACAGGCACTAAACTTCAACCACTTGAGAAACAGAATTGGAATGTGGCATTCATGTGGCATTCATGAGGCATTCATGAGGCAGGAACAACGATGCACCTCTTAAATAGTCAAGTATATGCATGAGAAAATAATTTATTTTTTGAAAATAAATATTTTTCCAAGGAAGACTCTGGTGGATCATTGCAAATGAGCTGAGAAGTGTCAATCCGGCAGGCCACACAAACAATATAAACAGTGAGAGCAATATAAGTAGCCTTTCATATTGGAAGTGAAGCACAGGTATGTGAATTACAAGTTTATTTCAGAACAATATACAAGTATTGGATTTATATATAGAAAACTATTGGTCCGGGATTCAAACATTCAGATCACAATTGTGCATGTCTCGGAGATGAGATTCAATTGAGTAAGGTGCACGAATGGAAATATCTCATCCAGCCACCTCACTGGATAAAAGGCACTGAGATAAGAAACTGGCTGGCTAATACTAAATGTGTGCCTGATGGAGGTGATGCAGGTAGGAAGAAAGCAATGTCTGCCAAACCTATAATGAGCCATACATATACTGAAACTTAAATAACAATTGGCTTGTTCCTAGTATTACAGTGGGAATAAAAGCCCTCAGCATTAATAGAATAAAACTTTAAAGCACATAGTACATTAGTAAACCTGGATACATACAATATAGACCAAACTCTTGGCACAGTAGAAGAGTGGCTGCCAGGAAGCAGATTATGGCTCCCTGATTCTCAATCTGCTCCATACCCAATATAAATTAGAACAGTTTGGGGCTGGAGAGATTAATAAATTCAATGATTTTAAGGTCAGAAGGAACCACCATTACCATCTAGTCTGACTTGCATAACGCAGGCTATACGACTTCCCTGAATTAATTCCTGTTTGAACTAGAACACAACTTTTAGAGAAACATACAATCTTGATTTAAAATTTGACAGTGATGGAGAACCTGCCACAGATCTTGGCAAGTTGCTCCAATGACTAATTACCCTCTCTGTTAAAAAGGTGCACCTTATTTCCAGTCTGAATTTGTCTAGCTTCAACTTCCAGCCATTGGATCATGTTGCACCTTTGATTGCTAGAGTGAAGAGCCCATTATCAAAGTTTTGCTGCCCATGTAAGTATATATAAACTATGATCAAGTCAATCTTTAATCTGCTCTTTGTTAAGCTAAATAGATTGAGCTCCTTGAATCTCTCCCTGTAAGATATATTTTCCAGTCCTTTAATAATTCTTGTGGCTCTTCTCTGAACCATCTTTAATTTATCAACATCCTCCTTGAACCATGAATATCAGAACTGGACACAATATTCCCAAATAAAGAGATAATATAACTTCCTTACTCTGACTTGATATTTCCCTGTTTAAACGTCCAAGGATTATGTTAACTCTTGTGGCCAGAGCAGCACATTGTGAGCTCATATTCAGCGGATTATCCACCATAACTCCCAAGTCTTTTTCAGAGTTACTGCTCTCCAGGATAGAGTCATCTGTCCTGTAAGTATGGTCTACATTATTTGCTCCTAGATGTGTACATTTACACATATTACATTTAGCTGTATTAAAACGCATATTGATTTCTTGTGCCAAGTTTACCAAGCAATCCTGATCGCTCTACATCAGTGACTTATCAGATTCATTATTTACCACAGCTCCATTCTTTGTGTCATCTGCAAACTTTTATCAGCAATGATTTTATGTTTTCTTCTAGGGTCACTGATAAACATATCAAATAGTATATGGCCAAGGACAAATCTCTGTGGGATCCTGCAGGAGCCACACCTACTCGATGATGAGTCCCCATATACAATGACATTTTGAGACCGGTCAATTAGCAAGATTCTAATCCACTTAATGTGTGCCATGCTGATTTTGTATCATTTTAGTTTCTTAATCAAAATGTCGTGTGGCACAAAGTCCAACAATTTACAGAAATCTAAGTATTTCAGCTCCTTCCCCTATGATGAGATATTATCAGACAAGTCCAGTCAGATTGTGACTTTGGAACCCTAGTGTCCCTATTCCAATAATGCTTTGCACCTTTCATCATTAGATCTTGGAAGCACTTTGCCCAGCTCTGGAAATCATTATGTCCATTTCCACATATGGAACTTGAGGGACAGGGAGAGGAAGTAACATGCCCCAAATCGCTGTGCAAGTCAGTGGCAGACACTGAATTAAAATGCTGCCCTCTTACTTCCCAGTCTCATGGCCTGTTCTCTGGACTGTGCAAGGCAAATATTGCAGGAGTTCAGCCTTCTTGTAAAATATAAGCTCTAAAGCTTTGTGTGTGAGCAATGGCATCCTTTAGCTGCTAGTGTCATCAGCTGAGGGACAATTCTGTTAGGCCCGGTGACAGAGACCTGCATTTTGAAAGCTAGAAGAAAAGAGATTTTTGTTTTGGCCCTTCTCTGATTTATCTGGGTCCCCTCCACCCCATTTTCTGCAGTGCAAGGATTTATAAATGAGGGTGTGCATCTTGCTCCTAAACCTTTGCTTAAATTACACACGCACAAATCTGAAAGCAATTTTAATCAAACCTTATTTTTGTTTCATTTGTGAAAAAGAAAGGCAAAAAGTCATAATCAGGGAATTATGGGAGCCTAGGATAGACAATGTGACAGTTTGTTCTCTATGTTACCAGGGAAGCCAATAGTGGCACTAGTATAATGTCCCTCTATCTGCTGTAAAACTTCACCATGGCCAGAGTAAGATTGTTTCAGTTCTAGACTTTCGTGCAAAATGGACTTTTCTCTCAAGTTGCCTAATAAGAAAAACAGTGCAAGAGAACTTATCTCCGCCACTTTGTGCTTAGCATGTACATTCTACTGTCAAAGCCAAATGAGTAGAAGCATAGGAAGAACTTGACCTTCTCCCAGGAAGTTGTTTTTCATGAGTTGAATTCAAAATACTTTCTAAATTTCTTCTTAACATCCTTAGGGAAACTGAGAAAAAGCAAAACATTTTACTTACATAAAAAAAAATTGACATCTTTTAAAAAATTTTCTCCAATGTGGCATACTGCATGAATAAAAACTTAAAATAAGTGAAAACATAAGACACTAATTTGAAAACAACTTACTATATTTAACCAGGATTACATTTCTCCACTACTTCATTAACAACAAAGTAACATATTGTGGTAGAAGGACTCATTATCATATTTATAATTTTATCTTTTGTGACTAGCCAATAACACTGGGTCTCTCTAATTTGAACAATCTTTTATTTAAATTTAACTACCTTCCCCATTGCAAACAACACTATTGACCTAAATGTCAAATAACATTATCTGCTCAGTAATTTGCACCAATAGTCTCATTGTACTCCTTTTAGCACAGAGGCTTATCAGGGCAAGTCAGGGAGAGTGAAATCCGCAGCTCATTGTAAAAGAAATTGAAGTAATAAAACAAAGATAGCATTATTAACAAGTCTATGCAAGAACAGTGCTTCAGCAGTAGCAAGAACCAGAGCTGCTTGCTAGCCATTTAAACAGCATCATACTAAAAAAGACTAGTTAACCAGTTGAGCGTCTGTTGACATATTTTTTGTCCTCTTTTTCCTTGATCTCTCATATTTCTCCGGCTGTTTCAGCTTCCAAAACCTATTTGAGGCTCTGCACAGATTCAGCAGGTTGGTACCATCAACACCGCTCACCAAAGGCAACTACACAACTAAGGGCACCGTAATAGTCAATTAAAATCACATTAATAAAATAGTGATCACATAGCAGCATAAAAATAATCAAATGCAGGAACAAATTAACCCATCAGAAAACTCCCTTTTCTACACAGGTGCTGACTTCCTTTTTCTGTGTGGACGCTCCACCCCTTCTCCCCCCCGCTCTGCTTTGAGGCCCCGCCTCTATTCCATCTCTTCCCCCAAACCTCCACGCTTCACTCTGACTCTTCCTGCTTCTGCTCCACCCTGTCCTCACAGGCTCCGGCCTCACTCTGCCTCTTTCTCCCCGCTCACTGACCTCTCCGCCAGTACCTCCCACCTGCCACTGAATAGCTGACTGGCCCATGGAGTCAGCACCTATGCTTTTCTACTTTCTCAGGGATACATACCCTCAACACTATCCCTGAAACCCTATCCAATGGATGGCTTTTGCAGCATGATTGGAAGTTTGACAGGTTAGGTGCTATTTCAGATCCAGGGGGTGGTAAGTTCCAGAGTCCTGGAGCCATCAGGGAGAATGCCCTACTGGCATTTCTGCTCTTTTATACCAAAGAGATCCAACTCCAATTTCCCTGTTAGTGCCTATGCAGCACTATGACAGCAGAAAAGAGGAGGTTTCTCCTGTGCACATGTCCCATGGCAGTAAGGGCCACATTCTGGCTTGCAAAATACAAAAGAAGAGGAGCTAATGAACTAATACACATAACCAAACTCTAGACTCAAGGGGGAAGAAATGGAAAACTGTGGCCATGCTATATAATTATGGGAGGTGTTATTCTGTTTGTTTATAGTACAGAGTACTTAGAATTTTAGAAGATTTTGTCAGACTATCCTTAATCGTTGCTGATGATTCTGGTGATCTACTCTCCCCGGGCCCATCCAAGAGAATAAAAGATACAACTTCCACGAGTTAGTCACCTCAGTTGCAGTGATTTTAGTGTGCTAATTGCATGTAGTGGAATACGATAACTTGGTAACATCTCGCAATGGGGATGGATTTAGAAAGATCGGTTATATAACTACTGAAAAGGGGTGAGAGGTAATGGGCAGTGGAAGGGTACAGAGTGAGCTCCACCCTTTAAATAAAGAAGCCTGTTAAGGACATTGACAATGTATCCCCACTAGAGAAGCAGTCATTTTGCGAAAGCAATTTCAAACAGTGAATTTAGTATATGCAAATCAGAGTAAGGGAGGCTGTAATAATGAAGTTCACAACTCCCGGTCTTCAAGGTGCAACATAAAGAAAATGACAGTGTCTGCGCTTCTTGTGCATTAAATTGACCCCTCACAACCAGAGCACTTGACAGAAACCTAACCTTGTAAGAATTCTTTCGAGAGCCCCAGGTCTGAGCAACTCTGGTATGATCGTGTTAGCCTCCAGAATGCATCACTTGAAATCTGAGATTTTGGAAAGCTTTGTTGCAGAAGGAACTGACCCACAGGGCACGTCCTCTTTCTTTTGTATACAGGGTGTTTTTCTGAAGTTGTTTTCTTTTGTTATTTTGTACATTCCAGATGTAAGTAGCACTCAGCACCAGTAAAATGGCTTGTCAGGGAGTAATTTTATAGCATTACAGTACTGTGGTGGTAACAGAGTATTTATTTCCTTCAGAAGCACAATCCACTAAAAGGACCAAAGGAAACCAGGGGTCAAGAAGATAGTCTGACATTCTCCTGAAGTTTCTGTGTGAATGCACACATGGACATAAGCAAAAAAATGTTGCCGAATCTGTTTAATTACATACTTCACCATACTCTCTTGTTTCGTTACTTTTATAATCTGGAAGGCAGATTTTGCAGTGGTAAAATATGTAATGATTTGTCACTATGCCTCCTCCTGAATCCTAACTATGGAAAAACTTTATTAGATTAGTGAATCCATCACCACTATGCAGAATACAATACTGTTTACCATTTAAAAGTCAGTATTTGCCAACAATTTCCTTTCCATACTATGTGAAATATATGTGGTTACCTATTCGTAGAATGGGGCATAACTGACTTTTTAATGATGACCATTATAATCCCACAGAGAGGATGCATTGGACATGAAACTGATACTACACCTGATTTTAGTCAGATTGAACAGATTTACTCGATTTTTCCATTTATTTCAGGTTTTCATGGTTTGTACAATGCTCAAAATCCATTCAAGACAGGGCTTGGTTACACTTACAGCTTTATAGTGGTTTTGGTTATACCTGCCCTCGTATACAGTCATAGGGATAGCGTTATAGCGTGTCCACACTGAGACCCGCCAGCGGTATAGCGTGGCCACATTTTTGGCACGGGGACTGGTGCATTATGGGCAGCTATCCCAGCATTCAGCTGGGTGCAACGTGCTTTTCAAACGAGGGGGTGTGGGGGAACGTGTTGTGTGTATGCGGATGGAGAGAGCGAGTGGATTTTGGGCTGCTGAGACAAATTTCCTTTGAAATACAGAGCCTGCTAGTCTTCTCTGTCACACAGGCTCACTCCGTAAACATTTGCGTGGTGATTAGCCGAGTTTAGAGATTAACTCTGAAAAGGTACTTTCGCATTCCTCCAGCTGAGTTCAAAACAAAGGGAAGAGACGTCAATTGCCTTAAATGGTTCAAGGGCATCTCCAGAGATCACTCAAAGCACTTGTAGTGTTAATACCCATTCACACTGGAGATAATATGGAACACTCAATACGCAATAGCTGTTAATCCTCTGGGAAGGGAGGATTACCAGGACCGGAATAACTGTGGGTTTATAGAGCTCTATGTGCCTCGCCATTCTGGATAGGTAGGGAGTTATAGCCTCCAGAAGCGCTTTCTAGCGCTATAAAGTGCCAGTGTAATCAAGCCCACATTCTTCATGCTACCATTTTTGCTTTGCTATTCATCGAAAACTTCTTTTCCAAGCAAACAACAAAAAGACTAATCTGCCACTTGCCCCTCAGGGTGTCCAATGGAAGAACTTTAAAAAGAAGCATTTGCAACTCAGAAAAGCACACCATCTTTACAACAACATAAATAAAGCAAATCAAAAGTCTTAAAAGAGGAACAAGAATATGCTTGATCAGTTCAGGAGCAGATCTACTTTATAATCTGGCCATTTACATTGAATAGGATTATACTTCAGCACTAAACAAGTGATAAAGTAACACTTGGTAAAGTATACATTATCTTCTTAAATTTAAGCTTATAATCAGATGTAGCAGTGTCTTAAAAATGCATTCCCCAATTGGTTTTAAACCATACAAAGTCAAGAAATAATTTCACAGGAATTTGACACCGTTTTTAGCTTGTTTTTAAGAAGTACTATTTTTGAGTATTAAAGAACTATAAAGCTTAAAATTGCCGAGACACAGTTTCTAGGATGTTGCAGTTCTGTTTACTATGTTTCCATAGAGACATACTTTAAGGTATAAAATCCTGTGTGTCAGATTAAGGGCACGTCTTCACTGATGTTTAAGTGCTGCTGCGGCAGTGCTTTAATGTAGCTTGTGTAGTTGCAACGCAGCCCCTGGGAGAGAGTCCTCCCTGTGCTATAAAAAAAACATCTCCATGAGGGGCATAGCCCAGTGCTGGGAATGCAGCTCCCAGTGCTGGTGCACCGTCTATATTGGCATGTTACAGCATTGAATCTTGCAGTTCTCAGGAGGGTGTTTTTTCACACCCCCGAGCAAGACAATTGCAGCGCTGTAAAATGCCAATGTAGACAAGCCCTAAGGAAAACATGAATGAATAAAAGTCTCAATAAGAGAGCACAGTGTGTTTCTCTCTTTGGTAGCAGACTACATGGTAGCTGCTTCTGTTACAGAAGTAGGTCTTTCCTAGATTTAAAGATGCAATACACAGAAAACAAATCATAACAGATACATAATACATTCATCATTCAATATTTTCAGAAAAAAAATCCAGAGGGGCTTTTGAGGCAATATGTTTTAGGGTTATGAAATACAAAAGACAAAAATGTAGTTTTAAAAATGTATATTGGTGTCTCTACTGTTAGCGTCTGAATCAATATCAACATATCCCTGTTTCTCAGAGAGAAGGATTTTTCCTTCAGTAACTTAAGTAACTTTCCAGTAATTTGAAACAAGTTTCTTATGAACCACAAAACAAACTTATTGTTCACTTTGAGCAAAAAAACAGCACTGATAGTATCTACTTCATTTGCCTTCTCTCTTCACTCCCCACACTGGTCATTGTACTGAATGCTTGTTACTCTGCATTGTATCTTGCTGGTAAACATAGAGCCAGTTCCACTCAGCACAGTAATAGCTCATGTGTCTCAGTTTCAGGGTAACTGTACCTTTACCACCCACCCAGAGCCTGCTCAAGGAATGCCCTCTCCGGTCTCAGGCCAGTAGCAATCACATCTCTCAGGGTAGGAAGTGACCCATGTTCCATAGCCATCTGACTGGGTTTTAGGCTGCAATTCCTTTGGATCTCACTGTGATTCTCCCCAAGCTGGTCTGACAAACATCCAGCCCTACTCTTTGATTTCCATCCAAGAACAATCACAGTGTTCTTATCAGTGACTGGACATTCTTCACAGGTGGAATATATTTATGTAACCCTTCTGCCAGGTAGAGTTGGAAGCAATCAGGGCTGGGTTCTACATCTAGGGGTTCCTTTTCAACAATACAACACAGAACTGGCTTAAGCCCCTAATCAGTAACCTGGGAAAATTACACACTATGCCTGGGCTCCTCTAAGAGGCACTACTTTCCCTCTCGTAGGCAGAGTTTGAGTGTAGGAAAGAAACTTATAATAAAAGAATGGAAGTCACTCAATATTAATTAAGGAAAATGCCACATGAAGGATTCATAAACATAAAACCGTGACCAGGACACCCACCCCAGAGTGTATGCGGCAGTGTCTTCTACCTCATATTCTTGAGTGCTACAGTCAAGAGCTCCTTTACAATGCTCCATTCTGCTTCCTCATCAGAACTGTCCTTGGTCAGTGAGGATCCAGGGTTCAGAGGTGCATCTTGAAAACTCACCTCCACTGTAGGAAGGCAGAGGGGGAAGAAGGCACCTTGCTTGCTCCATCATCTGAGCACTTGTGATGGCTGGCTGCCCTGCCGGTTGATCCCAGGTTCAACTCTGCTAGCCACCATGATGTTTTTTTATTTGCCTTTTAGGGTTCACATTTTCAAGCTTTGATCCACAACTATGAGGACTAGAAACTTTTTTTTTTTTTTAAGTACAAGAAAGATGAAATTTTCATGTAATTAAATGATGGCAATAGATGAGAAAAATACCAAAAATCATCATAGTTTTCAACACTGCCCTCCTTGAGACTGAATATTCATCTTCCAATAAACACAGTGCCAGCCAACTCATAGCTTTTAAATCTGTGCTCTGCAGACCTGATTCTTCTGTCATGACCCAGTGAGAATCAGGCATAACTAAACTAAGGTCAGAGTGACACTAGTGAAAAACTGGTGTGACATAAGAACAAATTGACTAAGCCCTGGTCTACACTACAAATTTATCTTGCTATAATTGCATCGCTCAGGAGTGTTTATTTTCCACCATGGATTTTCCATACCCGTAAACAACATAGTTATACTGACCTAACTTCCAGTGTAGACAGTGCTAGGACGATGGGAGGGCTTCTGTCGACATAACTGCTGCCTCTCAGGGAGGTGGAGTTACCTACACTGACACCAGAGCCTCTTCACTAAGCACTACTACAGTGTACCGCTGTAAGTGAAGACAAACCCAAGGGCCATACTATGCCAGCAGCTCAGTAGAAGACTTCTCCACTGAACTGGGAGTTCTGTTTGAAAATGCAGAGTACAGAGTCACTCAGAGTTATCTGGAGTGAAACATCTCCGTTTTCACAACCACATTGTAACACCCGGGAAATGTAGTTGTACATTTTGTATATAACTCTAACTTCATTGCCATTTAACACAGAATCCTAGAGGTCCTCTCTGTCCCTATTCCTTGTGAATACAATGGAATATAATTCTGACATTAAATATACTACTGTAATGGACTATTGTGCATAGATTAATAGATTTTAAATTCAGAAAGGACCTTGTGACCATTACAATCATCTAATTTGACCTGTATACAAAGGCCATAGAACCTCAGTCAGCAATTCTAATTCCTGTTTGAGAAATAACATGCCTTTTTACTGAGTTTTTACAGACTTTTACAGACTTCAAGTGATGGAGAACCCACCAAGTCATTAGGCAAGTTGTTCCATGGTTAATAATCCTTACTCTTAAACACGTGCTTTATTTCTAGTTTGAATTTGTCTAGCTTCAGCTTCCAATGACTGAATCTTATTATGCCTTTTCCTGCTACATTAAAGAGCTCACAACTATCAGAAATCTCTTCATCCACATACTTGTAGATGGGAAACAAATAACCCCTTAACCTTCTCTTCAAGAAACTAAGGCCTTGTCTACACTGCCACTTTACAGCTGTGCAACTTACTCGCTCAGAGGGGGTGTTTTTTCACACCTGAGTGCTGCATGTTTTAGTGTTGTAAAGTGCCAGTGTAGACAGTGCACCAGCGCTGAGAGTCACGCTTTCAGTGCTGGTAGCTACTCCCCTCATGGAGGTGGGTTTTTTAATAGCTGGTGCCACAACTACACAGCTGCTTTAAAGTTCTACCACGGCAGCGCTTTTACATTGCTAGTGAAGACATACTGTGAATAGACTGAGCTTTTTCCAGCTCTCAAATTTTAAGTCATGTTTTCCAGTCATCAAATCATTCTTGTAGACTTTTTCAGGACCCTTTCCAATTTGTAAACATACTTTTTAAAGTATACACACAAGAAGCGGACACAGTACTCCACCAATGGTCTCAGTAATGCTATATACAGAGGTACGACTACCTCCCTATATCTGTTTCCATAATCTTTTGCTTATATGTTCGAGGATCTCATTTGCTCTCTTAGCTACAGCAGTGCACTGGGAGTTCATGTTCAGTTGGTTATCCTTCAGGATCCCTAAGTTCTTTTCAGTATCACTGAATTTCAAGATATAGTCTTGAAATCTTGAATCTTTTAAGTGTAACCTGACCTACATTCTCTGTTCCTAGATGTATGACTGTATTTTGCTGTACTAAAAAGTCTTGCTAAAATGAGCCTACCTAACCAGTTGATACAGATTGCTTTAAATAGCTGACCTGCTGCTATCATTATTTATCACTCCACCATTTTTTGTGTCATCAGCAAATTTCACAAGCAACGACTGTGTGTTTTCTTCCAGATCACCAATACATATATAATTAGCATTGGGCCAAGAAAATCCTTTCAAGGCCCCACTAGATCTGTGCTTTTCTTTCCCACAATTGGTGTTGATTCACCATTTACAATTATATCTATTGACCAGTTTTTAATCCATTTAATCTGTGCTACATTGCTTTTGTATCATGCTCTTTTTTTTATTCAGACTGTCATGTCATATGTCAAATGCCTTACAGAAGCATAAAGTATACTACATGACAAATGGGAATGAAGATATGGCAGTAGATATTACCACATCTGAGGTAGAAGCCAATCTCAAACAGTTTAATGGGACTAAATCAGGGGGCCCAGATAATCTTTATCTAAGAATATTAAAGGAACTGGCACATGAAATTGTAAGCCCATTAGCAAGAATTTTTAATGAATCTGTAATCTATGGGGTTGTACCATATGACTGGATAATTGCTAACACAGTTCCTATTTTTAAGAAAGGAAAAAGAAAATGATCCGGGTAACTACAGGCCTGTTAGCTTGAGCTCCGTAGTATGCAAGGTCTTGGAAAAAATTTTGAAGGAGAAAGTTGCTAAGGACATTGAGGTCAAGGGTAATTGGGACAAAATGCAACATGGTGTTACAAAAGGTAGATCATGCCAAACCAACTTGATCTCCTTCTTTGTGAAGGTAACAGACTTTTTAGACAAAGGAAACGCATGATCCCACATGGAGAATTATTAAACTGGAAAAGATGGGGATCAGCATGAAAATTGAAAGGTGGATAAGGAACTGGTTAAATGGGAGGCTACAACGGGTCATACTGAAAGTTGTCGCATCTAGATACAATAAATCAGTCCCCAAATAGATGGCTGTACACCACCTCAGCAGGAGGAGTAAGCAGAGGGGGCCGGGGAGTGGCCGCGGTCAACCTGCCGCCGTGGTGATAGCCAGGTAAGTCGAACTAAGATACTTCTAAGATACTAAGTTGCATATCTTAGTTTGAACTCCCTTCCCCTGCTCCCCAGTGTAGCCCAGCCCTCTGAGACTATGAGATGTAGTCTCTACTAAATCAAGGCAAAATTGTATTAAGCGGTCTGCAATAACTTGCGTTGCAACTCCCTGTTCTGTGGATTAGATCTTAGTCCCCAGGGCAGTAAATATAACACTACTCATAATCGCCAAATTAGCTTCAAAAATTGTTTTTCTTATTGAAGATCTGGAGAACCACCTATACGGATCCAGACACAGATATATGTGAGCCCAACCTACTTTTAAATCAAACCTTCGTAATTTATTTTGAGATTTTGGAAATTTATATTAAAAAAGAAAAAGAGAAAACCCAATTACCTAGAAACTAACAGTTCATAATGACTGGCCTGTACAAGATGGAGATTTATTCACCAATTTTTTTTATTGAGTTTTAGCAAATAATAATACATTTTTTATTGAGTTTTAGGAAATAATATTGGAAATATCCACATATCAATCAAGATGAAAACAGTAATATTCCTATTTTCAACAGATGGAGTTCTCTTCAGATGAATGTTGCTATATAAATAGGGCAGAGATCTATTTTTTCTTTAAATGTCATATACTTGGATATAAAGTTTTCTATTTCATATAATTGCATAAGAGTCAGCATGGACTCCCAATAAAGAAATATTAGAATTAATTAAGGCCTTTGTTCTGCAGATACCTACAAGCTTGCTTAGCTTTAAATATTCAGATAGAATGAATTGCATGCTTAAAGATAAACACATGCTTACGTGTTTTCAGAACTGGAACTGTAAATAGGAATTAATTGTTTCCACCAACTAACTAAGAAAGACACCAAACCTCCATTCCCCATTTTAAAATCTATTTAACTATATTAACAAAATATAAAAGGGATGCATCCTGTCATATGATTATCTTGTGGGCATTCAGGGTTTGATTCTCTGCTCACTGAAGTCAGGGACAGAACTCTCATTGACTTCAGGTGAGGAGAATCCAATACTGTTACATATCTAATGGTCTCTCTGTCTCTCTCTCTTTTCTTTTTTGAAACATATAATTTTAGGATCACCAAAGCTGGAGAAAGAAGGATCTGTATGTGCAGAAGAACTAGGATCAAATCTTACATTTTTTTTCAGTCTAGAAATGATTATCTGTTTTATCTCAAAGAAAAGCCAAATATATAAAACAGGGATCAGGGAACTGATTTGGTGGGATTAACAAAACACAGGCAAACTGGGAGCTTGCTGTGTAAAGATTAATATAGGCTTCAGGATTTGGCTCAGTCTTACAAGCCCTCCACAAACATACCTCCCACTGAGTTCTGTGCTCAGAGAGTTTGCAGGCTTGAGCTGGAGAATCTAAGTCTTTTGAATCTTAATAAAACTATTTCCCTCAATATCATCTGGCTGTGAATTCTACAGACAATACATTGCATTTATTGCTCCTCATCTGTTTTAAATTTGTTGCCTATTAATTTAATTGACTGTTTCTTATAACATAGGAAAGAATAAAGAACAGTGTCTGGTTGCCCAATAATGATTGTAATAGAGAAAGCATACACCCCGTCCCCCACATAAGTATGTTCGTTCTGTTAAGAGGACTTTTATGCATTAACAATTTTGTTCATATGGCATTTCATTTCCTTCTGTCATTTCACATTAGTTTGCTCTACTTTTATTTTTCAACTGAGAAAGAGCATATTACTTACTGATAATATGTTCCAAACTGTAGTATACATAGTAATGGTAAGCAGCATCTGTTCTCGTGCTTTGAAGGTGCACAAGCAGGTTGATGTTGCTTGCTGAGTACAGTTCTGATTTGCAGATGTTCACATCTCAGATTAGGAAACCTAATTATTTAAAAATTGGAAAACACTTTTGTTGGACTGTCAGAACCTTAAAAAGTGTAATGTTTCTGAAATATGTTCATTTGTCTCTACTACAAAGGTGTTAAAGCAATTTTTTTAAAAAAGCCTGATGTTTGTAATGAATGCATATTGCTCTTCCAATTACATTCCTCCAGTTTGAAAATTGCTCAAAGGTTTAAAAGACAAGTGTAAAACAAAAAAAAAACTAGAAAGGGCTAACATAATACTTTTATGTAAAGATTCACAATATGTTCTATGATTTTTGAAACCACTATACATTTCAAATGATATTTTATTTAAAATTTTATCTGTCAAAAGTAATAATTTTATACATTTTGTTAGAATTAATTCTGAAAATGTAGTTCCAGTAAAGGAGGTAAAATATAAATATACTTACCATAGGATTTCACAATTTTTACTTTCAGTTGGCAAAATGCAATCTTTTGTTTTCTTTGAATCCTACCTTTTGTGCAGTCTTTGGATAGTTTTGTCTTACTTTTAGGCTAGTGTTACTTTTTAAAAGACCTAAGAATGCATCTGTCTGAAAACATTCATTGCCCATGTGGGAATCCTGGTGGGCATAGTAATGGAAGTAAAAAACAGGAACTAGGAAGAGAAAAATCAATTTAGCTACAAAGTATAAGGGCCACTGCAGAATTAGTTTCAGTAAAGGTGGCATGGTGCCGTGATTAAGAAAGGGGAGCCCCGTAAAAAGTACAAAGGGGTAATAGTCAACATTGTTTTAAATTGCTCCAAATTAATGTAAAAAGCTCTGTGTAAACGTGGAAGTTTCTCTCTTTCAACCATTGAATTTGATCCAATATTACCTCACCCCACCTTGTCTTTCTAATATCCTAGGACCAACACAGTTATAACGACACTGCAAACAAAAGTAAATTTCGCAGTGACAAAGCACCATTACATTGTATGGTTACTATAGATATTCTATTTCTATTGGGGCTAGAAGCTTCTTTCAGAAAATAGGTAGACTAATGTTTAAAGACCTGATTGAAAGGGAAATATGTCATAGTGAGACACATCTGCTACAGGCATTGTGTTGCATAGAATCATTGGGATATAGGACATGACACAACATATAATGGAATGAAAAACCAGGCATAACATGGCCAAAGTGACATGACATAATTTATTCACGTTTGTCAGAAGTAAATAAAGTCACAATTGTAATTACTGCAGCGTATATGGAACTAGAAGCAAAACTGCAGAACCTTTATTGGCCAAATAGCAGTTGAAGGTAGCTAATTTATACATAGACCCACTAAAGAAACAGTACCCATTATCACTGCTGTCCACTCTAATACACTGTATCTTCAGACAGATTTAATTTAACAAGAAGAGTCTCAATCTGTCACTGCTGCAGTCTATTTCTTCTGCTCTTTACTGTTTCTTTTGTGTGTCTGTTGAGGAGAGGAGCCAAATAATTAACGGGTGATGTTATAACAGGCTCCTTTTTGCCTTATAACGCTGGAAAGAAATGGTTCACATTATTGAGGGAATTGTTGATGCTTATTATACATTCCTTTAAGAGTTGTTTGAAGTGCCCTATGTAGTTTCTATGCCTCTTGCCCAGCATGGGTCAAACTTTAAGCTGCTGTACTGAAATGCTGGGCTGTGAGCCCAGGGTACTGTTTGTTTCATCTTAACAGCATTTTACTATTCAGGGAGATACAGAAACTTGGCATGAGAAGGTGGGAGGAGGTGATATATACAGATATCCCGTTTTACAACTGGCAGATTACAGTTTGGAACCATTTGAACTTCAGCTGTAAAAGAATCAGATAAAGCCCCTCTGTAAAGTAGTACACAAACTGAAGATTAGAGCTGGGCGAAATTTTTTGGGTGAATAGTTTGTTGAAAAATGCAGTTTGGGGTTGACTGAAGTGATTCTCAAATTTGGCAAAATTTGCCAAATAGTTTTAGCCAAAAAAAATTCTGGCTAGATTCACAAGGGGTTTTAGGGACCATTCACAAAACTGGAGGTCAAGGTAGTGCTGTGCTATTCTACTGAATTGCTCAGCAATTAGAGCACTCACCCCTGTTGTGGGAGACCCAGGTTCAAATCCTGGAGCAGGAACTTCAACCCAGCTGTCCTCTGTCTCAGATCAAAGGCGTAACTGCTAGGCTAGCATGTCATTCTCACTTAACTATGCATTGGGCCAGAGAGGGTAAGTATTTTTATAACATTGAACTGCTTCAAATGAGAGATTGAGAGAGACTCTAAAGCAGTAGCCCAGCGTTTAGCCCACTCACCCAACTTCACATTAGGCACCTAATCTTGGGTCTCCCACATCCTCAGCTTTTAAGTATAAAGGGCGAACCTTCCCCATCATTTCCTTTGCTTTTACTAAACAAGGTTAAAAATGCCCAGCAACAAAACATTTAATTTGACCTTAAACAATTTTTTAAAATTATTTTTGATTCTCCACATCATGCTGTCTGAAGTGGCCCACAGCTGTGAGTGCCAATCGTGGGTCTGACTGTCAGAAAACAGGGGAGACACCTCACACTGGTGGTTTATTCTATAATGAGACTTCACCAGATCAGCAACAAATGTGCACTCATGGATCAATATTGTGGCCTTACCATGGCATCACAAGCAGTCCCTCTGAGGCTCTCTAGCCTACTTTGCCACCCAGACAAACTAGACTGTATAATAATGGTCCCTAATATAAAATATCACATACTCTCACACCAAAAACAATGCTGGTAGCCAATTTCTGTAGTAAACTAACTAAAGGGTCATTAGCTAAGAAATTTGAGAGTTATTGAGAGGTAGGATTGCCAACTTTGTTTGGGTAAACTGGAGATTTCATCACATAACATAATCTTTAATTAAACTGGAGATTTCATCACATGACAATCTTTAATTAAAGATTAATCTTTAATTCCCAGAGACTCCAGGACGATCCTGGAGGGTTGGCAACCCTATTGAAAGGGTAAAGCAGGTAAAATGCATTAGCAGGAGAGTCAAAGTTTGTAAGTCCAAAATGATAGCAGACATGTAATGAATGATCTGCTAGTTTTCCATAAGTCTGTCAGGGTTCTCCAAAATAACTTTTGGGAATCTCTGTCTTGAACCTGGAACGCTCCCTAAAAGTGTCCAAACAGCTCAGAGAACCAGGATTGATTCCTGGATCCATTCTTATAGCTGCATTCCAAGGAGAGCAATGTAGCAAAGTGTTTTAATCACAGCATGTGCTCTTCCTTTGTTGACTAAATGCAAACTGAGTCTGTGAACTTCCCCTGTCGAACACAATGACCTATGCACTGAAGTTAGCAGTCCTTTACATTTTCAAGGCTCCAGGCTCATGTGATGGGTAAACATAATGTAAACACAATGTGATAGCTGGAAACAATCCTTCATTAGTTTTCATGGAGTTTACACATCCAGTATGTTTACATATTAACACTACAACACATTTTAATCTAGGGTTATCTAATTACTGGGTATAAATAATGTAATGTGACATTAAATGATAGATAATAAGTAACTGAAGACAATAACATTGATATTTCTTTGATATTCATCCAGAAATGAATTAGTTTGTGGTTTTCTTATGAGCTGGCCTGTCAGGGTCACACTCCAAAAATTTAGAAAAAAATTATTATTATTTTTTAAAACAACCCTGGAACTACCAGCACACCAAAACAATCAGTTATTGGCATAGCTCTATTGATGATAGTGGGTGGTGTGGGGGGAGGGAGAAGTATAATAAAAATGACAATCCATTCAAGTATAATTCCAAATTATACTCTTAAAATTCTAAGAATGTTTATAAAGCATTTCCAACATTCTAATTAACAGGTTCACCAGTTCAGGATAATTAGTAACAGAACTTGTTACCTTCTGAAAGACTTTTAGTGGTCTATGTGAAATAAATTTGGAATACAGGAAAGAACCCGAGTCTCCTAGTTCATCCTCGGTGGCCAAGCTACCTTGCAGCAGGTTTGTCTAGAAATATCAGAAATTCACCAATAACATAAACATTAAGTACAGTATTTGATTATTTTAGCGATAGTCTATTCCCACTGGCAGCCTAAATTACATTATAAACAGGTCCAAATTCCAGGAGGAAGGCTAGAAGGAAGGAAAGTGTGGAGCCTTAAAAATCAGAAAAAGAAAATAGTACATATTTTAAATATAGCTGAGTGAACAGGCCTCTGCAGCTGCAGGTTTTTGCAGGCCAAAACACAGCACTGGTTCCAGAGCGAAGGATTTGGACTGTAGGCGAAGAAGCTGTGCTGAAGACCAGTTATACCTTTCCCAACGAAACACTGCACCTTTTTCGGAAGCTTAAAGAAATATTCTCCTCCTCCCCCCTCCTCTGTCAATTGTGATCACAATGTATCCTTCTTATGATTTTATTTTTCAACTGCTTTACCTGTGGTGAGAGAATTGCACAGGATTCACCTGTTTTACACCATGAATGAATGGAGTTAATGTTTAAGTGGAGACAAAGGAGGAGGAGACGTTAGTACAAATTCTAACACACACCACACACACATTTGCAAGAATACCTGCTTATACAAAGGATCTGAGAAAGCTCGTTTGAAGATCTGTTGAACAATATGCATGATAACTTTTCAGATTCTCATTCAGTTGGAGCCCTCAGGAGAATATTAACTGAGTTAATGGATTCTTGCATTTGCTGTAACTTATATGCTTTTTCTCAACCATTCTCACTCTTAAGCAAATTAAATAAGTCTGTCTTTTTAAGCTTTAAGTTTCTCTTTCAATTTTAACTTTGGTTATTGAGTATTGTTGGCACTGCCACCAGTTTTAGCTTAGGATAGACCAGTGGTTTTCAAACTTTTTTCATTTGTAGACCCTAAAATTTTTTGAATGGAGGTGTGGACCCATTTGGAAATCTTAGACATAATCTACAGACCTCAGCGGTCCAAGGACCCCAGGTTGAAAACCACTGTTCTATAGTAATGATGACCTTCCATGGACCTCTTAGGGCATGGCTATGCTGGAAACTTCAAAGAGCTGTTGCGGGAATGCTTCCTCAGCAGCACTTTGAAGTGTGAGTATGGTTGTGTGCAAGTGCTGGGAGAGAGCTCTCCCAGAGCTCCTGGTAATCCACCTCCACAAGGTGATTAGGTCTGAGCGCTGGGTACACGGCTCCCAGTGCTTGGAGCCTGTCCACACTAGTGCTTTAAAACGCTCAAACTTGCTGCACTCTGGGGGTGATTGTTTCACACCCCATGAGCCAGCAAGTTAGAGCACTATAAAATGTAGGTGTAGTCAAGCCCTTACGCACAGTCTGAAGATGGCCAAGGCTCTGCGGATCACTGGTTTAAAATCACTGGGTCAACAATGATTTCAAAGAAAAAATTTGCACTGTAACTCATCCTAGTATCTCTAGATACCATGTAATTCACTTCATATCAGATCAGTGACATTTCTAAATGTTCCTTGTTTGACCAAGGTTTATGCATGGTGGAGTGGCAGCAAAGGCTTGGCTTTACAAGCACAGAATACTGCTATCTATAGAGGTTTTTAATAAGCTAACTCTCTGTATATTGCTGCTGATTCAATAAACGATAGACATCTTCTGAAACTGCAATTTTTATAAAAATATTTTCCTGCAGTATTCTAAAATGATGATATCAACTGCTTTTTAAACGTATTATTATCACTGGAATGAAGAGTGTGACTAGTTTAAAATTGAGGATCCTTAGTTTACATATTGCATTACAAATGGAAAGACTTGATAGCTGCCATTTTCTGCATTCGTATAAGAAATGTTGGGAAAGAAGAAACTGCAACCAATAAAACCATCACCCACGTCCTACTTTATACCAAGAAATGTATTGTCTTGATGACTGTGCTTGGAAAGCGTCTAGAACATTGGGTGCAACCATGATCTGATTCTGTACCATTACAGGGGTAGCCCCAGGAGGCACAGAGCCAGACACATATTCAGTTCCTCCTTGATCCCAGAGACAGTATGAAACTGCAGGACAAACTGTCTCTGCATTTTGGGAAAATCTCAAACACCACAGAGAATTTTTACTTCTTATGAGCTACTGGGCACAGTTACTTCATTGTTATAGCTTTAAAACAGAATAAAAAAACTAACACTAGGCAACATTTTGTATCTTATCTAATCTAATCTATCTATCTATAGTGCGATGTGCCATATCTTCAGAGACAAAATTACTTGGAATTTTTAGGGTACTGAAGACTTCAAATCCAATATACAGGGAGTTGCAATTAATTCATATTTTCTATACTATATTAGGTCTTAGAGTTAAGAGCATCCTTCGATGGGATAAATCTATGCATATGAAACGGCATACTTTCACATTTGCAATTTTGAGATGTATTCATTGATCTATAGAGTGACATGGAGCTTTATAAACAATGCTTTAACAGTTTTACCATGGAAAGAACACAGAACACTAGGGCACGATTTTCTTTCAGGGGTAATACATTCAGAGGCATAACACCTTCAATGAGGCGATGGGCAGAGAACTGTTGGGCAATGGATTGGCTACAGATTTCTTTATCTCTCATCCATCCCTCCACATTCTTATATTTACACCCACCATCACAGTATCTGAGCACCTTATTATCAGACTGCCTATAAAAGCAATGCCTGTCCTCTGACTCAGTGCTGTCCTGTTGGCTCCTTCCAGGGTAGGCAGAGCCCTGGGGCCAAGACAGATATTGCACTGGAGCAAGCTTTATTTCATCTATATTAACAGATAGCTTCAGTGTAGTCACACTGGTGCACATTTTCCTAATCTAGTTGCATTTGGTGTAACCCCATTCACTTGGAGGTAGAGTCCGGTATTTGAGTTGTGGTACAATTATGGGCCACACTCTGATCTCAGTTACACTGCTGTGAATGCAGGAACAAATTCAAAGAAATTACTTAGGATTTAGCCTGGTGTAACTGAGATCAATATGTGGCCTAAAGTGTACTGATATACAACATAAGACTATGAGGTAATGTATTTGGCATTTTATAAAATTCACACAAATGGTGGAGAATGTTTATGATGACCTGTGATATTAAAACCAACTGAAACTGCATTTAAATCACTTTGCCAGCCTTTCATTTAAATACAAGAGTGGTTCATGTTTGCTTTGATATATAGTAGGTCAGATTTTGAGCTGAAATCATTCTCATTCCCACTGGCCATGCAATTTTCCACTAAAGAGAACATTCATTCAGTTGAAAAGAATGAATGAACACATTGGTTAAAGAATATTGTAAACCAGAGGATAATTTCCATTTTCTTTAGTAACAGAAATGTGTCACTTTGGCAATACTTGTCTTGAACAGGCAAACTACTTGTTGAAACAGTGGCTATCTCATCGATTCTACTGGGTAGTAGAGTGGTATCCTTCCACCGCTCAACTCCACCCTCATATGCCACACATATCAGGAAAAGGATGTCTACCTATGAAAGTAAATTTCAATTTATACCATTAACACGTTTAAAAGTTCAATAGAAAACAATAAATTAACTTAGGGTCAGATTGTGCCCAGTTTACATGTGTAGGGAAGCCAGAAATAAGGACCTTCCTCTTACATGGTGTGACGGAGTCAGACCAGAAGGATATAGGAGAGTGCTGGAAGGCAGGTATATCAGCCTCAGGATGTGCAGGTCCTTGTTCCCTGGATAGCCAAACAAAGGCTACTCCAGACCAATCAAGACACCTGGGGCCAATTAAGAACCTTCTAGAAAGGAGCAGAAACAGCTAGCCTAATTGGGACACCTGAAGCCAATCGGGGACTGGCTGAATCCAGATAAAAACCTCCCAGTTAGTCAGGTGGGCTGGGGGTGTCAGGAGCTGTGAGAGGAAGTTGTGCTGTTGGTGAGACTGAGTGGTGGACAATATATCATCCAGAAGGAAGGAGGCCCTGAGGTAAGGGTGAAGAGGAATTTGAAGAAGCAGGAACTGCTGTGGGGAAGTAGCCCAGGGAATTGAATTGTGTTTTGTGGATAAAAGGTCATCCATCTTAGCTGATACTATTAGGGTCCCTGGGCTGGAGCCCAGAGTAGAGGGCGGGCCCAGGCTCCCCTCATTTTTCAACCTTCCATACTGGCCTGTGATGAAGGTAACTCACTAGCTGGTGACTCTTGCCAATTATACTGAGAAAGGGAGGTCACTCTGGGGCCTAGATGAGTTTCTGAGGCCCCTAAATGTGCCAGGAAGCGCAGGACCCACAAGTACAAACTTGGAGCTTTGTCACAACGGCTAACCTACACTTCATCACAGATCCACCCCTTCTCCTCCAGTATGCTGACCCTACAGCCTAGTACACTGGGAGAGATTGTTGCAATCCCTGAAGAGTGTAGCCATGGATGCAGTGTTCTGATGTGTAGGGTAGTTCTGTACCATCCACAAAGAAGGCTGTGCATAACTGGCATGACAGCTTTAAATAAATTTTAAGGCACCTGAATGCACAAAGTCAGTATACAGGCAGGCTGGACCTTGCCTTATGGGTGAAGCCCTGTGGCAGGCATAGTGTGGTGCCACACTGCCCCAGTGAGGTGTTGGGAGGCTTTGTACCTCAAAGAAGCAGAGCACCTCCTGGAAATCCCAGGCACACAAAGGCTACAGCTCCAAAATGAGGCTCCTTTTAAGGGTGCCTCTCCCTGCCCCATAAATGGCCTGCCTGTGAGTAGGTGGAAGCATGGTTTCTCCTCATCCCTGCTGTGCACCCAGGAGGCAGGGAAGGGAGCAGTTTTGTGCACCCCAGACTGCTGAAATGGAAACTCTGCCTGGCCCTCACTGGGCCTACCCGAGGGAAGAAGATGGCCTTTCTATGGTGTGTAATAGGGGTGAAGTACAAATGAGCCAAGTGCAGTCTGGTTCTAGGATACATGGCACAAACTGATGGATGGTAATATTATTCATTGCTGTACCCACAAGCTAATACTTTTGTCTCTTCTGTAAAACCCAGTTTTCCATAAGTTTTTGGATGATACTAAAAATATTTTGCCAGGAAACTGATAAAATAATTCCACAGGAGCCCCATTCTTCAACTTGCACTCATGTGAGAGAAGCCCCACTGGGCTTCAGTGGGACTATTTGTGTGAGTACATGCTGCTCAGCAAGAGTAAGGAGAGAATAGAGTTCCAAATTAGCAAAAAAACAACTACTGCAAAGAAAATATATAGCAACTATTTTAAGCTGTTCTTGTAAGCTAAGGAGGATGCTTGTTGATTGCATGATTACATATGCATGCATTTCCATGCAGCCTATATGTTTATTTAACTTCTCTCCATTAATGTCAAGAATTGCTTAGCAACACATGGTCGTGCCATGCTGTAGAACAAGTAGCAATATTTATGGCAGTGGTGAATAGAGAGAATGCTGCATAATTAAGTGTCATAACTGCTTTAAAAAAAGAATTCCTAGATTAATTTGTTGGCTATGTTTGCTGTGTAAGCAGTGTGCTCCAAAACCAATAAGCACTACATATGTCATGTCCTAGGCTTCTATAATGAAATTTCATCATTGCATTTAGTTGTCCCAGATCTTTATTGATGGCTATTATGGATTATCCTGTTATAACCACAACAGAGAGGAACAATTTAGACTACTGCCTTAGAAAACTACTTGTCCTTTTAACCAAAAATCATGTTCTCTTACTGAGCTTCTATTCACATTTTAAACTGAAAACAATAATATTAAACTCTTATTCTGAACTCAGTGAGGAATTTTGGTTGAACTTGTCTCCATTTAACACTAAGACATGAGGTGAACTGGCTTTTTCATGCAGTCCTGTTTCTAGTAATGGACTGGATCTTGTTTGAACAAGTTATTATTCATTTTAGTCATCCCTCATGCTCTACAATCTTAATATCACTTATACTATTCTAACTAGAAAGTCAGTACCTCTGATAGCTTTCATATGGAGTAACAATTGGAATTGTTAAATTAAGTTCAATGCCTACTGTATAATAAAGAGCAGATGGCAAAATGTGGACTCCTATTGTGGAAAAGTAATGAGCATTCTATTTGGGGGTTTTAAAGAAGGCATATTTCTTTGTCTTCTGCCGTCTCTATGTCTTGTTATACCACTCTGCTTTGTGATCTCCTTTAAAATAATTCAGGTGGGATTTTCAAAACAATTCAGAAGGAAAGGTTTTCTCTGAAGAGTGCAGTGATATGAGATATATTATTCAGTCAAAATACTAAGGTGGCAGAAAATCCAGGCTCAGTCTTCCAGATCTTGCTGTGTGTTACACACCTCACTATATCTTTGGAAGAAAACAGCTGTCATGCCAATCCAGTTTCATGTCTTACAATATAATTTACTTTTAGGTACAGTACTGTTATTTTTTTCAGTATTGACCACAGCGGACATGCCTTTCCCTTGTTTAGTAAGTTCTTATGATTTTGCCTAACTGGGCCCCAGGCATTTATGAGGTAAGCATGGATGTTTTCAGCATCCTAAACTTTACCCCTAGAAAACAAATCATTGGCTCAGAGAGAGGGAAGGTGAGGAGAGAATGACAAGTCAATGGGGCAACAAAAGTGCCCGAGTGAATTCCAAAGCGCCTGATTCTGGTACTTTACACATCCCAAATAGCACAAAAGTACTCAAGTAGTTCCACTGACTTCAAAGAGACTTTGACAGCATCAGGACTTCAGGATTCAGCCCACTGGAAACAGTTAAAATGGGAAGCTATGAAAGCATTAATCAGGGTATCAAACAGAGGTAAAGGATCAATGGCAGAAGAAATTCTGCAATATTACAAAGAAGGGAATAGACAGGGAAGTTGGGAGAGGAAAAAGTATGCTCAGGAACCTGAGAAATAACACAAGTGTGAGAATGACAATGTATTAATTTAGATGGAATACAGGGGCCCAAAGCTGTTAACATAACCCAGTTGCTGTCCAACATGAAACTGTTTCAAACAAGGTTTAGAGTTTGGTATTCACAGACCTCAACCATTTAAACCTTTTATTGAAGATACAGAAAAGGAAAACAGTTAAAACATTTGAAATGTAAAGTATTAAAGATGTTTTCATTTTAACAACAACTCTTCTTCCCTTTGTCTTTAACTGGCGAGAGATTTTAGCAGGACCAAACCTCTTGTTTGACAAACTCTTCTATGGTATTATAGATGGTGGTAACTGTCCTTTTGAGGAAAAGAGAAGAACTTAGTAGAAACAGTCTGGAGCTGTCATTACTGCTGTTGTTAAAGTCTGGTTCCATACCCTAGAAGACAAAACAAGACACACCCAGGAGAGAGAAAAGAACAGCAAAGATAGAAAATGCAGCTTCTGTCTCTGATGTTGACTGTAATTTGCAGCCTCACTGTGGGAGAAACACAACACAGCACATGGTCTTACCAGCCACGCTGAGACCTAGCAAACATGCCCCAGCATTGGGATGTGTAGCACAGGCGCCGACTCTCAGCTTTCCCCAGGTGTGCGCCATCCCTACTCTGCTCCTCAGCCCCTCCCCACCTCTGCCCCTTCCCCCAAGGCCCCAGCCTTGCTCCACCTCTTCCTACCCCTACTCTGCCCCCCTTTAAGGCCTTTCCCCAACTTTTCCCAACGCTGCTCCTCCCCCTCTTCCCCAGTGCCTCCTGCCTGATGCCAAACAACTGATCGGTGGCGGGCAGAAGGAGCTGGAGGTAGGAGGAGGAGCTGATCAGTAGGGTCCACTGAATAACTGATTGGTGAGTGGCTGATGGGTGCTAAGCATCTACAATTGTTTTTCCATGGGTGCTCCAGCCCCAGAGCACCCATGGAGTCTGCACCTATGCTGTGTAAGATGTTGATTTTAGTTGCCTCTTCCTGGTCACAGCTTACAGCAGTGTTGCAAAATACACAGTCTTGGCCAGCTAAGTCAGACATTTATTAAACAAAATGGAAAAGGAGAGTGATGTGAAAAAGAAGATATAAGGTGGGGAAGAAAAATGACACATGGAGAGGGGCAGAGACTCACATCCCAGGTGGTATTCCTGATTTAGGAGGAGGTGATATCCAGTTCCCTCTCCTGGGCCCCATCTGGTCAGGACATCTCCCAGGATAAGGACAAAGATGGTCTGGGGTCCCAGGAAATAGTGGTGGTGACAGTCAAGAGAGTCGACCTCACTCCAACAATCAATTTTCCCCGAAGTCTCTTTCTTTAAGGATCTCAAAAGGGAGTGATGGGTGGAATAGCCCATCCCTGCATTATTTTGTCCACCAATTAGTCTTAGTTTCTAAAACATCAATTTTCATTCGCTGCATTCTGGTTCCAAACTTTTCTGGTTTACACAATCCTTAAGTTATATCAGCAGGCCTTTTTGTTGGCACTAATTTTGTTGGCACTAAGAGAGAGTTTGTCTCTCTTTCATACCTTTTTCCACCAACATTTATGGCTGTAGGTTACTTTGACATCTTATGAACATGCACTCACTGTTTACAGTTGAGCTTATAATGAGAGTAAATTTGTGGGCTCCCTTATCACAACAACTCTCAGAGTAGCTAGTTGTAGCCACCAAATGAAATTACATATGATTAAGTACGAAACTAAGAAAAACTACATACGTACAATCATAAGTACAATACAGTACTGAAAAATTCAGTTTTGAGCTGTACAACCTAGTGCAACTGATCAGCAAAGCATGTAGCCAGAAAAAATTGAATGAAGGAAAGAGCAGAGAAACAAAAAAGGCAGTGCAGTGTCCAGACAAGAATCAAACTACAAATGCCCTCAGAGCAGGGTTTGTAGAGGAACTGATGGGTCTTGTAGGGAATGAAGGTGGAAGGCCCCTAGAAGAAAAAGGAATCATTGGCAGCATGAAAATAGCAGTAGTGAGAGGCCTTGAGATTAGTGGGTGGGTTTGGTCCGGCTATACCTGGCCTCCCTGAAGGGCGATTCCTTTTCGCACCAGAAAAGGAATCGCCCTTCAAGGAGGCCAGGTATAGCCGGACCAAACCCACCCACTAATCTCAAGGCCTCTCACTACTGCTATTTTCATGCTGCCAATGATTCCTTCCTTGCTATAGCTTAATTACGCCCTGCCCACCTGGGTGAATCAAATTCCATCAGTTGCAAGAAATGAAGTCTAAAACCCAAACATACCAAATTCTTTGTAGGCATATGCATAGTAGTTACTCTTGTAATCAGAGAGGCCCCAATCTGTGAAACTGAATAGGGAGATTGTGTCCAAGGAAAACCGCACCCGCGTACATGTCTATATATCAGTTTGGGTTACTTCACCATCCCCACAGTTGCCATAATATATTAAAATGGTAACATGGAAACAATGGATAAGCTTAATATTGCATACTGCACTGGTTATGCTGGGCAGGGCGTAATTAAGATGGTTCAGAGAACCATAACTCAGAATGTGCCTGGTTTTGTGGTTTCATGTCAATATCTTACTTAGCTTTAATACTTTACTATTTTTTCCATTCATAATACAAAATGTTCATCCTGAGCTCTTTTCAGCTGAAATTTCAGCACAGCTCTTTACTGCCTAATTCACTTCCTCTATGCAGATCTTATTACGCCTTGAAGCATTTCACATGATTTCGCAGTACTTGTTAGCAAACTGCCTTGTTAGCTCAAAGTTTTATTTCTAGCAGGTTGTTAGTTCATGCTTTATGCTTATAGTCTAGCTCAGTCCTATCATCAATTGAGTTGAAAGTCCCCACACTGTTCCTCCTTCAGCTGTGAAACTGCTACTTTATTATCTTCAACAACTTCTTCTATATCATTTCATCTTCAGACTTGCCTAATGCTTTGTACCAATTTCAGAATCCCCACTGATATTACTACTTTGTGACTTCATCAGCAGAACATTAAATGAGCAACTTTTCTCTTTTTGACAACCTTTAGCTTAACCTTCAACAATGCCATTAGGAGTTAGTGGCACATTTTCACATCTTGCATTGACTTCCAATTCCTTTTTTCTGGACCTAAGTTACATTGCAAAAGGTGTACTGATTTATGGAGAATGACAACTAAAAATAAGTAATATTTGTGTGTGTGGTTTGCCTCTATAAAAGTACTTCATGGGCTATGACCTATCTAAAGATATCCATTCTGAGATGCTTCTTACTCCAAGAGGTGGACCTTTAAAGGAAGGCTGTACTTGACTTCATTATAAGACTTGAAACTGTACACTATGATGGAGCAGAACTGCATCCTTTTTTCGTTCCTGGAATCCAATGGATGTGTGTTCTGTCCTTGAGAACATTTTAATTAAATACAAAATATGTGTTCAGCAAGACCACTCTTTATTTTCTGCTACAATTTCTCATGATCCCCCCACCCCACACTGCCAAAGGCATTGTGACACTGGCAGACTAGATGCCAGCTCTTGCTAAGGCTTTAGGATTCAGTCGAGCACTTACAAATTCATTGCTGGAAAAAGTCCATCTCATTTATGTGTTTGCATGGTTAAGATGAGTACTAGACTTCTACAAGTGTGTTTACACTTTATGAAACGCTTGTAAGTTGCTGCATGTATCAATCCTACTTATAATGTCTCTATCTCATGCTATAGGGTAATACTTAAGTTGCTCCATAACTGTAAAATGTTTGTTCTGAACTATGAACCTCACCAAACAGGGAGAACACTTCACCTAATGCAAAATGCTGAATTCTTACAAAAGAGCTTAACTCCTGCCCATCACTGAATCCAAATGGGGCATCTTGGGATATCACAACACAAAGTCTTTGTCAATTGCCTCATCACACCAAGAAAGAGGCAAAAAGGCTCAACCCATCAGCTTGAATTCTGAAAGAAGGAAATAAAACTAGATAACAAGAAAGTGTTCTCTCTCTCTCTCATATTATATATATATATATATATATATATATATATATATATATATATATATATATTTGAACTCTCATAGGGCTGGAGCTAGGAAACGGGCAGAGATCCCCAGGGTCAACCTGGGTTAACTCTAAAAGATATTCACTGCTGAGAAATTACTACAACTTTGTCACCTTTGGAATGATAGAGTGTAAACCATGTGTCTATATATATTGCTTGCTTTAACCCGTAAAAAATACTCTCATTTCTTTTTCTTAGTTAATCCTTAGTTAGTTTACTATAGGATTGTCTACAAATGTTGTCTTTGGTGTGAGTTCCGTGGTACAAATTGGTCTGGGGTAAGTGACTGGTCTGTTAGGACTGGAAACAGCCTGTATTTTTTGTGATCTTTGATGTAAGGCAACCAACTCTCTCTTAGTACAGCTTGCCTGGAGACTGAATTCTGGAATGCTGGAGAGGACTGTCTGTGACTCCATGGTAAGACTGGTATAGTGCTTTAGGAGTTCATACGTGTTACTGGGTTGGTAAAAGCTAATTATAGAGCACAAACAACCAGTTTGAGGTCTCTATCCTTATGTTGGCACTCACTGTAAGAGAGTGTGAAAGGCACAGTAACGAACTATCAGATTTTTTCCAGTGGCTCCCATAACAGTTTGTTAAAGTTTACTTCCTCTTTGTCTTGATTATTACTAGAATTAAATGATTACTACTTAGCACTGAATGATAATCACTTTCTTCAGACATTTGAATTATCCATTGACCATTCATCAGATGGATTTTCTTTCCAATTTTGTAATCTATCTTCCAGGATGTCAAAAACCCTGTCATTGGATACAACAGCAGAAATATACAGGCTGTTCTTATGTTCTTATACTAGAATCTTGTACATGCTATATATTATGGAGAGGTGATAGAATTACATCTCCAGCATTTAATACTGGACCTATTTTGTCACTCTAGAATCATTCCAAAAGTCCCTAGAGGAGGTCAATTCTATTTCAAATTTTGTATGTCTGGTCCACACCAAGAAGACAATTCTTTGAGGAGATTTGGACAATAGACTTTGATTTGGGTGGAACTTCAATAAAATAGAATGTAATTATGTTTTGAAACTTCCAATTTGGGAAGGATGGGACAAAACAGGTTGTTATCTTAAAAACTTCACAATGAGGCTTATTTGATGAGGTTGTGGTGAACTCTAGTACACAGGAACTGTTCTGAGAGAGTAAAGCCCCATTTGGGAAGTTATTAGGATGGTCAGAACAGCCCAAAAGTTCCCAGTACACTTTTTAATGTGCCAGATAACTGGTAGAATCCTAAACTTTCATTAAAAGGCCAAAGTCGCTAGACCCTTTCCTTCTGGAGATTGCCTTCAAAATACAAAGCAACTGCCAGGAAGTTTGGTCAAAGTTTCTGAAAATGGGAATAAAATCACAACCTTCTGCTCTTCCGAGAATCCTTGTCAGCTGCGCTTCTGCCTGCTGTGGGAATCGAGTCAGACCCTGCATGTTTCAGAGTAGAGGTAGAGAATGTCACTGCTCCCAGAGCTAACTCAAATACCAGCTTACAGCATCCCTTCCTTATGATTCTCCAAAGAGGAGCAGCACCAGTGGAGCTGTCATTTCTGATGCACTCCCCTCGGGGAATCTGCTCTAGTAGCCAGTAGCTATTTGGAAGTGTCATCAGGAGGATCCATGATTTCCTCTTCCCTTCCTACAGACTGTGCCAATACACATGCCCATTCATGTGGATGCTTCTAAAAGTAGTACAGGAGCTGGAGAGACTCTGGGAAATGGGCTCCCCTGTGATCATATGAGAGGAAGTGGCTTTCCCACTACTCCCTCCACCACATCTCCAGTTAGAGAGAGTGACACAGTCTATTTCCTCCTCCTCTTCCCTGAAGCAGCCTTTGTCTCCACCTCAGAGACAGTTGGCTATAGATCATGGCATATTTCAAAGGGACAGAATCTTCAACCCATGCTTTGCATGCTGTGTAGAACTAGGCACTGGGTAGCCGCACACAGGCCGCAAGCAGCACAATCTTTATGGATAGCAGGTTAATCCCATAAAGGTATCTGGATGAACTACGGTCTTCTCAATTTGAAAGTCAGTAAAGGTCAGCGTTGCTAATTGGCTGCCAGAACTCCCACGGTGAAAAGAAGAAAGAGTGATGTTCTCCTGCACAACATTCCCTCCTCAGTGAAAGAGCTCCTACTGTCCCAAGCTAAATGTTTGCTACCTTTAATGAGTACTTAGTTGCTGAGCTGCCACCTTTGCCTCTACAACCACCTTAGGGCTTGGTTACACTGGCACTTTATAGCGCTATAAAGCCCCCATGAGAGCTATAACCTCCTCCCCGTCCACACTGGCAAGGCACGTAGAGCGCTATAACCGCTGAGTTAAAGCGCTGTTGTTAATCCACCTCCGCATGGGGAATAAGGGCTGTAGCGCAGCTGCTGTAGCGCTACAGCAAGAATGTGGACACCCACTGCACATTAATTGGCCTCCAGCCCATCCCATAATTCCCGTTTGAGCCACTCTGGTCATCACTTGCAAACTCTTTTGTCCTGTCCTCAGGTGACCACACGTCAGACCCGCCCTTTAAAGTTCCAGGGAAATTTGAAAATCCCCTTCCTGTTTGCTCCAGCCAAGCATGGCGTGCTCTCAGGGAATCCTTGCAGGTGATCATTCTGATTGATCATCATGACTCCACGTGCCATACCTCCTCGCAACAGGTGATCCCCAGCATGGAGCAATAGTGAGGTGCTGGACCTCATCAGCTGTTAGGGGGAAGAGTCTGTTCAGTCTCAGCTGCGTTCTAGCCGCAGGGATTTTGATACCTATGGGCAGATATCACAGGCATTGGCGGAAAGAGGCCATGAGCGGGACACTCTGCAGTGCCGTGTTAAGGTAAAGGAGCTTAGGAATGTGTATCGCAAAGCCCGCGAGGCAAACGGCCGCTCCGGGGCAGCCCCGGTGACTTGCAGATTTTATAAGGAGCTGCACGCGATACTTGGTGGTGATCCTATGGTCACTCCATCGACCACCATGGACACTTCCCAGCCCACCAGTGAAGGGGTGGGTGAGGAGGAGGACGAAGAGCAGGAGGATGAAGAAGAGGAGGAGGAGGAGGACGACGAGGAGGCAGTGACCCAGGGCACAGAGGAGTCCCTGTACGCATGCAGCCAGGAGCTCTTCTCATGCCAGGAGGGCAGCCAGCCACAGCGTCCGGCGGTTGCAGGGGCCAGCTCAGCAGCGGATTGTGGAGGTAAAGCTGCTTTTCTATGGGGAAGGCTGGCAGCTTGGGGTGGAAAGGGATGCAGGGGGCATTCCACCTGGAGCTCTTCTCAAGCCAGGAGGAGGGCAGGGGGGCAGGCAGCCAGGAGCTCTCCTCTAAAGCCAGGAGAAGGATAGCCAGCCACAGCGTCCGGCTTTTGCAGGGGCCAGCTCAGCAGCAGATTGCGGAGGTAAAGCTGCTTTTCTATGGGGAAGGCAGGCAGCTTGGGGTGGAAAGGGATGCTTGCATGCTTGCCTACATGTGGAATAGAGCACTGATGTAGTCTATCACATCGCGGTAGTCATCATCAGTAATCTCTTCAAAGGTCTCAATAAGAGCGCTTGCAATGCGCCTGCGCAGGTTTCCCAGGAGAGCCAGCGCGGCCCCCGTCCCGGTCACTAGTCCCCGCCACTGTGCTACAATGGGTGGGGGGAGCATTGCTGCACATAGGCAAGCTGCATATGGCCCTGGGTGGAAGCCGCATCTCATTAAAATCCCTTCCCTTTGTTCCTCAGTGACTCGAAGCAATGAGATATCTTCCAGGACAAACACCTACGGAGAATGTTGGAACAGTGTTCAGAGTAGGGCTCCTGCCACTTCCTGGCACTCCACCCCACCCCGCCACAGCTTTTCAGGGCAGGAAAGAAATCCTTCCCCCTGCCTGCTGCTCAGAGTGGGGCTCCTGCAACTTACCGGCACTCCCCACCCCCTCCCCCGGCAAAGCTTTTCTGGGGCAGGGAAAAAATCATTTCCCTTGCCTCTGGAGTCCACTCACCATGGCAGGGGCTCCGTTGCTGTATCTGTGCTCTCTGCGGGACAGGCAAATGGGGAATGTGGGGGAATCATAGGCATGTCTGCTCTTTACAAGGAAACCACTGTTAAATGTATCTTTTTATTTTAGAGGGGTCGTCCTTGAGCCCTGTGCCATCGCTCTTATCAACAGCAGAGAGGCTGAGGCGACTGAGGAAGCGGCCACGAAGGAGCAAAGAGGATCTTGTACAGCAAGTAATGCAACAGGCTGTAACGGAGAATCGAGCTGCACAGAGGTGGAGGGAGAACGAGAGCAAGTTGAGGGAGAAGGCGCGGAAGCAGAATGCGATTCACCGCCGGAAAAGCACCGATAAGCTGTTCTCATTACTGCAGCTTCAATTGGAGACTATGCAGCTGATTGTCACCATTCAGGAGGAGAAGCACCACGCTCTCCACCCCAATTATCATTTGCCCCAAATCCCTTCCCCTTCTGTGCCTCAGTATCCTCCAGGCTACTATCATCAGCTATATGGTTATCACCATCCACAGCTGCCTCCAACCCCTCTGTCTTCACCGAACAACCTCCAAACCCCGGACCATTATCCACTGCAGTCAACCCCCAATAATATGCCTTACTGCCCTCCGCAAATGGGGTTCGGGGGACATGGCCACTGTGAGGGCACTGGAGACTCAGAGACCTGGACATATTCCGATCTCTGACTGACCTCATACCACCCCCATTGCACCTCCTCCGGCTTCCCCCTCACAAGCACCACAATATTTTCTTTCAGCAACCGGAGTACCTGTTCAATAAATGAATTGTCTTCTTAATAAATGGGTTTCTTTATTAAGTGTACATACATTATTACAGGCTACAGAAAAGCAAATGCCTGTTCCTATTAAAAGAATGCTCCCTCCCTCCCTCCGTCTGCACCTCACTTTAGAACTGGCTTTCAACCTCAAAATGCTCCCTGATCTTAACAGCGTCGCACTGGTCCCCTCTAAGAACTCTGCTCTCTGGCTGGGCATATGTGGCCTCCAGGCGTTGAACCTCTGAGGACCATGCCTGAGTGAAGCCTTCACCCTTCCGCTCACAAAGATTATGTAGGGCACAGCATGTGGAAATAACCACAGAGATATACCCTCGGCCACGTCTAGCCTCCCATAAAGACAGCGCCAGTGCGCCTTGAGACGCCCAAAAGCACACTCCACAGTCATTCGACACCGGCTAAGCCTGTAGTTGAACCTTTCCTGACTGCTGTCCAGGCTCCCTGTGTAGGGTTTCATGAGCCAGGGCATTAAAGGGTAAGCGGGGTCACCAATCACTATGGGCATTTGCACTTCCCCCACGGGGATCCTCTGGTCTGGGAAAAAAGTCCCGGCTTGCAGCTTCACGAACAGGCCGGTGTTGCGGAAGATGCATGCATCATGCACCTTTCCAGACCAGCCAGCGTTAATGTCAGTAAAACGCCCACGGTGATCCACAAGCGCCTGGAGAACCATGGAGAAGTACCCCTTTCGGTTAACGTACTCGTCTGCTAGGTGGGCGGGCGCCAGAATAGGTATATGGGTCCCATCTATCGCCCCTCCACAGTTAGGGAAACCCATTTCTTCAAAGCCAGCAACAATGTCATGCACGTTACCCAGAGTCACGATTTTTCGTAGCAGGATGCGATTAATGGCCCTGCACACTTGCATCAGCACAACTCCAACGGTCGACTTTCCAACCCCGAACTGGTTGGCCACCGATTGGTAGCTGTCTGGTGTAGCCAGCTTCCAAATTGCGATAGCCACCCAATTCTCCACTGGGAGGGCAGCTCTCAGTCTGGTGTCCTTGCGTCGCAGGGCGGGGGCGAGTTCAGCACACAGTCCCATGAAAGTGGCTTTTCTCATTCGAAAGTTTTGCAGCCACTGCTCGTCGTCCCAGACTTGCACGACAATGCGATCCCACCACTCAGTGCTCGTTTCCCGTGCCCAGAAGCGGCGTTCAACGGCTGTGAGCATGTCCGTTAATGAGATAAGAAGCTTCGTGTCAAACGCATTCACCGCTTCGATCTCGTCTTCAGACTCGTCACTGTCATCCTGCATGTCAAGGATTAACTCCACTGCACATAGAGATGTGCTGGCGACAGTTGTCAGCATGTTCCTCAGCAGTTCTGGATTCACTGCGGCACACGACAATGGAAGACGGAGCGCGCCTTGCTGAAACCGTTGAAAGATGGTGCCAGAGGTGGAAGGAAACACAGGGATTGCTGGGATATGCCAAAAAGCATCATGGTTAGCTGAAATGGGATACAGAATGCCCCGCAAGTGACGCCCCCCCTCCCACAAGCCATTGCGCCAGATCGGGAAGAGGTGTACTGTGGGATACATGCCCTAATGCGCTGCTCTTAATGCCGCATTAAGTGCCGCAAATGTGGCCATGCTATAACGCTGGAGCATCTCAGTGTGGACATACAATAGCGCTATTCATATTACTGTATAAGGGGACCGCTATAACCAATAGCGCTATAATCTTGTAAGCGTAACCATGCACTTAGTTGCAGTATCTAGTTTATTGCTTTTCAAACTGTTTTAGAATTTGGTCTAGTATATTTTACTTTCAGTCACAGACAAGGAATCTCATGATCTTAAGTAGAATTGCACACATGTAACTTAGGGAAAAAAATTCATCGCTTTGAAGAAGAGATGCTATTGTAAAATACAGATCAGATTATTCTGCTTGAAAAGTTGAGCTCAGCAAAGAGAGCACCTGGAGTTTGTAACAGGTTATTCAAGTTTAAAATGAACAGAGATTAGGAAATGTTATATTCTGTATTCACATTTAGATATTAAAAATGTTTTCCCCCCCAAAATTTCACCTCTGGATAATTAGTCTATCAGTATCAGTATTAAGCAGAGAGGTTTAAATGGAATGATGGTTATGATGGTATTCCAAACAAGCTTTTTACAGCAAACAAGACTCTAGTGAGCCCAATCCTGGGACCAAAACCTGAGGTTGTTGCTTAGTTTTTACTCAAGCAATGTAGCCAATTGGTATTTTGTTTGAGTAAGAACTTCAGGAGTTAGCCAGCTGACTTCATGCTTGTTATTCATCAAGGGCAGAATCCACAGAACTAAATGGCATTCTGAATTAAGACACTGCAGAGTTTATGACAAACTTGTAAAAGTGAATCTTTTTATTCTATAGTGAGAAGTCTAGAGGAAATTACCCATTCGCTGTGCATTTTACTAATATGCTAAGATTTTGTAGTTATTCCCCATAAAAATAAAATATTACTTAAATTTTGGCAGGTAACAGATTCCTTCCATGATTAGGATTAGGTACTGTAATTATAGTGTGAGAACTGAGCACACAAGGTAATCGCTACCTTCAATTGTTTTCAGTAAGTGCTCATGTTTACAACAAATGCTGAAATACAGTTTTAAAAGTCTGTATTTAAACAGTTCATGCTCTGACACAATGTACATCAGTATAATACAGGGATATTTTGTGATCTTGTGTAATCTCCCCTAAGATTTTTTCTTGTGCAGTTTCTCCAAAATTTGGGTAAATACCTCTGAACATTAGAGCAGTGGTCTTCAAACTGGGGTGCACGAGCTCACCCCAGGGGGTGCGTGAGCTCACCCCAGGGGGTGCGCGACACCCCGGTGCTGCTGCTGAGCCTGCCTGGGAGGGCTATTTTGGACCCACCGAAATGCCGCCGTGGAAAGTGGAAGCTTCTGCTTTCTGCGGCGGCATTTCGGCAGACATACCCCAGGGGGCCGTGAGTGGCCGCTGGGCCACGGCGTGAAAAGTTTGGGGACCCCTGCATTAGAGTACCATTCAGACCATATTGTATACAGAAATATTTCCAGCACACCCTTCTCTTTATTCAGGGGGTAAGTGAAGATGATGCCGTATCACTGCTTGGATTGCCATTTCCAGAAGTACATAACCTTACATATAGTCCTGAAGTCCTGGAATTTTGAATTTCCAGGTGTGAATTTTCCTCCCCAGAAGTACTGCTCACCACACTGTGCTTTACTGATTAACCGCTAAAGCTCTCATGCATTTGTATGTGAGAGACAGATAATGCAGCTACCTGAATCCTAAGGTAAGATGTACTTTTTCTTAGCCACTCAGAGTAAGGGAAGAGAGGTGCAAGGTCTCTGCCAGACTCTCTTTACTGGTTCATTTACAACTAGGGTGACCAGACGTCCCAATTTTATAGGGACAGTCCCAAATTTTGGGTCTTTTTCTTATATATGCTCCTATTACTCCCCACATCTTGTCCCAATTTTTCACACTTGCTGTCTAGTCACCCTATTTACAACAGAATGTAAGGATAAAGCAATCTTCTTCAAAAGTGGCTCCTGGCCCACGTACCTGTTGATTTTTTCCCTAAAGGATTCCTAGCATAGAACAGAATCAAACCCAGCTGACTAGGACTACCAGCTGGCTACCAGGTTTCCCCAAAACTGGAAAACCAAGATCACCCAAAGCAGAATCAGTGTTTGACATAGTGGCAGGTGATGGTGAAACAAACTTAGACAATTAATTTTAATACAGTAAACAAACAAGAGGTGGTCCTGAACCTAGCTACTGGACACTCATAGTTCATTGTCACAGAAACATATAGGTAAACAATATGCAGCTAACAAAGTTTCCAAGCTATAGAGTCTTTTTTTTGGAGGAACCTTTGCCTTGTATATGTACCACTGAGCACACATCAATAGAGACAAAACCAAATACCATATGTTACATATACTCCATTCTTTGTAAATCTACTTCAGGATTTCATGGTTCTTTCATGAGTTGAAACATGAGTGCCAAATTCACCCCAGTGTGAATTCACTTCAGTGGGGCTACTTCATGAGGAAGGTAAAATGGAATTGGCTCAAAATAACATATCCTGTTTCATGTTTGTCTGAAATACTTGGGATTTGGCACATTTCTGATGTCTTTCAGGTTCTTTTAAGTACACAGCTTGGAGGCTGCAACCATTTTAGCAAACTTTTTGCAGGGAGACCTTTGCAGATAGCTTTTGGAAATTAAGGCACTTATTGTCATTCTAACAGCAGCCTGAATGCTTTGGGAAATACTTTAAACTAAAGTTCCCACCGGCAAACTGACTCATCCATTTCTTCTCAAATACATCTCTGATGTAAATGGCCTCTTTCTGAACACAGCAGAGGTTGTGGGCCGAAACCTGATGTTCAACAAGCCCAGTTGTATGCATCTCGTTATCCCAGCACTGATTACAAGATCCCATTGACCACAAGCTGCCTGTCTGCCTGTCTAGATGGTGTGATTAGAATATAATCAATCTTTAATCCAATCAGAAAACTCACTGCCTGCAACTGATAAAGGTCTCGGCAGGGTACTGATGAGGCCAGAACCCTGCTATCTCTAAGGGGACACCTGCGGCGTGTGAGGGGCAGTAACTGAACAGGCTGATCCAAGAGAAAGCAATTAAGGTGGTTTGGAAAGAATTCTGATAAACAGCATTGAAACAGAACAAGCTAGGTAACTAAAACATCTAAATCAACAACAACTTGTGAAAATCTGGAACTATTTTCTGCTTCCACTTAATCTCAACACAGATAGAATTACTTTTTAGTTCAGGAGGATCATCAAAGGCTTAACATTTAGTTTAAATTAGAAAAAAAGTTGCCACTAAAATAATTTCTCTCAATGTGGCATTTCATCCACAGCATGAGTTCTCCTATGCTCTTTAAGTTTTGTACTTTACTTTCAACATGTCTTTACCGGATACAGAAATGTAATATGATTATGAGTTTTCAAACCACAGTAGTTTGTAAAAAATGCCTCTGCTTTGTGTTTGTTCTTTTTAACTTCTTGATCCAAATTAAATAATTCTGTTTTCTCTGTATTCTTCACTAATTCTGCAGAAGGGAAGCTTATAATTAAGCACATATTTAAGCTGTTAAGAAAAAAAAAATGCTCATGTGCATTTTTATGTGATGAACCCTGTGCTTTATATTAATTCCCAGTACTCTGCTGCAGGGGATAGTTTATGATGATGCCATTCCTTAATATGTCCTGTTTTTTATTATGCTAATGCTCAAAATTAAAAGCGAAAGAATCTGGACTGATTATCTTATTACAAGTAAAAAGAGCTTTCAAGGTGTCGGTCTCATCACAACACTAGCCTTTGTTTGCTGTACTATTTTGACAACTATTTTTGCCTCAATTGTCATTCTAATTATTTTATACATATTCCTAAGAATTATCTTTATTTCTGGGTAACATGACCAGGAGACAATCCTCGTCTCTTCTTGCTTAGCTACACACCTCCTCTCAGTTCTTTAGGGTATCTGACACTCATCTGGGATACCTGCAGCAAAGCTTACATTCATCTATGTTCACAATAAGCTTAAGATCAAAAGAAATAAAATAAATCTGTCTCCCACGTATTATTTTTCTTCAAATGACCATTTCTGATTTAATCATGTCTCTGGTTTCAAAGCTTCTCTTCTAATCAGCAAACAATGGGCAGCATCACAGTAAAATAATCTACTTGTCACAGCTTCTGGCATCCATAAAAAGCTTTCAAAACTACTTTAAACTTGACAATTTCAGTAAAACCTATTGCTGAAGGCTTAATATACTTCATATACATTTAAAAAACAGGACCCAAGAATGTACAGGCTTTCAAAACCTGCAATTCAAAGTCAGTATAGCCTACTGTAAACAATTGTATATCAAGTTCAATGCACAGTCTTTAAATTTACCATGAACTAAACTAGTTTATACCCAGTGGGACCGAGCAGACCTTTGCAGAAATATGGAAAATAGCTGCACATCATAGAATATGACCTTCATAACTCAATTTATGGGTCATTCACTCACTTGTGGGATATTTTCAATACCATAACTGTAAAAGAGAAAGAAAGGGAGAAAAAATGTTCAGTTATTCATTCTGTGCGGCCCTTTTTTATTAAAAGCAGAAATAACATTAGATGAAAATCATTTCACTGATAATTTTAATGAAATATGGAGTGATTTGAATATATTTTATTGCAGGCAATACAGAAAAAAGGCTCTTGCTGCTTAATGTGTCATTTAATGAATGGATTCCACATTGCTTTGCCCTGCTAGACTGGAAAATGTGGGCCTCACAAGGATAATAGCTAGTCATTTAAAAGGGGGCTTCTTCCCACATTTTAAAGTTCTGTTTCAACAAACTAATGGAAACTGGGAAGTATGAAGAAGCACAGACAACCCTATACCAAAATTCTGGATTGAAATACTCTGTAAATCTGGCTGAATATTATGGCACTAGCCTATCTCTAATGAGAACAGAGAGAAGTAGATTTATCCTACCACTGATTGCAGGCGAGATTTTATGACCGTAATGGTCCTTTCTGGCCTTAAAATCTGAGTTCATGAATCCTGTCCTGCAAGACAGCCTCATCTAACTTGTTATTATTTATATCATAGTAGAGCCTGGGCCCCGCACCTGAGCGCAGAGACTTAGTGTGCTGGACAAAAGATGGAAGCAAGGTACACAAAGCACAAGAAGAATGATCACAGTGATGGTGATGGGATATGTTATGTTCATTCCATACATTTTTACAAAAATATCATTTAGGGGAAAATCCAAACCCAAGCCCAAGAAGCGAGGCTGGGTGCTACACAGATGTGTCGAAGGAAGCACCCTCTCCTTCCCTCCCCCACAGGCCATGGAGCAATTCTATGAGGACAGATATTCCACTGTCATTTCCTGGCTGACCTATGCTCCATCCCCCACCACTAATGTGCAGAGGGACTCATGCACCCTGCTTTGACTACCCACATCTACCCCTCTCTTCCTCCAAGCAGCAGATACATATGTGTTCTATTACATACGAACCCAATGTAGCCACTTAGGGCACCTCTACACTACAGATCCTATATTGGTATAGCCTTCTACTGTAGTTGCAGTGTATAATGACAGAAGGAGTAGTTCTAATGATATAGGAACATCACCTCCCGAAGTGATGTTAGCTATGCTGGCTGAAGTCCTCTTCTGCAGAAATGGCAGCATTTATAGTCACGGGGGGTTTTATCGACCTGGCAATATCGCTATGGGGTGTGGTTTTTTGCACGTCTGACTGACACAGCTATGCTGGCATAATGTAGGTGAGGCCAAAGGCAGGGAAAGAATTTGCATCTTAGAAAAACTGCAAGAGTCCCTCTGAAAATATATCCTGAAACTTGACATATTGCCATTACAATGAATTATGATTACTACTGTAAGAGACCAATGGCCCTTCTAGTTCAGTATCCTGTCTACAAAAGTAGACAATGCCACATTCTTCAGAGGAAGGCACTGCAGCCCCTTAACAATCTTTCTGATTCCCCTCCTTTCATCCTCCAACATGCTATAAAAATTCCATGGCCCATCTGTGCCACAACAACTGTTTTTCTGCATATAAAAACCAGGGCCAGCGTTAGGGGCCAATATACAGGCCAGTTGCCTGGGGCCCCACACCACGGGGGCTCTGCAAAGCCAAGTTGTTCAGGCTTCGGCTTCAGCCCCAGGTGGCAGCGTTGGGAGCCCCGGTCTTCAGCCCCAGGTGGTGGAGCTTCGGCTTTCTGCCCTCGGCCCCAGCAAGTCTAATGCTGGCCCTGCTTGGTGGACCCCCCTGAAAGCTGCTCGTGGGCCCCCACTGCACCCCAGACCCCTGGTTGAGAATCACTGCCTTAACATACTCAGTTGTGAACTACTAATCTATGACAGCACCTTTCCTAGCCCAGGCCCATGATCACTTTATGTTCTGAAGCATGAGGACTGATATCCCTTGTCACATTTAACTTCACAAACGTAGGTGAATCTTCCTTGACATGGTGGATGGCTTGTGTGTTCCAATGACCTTGTCTGCTATGTCAGGAGGAGGTTTAAATCCTAGTAGGGTCACCCAAGGACAAAAAAACCAGGTTAGAGCTTGAGCAATAAGTCAACAACCTATTGCAGCAAATATTATATATATAAAATTATAGAGACACAACAAGGTGGCCATCCTGGCAAGGAGCTCAATAGAGATGAAGGAGCATGTTCATGACCTAATGACACCTGACAGATTTAGAAGGATTCGGATTAAGGGTAAGTGAAAATGTGCTGTTCATCATTTAAATGTCTAACCCACTTTGGAATATTACCGTGGTATCTGTTTCAATAATATCCTGAGGTAATGAGTTCCATGGGTTAATTACATATACATTTGTGTTGAGTTAATCAACTAGCCTTTTTTCTAAGGGCTTGTCTTCACTAGCGTGGGGAGAGATCGATCTTATGGCGATCAATTTAAGACGCGATAAATTGATCGCCAGCAGTGCCCCCGTCGACTCCGTAACTCCAGCTCGCCAAAAGGTGCAAGCTGGAGTCGACAGGGGAGCGTGCCACTGACCGCCACTGCCGTGAGGACAGCAGGTAAGTCGGCTGTAGATACGCCGATTGCAGCTACGTTATTAACGTAGCTGAAATTGCGTATCTACAGTCGATCCCCCGCCCTAGTGAGTGCCAGCCCTAAGATAGTATGTTCTCCAATAACTGTAGGTGAGAGAGATTTGTCTGAAATACTAGGGAATTCTTCACTGTACAATAGGAACTGGCTACTATTCCTGCAGGATTCCTGTAACAGTGAGAAGAAAAGGTTAAGAACAAAAATTAAGTTCATTTTTTGGTACTATAATATGCAATGGTTGTGATTTGTTTAAAACTAATATACTGTAGTACAGTATATTATATACTGTAGTGTAGTGATGTTTTGTGGGACGGGAGGTGGGAATGAATAAAAAGTCCCTCAAGTAAGTGAGTAAGGAAGTTAAATAGGTTCCCCAGCCTGACTATATATCCAAGTTTTTATAGGGTGCTGAACACCACCTGAGCTTCCCAGTAGAACCTGAATTAAACATATACCTAGATCTCTCAATGAATAATAGGGACAAATTCAGGAAAGCCAAGGCAAAGAATGAGTAACAGCTGGCAAAAAGTGTTAGAGATGACAAGCTGGGGTTCTACAAATATGTCAGACAAAAAAGAAAGAACATGGATGGTATAGGTCCACTGCTCAATGGAGAAGGTGAGCTGGTCATGGAAAACAAAAAAAACCTCATCACAAGACTGGACAACTAGCAAAGTGACCATTGCCAATAAAGGGGAAGGGTTGCAGATCAGGATAAATAAAGAACAGGTTAGAGATCTTCTGACCAATTTGTATGAATTCAAGTCAGTGGGGCCTGATGCTATTCACAGCCTATGCAGGCACTGGGTAGGCCCCAGCTGGAATACTGTGTCCAATTTTGTTCACCAACGTATAGAAAGGATGAAGAGAAATTGGAAAGCACCCAGAAGCAAGTGACAAAGATGATCAAAGGGATGGAACACAAGACATATGAGCAAAGGCTAAAGGAACTAGGTAAATTTAGTTTGGAAAATATGAGATTAAGGGAAGACATAGTAGCAGCCTTCAAACACGTGAAAGGTTGCCAGAAAAAAAGATGAGAGAAAAGTTGTTTCTCAGTTGCCACAGAGGGCAGGACAAGAGGCAATGGGTTCAAAATACAGCAGCCTTGTACCTCTTCTCTGAACACTCTCCAAGTTATCAAAATACTTCTTAAAAGTAGGCTGAAGTAGCAGGCACAGGGGACTGCCCAATAGCATTCCATCTTAGCCCTAGATTTGGGGATGTGGAAGATCTTACCCTGCTGATCCCCATATGTTCATCCATATAAACACATTGCTTAGTCCATGTACATACTATATATATAGGATGAATGAGTACTTAAACACTGTATTCAGTAGAAGCCATATATATGTTACAGAAAAACACTACAGGCATGTCGCGTCTTAGGCGCATTTAGCATACACGATTTCTGCTTTATGCGGTTGACCAAAAAAAAAAAAAGAAAGGGAAAACTAAAAATATAAAAACTTTCTTTAGGGTGGGCAATTTCACCTGCCATTGAAGTCAATGGGGTTTCGGCTATATGCAGTTTCCACTTTATGTGGAAACCACAGAACGGAACCCACGCGTAAGACGCGACATGCCTGTACTTCATTACCATATGTCCAACACAGGGCTCAGAGGAGAGAAAAATAAAACTAATAAATTTCAAGTAGTTCTTTAAATAGCCTAAAATAGCTTTTCTATACATAAAAAAATTACATCTGTAATGCTATATCTATCTATCTATATCTATCTATATCTTAAAGTCTTTCAGGGCTAGATTCAAATTCTGGGTTTCACTAACCCAGCAACCTATCCTCGCAACAAAGCCTGTTGCCAACTCTGTCCACATATCTATTCAAGTGACACCATCATAGGGCCTAACCATGCTGTCAGGGGCTCGTTCACTTGCACATCTACCAATGTGATATATGCCATCATGTGACAGGAATGCCCCTCTGGCATGTACATTGGCCAAAATGGACAATATCTAAGCAAAAGAGTAAATGGACACAAATCAGATGTCAAGAATTATAAAATTTAAAAACCTGTTGGAGAACACTTCAATCTCCCTGGACACTCAATTACAGACGTAAAAATCGTAATTCTTCCACAGAAATACTTCAGAAACAGACTGCAACAAGAAACTGCAGAACTGGAATTAATTTGCCATGTAGACACCATTAAATTAGGCTTGAATAAAGACTGGGAGTGGCTGGGTCATTACACAAACTAAAAACTAATTTCCCCATGCTAACTTTCCTCCCTAGTGACAAAGAGTCTTGTAGCACTTTAAAGCCTAACAGATCTTAGGGATCATAAGCTTTTGTGGGCTAAGACCCACTTCATCAGATGAATTTCCTCCCTAGTGTTACTCACACCTTCTTGTCAACTGTCTTAAATGGGCCATCCTGATTATCACTACAAAAGAGTTTTATCCCCTGCTGATAATAGCTCACCTTAATTGATAAGTCTAGTTAGAGTTGGTATGGCAACACCCATCTTCTCATGTTCTTTGTATATATGTATTTTCCATTCCATGCATCTGATTAAGTGGATTTTAGCCCACAAAAGCTTATGCCCAAAGAAATTTGTTAGTCTCTAAGGTGCCACATTTTGCTGATACAGACTAACACAGCTACCACTCTGATACCTGTCAATAGAGGTCAAATTATCATAAAATGTATTGCATAGTTCCACAGTTTCTTACACATCTATCACCTTCGCTCATGCCATGCATATGTTTTAGATAACAAAAATTAACACACAATAGTGAGGCTTTTATAGTTATTGCAGTATTGTCATGGTAAATTGCATCATGAAAATCAAATTGCACAATAAAGCTTTAGGCATCAAGATGTTAAGAGAAACGTGATACATAATTGTAATGATGATGTTCTATTAAATAAGTAAACCATGCCAGCACTGAGCCAGCAAAGCTCATAAGGTGCTAAAGGCAACATAATAGGACCCCATGCTCAACTGTATCAAAGGCTGCTGATAAATCAAGTAAGACGATGAAAGAAAGCATATCTCAGTTAGCTTGAAGCAACACTTCATCATTACAAACCCTCACAAGAGCAGGTCCAGTACTGTGCCAATATCTGAAACAAGACTGAAATTTATTGGAAAGGTTTTCTGTGCTGAAGTCAATCTGTAATTATGTCAAAACACTGTCCAATAGAATGAAAAAGAATGGAAATAGGGTGAGCTGAAGAATTGCCAACAGTTATATTTTTTAGTCCCTAATAACAAAAACATGTTTTTAACTGATATTTTACTGTCACTTCATTCTTCATAAAATAATCCTTTGGTTTCTCATTCAATGGGGCTCATAGCAGGGTCTGTAAGACCAGAGTAAGAATGTTTAAAGGTAATGTATCCACTTATTTAGATTAAGCGCCCATCTTAAACTAGGTGTGCTCTACAAAAGGTACCTTATTTCACACAATGAAATAAAGGAAGTAAAAGTACCCACAAGCAATGCAAAATATTACCCCATAAACAACACACTCGTAAAAAATCCTGCTGTCTCATTCCATAAACCCAACTTCTCTCCAGATACCCACAAGAAAAGGTGAGCTTTGAAACATGATCAGAATGTTATCAACTCTCGGCTATAGCAGACCACAGGGGAAAGCAAGGAAGCCCTCTCAGCACACTTCTCCATCTATAATGAAGATGCTCCAGTTTGAGAGCCAGTACTGCACTGGGTGAGAGGGAGATCCGATCCCAGATCATTAAGAGCTTTATAAATTAAAACCAATACTTTGAACTCCACCTGGGGTAGCAAATAGAAGGCAGTGGAGTTTACAGTTTGTGGAACTACAAACACAAAAATGCACTCATCATTAATTAAATGATTATTGCAAAATGTCATAAAAAGGGCAGAGTTAAGACTTTTGGATGCCTTGGCTGTGCATTTCCATATGTTTCATTATATGTGAATTTCTTTTCAATTTAACTCTGAATTCCCTGGGCTTGTTTTTGGGATAGTCAGTGTCCCTATATTGTTCTCTCCCATAAGTCACTCTATCTTGGCATAGTTTTTTGTATAGAAATTGAGAATAGGTTTAATTTTTAAAAACGGTTTTGAAAAACATTTAATTTGCACAGTGAAACCTATTTCAAATGTACAGTAAGAATGCAACAAACCCACAAAGTCAAAGGAATTCTGAGTTAGTAATTGAACCCCAAACGTTTAGTAGCATGACTGACTTTACGATAGTATTAAGCTACAGTTCTATTGTGCATAAGTAATGGGAGTTTTAGGTCTCTATCCTGCAAAGTGCCTTGCACCTCTTGCAGTTTGCTGAGCATCCGCAGCTCCAATTGTATACAACACAAGGGTGATGGAAATCGTTTGCAATCAGCGGAAGTTGGGGGTGCTCTGCACCTTGCAGACTGGGCCCCTTACACTCTTAACTATGAGTTTCCTTAGTTTTGTGGGCTTTTACGTCATGAATGTAAACTGCAGATGCTACAGAGGTTATAATATGATATATATTCTTTTGAACAGCCTTCTCATTCCAAAAAGAAAAAGGTTCAGAACTTGGCAAGAAGCAACACATTTCAAATCTTATTTCAATTGCACTTGGGAGCAAACGATTGTCACCAACCTCATTTTGGTACATCCAGGTACCTGCATTATTTGGGGGATGAGTATACATATTGAAATGATTCAGAACATTATCAGTTTTTATCAGTGGACATATTTGTATAGAAACACATCTACTTGTGGAATGCTTTATGTATTCTGAAATGATCTGTATTCAGTTTTCTGCATTACTCAAATTTAATGCAGATATTTCAACTGATACAATGTGCTCTCTAAAACATCACTACTAATATGCAAGTTTAACAAAAAATGTATTCCAAGTGCTAACAATCTACAAATTAAAATTCCAAGGTGGTTTGAAAGCTAATTAATCATTCAGAATGGGAAATCCTTCACCTAAGTTCCCTCTAAGTTGTGCAGAAGCTACACAGGAGAGGAGAGGCGCCTCTTCCCCGGACCCAGCCTGCTGCTGTGGGAGAGGTCTGGATGGGGAGTCCTCAACCCCCCACTCCGGCGTGAAATTGTCTCCCCTTGTTTCACAGATATTACGGCACACATGTCAGGGAGCAATAGCAATGGGGATATTGCTTTCATTGAGGTCTAACCTAATAAGCAAACAATGCCAGTGACCTTTTCAACGTCCAAAGGCACCCTCCACCACCATTCTGCACTTGCTCAGCCTACGTTTGAACCGGTCCTTACTACTGTCCAAGCTGCTGCTGTACGGCATCATGGACCATGGGAGCAAGGGGGAGGCTGGGTCTCCCAGGATCACAATTGGCATTTCAATATCACCAATGGTTATTTTGCAGTCTGAAAAGAAAGTTCCTGCTTGCAGCTTTCTGAACCAACTGGAGTTCCTAAAGATGTGTGCGTCATGCATCTTTCCTGACCATCCCATGTGGATGTCTGTGAAATGGCCCTGTGATCAACCAGTGCTTGCAACACCATTGAGAAGTGCCACTTTCAGGTTATGTACTCTTTGGCAAGGTGGTCTGGTGCCAAGATAAGAATATGCGTTCTATTGCCCACCGCAGTTAGGGAACCCCATTGCGGCAAAACCATCTACTATGTCCTGCACATTGCCCAGAGTCACTACCCTTCTTAGCAGAAGTCTGTTGATCGCCCTGAAAACTTGGATCACAACAGAGCCCATGGTAGATGTACCCACTCCAAATTGATACACCATTGACCGGTAGCAATCTGGCACTGCAAGCTTCCATAGAGCTATTGTCACTCCTCCACTGTCAGAGCAGCTCTCACTTTAATATTGCTGTGCTTCAGGGCTGGGAAAAACTCTTCACACAGTTCCTGGAAAGTGGCCTTACACATCTGAAAGTTCTACAGCCAGTGCTCGTCACCGTATAGCTGCATAACGATGCGGTCCCACCAGTCAGTGCTTATTTCCTGTGCCCTGAAACGGCGCTCAGGCATGTCAAGGTGATGCATGACTGTCGCCAGAACCTGCAAATTACTCCCCTTTATGTCTTCCAGCAGGGCTGCTTGCATGGCATCACATTGTTGTGTGTGGCAGCTCATGTATCGGTGTGTACATACTGAAGGATAAGGTGTGAAGTGTTTGTAATGCTCACAGCAACGTACAGCTGAGTGTGGTCCATGCTTATCATGCTTTAATGTCTGCATGGGTAACCCAGGTTTACGAAAAAAGGCATGAAAAAGGCTTGGTTTGTTTGCCATTAATTTCAGGGAGGGAGGGAAGTAAGTGCATCATGGGAGGCTAACACCATGTTCCCATAACCAACCACACCAATGTTTTGGTCCCATAAGGCATTGCAAGCCCAACCCAAAATTTCACTCAGCTATATGCACTGTGGGATAGCTACCCACCGTGCAGTGCTCCATGCATTGGTGCAAGCCCTGCTAGTGAGCATGAACTCCACTGACACAGTGAGCATAGTGTGGACATGCAAGATCAACTTGCTTAAATTGAAGGCTCGATGTCCACTTAACTTTGTAGTGCAGACATGAGTGTAGAGAATCTCAGGTAGGATCAGAACTAATGGGAATGGGAGGAACTCAAGCCACCCATATCCCCTGAAATTAGAAGTTTTTAAAACAACATGTAAACCTAGCTCTTATTTTTCAGAGTTTAAAAATAGTTGTGATTACTACAAAAATTGTTTCATATTTGTCCTTTAAGAGTTCAAAAGTATCAGTTCCTCACATCTTCCCAGCAGATGCCTTAATCTTTATGCAGACAGTTCATTGTTAATATTTGATATTCAGTATTCAAGTTGTTTATTGATTGTGACTGAACACGATGCAAATAATTTTTTTATTGTTTTCTGATTGGAGGAGCCTATTTCATATCCAGGTGGCAGTTTTGAAGAAACCGCTGGGATTCTGAATTTCTAAAGGGAAAGTGGCAGGCAAACAGGATTAAAGAACTGTAGATCTCTCTCTTTCTGGGCCACAAAGATCTCCTGGAGATTTCATTAAACATCTATTTATTGTATCTGGTTTACATGCACAAATATAGATTTTGAGGTATCCAAAAGTGCTTCATAATATTGTGGAAGCAAATTTAGAGGCCACATTTTGAAACATGGCCCTTTCATTTCCTTTATTTGCAAAGAAGTGCAAGTCAATAGGCCTAATAGCCAGAGTCTCTTTTTTGTTATATTGCAAGTTTCCTTTAACTGAACTTTAGAATATTTCAATGTTTATTTGGGTTGATTTGTGTTTGGATCAAGCCCATTTGACCATTCCTAGTTTAAAGCCATCTTGGTAACAGAAAAGCAGCAGATTGTAGGCCAAATGCAGACTTGGTATCTGTCCATTTAAGTCCATGGAGTTCACCTTGGTTACGTTAGAGAGTTAATTTAGCCCTTTTTGAGGAACAAAGGTTATTCAGTTAATTTTGATAATCTAGGCTATCTTTTTTTTGCCATATGTAGGCAAATTCTGCTTGTTTGCAGCCAGCAGCCTTTTTATACTATATCTAACTTGATGATTTTGTTTGTTTGTTTGACTTCTTTTGTATTAAGTGTAAACTTCAGCATGAACCAATTGTGAAAGGCCATTATTTGATGTATTTTAAAGCCAGAACTGGTAAATAACAGAACACCTTCATATGTTATAGCAGCATAGCCCAGTTATCTGTGACTGTAATCAAAGTGATAATACATTTAGTCATATTTTCTGGACTTTTACCACATTTTCTGTATTTAGGGAGACGAATCAGTACCATAGAAACTGGCAGCAACAGTAATAAAGAAACCTTTAGTTCTTTCCATACTTGTACCTGGGCGAATACTAAATATTGACCATCAGCTAACCCGGAACACACACACCTATTATATATGCACCCATTTTGAAAAATAATTATTTCAGGGATTTGGCTGGAAGAGTAAATACTGGATAACAAAGAGACAATTAGTCAGCCAAGCAAAGAAATGCCCTACACTCAACAGCATTCTCTTGCTGCTGGGGGAATTCTGTGCCAAAAAAAATAAAAATTCTGCTCACAATATTTTATAATTCTATAAAATTTGCATATTTTGTCATATATAATCACACAAGCTTCAATTATTTTGGAAATTTATTTAAAATACCTGTCAGCAAGTATGTCTGGAACAGTACAACTAAAAAGATTCAGGAATTTTTTTTTGACAAATAGATTCCTTATTAGCCATATTAATAAAGAACTTTGAGTACTCTTTCATTTAAACTACAAAAAAGATCTATATTTCCCACATCCCTCAGAAACAGTGCAAAGGTTTGGGGGAGTAAGGGATAGATAATTGTTGGAAGATAGCCTGGGTATGAACTTGAGGGGTTGTTGGATATAGGTGAGAAAAAAATGGAGAAGGTTTTTTGGAGGGGTGGGAAGGGATTGTTAGAGAGCATCCCCAGGCAGACCCTGGCTGACCCCTTCCCTCTCCCATTCAGTCAGGAACATCTGTCCCTGTTGCCATGTGTGTCTGTGCCCCCAGCTCTGCACCCCCTCCCCCTCTGCTCATTTGGCTCTGTCCCTCCCTGCTGTGGCCTTGTGCCTCCACTACCATTCAGTCCCTGCTTCAGTTTGTCCTCCCTCACTAGTCCTTATGAGCCCCTTTCTGTGACCTCCCAGCATCCCCATATTTTCTATCTCCTGACGTGGCCTGACAGGCACTGTGAAGAAGGCAGGTTCTTTCTCTTCCCTATCCTGGCTGGGGCTTGCTAGGAGCAGCTATTGTGTTCTACTGTCACAGCACCATCTGCAGCAACTTTTCAGCAGAAACTATTTTCTGCAAAATAAAAAATAAATGGCACATGAAATATGCGTGCTTGCAGTGGTGCACAATTTCTCCAGGAATAATTCTCTGTTTGCCTGTTGTAATGTGATAACTTGTGGCATCTAATCAATTCCAATATCTCAGAAAATGTTCTAGGTAATGGGCACAAGCCTATTGATTTTGTTGAAAATTAGAATAGCAAAAGAGCCTGATTCCTAGGGAAAAATCAAGCCATCCAAACTGCCTGATTGCTTTAGACAGAGGAACCTCTCTACTTCTCCCTACTGCCGCCTATACATACCAAAGGCAGTTGGGGAACTGGGGAATGCGGGGAGGGAGATGGGCATGCAGGGAACACAATGCCCTTGCCATGGGGTCGAGGGGAAATGGAGGCATATGGAGCATGAGAAAGGGGGTTGGGAGAGTTGAAGGGAGTCCCTGAAATAAAGGGGCATGGGATGGTGGCACCTGGGGGACCTGTGGAGTGGGGGTCATGGAAATTAAGTAATACAAGGAGTCCCTGATATTTGCAGTGTGCTTAACCTACAGAAGCTGCAAAGTGTGTGACCCTCTAGTTACAGAGAAACAAGGAAGCCTTATTTTTGGTCCAAACTACTGTTCTACTGCCTAGCTCTCTGCCATAGAGTATTCATGCCAAGCCTACGTTATATCAAGAGCTGCCCATGGTGATGTAAGTGATCAAGGACCCCCGCTGAGAGCATGCTAACTTAAAAATATCCCATTTTTATCCTTTATCTTAAGAAATGTAAGTATTCTTTACTGCCTAATCCTGCTTTCATCTGTTACTTAAAGTAATATTGCACTAAAACCCATACAACTGGAGACCATTTGACTGTCAGGTTACATTTAACGTGGTTAATGAAAATTTAATGTTCTTACAATTGTTTTTTCTCTCAGTGGTACTGAATTACTTATGAATAACCTCATTGCTACTTAAACAAAGCATGCTCTTCTAACGAGGTACAACTAAATGGAGGTCAAAGCTATCTGTAACACAACATCTAAATGGCCAATTTCTGAATCCGTCTCCTTAATGTTCAGAATACAAGAAGGCCAAGGGAGACAGAGATCAGGAAGGGAAATAACTAATGTCAGATCCCACCTCAGAGACTAAGTTTGTTGGGGAAATACAGTACCAGGGGACTCATCCTTTGATCTGGAACCAGGAACCAACTTTCACTGGTACTACCTTTTCTCTCTTCTGACTATATTTTTTCTTCTTTTCCTCCCCTCCTCATCCTTTTCTCAGTTTCCTTCTCCAGCCCTGAGGAGTTGATAGAGGAATCAAAGGGCTAAGGCATAGATTCTGCACTTTCATCAAAATTGGGGTTACCATCTTTCAGGTTCCCAAAAAGAAGGTACTGCCAGAACAGGGCTGGGGGGAGCTGGAAGAGGGTGCAGTTGGGAGGGGGGTGTTGGAAGGGATATTTGGGGGGTGCCAAAGGGGTGTGTGTACTGGGAGGGGCTATTTGGGAGTGCTGGAAGGATGTGTTTATTGGAAGGGGCTATTTAGGAGATATAGGAAGGGTGTGTGTGTACTGGGGGGCATTTGGGGAGTTCAGGAGGGGATATTTGGGGAGTGTGTGTGTGTACACATACTTGGAGGGGTATTTGGGTTCCTTGACGGAGTATTTGGGGGAGTGCATAGGGGTATGTGTGTGTACTGGGATGGGCATTTGGGGGTGCTGGAGGAAGTATTTGGAGGGTCTTGGAGGAGTGTGTATACATACTGTGAGGAGTACCTGGGGCCTCATTCTCAAAATTGTGGCAGTGTTGCTACCTGTCATGGTGGCAGGTGGCTGACGCAGGCCTGGGACGAAGAGCCAGCCCATCGGTCTACACCTCTCTGCCTCTCTTCCTCCGCAGGAGCCAGGGCCTGGATGGGCAGGATCCAGCAGCTGCGGCTGCAGGAAAGGAACCAACTGGGATGTGGAGCCAGCTCTTTCTGAGCTGCAATGTCTGCTTCACAAAAATCCCAGATATTACCTGTAAAATCTGCCTAGATGGAGGATTAAAAGTGAGGATGTGTCTGGGAAAACCTGGACGTATGGTAACCCTAAGAGGAAGCAAAGAAGTCTGGAGTAGCGGTTGGACTGAAGCAGTGGTTGGAGTATACTTCTATTGCCTTCTTCTTTCTACAGATGGAGCTGTTACCCTGAAAAATTAGTTTGGGGGCTCTACTACACTAACCCATCTATTGCCCCCATAATCTGTTGTTCCCAAGGTAAAAGTTGCTAAGGAAAACATTCAAAGAACATGGATATAAACTTTCCAGTAAAGTAACTGACACTGGCAATAATCTTTCCAAAATAAAGTTTTTTTTTTTAATTAAAGGTAACCTATAATCCCTAATACAGTGTATTCTAAAAATCCTAAACAAAGAACAAAATCCCAGAGACACAGATGCATAGACTTGCATAAAGTAAGTCTAAAGAGCACTTAAACTACAATAGCATATAGTTCAAATGACACTAAGCGAAGCAAATTGTTGCAAGTGGCCAGTTTGCAACAAATTGCTGACAAAAGATCTTAAATTGCTTTAAAGTGAAACATAATTAACACATACACACAGACACACTCCAAGCATACACATACCAAATACTATGTGCTATCCTAAACTATATTTAGGTTAAATGATAATTGAAAGAATATTAAGCTTACTTTATAAATCCATTTCTGCTTTTTTCTTTTCTTTTCTTTTCAAATCAAATTACTGCTGCTTCTGCTGTTCAGCTCCTGGTCAGTCAGTTCTGCTCTGCTCCAGCTTTCTTTTCTTTCTTTGCAGCAGTTTTTCTTTGGCTTCTGTTGCTGGCTTCCCAACTCTCCCTGCCTGGATCTCTCCTTCTCAGATGCAGCTTCTGGACTCCGAAAGTGCTGCTGGCAGCTGGCTTTTTCTGCTACATTATAACTCTTTTCATATAGCTTCTTATTCTTAGATCTGGTCTACACTACGAGGTTAGGTCAAATTTAGCCGTGTTAGGTTGATTCTTAAAGCAATGTGGCTACACAACCAATCCCATTCCACTGACTTAAAGGGTTCTTAAAATTGATGGCTGTACTCCTCCCGGACGAGGGGAGTATGCTAAAATCGACTTTCCTGGGTCAAATTTGGGGTAGTGCAGATGCAGTGCTGTGCAATTCAATAGTATTGGCCTCTGGGAGCTATCACGGAGTGCTCCAACGTGACCATTCTGGACAACACTTTCACCTCTGATACCCTAGCCAGGTACACAGGAAAAGCCCCAGAAACTGTTGAATTTCATTTCCTGTTTGGTCAGTGTGGTGAGCTCAGCAGAATAGGTGACCATGCAGTCCCAGAATCACAAATGAGCTCCAGCATGGAGTGAATGGGAGACACTGGATCTGATCACTGTATTGGGAGAATAATCTGTGCAGGCAGAACTCCGAACCAGAAGACGACATATATGCCAAAGTCGCAGAGGGCATGGTGGACAGAGGCTACGCCAGGGACACACAGCAGTGCTGCATGAAAGTTAAGGAGCTCAGGCAAGCCTACCAAAAGACGAAGTAGGCAAACGGTTGTTCCGGGTCAGAGCCCCATACATGTAACTTCTATGATCAGCTCTGTGCTATTCTACGGGGAAACCCTACTGCTACCCCACCACTGTCCATACACACCTGAAAGGGGAGAGTCTCATGCAACACAGAGGAGGATTTTGTGGATGAGAAAGAGGAGGAAGAGGAGGAGGAGGAGGAGGAGGAGAACGTGCAGCAGGCAAGAGGAGAATCCATTCTCCCCAGCAGTCAGGAGCTTTTCCTCATTCTGGAGCCAATATCCTCCCAAGACTTCTTGTTCCTGAACCCTGAAGGTGGAGAAGGTACCTCTGGTGAATGCACATTTGTAACTACGCTACAGGGGTTAAAAGCAGTTGTGTTTAATGTTTGATTTGCCCTGAAAAACTGGGATGCAGCCAGTACAGCAATTGGAAAAGTCTGCTAAGGTGTCTAGGGATGGAGTGGGAATCCTCTAGGGACATCTCCATGAAGCTCTCCTGGAGGTACTCTGAAAGCCTTTGCAGAAGGTTTCTGGGGAGGGCTGCCTCATTTCATCTTCTACGGTAGGACGCTGTACCACACCAAGCCAATAGCACGCTTCTCACAGTGGGGGCTGTGAGAAGCAGCGCAGGCTGAGAGATGTGCTGACCGCCACTTCCTGCGGCCCCCATTGTCCTGGAATGGTGAACCGCAGCCAGTGGGAGCTGCAATCGGCCAAACCTGCGGATGCTGCAGGTAAACAAACCGCCCTGGCGTGTCAGCGGATTTCCCTGATGGGCCGCATGCCAAAGGTTGCCGATCTTTGATCTATTGCCTGCTTCAATACAAGAGTACCACCAGAATATTGTACCATACCATCATGGAGACTGAACCACCTAGCCTCCTTTTGAGTGACTGATAATTTGAGATGAACAAAGTTTTAGCATGGTTCTGTAAATCCCTTTAGAATGTTCTCAAATCATTCAATATGTGAAAGTGTTATATTACTTGATAACCATCAATGAAAGTGTAATGTTTCCAATATGCATTACATATAACAAAAAGGAGGAAAAAAGGCACAGTGGGGAAAAGAATGAAATTATCCAGAAAAGAAATATAAAAAAGGCTATCTATTTAGAGAAATGACTCTTCATTATAAAAATGTGAAAAAGGTATCATTTTTCAAGACCATCAACTTGAAGCTTTACTACGTGAAGGTAAAATTCTAAACAGTGATTTCTGCACCAGAGAACACCAAACTATTATACAATGACTAATGAGACTTCTTAGCACATATTGCAGGTTCTTGCAACAATCTTATTAGACAATAATTTGGTGAAGTGTGATGCTTTATGGATTATCAAAGATAAAAATAACTCTTAAAAGACAATGATTTGTGTTGATTGCAGAAACTGAGGCCAAAGGGATAGGTGTGCCAGGTAGAAAGTCCAATGTCTTTTTTCAGAGCAGCTATACTTCCTTTTTGAATACACAGATATATATTTCAATGAAGTACAACCGTATTATCACACAAAGTAGACAAATTATTAGATATTCTAGAAGACTATATCTATATCGGTTATTGAACCTTAGGGTATATTATCCCAACCCACTAACTCACAATATTAACTACAGGACTGACATTGGAAAATGAAAAGAAATGACAAAGCTGTTTTTTTCCAGATTGACAAAAATTTCAGAAAATGATAGTGGTGGGTGGGAGTAAAATAACAGAAGAATTGTACTGGAAAATATTTACTGGAAATCATCTCTGGTGCCTCCTACGCCCCGGCACCTACAGTACACAATGAGATCTTCAGACTAGAGTATGTAATGTCTGAATTATTTTTAATATAATAAAAATATTACTCATTGCTCAATCCACCACTTTTGGCCAAGAGAGCCTTGCAAATGCCAAAAACTCAGTTATTAGACTATTTTAAGGATCACCAGCCCCAAACAATCCTGCATAGCCATCCTTACTCCTCTTACATTCACTTTAGCCCTGTCATGACCACTGGGCCTTGAACCTATGTCCATAGGAGCAGGCACACTTCAATCTTCTAACATGGCAGCCTGCTAACAACAGCTGACCCAGGAAGTCTTGCTCCAGTTTGAGGCTCTGCTCTGATGCCCTGTTGGCAGAGTCCCAGAGCAGCCAACTGGCTCACTGCACTTAAGACCTTGCCCTGGACCTTGTGCCTCCTGTTCCTGCTTGACTTCCTGGCATACTGACTTGACTTGTCTCTTGACCTCTGACTTGTGGCTCTGATGTTCCAGTTGTCTCCTGGTATTCTGACCCAGCTGATTCTTGACTCCTGACTGTGGACTCTAGCTCTGACCTCTAAGTCTGGTTTCCCTCAACCTTGCGTTAATAAACCAAAGCATCTTTAGTTAAGAACTATGACAGCATACACAACTTTTCCTGTAGCCTTCACAATAACATACATTACTGCAGAATCAGACCCCTTCAAAGATTTGGGCCAGGTATTGTTATGAAAATTGTAGTTCAGCTTGGATCTGCTAAGCAGCTCAGTTTAACATGTTCTGGGGTTTACCCTAATGGTGAGAGGGAGGTTACAGTGATGTTCTACAGATATAATTAACGTAACCAGCAAAGTAACCATAACCATTTTCCACAGCAATGTCTGGAAAGGGAACTGCTGATCTTAATCATTCCCCTTCTAGTCTGGAATGAGTTTTACATGCATCTCTGAAAAAAATCTAAAGAAAAATGCTGAGGGAGATCCTGGTCCCATAGTGTAATAAATAATAAATAAAAATAATAATATGAATTTAACATTATTCAGTATTTATGTGGCATTTTGAAATTTGCTGTATGTGGAGAGAAAGAAGAGTTTATATATCTATAAAAGAAAATCATGAAAATGAAGAAAAAAAAGACGAAGGAAAAGGAAAGGAAAGGATGGACAAAGATAATACAAGTCAAATTACATTGTGAATTAATCTTATTCAGATGTATCTCAGAATTTAGAAGCCAGTCTCATGCCACAAGCTAGCTCTTCAGTGCTCTTATTCCAATACCATGCAACTGAGCAATTTTGGTGTTCTGGAAACCCTACCCACTGTTAATTCTGTTTTAAGTTGAAACTAATGAAATCCCAAAGTAGTAGTAGTTTAACAATAGGTTTTCATGTACTGAAAATACTTGAAATGAAATATTTTTGCAGGGTTGGAAATTGTATATGGATTAGCCAGAAGACCCTAAAACTCTCCCACATTCTCACAGAGAACTTGTCCCAGAAACTCAGGGCTTCAAAGGGTCAATTTCCTATATATTTCAAAAGGAAAGAAACTTCTAAAATGGCAACACCTCCCAATGCTTCCTCCTAAATTGATTCAGATATTGGTGTACTACTAAACACCAAGTATTAGAAAATAAACTAAATGGGAAACTCTATACTACCATATTTATCTAATTCTCTCAACTGGCCTTTTCCTCACCTAATATTTTTTCTCCCCTAATCATTTATTCTTATGCTTGTTGATGCCAGTTAGTGCTGATGTAGACTGACAACGCCTGAATTGATTTCTAGTTTATTTCTGTAGTGGCCAAGTTTTTTTTTTTCTAGAGACAAAGACCTTTTAGCAACTGAAAAAGTACAGCATGGGCATCTTCTGTATATACCCCCACTGCCCAGCCAATGTGTCTGACTGAAGAGACACACATAGAAGAGAACAGCTTAATTCAATCCTATCCTTCGCCTCTCCAATGAGACAAGGGGCCTGACTTCTCACTAGTTTATTTATGGCATTGTATTTCTTAAGTGTGATCTGAATTGATCCTTGGGTCAGAAGGTCTTGTATAGATCCTTATGTGTAACCCTTAGGAAAATACCTAACAGTGCCACTAGCAAATGGGTAATATCCAAGATCATGGGCAGGCATTTGACATAATGTCTGATAGAAATGTGTTACTTACAAACTGATTATGTACATAAAATACATAAAAACTTTTTATGAAGCTATGTAATTTCAGTGCCTCAGTTTCCCACCTGTAAAATGGGAATATCTCACAGGGGTGTCATGAAAATTAATACATTAAAGACCTTGAGATGCTCAGATACTACAGTAACGGAGGCCATATAAATTCCTTAGAATAATATGCATTTAACCCATTCTATCCATGTTTTCTCATTCTATTATTTTTACAAGAGGAAAGTCATTTGTTTCACTTTATGTTCCTACTTAAATTTGGTGTCAGAAGAAGCATGGGAACAGAATTTGAATGCCTCATTGAAGGAATAGAACTTTATGAAGCTAGACAAATTCAGACTGGCAAAAAGGCATAAATTTTTAAGAGAGAATAATTAACCGCTGGAACAATTTACCAAGGGTTATGGTGGATTGTCCATCACTGACAGTTTTAAAATCAGGACTAGATGTTTTTATAATTATCTATCTATCGAGACAGAGATAGATAAATAGATATATAGATATACCTAGGAATTATTTGGGGGAAGTTTGATGGCCTGTATTATAGGTCAGACTAGATGATCACAAACATTGTTTCTGACCTTGGCATATATGGATCCATTAATTTTTAAGGTGGTACAAAGAGGTATGACTAGTAGAAAGGAAATTAAGCAATGGAAAATTTAGGCTGAGCAGCCAAAAATTTCCCAGTGGTGAGATATATTAAGCCATGAAGTAGTCTCCCAAGGAAAGTGAAAGCTCTCTCAATTGAAATATCTCAAAACCGCACTGGAGAATAAGCTGAAAGGAATGATGAGATGACCAAACTACATTTCTAGAATGCTGCCTCCACACAAGGGGCAAGAGCAGAGGTGAGCAAGGAAAGAGAAATGGGAACACTGAATTTTTGCTATGTGATTTTTTTTGTAGATACCCAAACACAACAAAAAGGGAATCAAAGCACTTTGCAAATTCACCACAAAACACAACCATTCCAGCAATATAATAGCTGTAGATATAGATGAACAGTTAAAACCACCACCGAGTGCACCTTTATGAATACTACTCCAGGAAGGTTAAATTAAGTGCATCAGGTTAAATCAGATTTCTTCCAGGTTTCAGCTAAGCCAACAAAAGCTCTGAATTAATCTTTACTGTAACTGATTCATCTACCAGTGGCTCTCCCCTGCTTTCCATTATCATAATGCTCAAGTTGAAGTCAATGAGATATTTCCATATTGGAGGTGGTGAGGGGGGGAGGAAGAGGAAGGGGTGTTAATTCATGGGTTTTGCTTACACAAACTACAAAAAAAATTACATAAGGAGCATTAGCTCCCTCTAACTGGCCATCTCAGAAACACATCACCCATTCCTCATTTCTTTTCAAGGACTCTGAGAAGCATTATTTGTACAATCAATACACAATGTATGGATACCAACCTTCTCCAATCTTGTACTTTGGGTTTACTTAGTGAAAACTGCTTTTGCATAAGCAAGAGTTACAGGTAATATCAGGCTAAAAGTGATTTGTTTCCTTCATTTTGGGTGCTTCTTTCTATAGAAAAATCACTTTCATTTCATGAGCAAAAATTTTCACCCAATTCCTTGGATGCACCCACTACTCCTGCTACACTTACAAATTTGCTAATTCCAAACACCAGAACAACAAGGCTGGAATGTTAAATCAAGGAAGAAATGGATTTATAGTTCTGAGTTGGCTATTCTAGTGAAAGATCGTTTTGCTGAAAGAAGAACAAGTCCCCGGGATGTTCCAGAAAGTGTCCCAAAAATCTTACTGTATACATTACAGTTTACGTGATGGCAACACAGCAGCATTCTTTGAGCCTTTTCTGTGTATGCACAACACAGTTCTCCCTGTGATTGTCCTGTGCAAACATCAACAATTTGCTGAACAAAGCTTTTAATTTGAAAATGTGAGAGCATTCGGTATCATAAAGGTGACCACAAAGTCCTTTTTTTATTACAAAAAAAGAAAGAAAACAGATCATTATCCAATAAATTGTAATCTGTAAATGCAACATTAGCATCTGATGAAAATAGTGGTAAAATTGAACTCCTGCTAGTTTATCATTAGGGTCTCCTAGATTATGTACCTTGATGTTACATTTTGCTTTGCTTTAGAAACGCAGCGTAGGGAACAAAAGGATAAACTAGACAGTGTTAAATGGGCCCAGGAGAAATCAAATCTTCTCTTTTGGAAATAATCCCTATTGAACTTAATGGAGATGAAACCAATAAAGTTCTATACAATTTATTCAAAACCTTACAGATTTTAGTATAATACTACTACTAATAGAAAATGAAAATCTTTCTTAAATCATTCTATAGAAACTGACAAGAAGCACATAATGCTCTATTCAATTCTATAGTTTCAAAATGCCTCCAGAACTGTTCTCATTTTCTATTACATTTTGCAGAATGCTTCATTGGCAGTCAGGAATCCTCAAAATTATTACTTCAATGTGCAGATTCTTCATCCCTATCCTCTGTCCCACAAATGACTCCTTAATCTCCTTCAAGCACCTATTTTTAGTCATTGAGTGTGGTACAAAAGTCTCCTTTACCAGATCCAGATAGAAGGATGCTGCTTTAATCTACCTCTGACACTAGTTGACTTATTACATCTTATCTAACTCTAACTTCTGACACATTGATAGTCACCTTCAAACATTAGTCATATCTGCTGCTTTGAAAAATATAGTCAAAGTCTAATGTTAATAGCTCAGGTCTGTCTGTATATGCTTTTTCAGATATGACCTTTTTTGTGGGCACCTATATCTTTTGAAAATGTATTGTGAGAATTGTGATGACAAAAGTTAGGTAGCCCAGGGGTTTTGCTTCTCCTTGGAGAGCTGGGATTTCCAGCAGCCTTTTTGAAAACCATTTAATAACAGTTTATCACTGATACTTATTGGGGCACACCTTCCCTGAAAGTGAAGGGTATTCGGATGGGAGTGAGGGAGCTATGGTTGCCGGGAAATATTGAAGTATTACCCTAACTCAGGGATAATCAATAGGCAGACTGTGGGCCAAATCTGGTCCTCCAGATGCTTTTGAACACACCTTGAAATATTTTTGTTTACTTAATGTCATTATTGATATTTTTATTATTATTATTATTATTTTCTCTGGAATCCAGACCTTGATTATACTTTGACCAAGAAATTAGATCTTGACAAAAAATAATTGCCTACCCCCACTCTAACTCTTGATGTTGAAATGTTAACAAGGTTAGTAATCTTCTTGGAGATATTTTTACTGGGCTGGGATTTGCTGCTTCAAAATGTTGCTTTTCTGTAGAGAATCTCAGGATTTAGTTCCCCACACACATGTGTAATTGTCTCATGGATGAGCTGTAACCCAGAACTGGAAAACAGACTCTTCTGTCAGCATTATAGTAAATTTCACTGTGTTGCCTGTTTTGTCCCATATGATATCCTGGAGGGGAGGGGAGTAGTGGAAGGAGGATGCTTGGAAAATGGTGGGGCAACACAGAGTTAGACATCCTTCAAGTTCTCTCTCTCTCTTCAGGCCAACAGATCTGCCAGAGACAGCCATACTCCACAATTGCCTACCAGGACTCTCTTCAACATTTCTTGCCAATCATGATTAGCTCTTCACAATAGCTAACAGGTGCCCCAAGATGTCTGTCATGGAGCTGCTGGAGTACACATTGAGACAACTGAGATGTGGAGAAGGGTCATTTAGAGGGCAGTAGGGAACTTCCTGGCTGTTCTAGAGGCCTGGACAAATGAGAAATTCATTACACTCGCTCTGGGTGACTGGAAAATGACAGCTAGAAAAATTGTTCTCCTCCTTAGAGCAGTGACCCATTCTCCTTCTCACCTCTCTTGTTCCTTCTCTTTATCCTCCACTATAAAGGAAATTCCATGATTCTCTGCCTTTATATTGCACAAGAGCTACTGTCTAGGCTGTTTCCTTAGACTTTCCAGCCATTAACCCATGGTCTAGAAAAACGGTTGTACTCTACAGCGGATACCTGACAGGGGTTGGCTGTGCTTACAGCACAGCCCACAGGGGAATTTTAACTGAGCTATTCACTAATGAGGATGAAACAGCCCCCAGGGGAGAGTTATTCAGGATTTAATCCAAATAAAATGCAATTTATACCAACCCTTCACTGAAACTAGTATCAAGCCCCATTAAAACTGTAAGGAGAAATCAATTTCAAAAATTTCTTCCTTCTTCTTGCCTTTATAGGGTAACAAAAGAAGTCTCTTACTTGAAGGAAGGATTTTCTTTCTGGATCCAGGAGAAGCCAGCAAGCAGTACTTGCTTGTAGACACCATCTTATCAGTGCTATTTATAACCTGACACAGCACCACCTGCTGCTAGAAAGCTGACACTGCAGCTTCCCATTGAAATAAACAGGAACCTGCCCCACGCTAGTTAGTATCTTGATTGGTTTTCGTTATTAGCTCTTTGAACGTTTGTGGAGGGTGAGGGGGATTCCATACTCCCTGACTTCCCTTCCCACTGAATTCTACATCAGCCATTTTATTCCCTCCCTCCTCCTGGAGCCTGCTGCTCTCTTTCCCTTATCTTTGTTCCTCTCTCTCCTTACCGGTGCTATGTAGCCACACCCTTTTCTTGCTGCAGACTCAGCTAGTTTTCTGGTGTTTTGAAGGCAAGCTGTCCAGAGTGGGAATCCACTGTAAAGGGAGAAAGAAGCAAGGGCTTGACTCTGTTCTTCCATGCTATAGCTCAGATGACAGTGCTTTTTCTCTCATCCCTTCTTTGCTCTCATGTTTGCAGTTTTGTTAATAAACAATTTACCACCTTGGCTTCCTCTATCCAGTGATTCTCAGCCAGAGGTACATGTAGCCCTGGAGGTACTCAGAGGTGTTCCAGGGGATACTCAACTCATCTGGATCAATCTTTCTCAATGTAGAGGTTGCAGCCCCCTGGGGGGGGTGTCCTGGGACAGGTTTAAGGGGGTTGCAAGTGCACAGGGCTGACAATAGGGCTGGGCAAGCTGGAAAATTGCTAAGAGCCCCATGCCACCGGGGGCCCTGCAAAGCTAAGTTACATGTTCAGCTCTGGGTGGTGAGACTCGGGCTTCAGACAAGGCTCATAAGTGAAAAACAGGCTCAAGTATTACACTGAAATGTAAGTACAGTATTTATATTCCAGTTGATTCATTTTATAATTATATGGTAAAAAATGAGAAAATCAGCAATTTTTCAGTAATAGTTGCTGTGACACCTCTGTATTTTTATGTCTGATTTTGTAAGCAAATGGTTTTGAAGTGAGGTGAAACTTGGGGTAAATGAGACAAATCAGACTCCTGAAACAAGTACAGTAGTCTGGAAAGATTGAGAACACACTGCTCTCATCAAATTAAACGTTTGTGTGTGGCAGGCAGCGGACTATACCAGTGTTTAAAGAGCGAGTTGGCAAATCTGGCTGATTTCTGCTTGTATGACACCCACATATTGGTTGTTGCAAAGCTCAGAGAGCACTGGATGGTCCAGCAACTAATGAAAAACCATGCTGTGTGTGAGGACACACAGAGGGTCTGCCATGTGAAACATGATGTGTTCCCAGCTGATGGGGTGATTTTTTGAATGTCTGCACCTGATTGGGTAAATACTCATAGCTTGTCTCCAGCCTGTCTAATTAATACACACACATTGTGTTTAGGCTTTTAAAACACACCCTTTAAAGCTGCATGTTGTGTTGTAGTCACGTTGGTTCCAGGATGTTATAGAGACAAGGTGGGTGAGGTAATATCTTTTGTTGGACCAAGTTCTGCTGGTGAGAAAAACAAGCTTTCACACTTACACTGAACTCTTCTTCTTTTATAGATTTATAAACTCTTTAAGACCATTTCTTTCTCTCCACATACAGCAAATTTCAAAGTGCCACATAAATACTGTCTAAGATCCTATGGCTGATCCCTGTTTCTGTAGTGACTGAACTGACAACTATGCCCGTCAAGTTCGGACATAGGGAGGGGAAATCTGGATCTGGTTTGACTCCTGCACTTCAGGTCCATCTTCGCTCTTTTATTATGAAACATGCAGGCTGTTGTAACTGTGTTAATCCCAGGATATTAGAGAGAGTAGATGGGTGAAGTAATATCCTTTATTGAACCAACTTCTGTTGCTGAGAGGGACAAGCTTTTGAGCTACAAAGAGTTCTTCTTCAGGTCTGGGAAATGTACTCAGAATGTTACAGCTACATACAAGATACAGCACAAGAGTCTTTTTAGCATATATGCTACCTATATCAGGTGACACGTGACCAGGATTCATCACCAAATTTAGTCTGCTGTTTGGATCATTAGCTTCCCCAATTTGGGTTGGGCACTAACAGAGAGTGCAAAGTGAATGCTGTTCCATGCTCCCTAGCATAAGAGTTAACACATATTTCATGGGACTATGCACAGTAAAGGGGCCTCAACACCTCTGCAGTCATAGGGGGACAAAGAAAAATAAGAAGCTGGAGGATGGGTTAAGTTTTTAGTCTCTAGAAAAGTTATTAATTTAAGTCCTCAAACTCGTCTTCTAAAAGTGTTGTGCAGGTGTCCTTTGAGGATGAGGACTGTGAGATTAGATATAGAGTGATTGCTTTGTAAAAAGTGTTCACCCACAGGTGATAGGGTGTTATTGTCTTTTATCCTTTTCTGTGAGAGTTCATTCAAGAGCATAGTGATTTTCTGGTTTCACTCACATCGCTGTTATTGGGGCATTTAGTGCACTAGATGAGGTACACAACATCTTGCGATAGACTTGATCTTGAAAGGTGTGTTGGAGAGGGGAGGGGAAGGTAGAGGCGGGTATTTATCATTGTAGCAGTGGAGATATGCCTGCAGGTTTTGCATCTGGCAGGGTCTTGTGCTGCTTTGAGTTTGTGTGTCCTGGTCTGTGGGGAGTATGCTTCTGATGATGAGTTTGGAGAGGTTTAATGTCCAGAGGCTGGGGTTCAGGAAAGATTTCTTTCAGGATGGGTTGACTATGGGTTGTAATATTTTGATGATACCCTGTATGGGTTCCACTGTGTGGATGTAGATGACAACTAAAGATGTGTGGTCAGACAAAGGTTTATTTCTGTACTGAAGCACTATATCACCAATGGGTGAATGCTTTTTACAAAGCAATCACTCTATATCTGACCTCACAGTCCTTATCCTCAAAGGAAACATGCACAATACTTTCAAAAGATGAGCCTGGGAGCTTAAATAAATAACTTTGTTAGGTACAAAAAATCACAGACTGAACAGAGACACTAGATTTATGACTCGTTATGACAATATGTAACCCATTTAACCCCCAGCCCCAGCCTTTTTTCCCTTTTCCCCTTGTGACTGGAGAGCGGTTAAGGGGACACTTCACCATGCATGGTGCCTTGAGATATGTGTTAACTCTTATGCTGAGCAATCTGTTCTTCCTTGTGTTTAGCTGTGACACAAAAGAAGAGCTCTGTGGAGCTCAAAAATGTGTCCCTCTCACTAAGAGAATTTGGTTCAATAAAAGATATTGCTTCAACCACTTTGTCTCTATAAAATTTGCAGAAATGAGCGTGACCCAGGGTGTCAAAAGTAGCCCTCATTGAAACTAGCAAGGTTGCAAAAATGCAGGCTGCGAAAAGGAGAGCAGATTTTCCTAAAACTAGTGGTTAACACTGAAGTTATATTCACCAACCAGTCAAAAACTGTGCTCCTGAGCCCCCACACTGGTTATTAAGAAGCTAAAAAAGAAATTAGACAGCCCCCTTTATTACATGCCAGTTCTCTGGCCATAAGCATATAGGTCCAGTAAAGTGAGAAGTTATTTAAAAACTGCTCACTCTACAACATGTTCTTCTGACCCCAAAGAGCCAGCCACTTTACCAGATCAATATTAGTTTGGAACGGACCCAAAATACCACACGGTCAGCCAAACCTTTAGCATCTAAAAATAAAGGTTTATTATAAAAGGAAAAAAAAGAACAAGATTTTTTTTTTAAATGGTAAAGCAGTCAGATACATACTGAGATTTCAAAAACCATATATTACAGGCTTGTCGCATCTTACGCGAGGGTTACGTTCTGCGATTACCACGTAAAGCAGAAATCGCATATAGTGAAACTTTCATTGAGTTCACTATTCAGAATGTTTACCCTTGCCCGGAGGGGAGAGGGAGGACGGAGGGTTCCTGCCTTGATCTTGTGGGCGGGCGGGCGGACTGCCTGCTTCTGTCCCGATTCCCACCAGTGGGCGGGGAGCCAGCTCCAGTCCTCCCAGCCCCTGCAGCGGGCTGCTGGCTTCAGCTGCCCCGTTTTTGGGGGGGTTTTTTCCTCCCTGGCCAGCCGCGTAAAATTAAATTCACGCAAGTTAAATGCGCGTAAAATGCGACTGGCCTCTATGTTCTTGGTGGTATTGGTGAGTTTGCTGGCTTGAAAGCCCCTCTGGAACTCATTCACAGCTTGGATGGCTTATTCAGTCCTTTGTTCAGAGCTTTATTTATAGAAAAGTTACTCCAAAGGTAAAAAAGACAAAATGGAGAAAATGCAGCTGCCTTTTTATATCCTTTGCCAGGTGGCCCGTACTTCCTTTATCCCAAATACAAGCTTCACAGCACATGGCATGGAAAAGCCTAAGAATTCTCCGTCCACAGTCATGTCCCTACATGTCTTGCTTATGAGTCATGTAAGGTGTAGCCTCTGGCTCCTTTCAATAGATTCATTGTACAGCTGATGACCCTTGATGGGCCACTGAACAGTCTAGGCAGTGCTGATGCTGATCTATCTCAGGGTGTCACCCAACAACACAGCACAAGTTTGGAAATACAGATATACCCTACGAATCTATAACTCACAATATAAAGTTGATACAAACATACACAAGATTATCACAATTGGCAAATCATAACATTTTCACTGACACCTTACACAGCCTATCTGGAACAATTCATGGGAATTTTATAATATTGGTATCAATAATATTACAAATTGTTCCACATGTTCTATAGTGCCACAATTTGCTGATACATTTTCTTTTTGAAGGGGACTGGTATAAATTGATAGCACTGAAAGCACTGTGTATTGTTAGATTGTGAGGCTGGATATTTGGTGCTGTGTGATGCTTAGTTCCTAATCACGAGTAGTCCGGAGTATTTGTGAAGCTTGCAAAATGAGAAACAGTGGCTGTGTATTCAAGACTTGAAACTGAAATTGAAAAATGCAGCTAAGATGTCTGTACACAAATATGGAGAATTATGTTCAAATAAAAGTTACTCAAATTCCAGTGAGGTTTCTATTTTATCAATAATTCATGAATTGGTAAAGTCATCATTTGTAATATTTAACTACTTGGAAACTAAATAGCTTTCATGTCTCTAGTTAAATATAGTGAGTGCAGGTTATTGCAATGCTCTCTGGGATTCTGTATTGACACTTATTTCTTTATAATTGCAGCATATTTATAAAAGATCAGCTGAACTGGTCTTTCAAGTTTGATTTGAAACTTTGGACCCGCAGTAATGGCTTTTGGATTTAAATCATCAGATGATGTCCATAATATAGTGAGTGAAATGTCAGGGGGCCCTGGTTAGGCATTGGCAGCCATAATGAGTATAAAACTTTACACTTGTATAAACATGTAAGTTTACTGCACATTCAGAGATCAGTCCTGCAGGGGGCTGAGGACTCTGGCCCCGACTCAGCAAAGCAGTTAAGCATATGGTTTACTCAAGGGCAATGTCAGTGGGGACAGCTCACGTTCTGAAATTTAAGCAAATGCTTAAGTATTTGTCTGGATCAGGGCCAGCATTCACTTAGAACAGGGGTCTCCAAACTTTGAGGCGAGGGCCATATTAGATTTTTAAAGGGGCTGCGCAGGCCAAAGCTACTGTGAAAAAATTCATATTTGCAAAATCCCCCACTCTTTGCTCCTCCGGCCGCTGCCGCGGTGGCACTCACCCCTCTGCACATGGGGCTGCCGGCAGCAGATTGTGGGAGGGGAAGGGGGACAGCGGCGGCTTCTCCATATGTCTGCTCAGCTGGAGGGCCAGACAAATTAAAGCCATGGGCTGGATCCGGCCTCCGGGCCGTAGTTTGGAGACCCCTGCCTTAGAAGATCAAACCCTCATTGAATCAGTGGAACTCATACACGATACACTATTCTTCTTTGGTTACACATGTTTGGTTCAGATTCAGTTGGTGATGATTTTCTGATTGTTTCCAAGTTAAATGGAGATTCGCAGGGTCAGATCTTCAGCTGATATAAATTATTGCAGGTCTATTGCAGTGAATGGAACCATCCCTATTTATCACTGCCAGATCGCCAAGCCCACAATTCCCACCTACTACCCAGAACAGGAGGAAAGAAGAAATGCAGCTACACTAATTATTTGCATATTACAATACTTTTTATTTTACAGATGTCAATGTAAATTGCTCACATAAACAAGAGAGTGAGTTCACCAGTCTCCAGTTGTCTCTGAAACAAACACTGGAAGAGGCAAATGACATAATTCACATTTTTCCTACTGTATACACTTGGCGCCATTCTCCTGGTAATACCTGATGAGTGCAGCTCCAATGGATGATCGCATTGCCAGTAGCAAGTCACTCTTACCAGATCATCCAGTCACAAACCACCTCAACTTCAGCGTAATCTATAACAATTTATTTCCTTCAGAAGACAACTTTGTACTTTGAATACAATTGACATTTAATTCAGTGCATCTCAAAGCACATCCTTCAGAACTGTCCACAAATTTGCAGTCTTCCGGATTTTCCAAGGCATTGTAAGAAGTTGTAAGAATGGATGTTGGCCCTGCTGGAAAAGTCGTTTGTGCTCAGCCAGTGCTGCTTCTGGTATTTTATTACTCAGAATATTCCAGAACTTTTTTTAAAAAAACAAAGTATATCTCAACCTTAGTTCTAAAACCAGCCCAAGGCTCTGTGTGTGTTTCTTATTATCTCTGAATCAGTTTGCCCATTTAAGTGTGTAAGACTGAAAAACATTGAATTAAAAAGTAAAAATGTTTTTTTAAATGACTAAAAATAAAAGTCTGAGACTATTTCAGTGGCCCTGCCAATCTCTGCGTTTTTCAGATCAAGACTCGTGTCACTGACTGTAGTAAGTCCTTAGGGTAACAGAATCACTCACTGCATGGTTCTCAGACTCTAAGAACATAAGATTTTTAATCTGACAAGAGACACTGAAGCACATCCACTGAGATAGAAAGGTATTCTGAAATCCAGAGAAATTTCATCTGTCACTTTGCCTTTTCCTAGCAATTCTGCAGCATATGCAAAGAATTTAAACAAGTTCACCATGTATGAATTTGTGGAAGCCACATTATATGGGTTATTTTAATTGTTTAATGCTTTTTAATTGATCATTGTCACCCTTGGAAGACTAATTACTGTTAAATTATCTATCACCCTCATATTGCTCCCTGCTGGGAAAAGTCTGGGTCAAAAAATTCAATGTCCCATGAAGGCTAACATATTCTGTTTCTGGTGGATCAAAGCCCATGGGAGAATAGAAGTTCGTCCATTGAGCACACCTCACCTCCAGCTTCCAGATGCTCAAACTTAGATACTACTAGCAGACATGCTTCCATTGTAGTAATGGCACTCAACTAGGGAGATATATTTGGAGAAACTGACAATGTACTCCAGTTTTTTATTAGAGTCAACAAACCCAGTCTTCAGAAAATTGGTGTGTTATACTCCTTGTGACGCCAAGCAAACGGACAGATGTATTTATCACTCACTGATAGTATTTCCAGACATTTAAGACTCCATTGGAAAAAGTATGAAAAGCAGTCTTGTATAATCTTATGACATTTCACTCCATATTCTTTAAGAAAATATGCTTATAATAGGGATCTAACATAACTGAGATATACTTTATGCAAGATGGGCCATGTGATATATCATTGGACAGGTTATGATTTGCTGAATGTGATTATCCAATTTGTATGCCTGTATCATTCCTGTATCTGATATTAGGAATATTAACTATATATCTGTATTTCAAATGTATTACTTTGGGTGTCACTCCCAACCAGCCCTTCAGGTACAGCAAAGGAAAAGCCAGACAGGTTTAATGGGCTATGAGCAGAGACAATGGACTGAGAAGGAGCTTCAGCTTCCTGTGGAAGCTCCAGAGAGCCTATGAGTAATGGCTGCCACAGCCCTGCAGAGACATGAGTCTGAGTCACCTGGTACTGGACCCACCCTTTGGAATGCCAGAGTTCTTCCACTAGGAGACAAAGGGTTCCTGCCTTATACAAGAGCTATATAAGGCAGGGGAGTGACATCATCGGGGTTCTCCTCTGCCTCCCCACCCAAAGAGACATTGAGAAACATTTTGAAGCAAGAACTGAATGAGGGGGAGGCGGCTTGAGCCCAAGTTGGAAGGGCTTCTAGCTTGTGAGTCATAATACCTGAGGTCTCAAGCCAGAGACCACTGCAGCTGCCTTTCAAGACTTTCTGTAATCTGCCTGTAATGATGTCTAAGTGAGAAATTACTATTTGTAACTAATTTCTTTAGTGAAATAAGCTTAATTTGTGTGTTTGGTTTTATTTGCTTAGTAATCTGGTTATTGCTGTCGGTTATGTCTTATATTAATTTTAAATTCACCTTTTGTAGTTAAACTTATTTCTTGTTTATAATATTAACCCAGTTTATGGAATTCATAATGGAGGGGAGGGATAAGAGGCTGTACATACCTTCCACCACATTGAGGGAGGAGGCAGATTTCATTTCATTCTGCACTCCAAGGGAGGTGAACACCTGAGTGCTGGGGCAAGTCCCTTAAGTCGAGTCTTCTCAGAGATGATCTCAGTGTCTGTTCTGTTTTGAAGTTGGGTGTGGCCCTGCCTGTGTGTTTGCTGGTGGAGGCTTAATAGCCTGGCTCAGAAAGACACGTAGAAAGGGGGCCCATACTGGTTGAGTGATATCTCAGCACATCAGGTGGCCTCCTGAGGGGGGCAGTCTGTCACAAAACTAATAGGTCTTTTCTAAAATTCTTCAATCTCTCTTGTATGAAGTCATGCTAACTATTCTGTATTTCACATCTCTAAATATTGCCTGTGCTCTAAGCAGTATTTGATGGAACATGAAGAATTCAGATTCAGAAATATTACTTAATCTTGGCTCTTATCAATACTTTCAACATAAAGAAATCCAGTCTTATAAAATCTGTAGCCATTGAGTTCTAATTCCTCACCTGCCCTCACATTTAAGAGCTACATTAGCCACCTCCATTGTTTTGTTGTTGTTGTTGTTTCCTCCAACCTTGGCGAACTATTTACAAAAATATCAAAATCCTTTCCTACTATTCTCCTGATTCTAGAAAGTCCTAAATCTGGACATGTTTCAGCTTTGTAGTCTTTACTTTATCTGAACTAACTGTATGTTTGCACTAGCTGGAGTCAAGACACATTAATATCTCACTTTCCTCCAGGATAATGTATCCTACTTTCTAGACGGTGTCCTTCAGATTCTGTCTTGAGTACAGAGGTGACGAATTCATTCAGCCTTTTAGGACTACCAACCTGATCTGTCATTAACTTCCCAATAATAGCCCTTAATAGCCCCCACTGACTCTTTATCTGGTGATTTGCTTCATATGTATTTAAATAAACTGTTATCTAACTGATTTAAGATTAGCAGCCGTGTTAGTCTGTATTTATTATCTAACTTTAATTCCTTTGTTATTTGTATTTCATTTATCTTCAGACTTGTTTAATAAATGTTTTACAATCCATTCTATCTAACCATTTTTTGTCTGCCTCCTTCTCCTTGGATGTCCTCTGTCTGCTCTCTCCTTTTTTTTTCTCTTTGCAGTCACATTATAAATGCTCTGATGCTGCAGCATAAACATTTTTTGTTCCCAACTGAGTTTGGGATAGATGTGGAAGTGGAAAACTGTGTATATTGATTAAACTTAAAGAATGTGAAACTATGTCTAGTTTTGTGCTGTTTCTCTACTTGTTCGCTTGAAGTTTTGCTGAAAGCATATAATTTCTGATACTATTTTGAAACATTTCCACCGCTCTATTTAATGCCTTGATGCTCAGATTTACCCTCCGACTCTGCACACCATATTCCCCACTCCATCCATAAAGGGTGTTGGGACACAGTTGTAAAATTACCTTTCTGGAAGATCAAACTCATACAAAACACATACGGTTTTGTATTAAAGTAACTTTCAATTACATTAGCATGTGTACTGGGAGTAAGAGGTATCTATTCAGCAAAACATAGAGATCCCAGAAGGCCTATCCCTGCATGCACTAGAGGTCTGATTTTCTTATAATTGACACCAGTTTTCCACTGGTGTAAGTCCATGAGATTTCAAAGACATTACTCCTGATTCACACTAATGTACTTAAAATTAGAAGGTGGTCCAGGTTTTGTTTGAAAAGTTTAGTTGGGTTTTTGAGAGCATAGGTTGAGTTCAGATACAACCAAATCATAGAAGTGTAGGACTGGAAGGGATCTTATGTCTTCTAGTCCGGTCTCCTGCTTGATGCTTCTATAATATGAGCCTTTCAGTCTTCTTCAGTCTGCAAAACTGGGCTAGATATGAAGTTATGAAGATCTGTCTCCTTGCTATTTATGGTATGTTCTTCTAGTCAGGCCTGAACTATCTTGCATACAACTTTTCTTGAGTCACTTCTATTTCCTATCCAAGCCAGAATTAGAAAGTACAGAGGTGGCTGAAATAGAAACCAATGAGGAAAAAGTTATCCAAATCTTTTCACCCTTGAAACATAGTTTGACTTTTGTTGTACATAAAGATTCTAGTCAATTATTTTTTTAATTAAACTGGTTCAGCCACTATGAAACATTGCATACTGATCCAGGATATACAATTAGGAAATGGGAAAAGATAGTGCAGCAAGGTAAGAAGGGGAGCTTTCTTATAACCTTCATAACAGATCTTTAAAAAAGAATTTGCAAATGTTACCAATGCCAACAGATCAGTAGCCAAGATTTGCAGTAACTTTAGAATGCATAGGAAATTACTAGCAAGCCCAGATAAGTGGATGGACAAAGTACTGATTCATCTACAGCTCGCTCCTCTAATCCTTTTACCTAGCAAGAGAATCACATCTCCTCTGCCATTCCCTTATGTTTTCTGGGTTCCTAGATAAATTAATTCCATTAGCTCTTTCTTCTATGAAAATAGTTCTGGCAGTCTATCACTAATGTGACTCCTGTTGGGCAGAAGCAAAGGCAGTTTAGATCTATCAAGGAAGCAACAATCCCTTAAATCCCATCCCTGGCTGCAGGTCTCCCAGATTTTTGCCTGTGTGCAAAAGAGAATGGAAATCAGAAACACAGCTACACCTTCGTGGGATTCTACAGTATTTCTTATTTCTTTATAATCTTTCCTACTCGCTACAGCAGTGATTATCCTATTTATTTTCTTGTATCTATCTGCTTTCTTCTTTTAACTGGGTAATCCGAGCTCTTTGACATTAGTTTAGTCTGCTTGAGCATGGCTCCACTACAGATACATAATATGGTTGTCCAACCAAAGGGTTCTTACAGAAAGAGGAAGCTAGTCTTCAGGCTTCTCAGATTCAAACTACATCCAGTACTTCTAAGAAGATATGTTCTAGGTTTGTCACATACTGGAGCACAGAGCATACAGTGAAGCCTAGCAAGGGTCACCTTTCACAAATTTTATCCTTTTTACAGGATGGTGTCGACCGGGGATTAAAGTGCAACTTCTTTTCATAGCGCATTTTCTATATGCAAAAGCACAATGGGGTAGACAGGCCATTTTCATACCCTTTTGGAATATAAGCAATATCTTTCCATGATTATAATACAGGTTCTCAACTTGTTGTCCAGTCAGCACACAGCTATGGCCCATGTGACATCCTTAGGGCCATACAGGTAGCATTGGATGCAGCCCACATAACACATTGTGGGCCACAAATGCAGCCCACAGTGGTCAATAGGTTGGGAACCACTGCAATTAGAGATGGCCTAGAGATTTAGTCGAGGCTTCATAGATGTTTATGTGGATTAACAATACCTAGCAGATGTTTTTAAACTTCCCACCTTGATCTTGATACAGTCACCTTCCTAGATCCACAGCAACCTCATTGATGGAAAAAGACTCAGCTATAGCAGAAGTTGTAAGACAGCCAAGGAAACAAGCTTTAATATTTTCTTGAGAACTAGATGGTCAAATGTATGGCATCAGCAAATTCATCATCAAGTCAGAGTGTGGTCTGATCTAACATATTAAAATTCAAACCTTTTTCCTTTGGTAGAGGGGTGCCTGTTTTTTAAATGTATTTCTTTCCTCTCCCTCCTTGCTTCCTTCAGAGCTATGAATTTCTCCCCATTGTTTTAGTAAAAAATTGTCAGGCCTGTTCTCAGAGGAAGGAAACTACCAAGCAAAGTGAGCCAAATTTTTCCTTTTGAAGTTTTCCTGGCTCTTCCCTATCAGTAATTCTCTCAAAACTCACTGTGGAACTTTCATTCTGTTCACTCTTCTCCTTCTTGCAGTATCTACTCCCCAGGCAGATTAAGGAACTGAGTGAAATTCTGCACCTAACCCTCTGCCTACACAAAAGTGCATCTTTTTCCAGCGGACTGAACACAAGCAAAGCAGCCTCACAGTTTGCAGATGAAGAGCCTGTTGCCGCAGAGTCATTAAGGTCCTCAACTCTCATTGATGTCTACGGGAGGTGAGAATGCTCAGCATCAGCACCAGGCTGCGAGAGTTCAGCATCTGCCAGGACTGAACCCGTAAGCAGTGAAACTCCGACTAAGAGGGAAATAATGCTGACTGTGCTTCTGCCAATCTTAAAGTGCACTACTGTATTTGAAGCCAACAACAAGGCAAAATAGAATATTTTCAGATCATGCAGATCTGTATTCTTATTGGCTTCTGCCTTCTCCTTATTCGTACATTTACACGTTGAATTAAAATGTTTTCACATTAGTTCCAGTCTTACCAAGTATACACATGCTTTGCTTTGTTTTGTTTTAATTTGTGCAATGAATTTGAAATTCAGCCCATTACTGCACTGAAGAGTAATGGCATTTGCCAGCGATAGCATTACTCTCTCAAATATCTCTATACCATTCCTGAATTGCTCTTTTAGAGACTACCAAACCCTTGCACTTCACAAATGGGCATACGCCTCCCCCTTCTCATCCCTGTCTGTCTCCTCAAAACTCTATCTCCTTTCACAGTAATCCCCTCATTTTTGTCATTTCCTAGCCAAGTTCTGGCTATTCCCATAATATCACACATTCCAAATGTGTATATGCCATCAGCTCTCTTATCTTTGCTGCTAAGCTCCTTCCATTTGTATATAAGCGCTTTAATAACCCTCCATTTTTTCATCTTTTTTTCTTTTATATTAGTGCTCATAAATCCCACAGTTAATCTGACCTTCCTGTAACTCATTTCCAGTAGAAGTGGAAGCGTTCCCCAGTTTCTATTTATCCATCTTTCATTTCCATTTATTTTCTCTGCATACTTGTCTTCCCTCTGCAGTCCTAGTTTATTCCCAACCTCCTCCCACCTCAGAGTTCTTCCATTATGAATATTGATTCTGGGAGACGGGATGTCTAAAGAGACCACTGTTAATGGGATGCAAACCCTTTCACCTCTAGCTCGCTAATTCAAATCCCTCCCACTTTAGTAGTGCCTGAAAAATGGTTACTCTTGGGTGGTTGTTTAATAGGCTGCATTACACAAGTTGATCTTCTTAGTCCAGTTCCTGAAGCGCAGGTAGCTAGAGGTAATAAGAAGGGAATGTTATGAACTGTTGTGGGTTGCACTTAAATAGTAGTACTCTTCCAGAAAAACCCCACACTGAACTATGTCAGTCAGCAAGCAATCCCTTTCACCAGTGGAATAGTGACAATGTTTTAAAAGGCAATGTAGATAAATACTGGACAATCAGAAAGTCTAGCAGGTTTTAATGGAGCACAGCTGCAAACACATAGGTTTAAGCGCTCAAAAACATAACAGTTAGTAACGTACCACTTAAATAAAAAAACAATTGATCCTGTTCGAAAATATCAGAAGTTCATTAGGAGCACCCAGCTCACCATCAGTCTATGGCTATTCAGACTTGGGGATAGGACACTTCACATGTAGGTCACTTCACTCTCTCTCTCCACTGGCATCAATTTGGCTTTCAATAGCAAGAAACACCATAACTCTAAAGATGATGCAGCAGCATATTTTCTATCTCAATGATTGCCTTGCTCCCTTCTTACCTCACTCCCCATCACTCCTTCCGTGTCCTGTCTAACATGAGTTTGTGGATTTGGAGGCCTTTATGGAGGAAACAGTAGCCAAAAGCACCTGCCAGACTTGCCAGTTTTTACAGCAGCACAAGGATGTTTTGGAATCCTGAGCATCAACAGCAGTATGACTAGTACATTAAACACAACAGAAGAACACCACAGTCCCCTCTGGAGATAGAGTGGGGGCCCTGCTTCACTTCCTGGAACCAGTTCAGCAGCTGAATGTTTGTATCTGAGGCCTTTGAAACCCTGGCATAGAAAACAGCTTCCTTTCCCCTCCCCCTTGGTTCAGGATATGAAACGAAGCACTCCTCACCCTATCGGGGACCAATGATACCTTGAACATAGACAATGCTTCTCATTACCATTAATCTTACTGTCTCCCACTTGCAATCCCATTTTCTGGTACAGGAGCAGAGCTACCAAAGCAGCACAGTGCCCAAAGTATCCAGCACATTTTCCAGTCCCTGGGCATCTGACTCACCTCCAGATCTTTAGCAAGAACTCACCGTACCTCAGTCTCTTAGGAGAGAGAACAGGTCTTGCTTCTGAACAGTCTTGCTTTTCTCTAGACCAGCACCAGAGCACAAACGCCAACCCTTCCTTACAACAACTTGGACCGTTCACACAAGAACTGGTCATGGGAGCACCGACAGTAGGAAAATGTCTGAAAAACCACTTGTCTAAGAAAACTGAACACCACACATTAGCCTTACTTCCTAATAAGCCCTGATAGTATAAGTGTAAGAGTGTCAGGATGAGCTCATCCTGACGCTGCTTACATCCTCCCACTAGCCGAAAATTTGTTGGCCTGACAAATCACACTCCCTATTATGCCAATTCACTGGTTCCCTCCAAAGGACCTCGGAAAGCCCAGTTTAGCTTTCACAAGCCTGTGTGCTAAGTGTATTGGCTCCTCACTAGTCACCCCAGGCGCATCATAAGTTATCCGTTTTACTGGTCTTATTACCCTGTCCCGTCTATTGAGGATCTCTGTGGCAGGAGTGTGGGGGACATCTTCTTGAGCGTCGGATGAAGAGATTTCCTTTGGGGATCCTTCGGCTATTGGCATAGGCCTCTGCATCTCTGGTTCTGACCGTGGAAGGTCCAATGTGCCTAGGGCCCCCTTCACCTGGATGTCTTCACTGTTGAATAACCTGTGTGCATCATCACATGGAGGTCCCATTGGTGGCACAGGGGTGCCAGTAATGGGCCTAAATACCTCTGCCATGGGGTTTAGGGCTGAGGAGGGGGAGCTCTCTCTTGGCTCAGCTGATTAAGATTGAAATCTTGTCTCCATTCTGGGAATTCCAGGTGTATTATGATATACCCCCGATAGGGGTATTCATTCATGCTGAGGCCATGTAGGCCAAACCCTGTCAGGGGCCATATAGGCAGATGCCTAAGCATCTGCTGGTAGAAAGATTGGAATATGATAGTCACTTGGGATCCCAGAGAAGCCCCCCAAAATGTAACCCTTCTGCCAGGCCGAGTTAATAGCAGCAAGGGCCGGGTTCAGTACATAGGGGTTCCCTCTCAACAACACAATGCAAAACTGGCTTGAGCCCCCACCCAGTGACCTGGGAAAATCCTGCACACATCCCTGGGCACCTCAAAGAGGCAATACTTCCCCTCTCGCAAGCATAGACCGGTGTATCAGAAAATCTTTAATAACACAAGGTAAATGACATCAGCATTAAATTGGGAAAACACCACAACTAGGATTCATAAACTAACCCATGAGCAAAAACCACCCCAGCAAATTGGGCCGTGTCCTCTCCTTTAGGTTTGTGAGTCCGGTAACCCAAAACTCACCCAAAGTCCCAAAAGTCCAACATCCCAAAAGTCTCTGGAGTCCAGCAACCCAATAATCACTCAATAATCCCAAAAATTCAGTCAGGGACTACAGTCTAAATGATATGCTGGCTGCTTGCTCACACAGGGAGATGTATTTCCTATCAAGAACTCTGTCTAATTAATTCTCTTTGTTTCCCTTGTAGCTAAATTTGAATGTACAGTTTACAAATTCATTGAAATGTGTATTGCTCAATCACATTTTCAAAATGTTACTTTCTTCCTCCTCCAGCCACACAATCCCAATTCCATATCTTCCCTATTTCAATTCTAATGCTCATGGTCATGAGAAATTAGTATTCAGGTAGCATTAAGGAGACAAGATACTGGTAGACATAAAATAACATATTTCTAAATTGACTCTAGAAATCTTCTCTTTATTGTCACATAGAAGATTTCCCAAACAACTATTAACTCTGCTTTTCTGGGCTGGATAACTTCAGATGCACTATAAAGGAGAAAAGTAAGGGAGACATTCATGTATGGAACTCATTGTCAGGGAATGTTGTTAAGGGCAAATGTATAATTAGGTTTAAAAAAAGAATTAAGTAAATTTAAGCAGATAGGTCCATAAAATGGCTCTTAGCCAAGGTGGTCAGGGATGCAACCCCATACTCTAGGTATCCTTAAACCTCTGACTTCCAGAAACTGGGACTCAATAACAAGGGATGGATCACTCCATAATTTCCCTGTTCTGTTCACTCCCTCTAAAGCAGCTGGTACTAGCCACTGTCAGGAGACAGGGCTAGATGGACCATTGGTCTGACCCATTATGGCTGTTCTTATGTTTTTTATGAGCAAGAATCAGCAAAAATCACAGACACTTCAACAAAAATCCCCCATTTACCACAACAAATTAGGATTTCTTTCTGAAGATTTATTTTTTTCTGACAGCTATAAAGAAATCCGTTAACTTGTAAAGGTTATATGGAAAGCACCTATAAAATTCAAAGACCCAGAAGCTTCAACTAAAGTTACTCACACAACTGGTAAATATTTGCTATGGAAATGTGCAGTTGGTCATGTAAATATTTTTGCTCACCCTTTTCCCCGTGCACATTTTTAAAGCACCATTTTTACAGATGGATTCACACGTACAGTATGTGTGAATACTAGCGAAATAAATTGTTTGCTTGTGCCTAGGGCTATTCACCTAGGTTACTGAATCTAATTGTGCAGTTAAAGTAGATGTGCAAATAAAAATACTTTGGGGGAGCAGCATGAAGGAATCCCGGCTTGTGTGGGTTCTGGGCTGTACAAGTATGCCAGAGAGACCTGAGTATGTGTCAGGAATGAGGGCTTATAGTCATGCCTGCCCAGTCTCCAGGTGGCCTATGAGCACAGGTGAGCCGCAGCACGGCTGCCTGATTGACCACTCCACCTGACCAGCCAAGGAAGTCAGCAAACCTGTTTTTAAGCCCAACAGCTGCTGCAGCTGTGATCTCTCCTGTGCCTATCCTGCTCCTAGCTTTGCTCCTCTCCAATCCACTCCAGCCCTGCTTGTCTGCTTGATTTCTGTCACTAGTCTCTGACTCCTGCTTCCTGACTCTGGCTCTGACCTTTGGTGCTGTTCCTGGCCTGTCTGCCTTTGCTCTGACCACTAGGCATGGCTGCCCATATCCTGGTTCATGACGGTATGTATTTGTGTTGTGAGCCCATGTCGACGCCTGTTCCACCACATCTACAGTGCTGTTGTAGCCCGGGTATGTCTATGTGAGCTTCAGTCAGACCTCAGCTTCTAGTGTAGACATCCATTAGGAGGTGATGGTTATTACTGAATCGCAGTAAATTTAGAAAAATGGGGATGAATGACAAGGAATAGCAAAACAGTATGAAGAAAGTTATAAACAACATGTTTGAAAATAGCATTGACATTTGCCTTTGTTTGGACTAGGAAGCCATGAGAGAAAACTTCACACACATGCAGCAGCTGAATCCATTATGATGAGACAGTATCTTTTACTAATTATGATCTATTCTGTTGCACCAATTTGAGAGACAGCAATAGTTTGGAAAGAAAATTGTTTAATTTTTTTCTTCTGTATTAAAGGACAAGGTTATAGAAGAGCTCTTTTACATAAATAAAATGCTGCAAGCCTAACTTGTTCCATTTATTTCCTTTCATTTTATATTATTGATGGCATAACTTTTCATATGCATTTTTCTATACTTCACAGGAATTCATACAACATTTCTTATCTGAAAGAAACAATATGTTCTTAGCATTACTTCCACTTACATATTTTTTTCAAGTTCTACATAATAAACGGTTGGGTAAACCCAGATAAATGTGTTCTCATAATTGGGTTCAATTACAATTATTCTGTGAGCTTGATTTTTAACTGCAAATTTTAAATTCTCCATTAAAATAGTTGCTCTCCCTTTTGTTGGACACACACACACAAATGTGGTTTGGGGATTGTTTTATTATTTCACAAGCAACTTCAGTGACACACCATTCAGAGTACTCACTAGCCTGCTATCATTTCATCATCATTTATTGTTAAAAACTAATATGACAACTTATTTTGGTAGTAGCAGGAAACATGAAGGTTTGGTTATTAGATGTAAGCAGTGTCAGGAATGAGATATATTCTGACATCTGGTGGCGAACTATGGGAATTGCAGTGAGTTTTGGAAAATAACTTTGGGGCTGATCAATTTGCATAGACACACCCACTGCGCCTAGCCTGAGCCCACAGCAGCCCACATGGCCACTTCGGCTGATGTTGGAGCCCCAGTTTCCATGTTATTGGGGCAGGAAATATAAAGTGATGTTACCCTGATTTTGTGAATGAAGGACTATGGACACGTACTTGGCCCTTGTTATGATGGAGGGACTCGCCATCATCTAGGTAGCACTCACTGGGCAAGGGTCATGCATTTCAGAACACTCTGAGATTGAGGGAGGTTAAGGGTAGGTCTCTATACCTTTTGATGAGGGACTTTTCTAAAGCCCCCTGTCCTAGGCCTATTGTACCTTGCCTCTTTCCATTGTGGAGTGTTAGAGCTAATTTTGATTCCCTTAGGAGTCTTAGTTCAGTTGGCTAAGCTGAATTCACTTTGAGGTTGCTGGTGTACCTGTGCCAAGGTACTGACCCCCCCCCAAAGAGCTAAAACCTCTGAGCACTGTGTTAAGTGTGGGTGGGCCTAAAGGCATGTTGGTGGCACCAAGCAATTTGTGCAGCTAGCAGAGCAAAGCAGCGGACTCAGCCGAGTGGTTCCTGGGTGCAGTTTGTGCAACTGCCAGCGGACTCAGCCGAGCGGTTCCTGGGTGCAGTTCGTGTGGCTGGCGGAGTGGCTGGCACAGCAGAGCAGTCTGTGTGTTGAGTAGCGGAGCTGTTTGTGCTGCTGACGGAGTGACTGGCACCGCAGAGCTGTCCGTGTGTCGGCTAGCAGGACGGCTAGCGGAGTAGTTGGTGCTGCTGACGGAGTGACTGGCACCGCAGAGCTGTCCATGTGTCGGCTAGCAGGACGGCTAGCGGAGTGACTGGCGCTGCAGAGCAGTTCGAGTGTCGGTGAGCAGAGCGGATTGCGGTGAGGGCTGCAGCGGAACCCCACAGAGAGGCGGCGCAGTCGGCCTTGGACCACGTAAGGTGCCCCGTGCTCTACCCTCCATTTCCACCCAGACTGGGAGGTAAGACTCTGCCAATTGACTTTTGAACTCTGCACTGACCCAGAAGAGAGACTCTTGGGCTGCTGGACTTTTGGGACTATTGAGTGACCTTTTGGGGTTGTGGAACTCAAGAGCCAAAGGGAAGGCCACGGCCTATTTGCTGGGAGGGGGGCTTCTGGTTCATGGTTTGGTTTATTAACCTTGTTTGTGGTGTTTCCCCAATATAATGCCACATTGTTTCTCCCTGTTACTAAAAGGCTTTGGTACACTCAGACTCTGTGCTTGCAAGAGGGGAAATATTGTCTCTTACAGACGCCCAGAGGGGTGGTATATGGTTGTCCCAGGTCACTGGGTGGGGGCTCGAGCCGGTTTTTGTATTGTGCTATTGGAATGGAACCCCTGGATACTGAACCCAGCCCTTGTTGCTGCCAACTCTGATGGGCAGAAGGGTTACATATACCCACTCCAATTCATTCATTAACAAAATCTGAATCGAACTCATGACATGGTTAGCTATTTACATTCTATGATATACTGCTGGGATTTACATACTGTATGCTCTGGACTAAACTAGTACATTGTGCCCTACACCTTCAATCTGCTTGCAAAATACAGCTGATGCAGAATGCATGGATTTATGGATGCATGCATGCTGGAGTTTAAGGATTTAGTTTTGACAACCCATACTGGGCTTAGGATCTGCCTAATTACAAGCCCAGTTTTCCAAACATGATACTTCCAAAGTTGCAATCAGCAGCATTGCTCAAGCAAAAGACTTCTTGGTTTAAATTAAATAGAAATACAAGCATCGTGTTCCTCAGGGAGAGCTCTTAACATTGAGAATCCCAGTCCCCAGATCTGTTGACTTTCAGGAAAGTGTTAACAGTTATAATTGAAACAGTTTATTTTTATTCCTGTCTTTGTCTACATTAAAACCACAAGAACAGCTATACTGGGTCACACCAAAGGTTCATATAGCCCAGTAGCCCATCTTCCGACAGTGGTCAATGCCAGGTGCCCCAGAGGGAATGAACAGAACAGGTTATCATCAAGTGATCCAACCCCTGTCGCCATTCCCAGCTTCCAGCAAACAGAGGCTAGGGACACCATTCCTTCCCATCCTGGCTAATAGCCTTTGATGGACCTATCCTCCATGAACTAGTCTTTCTACATTCCTGGTCGTTGAGGCCCCTCAATCTCTCTGTTTGTGTTGGTCCAGAAATCTAAAGATGCCACACACATCCAATGCATAACTCTCTGGGAATGTGAGTGAACTGGGCCTCTGTAAAATAATTCAGCCTTTCAGTCCCCTTTCCAGAGGAGTCTGGGGCAGTATGTGCTCTCAGCAAGGGTTGCTCCAAGATTATATTTAACTGCCTTTCCATCTTCCCCAAGGTAACATTCAGAACACTCATCTAAATTTTCTTTGGTAATAGTGCAAAACTTTCTTTGGTAAAAGCCAGCAAAACTTTCCATGGCACCTGCCCTTAAAATCCCCCCCCCCCACACACACTTAAATCAATAAACAATTATTTGATTTAGAACAAAACATCTAAAAAAATCACAAAATAAATTACATTTGAATCCAACATATGAGCTGAGGCATGTGGCAGTGTAAGCAGCCCTTTAATCCCAGCTTGCAGGTTAACAGTTCACTCAAGTTCCTGGTTGTCATTCTGTCTGCAACGTTGTGTGAATTGACCTAAAAAACTAAATCTAAGGACAGTCTGACTTCCACTGCTAGTATGCATTAGTATAGAATGAGTCCTCTCATGGGATTTTCATTTCATTCTAATCCTGACTCTAGGTTACCTGGCTGACCATGACTTACTTTTCATTTCAACTTTGATTTTGAAGGGAGGAAAAGCTTTTGTTTCTGTTCATATCTGAGTCTGCATATCAAGCATCTCTCTTTGCTAGAGATATGGTGTTCTTATCTCAGCACAGGAGCTGGAGACTGGCATGGAATGAATTAAAACTCTGGAGTAGCTTCTTTCCGTCATGCCCCTGGAGATTTTGGGGAATATTTTTGTGTTCCTTGTGATGGTGGGCTCTGCACGGTCACTTGTGCTGATGAGCTCACCACGCTAGCCAAACAGAAATGAAATTCAAAAGTTCCCAGGGCTTTTCCTGCCTACCTGGCTAGTGCATCTGAGTTGAAAGTGTTGTCCAGAGCGGTCACAATGGAGCATTCTGGGATAGCTCATGGAGGCCAATACCATTGAACTGTGTCCACAGTACTTCAAACCCAGAACAGAGATGTCGATTTTAGTGCTACTCCCCTTGCTGAGGTGGAGTACTGAAACAATATTTAAGAGCCCTTTAAGTCGACAAAACCAGGTTGACTGTGTGGTTCGATTTAGTTTTAATTCGATATAATGCATCTAATTCTGATATAATCATGTACTGTAGACCAGGCCTATGTATAAAGAACCCTAAGTCACTGTCGTATCCAATTCTTTATTACCTTTAATGGTGTGACTCTCATTCAAAGAATTGGACAATTTCTACTCTCACTCCCTGTACCTTGCGGAATTTTCTTCTTCCTCGGTGAGGCCTCCACTTCTTTCAAAGGATACCTAAAAATTTCTCTAACCTTTTGGAGGTTCCAAGAGGATCTCGGGATTTCTGTATCATTCTTCCTGCCCTCTGCTCAGTCTCCATTTGTATAATTTTTATTTTTTAAATAAAGTGATCAGACAGGGCAGCATTCCATCTCTGGCCCTGCTACATTTATATTTGATACATTTCTTTGTATATGCAGAAATTCTATTTGTTTATATAAATTGCTGTTAAGAACTCTGGCAGTGGAGTTTGTATCCGTTTTAACTTACCCAGCCAGTCTTTTCCTGATCAGTGTTTTGTATCATTTTGATGGTCTATTTCATTTCTTTATTATTTTTCCCTTCAGCCTGACAACTGTACATGTCTACAGTTTAAGCTGCTTAAACCACTTCACAGAATAATAGACATTAGAGAAGGAAAAGACCTATTAGGTCACCCATTCTATCTTCCTGCCCTTAGCAGCTACTCTGTTCAGGTTGTGCTGAACAACTTTCCTCATAAGTTCTGCATAAGACACATTTTAAAGATCTATTTTAACATATGACTATAACAAGTGATACATCTTCAGTGCAAAGACCTAGGACCAAATTCTGGTCCCAATTGACAATTTACTTCACTCAGGCCAGAATATGGACTTTAGAGTATTACAAATGTACATGCAACCATTCAATCTGGTGTCTTGGACAATAATAAGGGTTGCCATCAGGTGTTGTATCCTTTGATTGTACACTAAGGACTATTTCCTCTGGTAATTAAAATTTGACCAATGTGCACTGTGCTTTAGGAGAATAAATTAAGAGTTCTCATATTACCAATTAATGTTTTCCAGCTCAGAAAGGAACTGGCACAGAGTTGGGTGTGGTTTGTATTAAAAATCAGTGAGTGACACCTCTCAATAAAAGTAATAAAAAATGGGGTGTGACTACCAAAATCAGCATCAATGGACAATAGGTGCATGTGAAACAAAGGCACAGTAAAGCATATATTGAGCAACCAGCCCTCATTGTCCGCCCACCTGCATATTGCAGAAGTCTGCTCCTTTCAGCAAGCAGTACCACTGATATATGACATATATCTTGCCTAGGGTTCCTTCAGAGAGAAACAGTGTTATTTATATCTGCAGCCTGTTGTCTGATAATCTATCATTTAACTATGAATAAGGCCTCTTTCATTTGGTGCAAATGGGATCTATTTTTTAAGGTACTTATGGGCTACATCTCTATAATATGTGAATGCCTCACAATCTTTAACGCATTAATCCTCACCACACGTTTCTGAGGTAGGGAAGTGCTATTATCCCCACTGTTTTACAGATGGGGAATGGAGGAATAGAGAAACTAAGGCCCAGATCCTCAAAAGTATTTAGACCCCCAACTCTCATTGAAATCAATGGAAGGTAGGCACCTAAATACCTTTGAGGTTCTGGGCCTGAGTGACTTTCTCAAGTTGTCTGTAGCAATTAAACCCAAATCTCCTGTGGCTGAGGCTAGCACCCTAACTAGTGAAACATCCTCTCTGCCAAGGTCCCCAGGTTTCTGTGAGACACTTCGATTTGGAATTTTGCAGCGATCTAGAAATTTTGCAGCTGCTTCAAGTCAACTTTTTAAAAATGAAGAGTTTTACTGAATTAAATATGAAGATGAATAATATAAGCAGTGCAGTACACTGGGCGTTATTTATTTTCATAGTACAGTCAATATTTTATAGTGATATTATGATTCAATATACTACAGGGTTTTGTAACGACTATCATGCTGCCTTATTGAAATTGTTCTGGGGAGAATTGGAGGCTGATAGTGGGGCTTCTGCCTGTTATAGTATCAGGTGCCATGCACACCATTAAGGGGTTTAGTCACCTCTTTCCCTGTAATCCTGGGTGCCTCACAATGCTTTGCTGGTCTATTTCACAAACGGCCTACAGGGGTATGGGTCACATCCTGAGTATCTGTGTGCTAGACAGCCCTGGTTCAGATGCTCTGATTCCAGCAGCCTGTCTACAGCCCCACAGCAGCTTCCATCACTCTTGGTTACATCCAGCAAGGTGACCCCAACACAATCCCAGTATCAAATTTTCCCCGAATTGTGTGCTCTGTAATGTCTGGTCTTCTCCTGGACAGTTCAGAGAAATAATATGGGTGGTTTGTTCCTCTAAATATACATAAGCACATCAGTGTATTGATATAACTGTGTTAAATATACCCTTCCCTTTAAGGACAACACTGAGTTCATTTATAGTAGAAATAAAACAAATGTATTAACAATAGGACATAGGTTAAGTGATGCCAAGTAAAAGGCATAAAGTTAGATAGGGTTACAAGCAAATAAAAGTGAAATCACTGCATCTAAAAGTTTAAAATGTAATCTAGCAAGAATCAGCCTTTTTCAAGATGTTTTCTCATATATATTCACAGACTTCAAACTATAGCCCTTCCCATCCCACTTGGTTGAAGGACCCATCTTTCTCAAAAGCCCTTTATCCATCTAGTGATGGATGTCAAAGATGGTTTCTGTCTTTGCTTCTATCTTCCAAAGTTCAATGATTCATTTCAAGAGGCAGGATGACCTCATGCTTTTCTTCCTTTTCTATGGAATTTCCATACCCTTGCTGATTTCTGTGTAAAGGGACTTCCATTGTCTTGATTTCACTGTGCTTAATTTACATAGCAGACAGGGAAATAGCTGCCTTCTGTCTGGGTGGGGGACCTGTTTCTCCCTGTTTGGCCACAGACTTTAAAGCATAATATAATAAAACATCCATATTTCCTCATATAGTGTTAATACAGACATTTCACAATTATATTAATCACAAGTGTGTCATTAGCACTCAGAAAAGACCTCACTCTATACTCTCTTATAATACAGAAGTATTGTATAAATCAGTTGATTCAATTTCTGATCACTTGAGGTTTAGCCCTCCTCCTCCCCCTCATCTTTATAGACTGGAAAACTTTTGAAATGGATTTTCCAGTGGTTGCCCCTCAAAGTAAAGCTGTGAGGAAGGAGACATGGAGTCTGGAAGGGAAAGAAGCTCCATGCTCTTTCTTCCCCCACTTGTTAGCTTAATACCTTTGTTTACCTAATATGTAAAAATTGACCTTCATTGTCTTTGTCTGAAGGTTGGGCTGGTCAGAAAATCAAATACACCTTCCTTTGTCTAAGGCAGACCTAGTTACCAAGTTCCCTTGACATGCCTGGTTTAAATTCACATCAGTCATAACTCTAGCATATATCTATAACTCTTAATATCCACCACATACACACATCATATAAAAATATTAATGATCAGTGAGTTTTAGTTTTCAATGATATTTTCCGTGACACCTTTTAGATACAGATTATAACTGTAGTGAGTTGGGGTATACTGAAGAGATCAGGCCAGCTGAACCTCATTACCTGATACCAGTGATACCCTTTGCCCTCTGGCGTTGAGATGCTCTTAGGTTCACTCCTCCCCACCCCTTACAAAGCTGCAGGAATGTTAGCCACTGGATAACCTAGAGGCAGCAGGTCAGAGTTCTCTTTTGTGGACAGGTCACCCGCTGCCATATTTTCTTTCCCTTTTACATAGAAGAAATATGTTTTGTCACCTTTTATGTTTACAGTCTTCAGGACATAATATAAGAGTATCCATAATTTAACCTACTGTGTTGTTTCAGACATGTCAGAGCGACATTAATGATCAAGGTGTTGTTAGACTTCAAATGATATATGATGTCACCTTTTAACTAAATATGACAACAGTGTGAGGTGTAATAACAATGTCAGGACTGAAGAGTTGCTGACACAGATTAGTGAACCACAAATGAGCCCCCGTGTCACACAGGGCCACATCTAAATTAATTATGTATTGTCTGTATATTCTTCTATCATGCATGTATTGGAGAGTGGTTTCCTTATATAGTGGTTTGGTATAAATAACCAATCCCTGTTATTCTTATTCATTTAACTGGTCATGGACATGGATAATTTTTCAGATAGTCTTTGACTCTGCAAGGAGGTTGTCCCATTGAAGGAGGCACTCTTCAATTTAAGGGATCAGGCCCTTCCTTCTATAATCTGTTTATTCCTTTATCATAGATTTTGAATTTCACCATGAATACAGAATCACTCTGGACAGAATCACTCTTGCAGTCTGATACTAGACAAAATGCCCCCTATCAAGGACTCTCTGTAGCCAAGCTGATGTCTCAAATGTTCTTTCACATAAAAAGGCTACGGTGAACAATACATTTATTCTAGTAGCATGATTATTCTATATTTAAGTGAGCTTCAGTGTTATGGATACATTGCTGTTCACAGACTGATAAGTGGATATTAATCCATTACAACATACTATAATAGTAAATTATAAATTCACCTATCGTAAATACCATTATATAAAGCTGCACTTATATAATTAACATACTCTCTCTTTTCACCAACATGCTAAAAGCTCTAAGTGCAGTCTATTCAAAGTCATATGTTTCTGGACAGTAAGCATTATGTGTAGTAGCCACAGGAGCCGAGTTTTTTTCTTTTCAATGTCTTTTCTGAGGGTCACTTTGCTAAAATTATAGTTCCTACTATTCCTTTTAGCCACATGCTGTAGGATTTATTAAAATAATGTAAGTGCTTCGTAGTAGCATTCATTTTGTGGTGTTTGTCTTTTAGACTAAGGCCTGATTTCCTAACACCCATATGGATTTTACCGGAGTCAATGGTAAATAGCACATACACTTAGAAATTCTTTTGCTGCTAGGTTGAGTCATACTTACACATAAAAGGCCTGATTCTGATCCCTTATTCACGTCATTATCAGCACTGAAGTCAATGATGCAACTCATGGAGGAAGATTATATTAATGGCTCAGATTCAAAAACATGCTTAAGCACAATTAATTTTGAGCATGCAAGTAGCCCCTTGAATCCAATGGGAGTTCTGAAGAAATAGCTTACAATGAAGTTGGTGCTTAAGTATTAAATCAGAACTAATGTGAACTACAGGATCAGAATTTGGTCCCAAATACGAAATCATCTACCTAGATAGTTTATTGTTGGTAGTGCACTCTACATGTTCTTTACAGAACCCTGACTTATTTATGCAAGATCAAATGCAAAGTGAGCTGTAGAAAACAGTCAGCAGATGACTAGGTAGTTCTATGGAAAACCTGTAGAATTGTATAAGTAACACCTAGAAAATACTCAGAGGGTATCCAGCAATTTGTACCACGCTGATGAGTGGAAATCTATTTTGGGTCATATTTTGCGCTGTATGTTCCAGGAGCTGATGTGGATAATGGGGGAAGGAGGATGAGGCAAAATAAAAAATAATAACTAATTTGATAAATTTTGGGCACCCTCAGTTATCAGCCTATGGGTAAGGTACGTCCTGACCTCCCTGTACACTCTGAGCTTTTCCATTCACAGGACAGACACTGCAGCCTTTGAAATGCTAACAAGCTGGTGCTGGGACAACATTGCTGAAAGAACAGCTTTCCATTGTAGAAGGGCACAAACTATAACATTTGGATTCAGAACTTTGAACACCCCAAATTTTAAATTTTAGTCATCTAGTGTTTTTGTTTATATAAAACATTTGTTTCAGCCCATCTCTAATTCTATTATTCATAGTAGCATCTATGAAAACCTCATGGACAATTTTTCCAAAGCCTTCCAAGACTTTGGGCTTACCATAAGCCTAAAAAGATGAACATAATGCACCAAGGAGTTGAAGAAGCACCCTTCATCAGGATCAACAGCTATGAACTTGAAGTCCTGAACAAATTCACATACATGAGGCCCACTATCTCAGCCAACGTCTCACTTGAAATGGAACTCAACATCCACATTGGAAACAATATCTAGACTGAGCAAGAGGGTAGGACAAAACAATAAACTGACAAAACACATAAAGATCTGCGTGTATTGTGCATGTGTTATCAGCACACTTTTGGACAGGACTGAGGCATGGACCTTATACTCTCATCAGGAAAAGAGGCTCAACAGCTTTCATATGTGTTACCTTCATTGAATCTTTGGAACTGCCTGGAGGGACAGAGTCACTGATACCGAGGAGCTCAAGTGGGCCAATATACCTGGTATGCAAACACTCTTCAAACAGAGACACCTCGGCTGGCTTGGGTGTGTGTATCAGATGAATGAAGGGCACATCCCAAAGGACATCCTCTGGTGAACTGGCATCTGCAAAAGATCCAAAAGATGTCCAAAATTGCATTTTAAGGATGTGTGCAAGTGAGACCTCAAAGAAATGGACATGGATGTGAATAACTGGGAAGATCACACTCTGGACCACAGCCTTTGGAAACAAATGCTTAACAAAGGGCTCCGGAGTTATGAGAGGAAGCAGTCCAGCTTAGCTGAGGTGAAAAGAGCTCGCAGAAGGCAGAGCCCAAGGGGTCGAACCATCTCCTTTAAATGTCATAGATGTGGCAGAGATTGTCTCTCTTGAGTGGGTCTCTTCAGCCACAGCCACGGCTGCCATAAAACCAACTGAGTAAATTCTTTACTTCTAATGGGTGCATAGCCATAGTCTCTCTAGACCAGTGGTTCCCAAACTTTAACAACCTGTGAACCCCATTCACTAAAATGTCAAGTCTTGTGAACCCCGCTCCTAAAAATGAATATTTCGAGGGATTTTCTCCTTTATACCTGAGTATAAATTCTAAAAGTAGTGATCTTGAAAATATAAAATTTGTTTTTATGACATGCTTATTAGACACTATTTATTATTAATTATTATTTAGAAAACAGTAACAGTCTTCCAAGATCTCACGTTTGTAGCTGTTATCACTTTCAATAAGCCTGTTTCATCAAGGCTTCTGTGTTTCATCAAGGAGTATCAGATGTGAAACAGCATGAAGGTATTTAAGAACCCAATTCAAAGAGTTCGTTCTGCACAAGCATTCGGGTCTTGAGCAGTCGAGGCAACAACACACGTTACAGCAAAGCTTCAACTTATTTTTCATAATAATTTTAAAAACAATACTAGCTGCCTATTTAATTTTAAAAACAGCAAAAAATATCTACCTCCCTTTCCATTTCTTATAAGGAGTCTTGAAGTTTAAATCTCCTCAATGTGATAGATATGCTTGCTTTGATCTGCTTAGCTCTTGGAAGTCCAGGGGCTTCGGGCTGCTGGCCCCAGTCTGCCTGGAGTCCCTAGGGACAGCTCTGTTTGCCATTAGGGATTTTTTTCCCGAGACCCTCCTGTAACATTTCGCGAACCACCAGCGGTTCACAAACCCCAGTTTGGGAATCACTGCTCTAGACTTAAGGATGCACTAATTGGCAGATGCCACGTTCACCTGTGGCTTCCAAATACAGTGTTCACTTATGATTCCCAAAGATGATGGGTCGACTAGCACACACTTTGTTTCTCACAGACATTGTGAAACTTTTATACTAGTTTTAAGTCTCAGAGTGGTCCTGGGCCATTCTATCTGGAGATTTTTCCATATCAAGCAGAGATGAACACATTGATTTTTGGGGGGTGAGTTATATGAAGGCCCTTTTCACACACACATACACACACACAAAAGATATATTACAGTGTGCCCAAGGTTACAGAAAGAGGTAATGGTTTCACTCTAATGGGGTCTTTACCCATTCAAGTATTTAAAACTGATGTTTCCCAGAGATATGTGGGCACTGTGGTAATATTGACCAGATTGGAGAACTATTCTGGGTCTGGGGCTTTTATGCCATAATCGTCATTTCATGTGACATTTTTCTGGATGTAATATCAAGGATTCTCAGCCTCAAGCATGAAGTAATTTTTTACCATTTTCAGATCACTGTTTGCCTAAACACTGAAAGTGTATTATATTTGGCTGGCTATATCAGGATTTATTGGGTTGATTTATCCATGAGTATACAAACGTATGATTCCAATAATGAAAATGGAGAACAATATGTGAATGCGCATTAACATTTTGCAGCCATCAGGGACATAACCTAACTTGATTTCTCCTTATATTAAGGCTTTCCTGTTTGACTTTGACCTTTTGTAAAAAGTGTTTTGAGTCAAAATGCTCAGATTTATATAGGAGTTGTGTAAAATGCATACATAAAGATAGTAAGTGGGACGCTGACTAGCTAATTATGACAAATTGTGCACATTTACACAATAAAACAATGGTAAAATGTTCCAATTTAACTTACATTTCTGTAAACCAAGATCAACAGGTAACTTGCTCTTTGGTATAAGAAGTTCTTTCATTATAGAAACAGGGACATTTAATCGTCGATGTTCATATAAGATACGCATTTCTTACAGATTCATTCATTAAAAGATCATCATCATAGTGATCTATGCCTACTACTTGGTGGAAAAAATGGAAGAGATATAAAACATTGTCATCTTTTAAGTAATGGGAAGTGGACAGAGAGTGATGGGTACCATGAAAGTACCTGGATAAATGGATAGGATGCTTAGATAGCCAGTAATGTTAAAATATTAGTCTAATCCAGGGGTGGGCAAACTTTTTGGCCCAAGGGCAACATTGGAGTTAAAAATTGTGTGAAGGGCTGGGTAGGGAAGGCTGTGCCTGCCCAAACAGCCTGACCCCGCTCTCTATCCAACCCCCACCCACTTCCCGCCCCCTGACTGCCCCCCTCAGAACCTCCGACCCATCCAACTCCCCCTCTCCCACTGCTTGTCCCCTGATCGCCCCCTCTGGAGACCCCCCCTACTCTAACTGCTCCCCAAGGATCCCATCCTCTATCTAGGCTCCCCTGTTCTTTGTTCCCTGACTGCTCCCTCCTGAGACTCCCCCACCCTAACCACCACCCTGGGACCCCACTCCCCATCTAACCCCCCTCGCTTTGTTCCCAGACTACCCCTCCCGAGACCCCCCACCCTAACCACCACCCCCAGGGACCCCACCACCTAAGCCCCCACCTTGCTTACCACTCAGCCGGGTGCTCTCTGCCTTCAACCCAGCTCGGCCCAGGAGTGTGGGGTCCCACGGTATGCCGTGCTGGGCCTGGCCAGGAAGGGCCCCACGACTCTCCGTGCTTGGCTTGGCCCCCGACCCCCAGCCAGGGAGCACGGGACCCCACGGCACGCCAGCTTGGCCCGGCCTCTGGCTCACGGGCTGGATAAAAATGGCCAGTGGGCCACATGTGGCCCGCTGGCTGTAGTTTGCCCACCCCTGGTCTAATCTATTGGCAGATATTAATTTAGTTATGCCTAGGAATGAAAGATCTCTCTAGGAATTTGCTCTTCCAAAAATCTGCCTGGCTGGGGATGACATCTGTTTAGTAGCTCTAGTGGTAGTTTGGCCATTCATGTCTTTTGTAAACATGACCTACAAAATAATTTTTCAAAGTTAACCACATACCCTTTTTTCTTCTTCCCCTTCGTTATAATTATGAAGAAGGTCTAAAAGAGCTTTTCAGCTTGTTTTCTTTTCTCTTGGAGATAACAGGAATTTAAAACCTGTTCATTCATGTTTGGAAAGAGGACCTCTTGATTGTTTCATCTGGTTTATCACCTCTTAACTGAAGAAGCAGGTGGACTAAATCTTTAACAAAGGTTTCCTTCACCACAATTTTCATTAGCTATTTACATTTAATTAAAGTTAACAAGGAATTTTAGACAGTCTGACTAAAATTGCTTTCTCATCTCAACTTTCATACCTTTGGTTCCTGTGATGTCATCAGTTCACTAATACTTCACTCATCACACAGGGCCTGATTCTCCAGTGTCCTGTGTAGTCATTTACATCTGTGCAAAGTGATTGTAGAATAGAATGGTTACATTTTGACCTCCATGCTGCACAGATTTGAATGGCTACCTAACATGCAAGGCAGCAGGAGAGCAGGTCAAGAATCTCCCAGAGTTACAAGAACTGACTTTCAAATGTTAAACCTCCCCCAACCCTGAAAGTAAAAACCTTTCAGACTTTCTAAATGCAGCACAGAAGCAAAAAATGCACCTCCCACACATTTTTTTCCCTATAGGGGCCACCTTTAAAACTCAGCTGCATTTTCTGGACTGACTTATTTTACATAAAAAACATTCAATGACTTGAAAGTTCAAACACTTATGATTTAAAAAAACTATTTAGAAACTGGGTCAATTTTTGAGTCAATGTTTGTTGACAGAATGCACTCCTGTATTTACACCTTATGTACTATTGTAATAATCTTTGTACAAGGCATGCCTTGTGAGCTATCACTTGAAAACTCATAACTTGCTGATCAGTAATATCATGGTAAAATTTGTGTAGCAGCATTGTGTAAAATAATACATTTCCCCTGTAATATGTTAAAAATACATGTTCAGACTCACAGCACCAAACTGGCAAAATAGACCTGTCACGAACAAAGGATTGTATGTTTGTCTTAATTTGAAGTCTAAATAGTAAACAGAGTCTTCCGATGGAAAGGAGGAAGAAAGAAAACAAAGGAAGCTCACACAGATGAAAAAAACTATCAGGGAACATCCTTCCACAGAGACTCTTTCTCTCCTGATTTTCAGCTGGAAATGCTTCTCAAGAGGAAGACTGAAACTACAAAAGGGAGGGGCAAACACCCCAAGAGACCCCCTCAGCCCTCTCCCTCTCCATCTCACACTTGTATCTGAGAAGACAAAAGAAGAAGCCCCTGGACTCTGGATAAGGGTTCTGACCTAGAGATTGATCAATAATACTGTGGAAAGCAGGTGATGAGAAACTTTGCTTTCATCTAATATAGACCGTTAAGTTAGGTACCAGAAAGCATTTTATCTTTATTTTTCTTTAACCATTTCTGACTTTTATGCCTCAATGCTTATCATTATTATCATCATCATCATCATTCCCATAACTGCACTGGTCGTAGGGACACCACCATTGATGAGCAATCAACCAGTTGTCTTCACCCCTGATGATTGTGTGTCAGTGCTTGAGTCTCCACAAAGTCCATTCCTGTCCACTCTTTTATGTTTTCAATCCATCTCTTTTTCTGTCTATCTCTTCTTTTCTTCCCCTCTACTGTTCCTTGGAGGATGATCTTGGATACGCCAGATGATCTTGTTGCATGGCCATACCACTTCAGCTTGTGCTTCTTCACAGTTGTCACAAGGTCTTCATATGACCCAGCACATTGGGCGATGATGTTGTGGACCTCTTCATTAGTGATTTGGTGGAGCTAGGAGATGCCCAGGATTTTACAGAAGTATCTCATCTCTGCTTCGTGTATTTTCCATTCAAGTTCTGCTGTAAGATCCATGTCTTATGCGCATACAGAAAAATGGAGATGACCAATGCATTCAGCAGTTTCAGTTTGGATTCCAGGGAGATGTTCTTATTCCTCCAAATTGTCTTTAGCTTTGCCACTGCTGCTGTTATTTGCTCAGTTCTTTCCTGAATTTATGCCTTGGATCCTACATCAGTGATTATTTCCCCCAAATACTCAAAGCGGTTCACTATCTCCAGCTCTTGTCCACTGACAGTGACATGTGAGCTGATCCTATCACGTTTGTTTGTCATTAGCTTGTACTCACCTAAAATCTATCTCTTTGTAGTTAATAAACATGTTATTGTTTTATGTAATCTAGAGTGTTTAAGTTGAAGTGTCTGGGTAACTTCATTTAAGGCAGCAAATTGTTATACATTAACACTTTAAAGGAAGAATGGACTTAATATGTTTGGATTTTCCAGGAGGAGAATGGGCAGTACAGGACATATATTTGGTTCAGGAAATCTGGAACTGGGAGCATGTTGGGATCACCCTGCAGAATAACCAAGGCAGTTGAGAGCCAAGGTCTGACTGGAAGGCTTCTGCAGTTACCCAAACGCATCTGGGAGTGACCTGCAGGTGAGCAGTCCAGGTTCGGAAGCTACAATAAGTCATTGGAAGACACCCCTGTGGGTTCCAGGGAAAGAGTGATACAGCTCCCCACTGGTCTGGATTTCAACAAAATATTTCACAATGTTGACCTATAGTCATTGGAAATTGGGACCATTTTTACCCAGATGTGTAAATGTTAATGAAGTTTTCCATGACACTGGGATCATTTTCAAGTTTCATAACTATCAAAGCAAATGCTTGATGTACAAGTTGTTTTATATTTGTAACAAACAATTTTCACACCTCTGCCTGCTCCTCCCTGATCCAAGCAGCTGTCTGATATGACGGTGGCACAGATCCATAGCATGTCGTCTTGCTGCAGACGTCTTGCTGTAGTTGTCCAACATTTAGAATAAATGTGTAAAATTGTTTTCCATTCTGCACCAAATGAAGCACTCATGTCACTGGAGAAGAGCAATGTCATGTGGCTAATCAGGTGTGTCATCTATTCCTGTAATAGATATGTAACCCATGAATGGAACATGTGTTTTGGTTGTTTTATGTAGCCGATAGGCATTGTGACACAGTTCTGAGCCTGTGCTGGTGGGTACCCGCTTCTCGACAGATTAAGTGGCCTCAGAAACTCGATAAGGCCCCAGTGTGACCTCCCTTTCTCAATGACAAGACTCACAGACTATTGAGTTACTTTCATCACCGACCACTATGGGAGATGGGAAGGAGAAATGCCCCACCGTCTTTGTTCTCCATAGAGCTCAGTAGACACAGTTCAGCCTCCTGACTGGACCGAGTCCTGCTCTCCTTCTCAAGGGAATCTCTGTAGAGCATTGTGGGGGAGGAGGAGGAAACTAGGCCTGCCCTCTACTCCGGGTTCCAATCCAGAGACCCTAATGGTAGCAGCTGTTAACAGCTTTCCCTTCACCACTGACACTGCTTTGTTTCCCTGAGCCACTTACTCATGGTTCTCTTTTCCTAGCTTCACCCTTACCTCAGGATACAGCAATGCTTCCTCTCCTCCAGCTCTTTTCACCTGAGCTCTCTCAAGGGAACTGGAAAGGAGAGCTTTTAAACAGTATGAGCGACACCTTGATTGGTTCCAGCTGTCTCCATTAGCCTAATGGCTTTAACTGACCCTTTGCCAGTCAGTTGGGGTCAGGTGCTTGCGTTAATCTAATGACCTTAACTGGTTAATTGGTGTCAGGTGTCTTGATTGGCCTGGAGTAGCCTTTGTTTGGCTATCCAGGGAACAGGGACCTGCTCATCCTGAGGCTGATATACCTGCCTTCCACCACTCTCTTATATCCTTTTGGTCTCACTCCATCACAGCATACTGTGCTAGGCAATCCCAGGATAGGAAACAGCAGGGAGGAAAGAGAAGAAAAGGGGACTGATTTTCCAAGAAGTCTTCCAATAATTTGCTTGCATGCTTCTCCAGGCAAGTAAGATAAGTAGGATTCCAGATTGGGAAAAGACTGCCAGGCTTCAATTTGTATTTACAAATAACCCCTGAGAAACACTGTTTGTTCCAGATCATCAGCAACTTATGGTGAAGGAGACGTGTTTATTATAAGAACACAATCCTCATGATACGTGGTCATCATCTCTTTCCCTCCAAACAGATGGTTAATGAAACTGTAGGCAAGCAAAGGATACATAACCTACAGAGAAGAGAGAGGCCAAAGACGAATTTCCCATTCCGAAGATTAATAAAAAAACCAAACAAACCCTGAAAACTAACAAACAAATCTTTCTACGAAGAAAATCTTGCAAAACAAATAAAAGATGGTTGATGTCTCTGAGGCAAACTTATTCAATGAAATGGTATACTTGTAACAGCAGACCTGTACTTGGCTGTACCCTAGGGAAGAAAAGACAGGAGAGACATAATACTTCAGCCAATGCCCACTGGCTGCAATGTAGAAGATATGAAATGCTTACTTTAACCCTGCATTTGTCTCAAAGCCATAATTTCACGAGACCCTTTGTCAAGTGTCTGATTACACCAGATGTTGCAATTACTGGTTTAAAGAAAAATATTTTCAAAATATAGAGATAAAAATAGTAGTGTTCTGTGGTAGGTATCAGATTGACTATCCTCAGCAGTTAAGTCCTTTATTTATGGAACACCTGTAGCATGGACAACAGCAATGCTTGCTTCCACACAGTGTCCTGCCATGGAACATCCTCCCTCAATTAACTTAAGTGGCTAGTCAAAGTTTAGGGCCCTGGGGATGTCCCAGTTTGGGGTAGAAATTGACAAGAGTCTGGTATTTTATTTGATGCAATCTTGTTTATTTACAAGAATGTGCAAAGTCTGGCTGCTCCCAATGCAGGAGGAATCAGAAACACAAGAATAGTTTCTGAGAAGCCTTGAGCCTCATCAACCAACAACTCCCATATATTGTGTGCACAGGATGCTTGTTGGCTTTCTTGCTTTTTGCCTGTGACTCTGCCTGTGATGGGGTGGAATAGGTCTGGAGGCCTCCTGCTCAGTGGCTCTGCCTTACCTTGCTCCAGAAAAAGAGCAACAGAGAGGTCCTCCAAGCTACCTAGAGCTACTGTGTGGGACACAGCCAATGAGAAGGGCTGCAGAGAGCAGCCAATCAGGGCCCAGCAGTTACTTAAAGGGACACGTCATGTGGCTGCTATTTAAAGCTGGGACCTGGAGTAATGGGTGAGCCTGGGTCCCCCAACAACCACTGGAGAAGTAGCTGTGCTCTGAGAGAAGGGAGTTTAGACTGGCCCCAGGGAAGGGACTGTATGTTTTCCCCCCGGGGAGAGGGCTGAACTGAGACTGACCCAGCTGGAGAGCTGGGGTGAAGAGCCTCCTGAGAGGAACCCCTGGGGCTGCTGCTCCATCCCAGAGCAAGAACCTTTGCACATTTGGTGGACAACTAGGGCACGAGAGTCTGACCAACAGCGTCTATGAGAGCCTGGGGAGAGCTAAAGAGACATTGCCAACAGAGGGATACCATGTTGGGCCCAGTTGGATTGTTAAAGGACTGAACCTGGGGAGAGATGCAGGACATTTTGGACTTATACCCCCAAAAGGCTTTGTTTGCACGTGGACTATGTGATTCGGCTAGAGGGCTTAGACTGAAGACCTGCCTGACAAGCGCAGCAGTTGACAGCGGGCCACCATGGGCCAAGAAATTGAGGAAACACTGTAGGCACACACTCACTCAACCTGGGGGCATTCATGAGAGGTGGGTGCTCTCAGAACACTACTTCTGTTTTCGTAGGGCATGGCTTCACTGGCAATGTTAAAGCTGAGGCAGCACTTTAACGTGGCTTGTGTAGTCGTGGCAGAGCACTGGGAAAGAGCTCTAAAAAAACCACCTCCATGAGAGGTGTAGCTACCAGCACTAGGATGCACTTTCTATATGGGCACTTTCAGTGCTTGGGGGAAAGTGGGGCAGAGAGGAGTTTAAGAAACCTGAGTGAGAAAGTTGCAGCGCTATATAGTGCCACTGTAGACAAGCACTAGTCTGTTCTTCCCTTCCTTCACACACATGCACTTTACCCAAACTCCTGGGCAGATTCACATCCCCTTCTGTCTCGGGCGCTTGTGATTAACTTATCTTGACAGTCATTTTAATTGAGGGAGCATTCACACCCAGTCTCAAAAAGTTTGTGACCCAGGCAATCACCCGTACCTCTCAGCATAACAATATGAACATTTGTCCATTCTGAAATGGATTCACTGATACATTTAATATGGGCCAAACAACAGCCACTGAATGTCAACAACTTTCAATTGTCAGTCTGCTCCAAATTCAGACTCTATATTTACCATCCGGTCTCCCAGACTAAAATCCCATGTATTGTATTTATTTTCAGAGAATATTTATGTATCGTTATGCAATAAGAACTGTATAACTCTGTACACTTTAAATGGGTTAACTGTTCTTTAAAAATGTATACAATAAGCACAAGTTGATTAAATACCGTAACTACATGCCCCGCCCCAGACTACTGAAACTTCAAAGAGCAGTTCAAAATTTCAGTGTATTAGCACGCTCTGGTGTGAATTATTGCTTGTGTGTTCTTAGTACAGGCTGGATTTCATCACTATCATTTTGGAAGGGAAACAATTTTGTTTCTTGTATTTTGGAGACCATTATAAATAGGTGCTATCTCTGGAATGTGCACTTTATATCTGGCAGCAGTGGAGTGACTGACATTGGCATAAATCCTCACTCTGTCAAGCCCCATGAGCAGTAGTTATTGGAACAAATGTTCTTTGTAATGCTACTCACACACCCTGCACTAGGTGTGTTGTAAGGGACAGGCTTGTTCCTATTTTCGGCTGGTGTTTGATGCTTTATTGGCAATCAGTTTAATGGTCAAGGTTTCTTGTCTGACACTTTCAGAGTCATCTAATTTAAGGCCAGAAGGGAGCACCACATAATTTAGTCTGACCTCATATGTATCACAGGCCACCAGCACGACCCAGTACCTGCAACCTAAACCCAACAACTGAAATTAGATCAAATATTACAGCCCTCAGGAGACTGAACTCTTATGTGCCCCAGGAAAACAATAGGAGGGACCAAGGTGCACCAGTGCCCCAGACCTTTCTACTGGCAGAGAAATGATCAAGTAAGATGTGCCCAGATGATCTTGGCAAGCAATCTGCAACCCACACTGCAGAGAAAGGCAACCCCCCGCTCCCTTTCATACACAAATATATAGGATGACCAGATGTCCCTATTTTATAGGGACAGTCCTGATATTCAGGGCTTTTTCTTATGTAGGCCCTCCCCATCCCAGTTTTTCACACTTTCTATCTAGTCACCCTATTCCCACTCTGAAAGTCATGGCCAATCGGATCTGGAGGAAAATCCCTGGCTATCAGTTAGACTCTGAACAAGTGAGAAAGAATCAGCTAGCCAAGCACTTGAGAGAGAGAATGTTCTGCACCACCTTGGAGCACCAGCCTACACCATCCAGTGTGCTGTCGCTAGCTTTGATGATCTCTGATGGTTCAGAGGAAGCAGAGAAACATCCCTGCCCCCAAATAGAATACTTTGGGATACATTTTGTTTCATATACTGCATGCTGGATAATAACATGAAAGGCCTCCATCCTTGTAAATCTACACTGGCTCGTTATTAAAAGATATGTTCACCGAGATGTAGCAACAGCAGCAACCACTGAAGCCATGTGCAGACTCACCTCCAAATTCTTCCCTCCTGCAACCTGTGCTCTGCCCTTCAAGTTCCATGCACATTGCTACAACTTTCACACACTTTAAAAAATTTCATATTATTTATTTCATAGGTGGGAAAATGGACTCTCAAAACTACACTTTCAATATATATTTACACATTACTTATCCCTTTCTTACACACACAGAACTGAAAGTTCATTCTTTTCACTTTCAAATCGTTTGGGAACCTGGTGAGATATCAAGTGCTTTCTGATTTCAGCTGGGTCAGCAATACTTCCCTGGGAGCCTTTCCTGAAGTATTTTTGATTCTTCAGGATATACCGGATCAGAAAATGAAGAGTATGCAGTTCATCTGGAGGGTAAATTTTTGGATTGGTTCTATCCTATTTGTCTTCTGGTATTAGCTTTAATACAAAGTTGTATACTTATCCTAGCTGAGGGCCTCTTTAAAGTAGTGTAAAAGGGGAAGACAGAATGCTTTATTCCTAGAATGATGACAGACAGGTTCTTTCATCATTACTTACACTGACTTTTCTTTGTGAGTACTCCCACTTACTTCATTGGTATATCTCAAGAAATAAGGAACTGCTCAACAATGTTAAGGGTGTAGGATCAAACTTTCATTAGTCACACCAATGATTCATCAGAAGAGGGTTTTTTTTTTAATTACAGACCTAGCTTTCAATTTCAGCAGGATTTTACCTCAGACTTCACCATGACTTATATTCAGAGTGCCTTTCAGGGTGAGGACACAGTAAACCAGTTCGACTATTTGTTTTAAGAGCAAAATCTCAGTCCCAGACTGAAAAAACAAGTTAAAGATCTTTGCCTTCAGGAACTGGTGAGGGGTGGTATTAATCTCTTTTAACCCAAAGTAAGAGATAGGGCACATCCAGAGCTGTGTCATGGTTTTACTAATGGGTATAAAGAGATGGGAACCAGAAGACCGCTTCCACCATATCTACAGCTCTTTCAGCCCCCTGGCTCGCCCACATTCCTCTTTCTCTGCAGTGAACAGTGGAAAGGCTTGGTGCAGACCAAGGCTTTCCAAAGAGTCTTAGTTCGTTGGTGCCTTCATGAAGTGGAAATTTGCTATTTCCATTGTGTGTCAACATGGGGGCAAAGGGAAGAGAGAACCAGATTTTCCTTTAAGTGAACTAACAGGAATAAAGACTTTTAAGAATCTTTGAGCAGTATGATTCTAGTGCACAGTTGAGTGACGCATTCTCTTTGAGTAACTGTTGAAATCAAGCTAGATTTGTGTCTGCTTGAAAATGTGCGCTCCTAAAACCCCATAACCGTACAACTAATTTTATAATTAGTGTTATTACATAAAACCTAAGCTTAGACAAATGTCCCAAGTGACATGATTAACTTCAGAGATATTAGTCAGCAGGAGTCAGTCACAAAGCATAAACTAATTAATGTCTGAGGACAAGCCTAGGACAAGGGAGGTCAGATATCTGACATGCTTGTAAGTACTGCCAAATGAAATTGGAAGAGAAGCATAACATCATCTGTAGGGAGTTATTTCAACAGTAAGTGCAGAATTTGTGGCTACTTTCCTGAATGCTCTCTATCTACCTCCTTCTCTTTTACTTTCCTGATCACGTATAAAACATAGAAAAAAAGGCGGTAAGTGTGGTACAGAGGAAGCAAAGTATAACCTAACTATAAGAAAGTAATCAAAATGGTTGAAAAGACCATATCAGGAGAACAAGACACGTAACCAGCTAAATAAATGTGCAGTAAGCCAATGCAACTTATAGTTAAACAAAGAAATCAGCATAGAGCCAAGCCTGATTTTCAGAGGTCATCTCACAATAATTTTAAGAGGGCCTGTAAGGAATTATTCTGTTGCACACTAAGAGATAAAAGCATTTCTCTTGTTTTCTCTTTTCTTTACATTTGCTACATTCCTTCTCTTGCCAGAGTCCAGATTCTTCAGTATTTCTCTATTAATCAAAGCACTTAAGCACGTGCTAAAGTCCCACTTGTTTAAAGTTAAGTATATGCTTAAGTGTTTTGCTGAATAAAACTTTGTTGAATTGGGACCTTTCCTTCTCTCAGTCTGGAAAGCTTTACACATACAGGGTAATTCAGCTATGCTGATTTTTCAAATGATCTTGTCCAATGAGCCTGGACATTTAGACTGTCTTAACCTATCAGATACATCCGCAGCTAAGAAATTGGATCTTTACACTGCTCTGTCTGAACAAACTGCCAGTCATCTCTGAATCACAGTGGTGGAGTAAACTCATTACCAATGTGAAGTTTGGAACTTAGACTCTGAAGAGTATCCATAGTGAGTCAGACCAATGGTCCATCTACCCTCCCATTCTTTCTTCCAACAGTGGCTGGTGCCAGATGCTTCAGAGAGCACGAACAGAACAAGGCAATTATTGAGTGACCCATCTGCTGTCATCCACTTCTAGCTCTTGATAGTTTTAAAACAGTGTAAATCATATAAGAGTGGAGCACATACAGGTCAACAACAAAACTCTCCTTTTTTATACAGGAAACACAGATTTCAGTGATGGGTGAAGTACATTGTGACAAGGAACAGAGGTAAGAGTAAATGGGAGTTGGAATGGGGAGATTGTGAATGACTAAGCAAGGAGACTGGGACTGGGAGCTCACGGGGAGTTGGGAGGAAAGAGCTATAGTATGCAGAGTATTGTGAAAAATCATATCTTTGATGTCCCAAATTGAGCATTCAGAATTAAAGGATAGCTTTGTCTTTAATATACCACTCTATAGCCTAGTTCTCAGTATGTAAAGTGGGCATAATACCATCTCATCTCACATGGGTGTATGAAAATAAGTTTATTAATGTTTGTAAAATACTCAGATGCTATAGTGATGAGCAACTTATAAAAGCCCTCGAGGAAATAACTAATTTTGCACTCATAGCAGGCTTTGAAAAGTGTTCAGTAAATAAGGCCTATGATCACACAATGAGGATAGAACAAAATATTGAATAGCTGCTTATTCAGAGAGTACCATTCATCTGTGCATTAAAGGAGACAGGGGTCCTGTGGAATAAATAGTATGATAAAGTAATTAAACATATCATGGTGCATAGGCACAAAGGCTGAATTAAGGTTGCACAGACAATATTTATCCTAATATTTGCATGCCAGACTTTGCAACACTGGATTTTAGGCCATAATCACAACTTAGACACAAAGATATCAATCTTCATCTTCCTTCATCTTTTTTTCTGAGTTATTTTATGGAGGGGAAAAATAGCACTTGAAAATGTTGTTTTGGTGTTGAGTTTGTATCTCTTTCACTCTCCCTCCCACAGAGACAGAACCATGTACAGAATGAGTGATTTTGCTCTTAGCAAGCATGACCTTATATTCCAGCAGCTCCATTGGTGCCTGCATTTCCAACAAATGTAAATTTCCTGCTAGTTAGGTGGCATAGTTCTTCATTTTTCCCTAGGCTTATGGCTAGGAGGAGACCTAATGGATGCATAGCTGGTAGCAGAATGGCAATGAATTTGCTAGATTTCAGGGCTTTGTTTGTATAAGTGCAAACTCTTGATTGAAGTTCTACTTAAGATGCAAAAGTTATTCCTCCTTACTAGGACTGTCTAAAAAGGAAATATATTCATGTTGGATTAAGTTGTTAAAGATTCAGTGAGCCATAGAGATTATTCTGACAGGCATACAGAAATTTCTGTTTACTGAATCAGAAGTGATATTGAACAACATTCTGATATAGAAAAAAATGTGTTGCCTTAAGCCTTAAAGTGACAGGATGGAGACAGTTTGAGATTTCAATGGTACTACAGTATTTCATCATAAATGTAGTCTCACTTCTTACCCATTTTTTTGCTTTACGTATAGACTGAAAAGTACACGTTATAATAATGCATTCCTGTGTGTAATATTTATTAGTCTAAATTACATCTTTGCAGATAAGACTGTTGCTCATTTATATTAATAAATATACTGAGGGATACAGTTTCTGTGTTTTTCATATGCTCTCAAAATTTTATTACTAGTGCAGTGCCTTATTACTTGAAGCCTAAACCCTGGTACATCAGTGCAGCCTGCTCAAAGACACACTCCCTGGGTCAGATCATTAGAAAAGCTTTAATCTGTTAGAACAATTTTTCAGTACTGTTTACACCAGGGAGTGACTTGTACAAATCCTCTTTACACAAGACAAGAATAACACAGGAAGAATCTATTTGTCTCTGATCTCTACAAAGAAGGAGAGCAAACCTGAGTCCACAGGGGGCTTTCTATCACTTAAAGTAACCAGGAGGGGATTAATCAAAGAAATCTTTGCTGAACGATGTACAGCCAGCTTCAAGATGCAATCACATTGATCAACGTAGAGTAGAACAACAGAGTTACAGCAGCTGGTGTTTTAAGTACAGGTAGAGAAGGGCTAAAATTCCCAAACTGCTTCACCTCTGCTTTGACCCATCAAAATATTTGTAGGTAATCTCACTTTTCTGGAATTTGAAAATGTGCCAGTGAATTTATCACTACACATGTGAATTAAAGCAGAGAAAAGAGAGGGATGCCTTAGTACCTATAATGTGCATTTCGACACCACTTTCCTAACATTGTGAACAGCCCCCCCACCCCTCTTTTCCTGTGCAAGGGTGTCCATAAATTATGACCATATTATTTTTCAGTGATTTTCAAGCCCAGCTACCCTTTGTAAAAGTGAAACAAACACACAAAATTAAAAACCCAATTCCCCTAATGTGATACATAATTTATGGACAGCCCAATTTTATAAAAGTTTTCATGTGCACCGACTAGCTTTCCTCCATTCATGGGGTCTGACTAAGCACTGCATTACTTCAGTTTTATACCAGTGTACTTACAGAACTTTCAGTGCAGTTGTAACAGCATAGCACTGGAGTAACAGAATGGTAACTAGGCCAGTTGCCCTTAGTGGGAAAAGATGGTTGCCTCGCAAATATAGGTCCTAGATAAAAAATCCATACTGGATGCTTTGTAAAAGAAGCCTGAAACTAAAAATTATTTTTCAAAATCAAATCTTTTCCTAAAAGAAATGTCTTTTCAAATGAAATGAAAAAAAATCCCACAAAAACAAAAGTTCAGTTTTGTTTTACATTTAACAATTAATACTGGGTGAAAAATTGACCCCCTCTCCCAAGTTTCTCAGGTGAAACTATTGCAATTTCCAACCTGCTCAACCTGGTGCTAAATTATTTCTGAACTCAACAGGTGCCTTCGAGAACAGTGTTTCAGGCTTTGTGTGTGTTTGTGTGTTAGCCAAACCAGACAGTCTCTATGCAAAAGAATAAATGGACACAAATTTGACATCAGGAATCATAGCATTCAAAAACCAGTAGAAGAACACTTCAATCTATCTGGTCTCTAAGTAATAGACCTAAAAGTGACAATTCTTCAACAATCAGAGGGATAGCTGTGTTAGTCTGGAATTGCAGAAGTGACAAAGAGTCCTGTGGCACCTTAAAGACTAACTAAAAGTATTAAAGCATAAGCTTTTGTGGGCTAATACCCACTTCATCGGATGCACCCACCTCATGCATCCGATGAAGTGGGTATTAGCCCATGAAAGCTTATGCTTTAATACTTTTAGTTAGTCTTTAAGGTGCCACAGGACTCTTTGTCACTTTTGCAATTCTTCAACAAAAAACCTTCAAAAACAGACTCCAGTGAGAAACTGCAGAACTGGAATTAATTTGCAAACTAGATACCATTAAATTAGTCTTGAATAAAGACAGAGAGTGCCTGGGTCATTACACAACTGAAAACTATTTCCTCATGCTAAGTTTTCCCCTACTGTTACTCACACCTTCTTGTCAACTGTTTGAAATAGGCCATCTTGATTATCATTATAAAAGTTTTTTTTCTTCTCTCTCTCTCGCTCTCTAACTAGTGTAAGTTCCACTCTATGCATCTGATGAAGTGGGTTCTAGTTTATGAAATCTTATGCCCAAACAAACATGTTAGTTTCTAAGATGCCACAAGTACTCCTTGTTCTTTTTGTTAAAAAATGGTGTGCTTTCCTAAAGATCTCCTTCCTTATGCTGCTGGATGAGTAGCAGCACTGAGCAGAACCACAGTGGAATGACATTCCCGGCCCAGTTATATCCCCTGGTGGTCAGGAGGGGTTCTTGAAGAGAGTGGTGGACATTTTTTTTCTCTCCCACAAAGGCACTGTCATGTGGAGTTCTGTAAGATTTCACTTTGTCCTCTCTCTCATTCAGTGTATGTATGTGGGTGTTAGGGGAGTTAATGGACAAGTCAGTGTTGTTATGTCTTAGATATGCTGATGATATGCTACCTTTTATGATCCAGAACAATTCAAGGCTTTTCCTGGTGTCTGGTAGAGACTGAAACATGGATTACAATGAACTGGCTGAAGCTCAGTCCAGATGAAATGAAGTTGATGAAGCTGGGTTGAGGGAAATGACCAGAAATGTGTTTTCATCACTGATTGTTGCTCTTGTATGCAAACTGAGTCGAGCTAAAAAGAGGCTCACCCAGCAGTCCACCCATCCTTATTTCAAGCGACCATGCCTTATTTAATTGACTTGTCCCTTATGGTGAGCACCCATCCCTTATTATAAGATGTATAGAAATGTATTAAAACTTTGGACAATTTAAAAATTTAAATTTTAAATTAAATTTAAAGTTTAATAAACATTAAATTGAAGTTTATGATACTTGCCCAGTATACTTGAGGGACGTATAAAGGTACACTTAAGAGAAAAATACATGACATGTTAAGGGAAATGATTTTCCCTAAAATGTCCCTTGAACATAAAACATTGCCCCTTATTTTTCGTGGGGTTTTACCTTATTTCCATCCAACAAAGGTGGTCACCTTAGTTAGGGGTGACACACGGAGGAAGTGGAATAGGCAGAAAGAAGGGCTAGTAGGATGATCAGGGAAATGGAAAGCCTATCCTATATGTGGAGACTAAATAAGATAGGCTTGTTTAGGCTAACAAAATGAAGGCTGAGAAAGGACAGGATTGTGCTTTAAAAATCAAAAGAGTAAACACCAGTCAGGGAGAAGAGCTATTTAAACTAAGGCACAAAAACAAATTGATGTAAACTAGTCATGAATAAATTTAGGCTGGTGTGATCTTGGGAGGCCCTCAGAGGGATGGCAGAACCCTCCGCTTCCCCATATTGTAACTCACATCAGGCCTGACAAACTCATTGCCCCAACACACAATTATCATAACATGTATCTCAAAGATGTCATGTAAGGTATCAGATGCAAACTGGTGGCACACTCGTCCTGAAAATCATTGTGTGATGCACATATGGATTGTGTACAAAGAGTTGCAGATATGTGTGGGAAATATGTTCTTAATGTGTTTGAGAGGCAGTGCATAAATACAGCATGTCTTAGAGGAATGTGTATTTACCTGTCTGACCGGCTTGGTTACAGTCAGAGGACAATTAAAGTACATTTATATGAAAGGTAAACAAAGCCATCAAGCTAAACAAGCAGGGGAAAATGTCACTTAATCTCTCCAGGGAATAGAATCTGGACCCCAGGAATCTTTCCTGGCTCTTGATGCAGAGTAATATAAGGGTAGCAAAAAGACATTTTAGGGATCCATCACTGAGGAAAAAAAGGATACAACACTCTGAGCCTATGAAAGTTGGATCTCCTAGCCTAGAGGCTGCAGATGCTGGTAACAAAGAATCTTAGGCAAAGATTATAACTTGCTAAACTTCTGTTTCAGACACTAAAAAGTATGTTTTTTTTGTTTTGTTTTATTTTAACCAATGTCTTTTGTTTTTCCTTAGTATCACTTACCTCTCTGTTCTTTGTTATTAAACTTATTGTATATTGTGTATTAAAGCGTAGTGTGAGTCTTCAGTTAAGCTAACAGATTGGTGTGAGCTCTGTCTCTCTGGCGGAAGCCAATTTAATTTCTGTGACTGTCAGCACTGGACACCTTAGGGACATGTCTCTGGGAACGTTGGGACCTGGGGTTCACTGATTGTTTCCTGCAAGGCAAGGATATATTGGCAGAGCCTTAGAAGAGTTTGCTGCAAGGCAGATGGGCTGGTGTGTTAAGGAACTGACACACAGCTTAAGAGCAGCGAATCTATCCATTTTGCTAAGGCAGAGGTGTAACACAGTAGCTCACACGTTCTGGTGTCCTGAGCATAACATCAGAGCTGGAAGTTAGAAGGTTTCTAACCATAAAGAATGAGATTCTGGACAGCCTTCCAACACTATTTGGGGGACAAACAACCTAAGCACATTTAAGAGGGAACTTGATAAATTTATGAAAGGGATTATATGACGGGGGTTGCCTGCCATAAGACCCTTCCAGTCCAATGTCCTAGGTCTAGTTTTTTGTACTAATTTTACAGAATATAAAGAGACTTTCTTTGATTGCATTTTTTGAAGGTGCTAAGATTGTTCATACAGGCCCCTCTAATTATTTCATAAATATAACTACACAATTTGTGGGCATGTAAGAGCCCTACGTACTATAATAACTACACAATTTGTGGGCGTATAAGAGCCTAACATACTATTATTACCTAGCATAGCTCAAATCACCAGCCTTAACCATTCAAAAATCGCAAGTCAGCCCCTACCTAAAAGCATAAATTAAATTAAAAATCATGATTTTTAAAATGTATAATGTCAGCTTCTTTTTCTATTTGCCTACTCGTTTCTGAGCCTTTAAGCTGCACTCAGGTCACATTAACAAGCATTTCTTGCCAGTCATGAGGCTTAGAAGTTTACATACAATTGAACCTTAGAGTTACGAACACCACAGTTATGAACAGACTGGTCAACCACACACCTCATTAGAATTGGAAGTATGGAATTAGGCAGCAGAGGTGCATGAAACCCCCCCAGCAAATACTGTAAACCTGTGGTTCTCAATTTTTTTTTTTTTTTTGCAGACAACTTGAAAGTTGCTGAAGGTCTTGGCAGACCACTTAATGATTTTTTCAAATGTTGTTTGTACCATTAGCTAACTATTGCGAAGTGCTTTGGATAAAAGCACTATATATACAGTGGGACTCCGCAATACTGCGACGATCAGGATCCAAAAAAACCCGATCGCGATAATGGCAGGGTTGCGGTATTGCAGGGTTCCGCTGCATCAAAGCAGCAGCCACCACCAAAATAAGGAGCCAGCAGCCCCCCGCGCTATAAATGGATTCGCGCTATAGCAGGGCACGGTATTCCGGGGTCCCACTGTACAAAAAAACCTTAATAATATTTTTTTTGTTCTACAAATAAAAGCATACAATCTTATTTTAATATCAGTAGTCTTACCTTTCTAATGTGATGGATGTGCCCTCTCTCTCCCAGCGCAGCATCCCCCAAGCTGGGGTTGGGAAGGAGGGCTTCTCTCCCTGGCAGCTGCAGCCCTGGAGCTGGGGAAAGTAACCTCTTTCTCTGGCCATTGGAGCCCTGAACCTGCCAAATTCTCCTCACCCCTCTTCTTACTCCACTGTCCCTTCCCACCTTCTCCCTACTTCCCCCAAGGTCACCACCTCACCTTACATGTGCGTAGTCTCCAGGGTCCAGGCACCTAATTAGTGGAGCCACACCTATGCAGCTCCACTAATTAGGTGGGTGGCCCTTCATTCTCTCATGTGTGGCCACCCAGGCGCGTGTCTTAGAGGGAACTATCCGTGGACTGCATGAATGGAGCTCATGGACCACTGGCCATCCACAGACCACAGTTTGAGAACCTCTGCTGTATAGTACAATACTGTGTTAAATGTAAATTACTAAAAAATGAAGGGAAAAATTACAAAAAAGTTGGCAATGTAAGAAAACTGTTTCTGTGCTTGTTTCATTTACATTAAGATACTTAAAAGCAGCAATTTTCTTCTGCTTAGTAAAGTTTCAAAGCTGTATCATGTCAATATTCAATTTTAAACTTTTGAAAGAACAACCATAAGATTTTGTTCAGACTTATGAACGTTTCAGAGTTACGACCAACCTCCATTCTCAAAGTGTTCGTAACTCTGAGGTGCTAATGTATTTTAAAATGAAAGCAGAGAATCTCAGGTAATCTTTTGATTCCAGCAGCTGGTACTGTTACAAGGTTCATGATTAAAATCTCAAGAGTTGACCACAGAGAGAAAGCATCAGTATTTTAAAATTAAATATAAAATCCTGAAAATTCATGTTTTCTGTCTGGATGCTAAACTAGTTTTTAGACCAATTTAAAGTTTAGGACAATGCAAGATTTTCCTATGGCAGCCATGAATCTCAGCCAATTCAGAATGTATTTCTCTCTAACAGCATTCAGTCAAACACTGACCATGATTTTTAGGGCACAGCATCCCAACTTTTCCTAGGTCAGGACTGAGAAGAGTACCATGTTTGTGAGGTGCGGCTACTTCTCACAGTCTTTCCTATAAACGGGCTCTTCCTGTCTTCTTCCCACCACTTCTTTTATGATTACTCCCTAGCAAGTCCTTGCTGGAGATGAACTGTTATTCAGACAATATGGGCCAGATTTTTAAAATTGTGTCTAGGTGCTTAACTTCTACGGAAATCAAAATATTCACAGAATTATAAAGTTAGGATTGGGAGCAGAGTATATGAAACTCCTATTTTACTCCTCTTCTCTCTCAGAGCTTTCTTCATTCTCTTCTTCCCCATTTCTCTCCCAGCTGTTTAATAAGTCTCCTCCAAAAGCTGCCTCCTCAAGCAGGCATCTTACCTTCCCCTCTTGCTGCACTTAACATGGGTTTGCCACTTCTGGCCAGAAAGTTTGCTCATGTCTCTGAGCTCCTGTGCATTTAGCACTGAGCAGGTGCAGCATTAGTTAGTGGAAGGGCAAGATTCAGAAGCAGGATGAAGGAGGAGCAGAAGTACTTGGCTTTGTGAGACTGGCTCCATCTCTTCATCTCAGCCTCTTCTCAGGGCAGTGCACCGTATAGGGCCCTCCAAACTCCAGGGAGATGTTCTGAAGACCTAAATCATATTAAGATTAGTCAGGTTTTGCGAAGGATTGAAATACAGTCAAACCTGATTATTCTTGTTAGACATCTCCCAGTCTTAAGAGACTACATCATCTAAGTCACGATAAGCATATATACCCACTATATGCAATTGTCTCCCATGTTTACGAGCACACAGCCATTAAGCATCAGATGTTAATCGTCCTCAGTGGTCACTGAGGTTTTTCTGTACTACACCAGAAAGTTATAGTTTCTGCTACTGAAAGGTAAATGGTGGGGTATAAATTATTTGAATACATAGTGCAACTCATTATGTAAAATCTAATTTATCCATCCTGATGTCCAGTTTTAAGTGAGACATTCCTGGGCAGGACTGCTAAAGCAGTTTTTGTCCTAGTTGTTCAGGTCCCATAAGCCATGTCTGTCCAAAATAACCACTGTATATTTTAGGATATTTAAGCTGATCTTAGTCAAACCATTGTATTCTTATTACTGAACTGATTGATTTTTTAGATTGCAATGGTCAATAAAGGTTTGGTCTCCTGAGGACTACAGCATCAGAAATATTATTAGTATTATTAGAATGAGAGACCCAAAGATCACATGAAAAGCAACTGCAATTATTCACAAGGTCCTTTATTAATCCACTAACCAGATAAACAGCAGATAGAAAGGGAGCGCAAAATGTTTAGCTCTGGCATCACTCATTTCCTGCTGAGGAACCTTGGAGTGTCAGCCATTATCTTCCTCATTGTCATCTTCATCATCACCTCCAGTGGTTGTCTTGCTCCCATATGCCTGTGCATTTCCCCCAGAACATAGGCTGGACAACACCTTTGTAAGCAGTGTCAGGAATGAGATATATTCTGACATCTGGTGGCGAACTATGGGAATTGCAGTGAGCCTTGCAAAATAAGTCTGGGGCTAATCAATTTGCATAGACACACCCACTGTGCCTAGCCTGAGCCCACAGCAGCCCACATGGCCACTTCGGCTGATGAGGGAGCCCCAGTTTCTATGTTATTGGGGCAGGAATGATAAAGTGATGTTACTGTGATTATGTGAATGAAGGACTATGGACATGTACTTGGCCCGTGTTATGATGGAGAGACTCGCCATCATCTAGGTAGCACTCACTGGGCAAGGGCCATGCGTTTTCAGAACACTGTGAGATTGAGAGAGGTGGTGGACAAGCACCTATACCTTTTGGTGAGGGCTCTGTCTTAGGGCCTCCCAGGCCTATTGCACCCTGCCTCTCTCCACTGTGGAATGTCAGAATTGAATTTTGCTTCCATTAGGAGCCTGGTTCCAGGCTGCTGAGCTGACAATTGCTTTGGGCTCACTGGTGCACCTGCACTAAGGCTCCCCTACTGTATGCTGAAATCACCTAAGAGCTAAAGAAATCACTGAGCACTGTCTTAAGTAGGGGGGACCTGGAAAACGTGCAGAGTGGCTGGTGCAGCAGAGCAGTCTGTGTGTCGGCTAGCAGGACGGCTAGCGGAGTGACTGGTGCAGCAGAGCTGTCTGTTGACTAGCGGAGGCGTTGGTGCTGCGGGCAGAGTGACCGGCGCGGCAGAGCTGTCTGTCTGTCACCTAGCAGAGGCATGGGTGCTGCGGGCAGAGTGACCGGCATGGCAGAGCTGTCTGTCTGTCACCTAGCAGAGCAGCTAGCGGATCAACGGGCAGATCGGTTCGTAGGACAGCCAGTTGAGCGGAGCAGAGCCGATTGCGGTGAGAGCTGCAGCAGAACCTCACAGAGAGGCGGCGCAGTCGGCCTCAGACCACATAAGGTGCCCCGTGCCCTACCCTCCATCTCCACCCAGGCTGGAGGTAAGACTCTGCCAATTGACTTTTGAACTCTGCACGGACCAAGGACAGAGACTCTTGGGGCTGTTGGACTTTTGGGACTATTGAGTGACTTTTTGGGGTTGTGGAACTCAAGAGCCAAAGGGAAGGCCACGGCCTATTTGCTGGGAGGGGGGCTTCTGGTTCATGGTCTGGTTTATTAACCTTGTTTATGGTGTTTCCCCAATATAATGCCACATTGTTTCTCCCTGTTATTAAAAGGCTCTGGTACACTCAGACTCTGTGCTTGCGAGAGGGGAAGTATTGTCTCTTACAGACGCCCAGAGGGGTGGTATATGGTTGTCCCAGGTCACTGGGTGGGGGCTCGAGCCGGTTTTTGTATTGTGCTATTGGAATGGAACCCCTGGATACTGAACCCGGCCCTTGTTGCTGCCAACTCTGATGGGCAGAAGGGTTACACCTTTTATCCCGAGTTACATTTACACCTACTAAGGCTCATACATATGTATAAGGTTTCCAAATCTTTTTTCCCTAATCCATACTTCCACATCCCCTAATTAAGGGGTAACCTGTTTTTCATAGGTAATCTCATTAGTTCCTTTTTACTCAGTTACCATAGCAACTTGTGGTCAATTTAGAATTCTCCAAGATGTTATAATCTGTCATCTTGTGGTATTAACTGATATATTTGCAGAAGATAGGCATAAAGGAACTTTAAGATAGAAGAGAATCAGGCCTAAACTGCTAAACATGAATTTTTACTAATGCTACATTCTAAAAAGAACTGAATATACTATGAAATAAGCAGATTTAGCTAAACTTCCACCCTCCTGCTCTCCCCTCAACCCCACAGTACAAACTAAAACTTAATAGTTTGCAATAGATTTTCATTTCAGGAAAGATTCTATTTTCCACAGCTGCAATGGCAACAACACGAATCTTTGCATTCATTATCTTCCCACAGCAACCTGACTTTTGTACAGTGACTCATTGAAGTCTGAGGTCACTGAGTAGGAAGGTTTCAAAGACCTGCTAAGGAAGCACAGTCCCTGTCAGGCATTTTTGATATAGATTATCTCTACCTTGTACAGCTGAGCTGCTGACAAAGTGATTTCACAGGAGCTCTCTCTATATATTTAGAAAGTGATTCACTCAGCCCCTGGTGACAACGAGCATTGAAGGCACTCATTGCACCAGCAAAAAAACTCACCGTGGTACAAAATATTTTTTTCTTTCTGCAGAATTTTTTGGCACTCTCTATTCCCTTGTTATGCAATCAGCCATTAGGTGAAGATTTTCCAACTTAAAAATCTCTAATAGATGGCATTGTGAAACTAGAGTTGCCAGAATAACAATTAAGATATCTGTTCAGCATCGGTGAATCTTCATCTGGAGTACTGTGTCCAGTTTTGAGCCCCACACTATGAGAAGGATGTGGAAAAATTGTAAAGAGTCCAGCAGAGGGCAACAAAAATGATTAGTGGGCTGGAGCACATGACTTATGAGGAGAGGCTGAGGGAACTGGGATTGTTTAGTCTGCAAGAATAGAAGAATGAGGTGGGATTTGATAGCTTCTTTCAACTACCTGAAAGGGGGTTCCAAAGAGGATAGATCTAGACTGTTCTCAGTGGTACCAGATGGCAGAACAAGGAGTAATGGTCTCATGTTCCAGTGGGGGAGGTTTAGGTTGGCTATTAGGAGAATGTTTTTCACTAGGAGGGTGGTGAAGCACTGGAATGGGTTACCTAGGAGGTGATGGAATCTCCCTCCTTAGAGGTTTTTACGGTCAGGTTTGACAAAGCCCTGGCTGGGATGATTTTGTTGGGGATTGGTCCTGCTTTGAGCAGGGGGTTGGACTAGATGACCTCTTGAGGTCCCTTCCAACCCTGATATTCTATGATTCTACACTGAAATTAGACAGCCATGGCTGGCCTGTGCCAGCTGACTCGGGATTGCGGGGCTTGGGTTTGTGGGGCTGTTTAATTGTGGTGTAGAAGTTCAGGCTCTGGCTGCAGCCCTGTACTCTGGGACTCTCCCACCAACGAGAGTCCTATAAACCAGGCTCCAGCCAAGCCCAAACATATACACTACAATTAAACATCCCTTTAGCTCGAACTCTATGAACCTGAGTCAGCTGGCACAGGCCAGCTGCAGGTTTTTAACTGCAGTTTAGACATACCCTCAGCAGCCTTCAAAAGGCTGGAGGGTATTGTTTGGATGTTCATCTAAAGCTTTTTAGTTTTCATTCCACATCACTTTGATTTAGAAATCAGTCTCTAAATCTCACAATTTCAAATTTCAATTTGCAATTCTGCCTGGCTCCAGTCTAGCCCAATACGTTACAGAAACAGTCTCTCTCTTGTGCTATTTTGGTACTTCTGCTTCAGGAGTGAGCTGAAACGAGAAAGTGCAGAGGTACCTGACGTTTTGTTTGTTTGTTTTTTTAAGATCTGCTTGTAATCTCCAAGACTACCTAGGAGACTGCCCTTCTTCTTATACAGCATCACAGTTCTTGGGTAATATTTTCAGAAGTCCCTAAACAACTTAGGAGTGGAACTGCTCAGAAATTCTCCACATTTTTCTAGTGGTGAATGCTGCTTCATTGAAACGGAAATGTTCCATTAAGATGATTAGACTTTGATGAAGGTCTGACAGAAAGCAAGCATGCTTTGAAACCTGCCTGGTTTCTTGCCCTCCTGGCTCTACTGCAGCTCCCCTGGCGGGCTGCTGGAGAACTAGAAACACAGAAGTTTTACACCGTGTTATACTTGTATAATCACATCAGTACAACCCACCCTAGTGTGAACACAGTTATAACTGGTATTAGTGAGCTTATGGCAGTATAACTCTCTCCACAGGGGAAGGGGAATAGGCTATGTGGTATAAGGCACCTTTACAGTGGCATAACTATATTAACTTTTAATGTATGCAGGTGCATACACACAGCATCTGATTGGGACAAGCCTGTAACCAATTTTTTTCAAGCACTTCGCTGAGGAAATTTGGCTATATAATTGCCATCCAGTCATTAGAAAGGCTAAACACCCCTTTGCAATGACATGTACTACAATGCTGTATATTTAAGGGACTTCCATGGCCTCTCTTACTGTAGTATTTGAGCCTTGTGAGGAAGGAAAGTTCTATTATCCATATTTTACCGAGGGGGAACTGAGGCACAGAGAGGGTAAGTAACTTGCCCAAGTAGTGTAGTTGTAGTCATGCTGGTTTTCCCAGACTTGAAGAAGAGCTCTATGTGGCTCAAAAGCTTGCCTCCCTCACCAACAGGAGTTGGGCCAATAAAAGATATCACCTCACCCATCCTGTCCCTAAGTTGCCTGTTGTCACACGGGGAGTCCATAGCAGAGCAGAGAATTGCACATGGGACTCCTGAGTTTCAATTTTGTACTTTAACCACTCGCCATTCTTGCTCTCCATTCAACAGACTGATAAGAATTTTACTACAGTGGGTATTTGCAGATAGATGTTTTTCTGTGAAGGATTGTTTCAGTGCTTAAGCAAAACTTTCTGCTAATGTATGTTATGATGTTGATCTAATCTAGCATTACCATAATTATTGTAGTTTTTAGGTCTACTACTGTTTCATACCAACAGTTCTGGCATGATCTGTTTTTGTTCCTGTTCTGTATGATGGCATAAGACAGCATAAAAGGGTGGAATGTTTATCATCCATCATGTTCAGAAAGAAGGTACAAGTAAACCATTGATATAGTGTTTGCAGCTGCAAAATATTCAGAGCTCCACAATCTCATCAAGATGACCCAGAAGGCCTTTGCCATATTGATGATTGTTATTTCAATCATCATCTCCTGCAGTGACCTAGAACCACTTATCCACAGCCTATAGATGTGTTTCAGAATCTGTTTTTCTGTTACTAAATAGTGTTTCCTTGTACAACACATTTTCTTGTCAGTAGACAGCAGGTTTTTTGCCTTTTCTTCAAGCAAGTGCTACATTCTTTCTTCTCTGCTGGGAACATTTCTTCCCTAAAAAACTTCTCTTGCTAACTCTCTCTCTCTGGGAGGCTTTAGGACTACATACAGTCCAACAAAGTAGGTGGATTTGACACAACAGATCCTCCTGAAGCTAGACAATTACTTTATACTTCAGTTTACTCAGTTTCTTTCTGAATCAACTGTCCAACTTCCATAAGGTTCTGTTTTAGAGTAGAATATAAATAGATCCTTAAAATAGATTCTGTTTTAAATTAACATACCAGTTGCAAGCCAGCAACAAACTTTTTTATATTATGTTGTTTCCTATTGAAAAACAGGTTTCAAATACTTGCTGCAATAAACCATTTTTAATATAGATTGACATGGAAGGACATATCTTTTAGGCTTAGACCATGACACTATAGGTGTGGCAGGTTCCCCCGGGGGTGCCAGTTGGAACTGAGGTATCAATCAGCCCTCTGGGGTTCCCTTTACACTGCACTGCTATGCAGCCTGTCAAGCCCTTCCCCAGACTTCAGACTACACTTAACCTGTACACACACAGGTAGGGACATACCCAGCTGCAGTTATATGCACAGATGCTGAGATCAGCTCTGCATGGGAAGGTTAAGCTAAGGCACCTCCCAGTTGCTAAGGCACATCCTGATCCCCCTGAGTGTAAACCAAAAATTATAATATCTTGCACTGTACAGGGTAACTGTGTAGCATAAGCTCATGAAATTCGCCTCCTCCCTCAGTGTGGCGAGAGATATGCAATAGCTTTCTGCCCCAAGTTATAATTTCCACACACTGGTTTTAGACAAAACAAAAACTAGTTTATTAGCTACAAGAGATAGATTTTAAGTTATTATAAGGGCTAGCAAACAGAGCAAAGCAGATTACCTAAGTAAATAAACAAAACTGAGCTAAACTAAATAGGTAGGAAATGAATTAGTAAATTATCACACTGAGTGATAAACAGGCTGGCAGATTCTTAAGGCACAAGTTGCCTTCGCTTTCCCAGGTTTTCATACACAGGCTAAAAATCCCTCTACCCTGGGACCATCACTTCCCACAGTTTAGTCCTTGCCCCTCTGGTGTTTCCAGGTATGTTGTTGTAGGGGGAGTGAGGTGCCAACATGATATCATTTCCCTTTTTTATATCTTCTTCCCACTTGGTGGCAATCTCTTTTGCTGTGACCTGAGTGAAACAGTTCCCATTGTGTAGTGCAATGAGAGATTTCTATTGTATGCAGTTCCTGGGGTAATTCTTGTACTTGTTGCTTTTCGCCAGTGAGCCTTTAACTTTGTTTGGGCTTTTTAGCGTTTAGTGCTGAAAGGCTGCTAGTGGGTGTTTTCAACTTCACAACATGTTTCAGTAACACATACATAGCCAAACTTCATACGCGACAGTAGCACATACAATCCAATGAGATATTAATGTCTAGCAGATCAAGACTTTTAGAACGATACCCCACAAGGCATACTTGTACAAAACAGATCCTAATTACATAATAGTGGTAATTATTGGGGTGCCAGAAGGTCACAATAGATACATCTACATTTACAGTGATGTATAGAGTAGATCAGCACAACAGCTAGCCAATAGGAGGGGCTCAATAGGCTAGTTGCATCCTGCCCCTAGTCACAGGGAGAAAACATAACTTGAAGTTACCTGATATGCCCATCAGGCTTCCAATGAAAAATAAAATTAAAGAGATTTGTTATTTAAAAAAAAGTACAGAGATATATTGCATGACTTCTGTATCATAAGGGGTAATCTAAACATGTACTTGTCCATACAGAAAATGGAGGTGTAAGCAATTCATGTCATTCTGGACCAAATTTTACTGTCAGTCACATCTACACACATGTGAAACTGACAGCAGAATTTGATCGTATATGCAATACAGAGTTGGGATTATTTATTTTGTAAGCAATTTTAGGACAAGGGCTATCTTTCCATTATGTGTATGCACAGTGCCTAATATAACTAAATCCTGATTCCTGACAGGTGGTCCCTAAGCACTACTCCAGTGCAAATAAATATGTTGAAAATAAATGAATCATTCAATAAATAAAGCCTAAGATATAACTGAAAAATGGAGAGAAGCAGTTTACTGAAGTCTATGGGTCTGCAATTTCTACTTAGTGTTTCTGGTCTCAAATTTCCCAGATAACAATTTGAGATAATGCATTTGGATTGAAAATTAAAGAACCTTTTTTATAGTGAGACTGCTAAAGACTCTGAAAAATAAAACACTCATTTTGGAGAGTCTGAATGGAATGCAATTACAGCACATACACATGTAGCAGTAAACAGAATCAAGCAGTAGAAACTACAAAAATATACATTATGATAGAATGATTGTAGTAAATTGATGGATATTTTGATTATACCATTGTTTAGCTCTTAAGATTATGATGAAGCCAAGTGCTATTCACAGAAAACTGGGGTACCATGCAAATAAACAAAGCAGACTATGGGCAGGGTTCCATTTCAAATGGCGTATAGTGCAATAAAACAAATCAACACAATGCTGTACATATTTCGCTTTCTGCACTACTTTTACTGGAGGAAGAATTCATTTGACTGCTATTATTATTTTAGGGGAAAAAAATGCCAGCAAATTATTATTTTGTATAGTGGAAATAAAGCTATTTGAAGGGAAAGTAAGTGACTTGCCAGAATTCAAGAATTCAAGATGAAGACGAACAAGAAGTGTGTATGAGTAGGGGTATATTAGGATGTTGCTGTCTAACATTTATGGCAACTTTGGACCCTTAACTAGAGAAAAGGCAGAAATGGCATTTCTAGTCTTGTCTGTTGGTTTAACCAACAATTTGTTGTGTTCACTAACAACTTTATTGGTTTTACTACTATATCTATTGTATACCTAATTAAGTGAAAACTTATAATGTTGAGAAATTAAATGGGTATTGTTCAGGTATCCCTTAGGGTCTTCGTTTAAGATCCCTCCATGATTTCTAGAAGATCACGTGATAGAAGATGTGGTCCAAGGGGAGGATACCTAATTCTTAGTCTTAATAAATACATTATTTATAAAATATGATATATTGTAATATTGAGTATTTTGAAAGTTTTATTGAGCTATTTTAAGTTTGAGTTACTTTATTTTCAACTAAGGACCTTGAATCTGCTGAATATCTGTTTTCATTCAACCCTGTTTTCACTAAAAAATGTTTCATTTGCAGTGATACAAGCAATGTTTTAATGAATTCACAAAAAATGCCCTGGGAACAAATGTGTTTCTTCAGATTCATCATTGCCAAACTAATCTGTATAAAACAAGAACAAGCCCTAACCTTTGTCTGTCCCTCAAATAACCCAAAACTAATTTGTTTTGAATGGTCAGAAATCTGAGACAGTCCTCAAGGTCCAGGCCAGATTTTTAAAGATATTTAGGTGCCTAAAGAAGTAGATAAGTGCCTAGTAGGGTTTTCAAAACCCTATAGGTGCCTAAATCTCATTGATTTATATATATCTTTAAGTACCTAAAGAATGAGATCTTAAATTCTAGCCCCCAACCTGCAAAGACCAATCACTTATCAATGGGTCAGAATTTTCTCTGTAATGTGCTTGAGTGGTTGAGGTTTCCTTTTTCAGAATAAGTCTTCAAAGTGTGGCTGGGTGCCCACTGGCTTATTTGCTCTGATAAAGGATACAGGAATCCCATCACTGGGATCTGCTGATTTATATTTTAATGTTTGGTTCCACTCAGGTGTTTTGCAGTATGGTGTCCATTTTACAACAAGAATAAGAGGAAAATACAGCACATAGGAAATACAAATCTTAAACACAAGGACAATAGGGAAAAGCAGTTGCTGAACAGCAGTGTAAGAAATATAAGGCTTTAGTTGAAATCAGTGGCCCTCCTTAGCTTGTAAGATTGGAATCACAACTAAATGTATAATGGGTAATATGAAAGACTTACTACTACAGCTGAAAAAAAATCATGTGATTTTTTGAAAGAAAAAATTCATTTTCAGTTAATTTTTGAGGGTAAAAGTTTAAAAAAATAGTTTTAATCTGAATTTTTATTTGACTTTTTGAAAGATAAAATTTTCAATTTTGTTTTTTATCCTTTCCTTTTTTCTTTTTTCAATACTGGATGCAATAGAATGAATGAATGTTTTCTCTCTTCCTTTTAATTCTCTTTTCCCTTTCTCATGCAAAGATTTGTAAAGTTACAGTGGGGGGAGAGGAAAGAAAAATGTAGGGGAAACTCCTTGGACATGATTAAATTGTATAGCATTCAGTGGTAAAAATGGGAAAACAGGGATGGGGGTGAGGATATGAACATTCAAAGATCTCACATTTTGATTTGTAAAAGCCAAAGCTAAATGTACATTTACCCAAAATGTTTTCAATCTGCCATGAAAAAATGTGTATCGGGGAAACTCTATTTTTCAGCAAGAAATTTGGGAACAAATTTTCACCACCTCTACTTATCACAAATGTATTGGCTCTTCTAGAGCCCTTTCCTGCCACATTGAAATCAATGGGCATTTTGTTATTGCATTCCGTCAGAGCAGAATTCAGCTCATAAATTAGCTATTTGACTTCAAACAATTATATTCCCAGTTCTGGAATTGAAAATGTTCATACAGACACAGTCTGGAAGGCTTTTTTTTTAATTGCAAATTGATTTTTCTTCAGTTAAACTGTTTTGTGGAGAAGTTGGTTCTATTGCTAAAGTGGGATCTGGATGAGAGACTCTTCGATTCTGACCCTTAGCACTGCTGCCAACGAGGGTGATCCGATGTCCCGATCTTATAAACACAGTCCCAATATTTGGGGCTTTTTCATATATAGGGTCCTATTACCCTCCACCCCCTGTCCCAATTTTTCACACTTACTGTCTGGTCACCCTACTGCCAACTCACTATGGTGAACTTTCAGTCTTGGTAGTGGGCAAATGCAGGACATGTTTTGAAGCCTATGAGAATTTAAGTGGTGCATAGTCTCGGTGCTATCCTTCTTTGCTACAGTGAGTTTTAACCTGTGTGACTGTGGGCAAATCACCTTAATGTTCCTGTCTATTATTTTACCCATGTAGGTATAATGCACAATTATAAAACTATTTTTATTAATTTGTGTTTGCAAATCATTGTAAAATTCTTGGGTAAAAGGAAAGCACTACTCATTTTAACAATGGCTGTTTTAGAAGTTTCTCCTTTAGCATACATTGTTCACTAGGTTAACCTAAAATGCAGTGTTTTACTCCGTGTTCAGAATCAGAAAATGCTCCTATTGCGATCAAAAGTACAACTTTTAATATGGTCCTAAAGAAGCAGCTAAAAGACTGTGATATTTTGATACTTAAAAAAAAAAAAAGAGCTAGATGAACAAATGAAGAAGAGATCAGCTAACTTTCCTTATCCAACAGAAGGGATAAGGTCATTCAAGCTTCCCTATCTACAGCAGAAGATGATTCAGAAAAATTGCTTTGAAGTCTAAAGCATAAGAAAGAAAAGAAGCATCTGCTCTCCAAGCAACCGTACTTCCAAAAAGAAATCAAAGAAACTAAGATTGCAAGCATCCACTACAGGTTTAGAGACGATAATTCTCACCCTGAAAGCACTAGCAGATTTTGCTTGTCTTGTTCTATTTGTATGTTGGAATCAACTAAATGTAAGGTGTCAAATTCATCCCTAGTAGATGGCCAAATGGGGCTCCCCTGGAGTTACACTAAGGACAGATTTGGCCCACTAACTCAAAAATTGTATCTAATGATACCGAATGCCCACTTATGTAGCCTGTTTCATCCAAAGGTCTTTTCAAACTGGATATGGATGTTCACAATGCACAGATTATGAAGCCAGAAAAGATCATTGTGATCATCTAGGCTGACCTCCTGCACAATTCAGGGAAGCCAATGACCAGTGATCATTCCTGTTTGAACTAGATCTTCTAGAAAGACATCTATCATGAATTAAATTTCCAGTGAATGAGACTCCATCATTGCCCTTGGTAAACTGTTCCAATGCCTAATTGCTTTCACTGTTAAAAATCTGCACCTTATTGCACCTAATCTGAGTTGTCTGCTTCAACTTCCAGCCATTGGATCTTGTTATGTTTTTTTTCTGCTAGACTTAAGATCCCTCTATCAAATTTTTGTTCCCCCATGTAGGTACTTACAGACTGATCAAGTCACCCCTTACCCTTCTCTTTGATAAGCTAAATAGACTGGACTCCTTAGGTCTCTTATTATAAGGCATGTTTTCCAAACCTTAAATCATTCGTATGGCTTCTTCTGGACCCTCTCCAATTTTTCAACATCCCCCTTGAATTGTTGACACCAGGCCTGGACACAAAATTCCAGTATTCACATCAGGTAATAGAACCTCTTGATATTCCCCAGTTATACACCCAAAGATCACATGAGCCCTTTTAGACACAGCATTATAGCAGTTTTGCCCACAGTGAAAACCAAAATACTACATAAGAGGTTAGACAGGAAGTGAATGATACTGTACAATATCCAAATAAAACTGAAGAGGGAAGTTAAGTAAGTAAAATGCAATTTTCCAAGAACACATTTCAGACAGTTCAGCTGTTCTAACACACCCTGGTTCTTCTACAAGTGCCACAGAATCTTTAATGAGCTCAAGTTGTCAGATGTAAGTCTTTCCTCTGAAAGACAGCACTAGTAAAAATAACTCACAGAACAGACAAGAGGATTATCTTCATCCCTTTGCCTTCTTCTCTCATCCCTTCCCATGCACCTTTGTGTTTCCCTCTTCAAAGCTCTTATTTTTTGGCTTCTCATTTTTTCACTTCCCTGCAACATCAGCAATTGCAGATGTTACTTCTGCGCCTGCTGTGAGAACAGATGATACCATAAGTTACGAGACTGTAGGAGGGAAGGCAGAACAGCTGAGAGGTAGCCTAAGGTTCTTCTCCAGTTGATAATAATGCTACAACTCCTTCCTACTGCCCTCTCTTCCTAAAGAGCATAGGGCAATCATCAAGGCATATGGCAGTCCTATCTATGCCTACAGCGCCTAGACTTTGGTAGCAATGCTGAGGCCTAAGCTCACTACTGACAACTTATTGAACCAAGATAACCTCTTTTTGTCACTCTTCATGAAGTATTCCTGGAAGGTCTCCTATGAAAGTATTAGCCTCACCTAATCCAGTTTAATTCATGAGATCTGGGAGGAACTAGGTGGGGCTGTAAGTTTCTCTGTGGGTGAGATTTCAGTTACCCCATTTTATAAGTGTTTATCAATATTATTTTACTTGTTATATTTCTATTAGCTCTAGGGAAAGGCATTGAATTGACAACTCTGGGGAGTCTCCTGTGCTGGTTTTGCTTTGATATTTGTAATTGTTTTATTCTCTTCTTTTCACTCTTCCTTTATTTTTGTTTCCTGTTTACCTGTTAAAGTTTGTCACTAAAACAACTGACACATTTGATTTTGGAGCACAGAACTCAGACAGATGCCACATACGTGTTGGGTGTAAACGTTGGGCGTTTTACCCTATCTTGTTCACTGAAGCTAGTTTATCTGAGCCAAAGTTCATACATTTCCATTCAGACTAACATTGAAATCACTCAATAAAATTTGCTAAAGCAAATAAGACGTAGTTGTGAACTTTGACGTGATTACTTTGGGAAGTACATAAACTGGCTCACTCAACCGGGTGATGACTTCATTCTATTTAATTCACTGGTAGATGTATGCTTTCTGAAAGAGGTTTGTGACATAAGGAAGTGAACTATCTTGATGGGAGAGCACATCAGTCCTGAGCTGCTAACAGCCATCAGCTCTCCTTGATCTCATAGGATAGGGCTCTGAGTTGCTTTGAATACATCATAGGACAGTGAATGACTTAATAGGCAAATTACATTAGCACACGGCTAGCCTGGCCCTGTTCTTCTCTTGTTCCTTTTTCTTTATCCCATCTATCCATTCTCTTCTTACCTTAAATACAGTTATCTAGTACCAGCAACTGAAAGGGGGAAATAGACTTGGGTAAGGAATGGTGTCCCTAGCCTCTGTTTGTCAGAGGGGGTGATGGATGGCAGGAGAGAGATCACTTGATCATTATCTATTAAATTAACTGTCTCCAGGGCGCCTGGCATTGGCCACTGTCGATAGACAAGATACTGGGCTGGATGGACCTTTCATCTGACCTAGTACAGCCATTCTTATGTTCTTATGACTTGCCTCATGCTCTGCTAAACTGAGAAGGGCCATTTCAGAGAAAGTGTTTCTAATCAGGGCCATGATCTGAATATATTTTACAAGAAAGACTGTCATATCTAGGCATTTAGACTATCAATTTCTCTCTTAAAAATGAATAATTTTGATAACTGTGTTATTAGAGCAGCGAAGTTGGATCTAAATCCCCTCTTACCAGGCTTTAACTGCCCATCTGAGGTTCTCTTTCTGGTACAAGACAGAGAGTGCAAATACATATTAGGGCATTAGGTAGCATGTTACCCAAATCCAGTGTGACATGCACTGGCACATGGACAGAATAATGTAAAAAATGACTTGTAACTAGTTAGCTGCATCAAGGGGTAACAGAGAGAAGGGTGCCCCAGCTCTTTTTTGCAGAGAGTATTAATTCTTCAATTGGAGCTTACGTATGATAGTGATGGGTGCACTACTATTGTCTAGCTAGAGAAGGCCAGATACACATCCAATGACAATCGATGCCGTTCCACTGACTTCACCTGAGCTATGCTAGTTTAAGTCCTCTGAGGACCAGGCCACTAGCTAGACAGAGGAAAAAAGAATATGACTGAGTAGAGCTGAGCAAAACCTGGATTTTCTATCCAGCAGGAAATTCTACTGTTTTGAAGTTGGCTAGTTCCGAATCTAAATGAAATATCAAAATCTTGGAATTTCCTAGGAAACTAAGTATTCTGAAATAATTGGTTTGGAGTCAACTAAGTGTTTCACTTAGACAAATGTATCATAGTCAAAGTTTCAGCTTTTCAACCTTATCAAACGAATGATTTAAATACTATAATGCATCATTTCCATTTTTTTGCTAAAAAAATTTAGTCAAAATTGACAGATTACTGCAGAAAGTTTTGATTTAGTTGTATCGGCATTTTCTGATATAAAACTATTGCATTGAAAAACTTTTGATCAGCTTTAATAGATGGGATAATTTTTTATTTCCCTTTTCCTACTTTGCTAGGAAGTTCGTCCTAAAATACCTCAGAAAATAATATTAGATATGAATAAAAATCAGAAGGGAACATATGCAATATAGAAAATCATTACTCTTATTAGGTGAAACATTCATACCCAGCCATGTAATTGAGTGGAAAGTTGCTGTACTGTAGAGAGCTTCTACATCCGTAGTGGTCAGGATGGTGTTTTCTGGAAGATCACCAATGGATTGTAATTTCCTCAAGAAATCAGTGGTGTAAAGATAGGTGGGAGTGCTGGTAGAGTAGAGCCTGAGGAGAGAGACCATGTAGCCAGACAATCCTGCTGTTAGGGTGCCAATGTCTGAGATGATGGAGTGTCCAGGATTTCCAGGTTTATGGATCTTGGGTAGTAAATAGAATACTCCTGGTCGGGGTTCTAGGCATGTGCCCGTACAGATCTGTTCCCGTGCTTTGAGGAGAAAGAGGAGCCCACCCTACTCTTGGAACTCTGGTGTCAGACACAAAGCAAAGTTAGTAACTGGGGTGTCTTTCTCAAACCACAGACTGTAATCTGAAGACAATGTCTCCCTCAGGAACCATATCTCTGTGCCACAGGGAGCCCTCAAAGGAAAACTCTGGAACAGAGCTGTGCTGGCCCTAGGAACTTCCTCGTTAACCTTCAGGGGCTAATTCATCACATCATCTAATTATTGAGACAAGAGAGTTGAGATTCAACATATGTTAACAGCTTAAATACATCCTTACTAAATAGTGTAATTGAAATAGTCATACACCCAAAACTGCTTTGTTAAAATGACATCTTTATAACAAGGCTTATAGCAAACTTGCTTCTACAACAGTTTCTTAAAGGTCATGTCTATTCAAATTTCTGAAGTGTGAATACAATAAATATGTTTTGGTGGGCTTCCCTAAGAGTATGCAGCATTTCAGAATTACTGCACAGGATGTTAAGATTTATGTTCTCCATTTAAAAAGGACTCCTGACTTCCTGAATTCTTGTATAAGTACAACGAAACTCATCAATCTAATTAAACAACAGCACCTTAGGGGGCTATGTTAACCAGAGTGAAATGGATAGCATTGCAAAAGGATCCTTCAGGGAGTGAGTATAGTTGTCAATATTACAAAGATACTTAGCTCCAGATATATGCCAGAGTACGTTTTATTTTGTTTTATTCTGGCAAATTAGTCTACTATAGTCAAATCATCTACTAATATGAGTAAAGATACCATTGCAAGAAATAGGTATATTAAGAATGTCCAAGTTATGACACCTAGCTAATGGGTCAAATCTAATCCCTTTTGCAAGCCTATGGAAAATTATTTTTCAAATAATGTATACCCCAATTTTGACCTTATAACACTGTAGAACAAATTAAAATATAAGGATGTATATGTTTAGCACTGTTCCAAAATCATTTTTGGAAGTCTCCAGGTAATCTCACCCACTGACACAAATTTAACTACTGTCTCTAGGCCACAGATTCATAAAACTCTCTCTCTACTCTACTGTACTCTCTTTTGTGCACACTAAAATCTCAACCTGTCTCTGACATCTCATCATGGACATCTAGCTATCAGTTCAATCTCAATATGGCTAAACAGGACAGAGTTCTTAATCTTTTCCCCCTAAACCATCCCTCCAGCCTTCTTTCTCAATCATTGTGTCTGCTACTTAGGCCCATTGCCTGGACATCATCTTCAGGGCAGATTTCATTCAATTTTCACAGCCATGCAATGTCTAATCTTTGCTGTTTCTTACTGCACAACATCTTGAAGATATGGCCTTTCCTATCCATCCACACAGTTTAAACTCTCATCATCTCACGTTTTAGTTATGGCTACATGCTTTTCTCTGGCCTTAACAAATGCAATCTTGTACAGCTCATATCCATTCAGAATTCTGCTGCATAAATTCATTTTCTTAGCACATCATTTTGACTACATTATCTCTTTTTTGCAAGGCTGTCCAACTGCTTGTCTTTAACATCAAGTATACACAGGCTAACACAGGGATCGGCAACCTTGGCATGCAGCACCACAGGGTAAGCACCTTTAGTGGACCCCACTGGGTTGCTTAGTTGCCGGTTCATTGACCGCGGCTCCCATCGCGGTTCGCTCTCCCGGACCAATGTGGGCTGTGGGAAGTGGTGTGGTGCTGGCTGCGCTTCCCGCACGCTGCTTCCCATAGCCCCCATTGGACCAGGATGGCAAACCAGGGGCAGTGGGGGCTGCAGTCGGCAACTTGGCAAGTAAACAAACCAGCAGGGCCCGCTAAGGTGCTTACCCTGCAGTCCTGTGTGCCAAGGTTGCTGATCCCTGGGCTAATTTCACTCTACTCATCATGTCTCATTGATTATCAAGGTGCTGACTCCCATTTTTGATTGTCCCATCGTTCCAGCCTCCATTGCTCACTTGTAAAATTTTCAAGCAAGTACCTTTGTGCTTTCTCCCACCCTGCTTCTCACGATTGGGAGGTACTTTATTATCCTCCTTCAAATTCTTCCTTAGAACTCCCCATAGGCTTGATGCCAACAACAACAAAAAAAAAATGGCCAAAAAAATTTGTCACATCATGCTGACTGATATTGTTTCACTGTTTCTTTGTAGTTCCATCTGTTGCATCATTGTATGCTTAGATTGGAAGCTCTTTACAACAGGAGCCACTTTTTTGTTCTGTGTTTGTACAGTGCCTAGCACAGTGGGGTTCGGCCACATGACTGGGGCTGCCAGGTGTGAGGGTAATGTAAATAATAAATAATAATATTTTCAGTAAAACAGGTGAGAAGTCAGAAGCTTCATGTTCTCTATCATCCTGGTTAAACAGCATCTTTCTCTTCATAGGCCAAAGCTAGTACTTCATCTGACTGCACTTGTCCTGTGATATACTAGTTGACTTGCCTTTTTTTCAAGACCCTTATTCTTAATGGCCAACAGACCTCTGTTGTAAGTTTAAACATTGTTACACTTTATTTATGGGGACAGCATCTCAGTCTGCATTAGGCTACCAGAAAAGCATGTCTGTTTTATCCAGTCTACATAAATTAGCATCTGCTGACAGCCATACGGATGTTTCAGAGACTTCAGTAAAGCATATTAATGCCTCACCAAATTAAGCAGATCAAAATAATAAGATTTTAGTGCCAGCACTGAACCTCCTATAGTTTTTTGAGGCAGTCTTAAAGAGATCAGTCAGACAATATTCAGAGTTGCTTAAGTTCCTTATTCCTCAGATCCTTTCTGATCTCTTTTTTGGTTGAGAGTTAAACAAGACTTGATATGCTGTTTTTTCCCTCAATTATGGCAGTTGGAATGTATTGTCTTTACACTTATTATACTTGCGTTCCCTACTCCCATGTCCAGCCAGAAATATCTTTCAGCTGAATCATGTTGATGGGGGAAAATAAGATAATTTATAGTTGAGAAAAATATCTCTGACAAGAAAAAATGTCTTTGTCAACTAGCAAATGGTGAAATTCAAGATAACTAGCATTGCTTGCATTATTCTGTGATCTGACTGGGAGGGAATCAGAACAGAGGCTGATGGGTATATTTAGCTCAGCACTAAATTAATGTGGGATTTTCAAAGGAATTCAGCATTGGCCTAACTCTGCTCCCATCGAAACTAGTATGATTTTTGTCATTTATTCCAGTGGGAACAAAGTAAGGCCCATGCTGAGCATTTTTGAAAGTACCACCATACTGTATGCCTGGATTCCAGGAAAGTCTCCTCTCTGATTGCCGAAGCTACCATAAATTACTATGATTATTACCTTGAGCCAAACATATTAGCCCTACTTTGGCTCTTTTATAGTCAATATTAATAAACAAAAGCTACATTTAGTGACAGTTAAGGTTGCATTAGGACCTCACCCACTCAAGTCTTTGAAAGCATGAAAAGAACAAGTTATGGAAAAGGCTCTCCTTGCCTCTTCAGATGCCTAAGGTGCTGTTGATAACATATTTTGATGCCCCATAAGGTATTCTCTTCCACCTCCAACATGTACCGAAAACCAATACATACCCAACTTCATCCCATTTGTTCTGTGTGCAAAACCTTGATGGTGACTGTGACAAAGAGGGTAATTTGTGATTCACAACTCTGTGTCAGCAGCTCTTGTCAGGCCTAACATATTCACTACACCTAACACACTGTTGTCATAGTCTGTATCTAAAAGGTATCATGTAAGATATCATTAGAAACTAATAACTCCCTAATCATTAATACTGTTGTGTGATGTACGTATGGGGTGTGTTGTATAAAGAGTTATAGATATGTGCTAGAATTATGATCCTAAAATGTGTTTAGCAAACAATGCGTAAGTCCAGTGCCCTAAAGAAAGGAATGTGTATTCGTTTGTTGGCAGGAAGACACAACGGAAGCCTCATTTACATGCAAATCAGCAGGGGAATTGGAAGTCCACAGGAAGGGAAGAACCTTATGCAGTCTGGGGACAAAACAGTTTGGGAAGATATAAAGAGAGATACGACGCCATCTGGCATCCATCACTGAACAGACACAAGAGCTGTTGCAAGCTGAGAAAGATGGGTCCTTCATCCAAGAAGGCTGAAATTTCTGGGAACTATATATAGGTGAGAAACCTGCTTATGCAAAATCTTTCACCTAGAAAGACAAGGGAAATCAGCCCCTTGCAGAGAGCCATGTCTGGAAAGAAAAACAATGGTAAGAAATCTGCCTTGAGCTAAGTCTGCAGCTTGTTGAGTTATGTCTCAGCGACTATAAAAAGTGTTTTAAGTTCATTTTCTGGTAACCATTTTATCTTTATCCCTTATACTTGAACACACTAAAAACCTCTCCCTTTTTGATTAAATAAACTTGTTTTACTTTTAATCTAAACCAACCCAGTGCTGTGTTTGAATTGAAGTGATTGTTAATGCCAGCTAAAATAATAAACTGTGATTTTGTCTCTTTAAAGGATCAACAAACATTCTTACTCCTCTGAATGTTCTTGGAAATGGTTGGACATTTCAGGGCAGACAGTTTCAGGGAAATTAGGGACTGGGAGTGAATGAGGTCACTTGGTGAGTAGTAACCAAGGTTGTTGGAGACCAGAGCATGAGTGTGGTGTAACCAGCAGGCTGCTGGAGTCAGAGTTGCTGAACCAGGTCTGCTCAACACACACAGTGCATGCTTGCATGCTGGCTGGGGGTATCGAGACAGGGTGCTGCTGCAGCAGAACATTTTAAGGCACTCAGGGTTGCAGGACAAGCAGTGATAACTTTTTGCTAGTTTGAGTTGCATCCCAAAAAAGTGACAGTGACCCCCACAGTCTTGTTTCAACAAATCAACACATCTTTCCCTTCATTTAGAAAAATTATTCTGCTTCAACATGCACAGGTCACCATCATAGCTTTGCATAATGAATTTAGCGTAATGTTTCTGTGTATCAGTTTTAAAAACACTGCCCTCATCTGTATGTTTTGGAGCTAGATAAAAAGTATTGATCAACTAGTAATGTGTATATATAGGCAGGGGGTTTATGATGATTCACTAATTTACATCTCTACAGAGGATCTGAACATATACAGCACTATAAAATAGTAAGTACCATTATCACAATCCTGTTGTAGGGAAGTACACAGAATAGGTTTCTTTTGAGTTTTAAGAGTGCTTCTACTAATTCTTGAATGTGGCCATTATGCCAGGATGTTACAGAGATGGGTGTATTATAGATTCATAGATAAGACCCTACTTGAGGTAGCAGGCTTAATACAAACAAGAGGAAGTTCTTTTTCATACAACAAAAAATTAACCGGTGGGACTTATTGCCTGGGTTATTGTGATGATGAAAAGTATAACTGGGTTCAAAAAAGAATTAGATAAGTTCATACAGGATTGTCAAGATGGTCAGGGAAGTGACCTCAAACCTCTGACTGCCAGAAGGCAGGGGCTGATCTCTCCAAACTGCCCTATTCAGTACACTCCCACTGAAACTCTGGTTCTGGCTGCTGTCAAAAGGCAGGATATAAGACTAGATGGACAACTGGTCTGACCCTGTATGGGTATTCTTATATTCTCTTATGTACAATGGCTATCATGTCAGGGCACCAATTGTCCCTAAGCTGACACACTCAAGGGCTTCAAAGGTAATATGTTAATAGAACAGGGGTTGGCAAACTTTCAGAAGGTGTGTGCTGAGTCTTCATTTATACACTTTAATTTAAGGTTTTGTGTGTCAGTGATACATTTTAACGCTTTTGAAATTCTCTTTCTATAAGTCTGTAATATAGAACTAAACCATTGCTGTACATAAAGTAAATAAGGTTTTTAAAATATTTAAGAAGCTTCATTTAAAATTACATTAAAATGCAGAACCCCTTGAACAGGTTGCCAGGACCTGGGCGGTGTGAGTGCCAAAGAAAATCAGCTCATGTGCCGCCTTCGGCACAAGTGCCATAGGTTGCCTACCCCTATAATAGAAGCTCACACATGCCCATAGCAAAGACTGTATTTGGGAAGTCTGCAGAGCAAATAGGGACATGATGTGGGCCACTGAGGTACTAGGCTGATGAGAAGAAGATAGAGGAAGATGACAGACAGAAGAGCCCTACTATGTAAGTGAGTACATAATTATACAATATATTATATAATTGCAAGTATGTTCCTTACTTGGCTACACTGCTATTCAGAACTAGGAGAGATGTGATTTTATAATGTTTTGTTTTAGTTTGGTATGATTTCCCTAATATTTTCTAATAAACTTTGTTGTAGTTGTGGTCTAAGACCAGTTGAAGGGATATTGACTGTGAGATGAACCATTCCAGAAGAGTCAACAATCCTCTAGTCTAGAGTAGAAGTAACAAATTGTGTTTCCAGACTGAGGTTTGGGACAGGCCAACCAGTCCTGTCCCATAAGGCATGATCAGGTATCAGAGTGTGGTTGGTCCAAAGCACAGGAAAAACCTGAAGATCACAGATGAAAAAGGAAGCTAAAGTAACAGGTAGATAGACAGGCAGGAATAGTTATGCATTATTTTAATTCTTGGCATGCTAATTACATACAATATTGATTCAAATATAACAACTTGACTTCTACTTAAAGTTCATGGTATGGTGTTTGTCTTTTTCTGATCCAACCAGTCAACCTCAAAATCAACTTAAGAATGTTTTTTAAAAAGTTCCAGAACAACTGTATTTATGTAAGCGTCATTGGTACAAAAATATCGGGTTTAGGTTTTAGCAACATGGATCCATGTTGTCTGGTGAGGCCGAGTTATGCTTGAAGGCTATTCAAATCATACCCATCTGCTTACAGCCCTTAAAGGCTGTTCCCTGAGGGAAGCTGGTTGCGTATGCCTGGGACTGCAGCTGGGCCCGGCTAGCTCCGTCCTGAGAGAAACCCATGCCAACATGGTGTGGAATGGACCAGGGATCCTTACCCTCCATCCTCATTGCCCAGACCCTCTGACTCCCACAGGCTCCAGAGCGTTTAAAATATGCAGAACTGCAACTGGGTGTCTCGGCAGGGCCAGGGGAAGGGCAGTCGGGGGAGGGTACACAGGGAGCCCCCAGGAGTCAGGGAGGAGGGGTGAAGAGCAGCAGGTTGTTGAGCAGGCAAGTCAGGACTAGTCTGGGCAGGGCTCTGGTCCCCTAATCATAGGGGGCACCCTGTGCGGTGCCCAGACATCTGGCCAGGCACAGCCTCAAGCCCCACCTCACACCTCTCTGCCTCAGTTTGGAAACCAATGATATAGAGCAGCAGACCTGACTCTATGCCCCAGCGATTATCTTATGCAAGGAAAACCTCAAGGAGCTGGCACAGCTGCCAAGTTTTCTATAACTCCATGTGTGGTATTTGATGTAAATTATTTGCAATTATGCAAATCAGATAATTAAATCATCTGCATATTTTTCAAGTAACTTGTATATGGCTAAACGTCGGCCTAAGGTTAATACAACCTGTCCCAAGCATTGGCAGGAGTAGGACATGGGGGCGCACAACACCTGGTAGCTATAAACTGGAGACAGACAGGACTGAGGGGCTTTCTGGAAGGTAAAAGGGGCACCAGGCAGTCTCTGTTAACTGAAAGGTGCAATTGCACACCTATCCTGCAGCTCCACAGAATGTACGACTTTCAATTTCAAGAATATGTCATGGGGCGGCCTATAAATCTGAGTGTTGAGCATACTGCAAAACACTCAGCAAGGCTGAGCAGATATACCAGTTTTGGGGCTGCTTTGCACTGCCAGGATAGCACAAAGTAGCCAGAGCAAGAGCTAGAGTCCAGCCATGCATGTAATACTAGTGGGTGGAATATGGCAGCCCCAGAATTTGATACTCTTTGTGAGTTTAAGCAAATACTTTTAAAAATTATACATTTCCTTAAAGGCTGTGATACAAATGAGACGTTCCAAACCTCAACACACTAACACTGGAAGAGTAAGTTCAAATTCCTGTGCTAAATAATCTAGGCTACTCTGGCAGGACTTAGTTGTGAAAATTAAAATTGCATAAATCTGCTTATGTTTTTGTAGATAAGGAAATAATTCTATCAGTCACTGTTGCTGTAATAAAAGCCAAATAATAATAAAAAAGCCTGCACCATACCTTATTCTTTCCCATTCTGAATCTTCTGCATAAGCAATTAATGTCAGGGTGCATGAAATTCTAACTATGAAAGCTTCAAACATGAAGATTCATTTGCACAGACAAATGATGTTTGTAGCATGTCGTAAGGTAGATAGCGGCATTGGAATTATATTTTGGTAACTAGCATATTGTTATAATTATAGCACCTAGAGACCTCAACTGAGATCAAAGCTCCATTGTGCTATGTACTGGACAAATACATAGTATGAGACACATAGTTGCTGACTTGGAAAACTTACCATTTAAATACACAAGATAGAAAGGGGGTTGAAGCACAGAAACTTGCCCAAGGTTATACAGGAGGAAAGTGGCTAAGCTACTAATAGAACCCAGGGCACCTGACTTCCAGTCCCGCCACATTACCCTCAAATGAACTAGAATGCTGCCTGTGCTGGGGATCTTATCTGTGTACTGACTGGCATACTAGAAAGGTTAACTTTTGGTTAAAATGCTAAGAATATAAATGGACAAACTCCTTCATTATGAATAATTTGGTATTGTCTAAACAGTTTCTGTGATAAACAAAAATGGAGAAGAAGACTTATTTTTAAAAAATATTTTAGTAATATAGTAATATACACAAAATATACACAAAATATTGAGTGTATAATATGAGCTCTGTTTTGGAATATTGTCAGAATATGAAACTTTGCTCTTGAAAATCCAACATCCTTATTATATATGATGATTTACCTTTCCGGATTACCAATTATGTTTAAGGTTAAAGAATCCATTTTCACCTGATACAAGTCTTCTAGACAACAAAAATGTGTCTATAAAAATCGTACAGATACTAGGGAATAGTATTCTGATGTAAGTACTGAATGTCAGTACTTATCCTTCTGTCAATAAAGTATGTTCAAATATCCCATTAAGCCTGATCTGATTCAAGAATTGTGCAGGGTTAAAACTGTGCAGGGTTAAACAGAAAATAAGAAATGTTCCTCTTTGTGTAAACTACAGACACATATATATTATATCGGTCATCAGTAGATCATCAGTAGTCGGATACATGATTACAGCTACCCCTCCAACAGCTACCAAATATATTTATAGCCAACATTTGCCCTTGTGACTGAGTTTTACAATATGAAAAGCAGATGGCCCTTGAGCTCCTCTAACTTTTTAGTCTCTTGCTTCCAAACATGTAGCATTACATGGTAAGGTAAGAAAGTCTGGGCACAGTCCTTATCTCATTTCCAGCTGCGTTAGTGAGGAGTAATTCTGTGATGTTACTTGACTTACGCCGGTTTGAAAAGATATAACTTAGGGGAGAACCTGGCTTGGGGTGGGTGTGAACGCACAGGCCTGGTAAACCTGATAAAATGGATCCTGGATGGATATATTTTGCCTCCAGCAGTCTGAGAACAAGGACAGGAGTGAAGAAGCATCTGAGGAATAAAGAAAAGGGAAGAAAAGGCAGTTCTCTTTTAGGTTAAATTCACATTGTGGGGGAAAGTGATTTTTTTCCCTCTGTTTCTTTAAAGGCTGAATCATTGTTTCTGGCCAAACTCCCACATATGTCAATGGAAGCACAGCAGGAGGGAGGAGCTCAGGATTTGGTCATGAATGGTTTATGATTATGACTAACTCACTTTTCCTTGATCTTTAGGTTTCTCTCTGTTCTCCTCTTGCAGCCTTTGGAAATACTCCTTTTCATGGAGGAAGATACCTGTCTCCACACAGGAATCTGTTCAAACTTTGGGTGGACAATTAGGTACCAGAAAGTCTTACTCTCTAGCTTCTCTCCCTAGTGGCTGAGGGACTCTCATATCCTTGAGCCTGTCTGTGAAAAGTTACCCATACAACAGTAAGCTTTAGAACAGGACTGTCAGGACTTAGCACTAATGATGCCAGCCTCCAGGCTGATTAATAAATTCAGCTGTGGTGTGGTAAGATCATCTGATTGGCCAGCTCACCTGATTGGCTGAATGAAGCCAGGAGGTCTGCTTTTAAACTCAGTGGTATAGCCAGTTGCCAGCTGCCCAACATTTCTGTCCAATAGTTGTGATAGTCCTTGCCCCTCTCCTGTCCTGTCCTGGTTTCTAGTTCCTGGTTCCAACCCTTAGCTCTGGTTTCTGACTTTGGATCCAACCCAGGGTTCCTGAAATGCACTCAGCCTGGATCTAACCATTGACCTGCACTGCTGGTGCCTGTCCCTGACAGATTTATTTAAAAATGTAGAAAATGATAGTAAAACAAAAGCAAGGTTTGTGTGATCATACCTCATTGGAATACTTTGTAAAGTGAAGGAAGCTTCCCATAGCTTCATTATAGAGAAATGAAGAATTTACATCGCTAGAAATCAGCTCCCTCTGATCATCCCTGACACACCCTTGCTTGCTGTATATAGGGAAGCCTCTCTATCCCTCACTTGCTTATCAAATACTGGGTGTTAGAGTTCATTATTATAGCAGGGTGACATTACATCACCAAGGAGCGTTTGATCAGGAAAAGCCAGTCTTTGCCCCCCGCACAAGGACAGTTACACACTCATAACCTCTGAGAGGTTCCTCTGTGCTTCCAATCTCCAAATCCAGCATTTCAAAGGCCAATTTGATCTGCGTATCCTTAGATACTCCTCACCAATTGAGGTGATGGACTTTTGATTTGCATGGCCATTGTTCTTGGTTATAAGTATTAGGTCATACTTGCATGCCTATGTATCTGGTTTCTATTTTAGCTGATCACAAAGAAGCATGGATTTGCTCTTTTTAAAATCCTTTTTGTCCCTTTTCCCTTGCTGTGAGATATAAATTCAATATGTTTCATTTCCCTGATCGTGTGATTGTAACTAATAAAAAGAAATATTTTTAAATAGCAGTCAGATTGTACAATTTGCTTCCACAGATAGTCATTGAGACAAATGGTTTAGGGAAATTAAAACACAGGACTAAACCACTCGATAACCCTGCTTTTATACCACTGTCCTTTAATTAAATGGATTTATTAAGATTGGATGTGTAGTGACCTATAGCCTGCTGGAGACCCATTATTCAAACACAAGATCATTTTGATTTTAGTGTAGCAATGGACTAAAATGTACAAACAGCTAAAGGTATACAAGTCCCCGCCACTCCCACTCCCAGCAAGACTTATACTGAATGTAGGAGACTCAGTAATCTGCTCACTGAATTATGATATGCTCAATTATTTTTACAGGATTATCTGCATTTACATCTTTCCAAGTTAAATTCTGTGTTTTCATGATAACTGTTAATGTGTTGTTTCTTACCATGGTATGTGGTGAAAAGGGATGTGTCAGTCTTCTGAATGTGGTCTGGTTTAATAATTAGGGAATCAATATATACATCATTGTTCATAAATGATGAAAATAATGTAATAGCTATTTCAGACTGGTAATTTGATTGATATAACTATGATGCATTATAGTCTTTAAGTTATTAGTACTATGATCATTATGCCTTTTTGCTGACAGGAAATGAATGAATTTGGTCATTTCACTTCTTTTTTGATTTTTTTTTGTCAGTGCTGCAGGACTTATCGAATAACCCTCATCAAGTCAGAATTCATTGTCAAGACAGCTTACAGATATATTCAAAGAACTGTGAAATAATATAAAATTCTCTGTTCATCACTCTATAAAATAAGTTGATGTAAAGAATCAAGGCATCAAGGAATCTAAAGGGTAAGAAATTCTTCAGTGGCCTATATACTAGTTATAGAAGCCTGGATAATAAACTAGCAGAATTAGAAATACTCATGAAAATAAAATTGATATAATTGGTATTACTGAAATCTGGCAGGATGATTCATGTGATTGGAATGTTAAAATAATCGGCTACACCCTATTTACAAAAGAATGAGGGCAGAAATTTTCTCTCTTTTACAGCACCAATCACATTCCTGGCACTTATTAAATAATAATAAACAATTTTCTATAAAAATTCATTTTAATTTGAAAGAGATTTTGAATATTGAAACATCACAAATTGTCACCACTGTGGAATGTAAATGGACCCATATTTTCATTCCCTGATTAGTTATCTTTATCCATATAGAGTTATAGATAGTAACTATTATAAATAGTAATAGAACTTCCCAAACCAGGCTTTTGTGTTAAATGTGGTGAAAAAAATTACCTATAATAAAACAGGGTTTAAAGACTATGCAAGATAAAAGTACAGGGAGACAGAAGCATAAGTTAAATTAGACCGTACCTAAAGTTTCAGTGAAAATCCTGTGTAAACCCCATGTAGTTTATAACCATAACACAAATGTCAGATTAAATTACATTATGAAGTGCCTTCAGTACCCCTCCATGCTGAACATTGTGTTGTAATTAATTTTATTATATAACAATGCACTTACTAATTACCCAGGGGAGGCAAATACTACTACCAGCTATAGCATCATGCCTCTATTTGTTAAACATTTCTGCAAACACCACCGCTAAAATCTCCATCCAAGTATATAGTGTAAAAATTTCATCCTTTGGCAATCACTTGCATTTTGTCACTAACATACAAAATGACTGGGATGAGTTTTAAGTATCCTATGAAACTGATATGTATATTTGAAAACTCACCTTAGTGTATACTTACCAAGGTGGATATTTCAGTGCAAGTATAATTACAGAGCACACACTTCATTTAAAGCTCAGGAGTGGTACACAGAGTAAGTCCGTGCTGGGTTCTCAATTGATTTTTAAGGTATAAAGTTTCATACCAAGGTACAGAGGATTACAATACTTAAGCCAGGAGATCACAGACACACTGCTCACAATTATTAATGCATTTATCTTCACAACATTCTGGTGAGATAGGGAAGTGTTATTATCTGTATTAAGAAATAAGGAACTTATGCATAGAGAAGCTAAGTGACTTGCTCAAGATCACACAGGAAGGATGTGACAGAGCAAGGAATTGAATCCACATCTCCAATGGTTGAGGCCAGTGTCTTAACCCACCGGACCAGCCTTCCTCCCTCATCAGCTCTTCTTGCCACATCTTCTCCTGAAGCCTCTTTGTGGGAGGTGGGGAGCGGGGGATAACAATCTCTGGACAATTATAATTGCAAAGAAAATTGCAGTGCATTACTAAAACTCTAGCACAAACAACTTTTCAGAAGTGGGCAAAACTGCTACTTTTTAGTACTTGAATATTTGCATGCAAAACCTGCTGGTATTCTTGCATTTCATTCTGAAAGAAATTGTACTATTTCCGCTGGCACACACTGATTTTTTGCTGCACGCTTGCTGAAATTTTACAATGGGCAAAATCAAACCATGTTGTGCTGTTCACAAGATTAAATTAGGTTATTTTTCCAGAATATTCTGTATCTCAATTTTTTATGATGACAGGGCAGATTTTGGCTGCCGGATACTGCTGTCCGTTTTCCAGAAAACAAAGAAAAAGATCTAGGATGATCCCATAAAATAAAGTGTATTTTCATGGAATTACCTGCAGAGTGGGATGGACAGTTTCTCTAAGGATGATCCCCTGTAATTACTAGACTATTGTCCAGTATAATATCTGATAGATTTGTAAACCTAACGGGATACATTTTGGGATATTGATGTGAGCTTCTTTAAAAATCAAACCACTACATCTAGGCACTTAAGGGGAGCTGGGCTCTTTTGAAAATCTAATTTCAGGTGTGGGAGTTTAGCATTTTATAGCTCTATCTCTTCTGCTTTAATTGTAAACCCTTTCAGTTTTAGATTGCACCTTCCCTAATGACACATATCCCTTGTGATGATTTTCATTCTTCTCACTGGTTTCTTACAGGTTGATGTCCTTCTCTGCTATATGATGTGGAGAGCAAGCAATGTGAGCAATGTGAGCAGAAAGAGGGTGAGGAAACCACATAGAAACAAAAATACGTCCTCCCACACCAGGGGTTGGCAACCTTTGAGAAGTGGTGTGCCGAGTCTTCATTTATTCACTCTCATTTAAGGTTCCATGTGCCAGTGATACATTTTAATGTTTTTAGAAGGTCTCTTTCTATAAGTCTATAAAATATAACTAAACTATTGCATGAAAAGTAAATAAGGTTTTTCAAATGTTTAAGAAGGTTCATTTAAAATTCAATTAAAATGCAGAGCCCCCACAAGTGGTGTCCAGGACCCAGACAGTGTGAGTGCCACTGAAAATCAGCTCGTGTGCCGCTTTCGGCACACATGCCATAGGTTACCTACCCCGTCCCACACTATAGTCACCTTGTTCCTGCTTCTCAAAAAGTATATAGATGCCTAACTCCCATTGATTTAAATTCATTGGCATTTAGGTACCTAAACACTTTGGAGGATCTAGCCCCTGTAGCCTGACTGTAATCAGAGTGTATGACTCAGACCCAAGGGAAAGGAGGAGTCTACAAAAAAGCTGCACTGAATAGCACATTATCCTCCTAAGGCAAGGATTTTGGCCTCGGACTTTTTTGTAAATTTCATGGCAGAGTTGCAGGAAAAAATGATAAGTAACAGGATGGGGAGCAAGCCCATCCCGCACTAATCCCACAGTGGCACTTTCTGTCCCATGGGGCTGGGCCTGGCTCCCTGCTCTGGGAATTGTAACCTGGTGCACAAGGTTGCAGTACTGGTCAGGTTTGGCCCATCTGCCACTCCCTACATATATATGGAGAGGCGAAGGGGACAAGTTTGAGTTGTACTAGATTACAACACTACTAGGCTCAGGGGCCTAATCAAACATGTTTTTACACTCATTTGTAAGATTTCATTGATTTCATTCAAATTCACAGTTTCTGTGATCACTGATAAAACCATAGCCTTAGGTATAATACAAAACCTTTTCCAAACTGCAGAGAAATGGCAATGGCTAGCCAGCTGTCCCCATCCCTAGCAGTGTAGCAGAGAGCTATGCTGCTAGTGCAGCAAAGGATATTATGATTGGACTAAATTTATTAATAACTGATCTCTGTCATTCAGGGATTCAACTGCCAGACACATTGCCCAGCTATTCTGCTCTGCCACATGCTCCGTTGCTCAGAAGAGACAATATTGCAGAAAAGTGGTCCAAGAAAGGTCACAGAACTGTGGATGAGCGTGGTTAGTGTTCCAGTGCCCATTATTTTACTTCGGAAGGGGAGCACACGATTCACTGAGGCTCTTGGCGGTCAGTTCAAGACTATGGTCTTGGTGCTTTTAGCCATGATAACCCCATTGATTTAAATATTCTGTTACGTATTGGAACTCATATTCTGAGTATTTCTTTAGAGAGGGCGAGTTTCGCAATGTTCTTGTCTATTGTTCTCGCCTGTTGTTAATAAAGTTAGTTGAAGACTTGCTTTGTATAAGCCTCCCACTTGCAGAAAAAGCCAGACGATGCTACATGTCCCTTTTACCTGTCTTAAAAATAACTTCACTACTATACATTTTTATGGCATAGTCTGGGGTAGGGGCAGGGTAAGAAGTCTAACTATTACCTACTATTCTATAATTTTGGCCATTGAATGTTATGCAATGGTTTGGGAATCATGAGAATTTCTGCAGAGTATGAGGACAGCTGTAATGTCAGGATGACTAGGCAGGTGGCAAACTGAGACTACTGCTTTTATGCAAAAATAGACTATCTTTTTATTATCATCTAGTCTTTCACTTGGCTCTTCTATCCATCTGTTGTATCTTGTTAAAAACCTCTTTGGGGCAGGGAATGTCTCTTACTATGTATTTGTACAACACCTTGTACAAAGGGACCCCAATCTTAATTGTGACTTCCTGGTGCTAATATCATACAGATAACAGCAGCGGGTGAAGTAATTCTTTGCCAGTTCAGTTTCTGTGTCTTCAGATTCAGCAGTTTCTCTCTTCCCCATTTTAAAATATATATGGGCATAGAAAGCCTCTACAATAAAATGCATTTGTAGTCTCAGATAAAATGAGTTTAGAAAAGCTTCTGAGGCAAGTCTGCCCTCTCATATTTATTTTCAAAATGCATTCCACACTCACAAGCTTAGACGAGCTTAATTACAATCAATGGAATAATTAAATTGAAGAAAATGTGCAATAGAGAACAAAAATGAATAGAAAACATATGCACAAGTGCACCTTTGGGCAAATGCATTTTAGGCTGCACAAAGTTGTCATTTCGCCTCTCAAATCACCTCCTTATGTGCTCCTGTGAATGTGTGAGACACAAACTAGATTGTAGACACAACCTGTATGTTAGCCCTCTTAGAATATATGAGTCTGAGGACAGCTAAACTTTCACAGTGTATTTCAAATCCTGAAACTACTTTGATCTATTTGTAATTTAAGAGCTCTCTCTCTACAAACATCTTATAATCCGTACATTTTTAGGGGACTTATAACAGTTTGTTCACCAGAGTTTGACTCACTGGAGAACAGTTCTTTGCAGCTGTATTATTTGCTGGTTCCAGTCTGGTTGCAGTTGCCGATTGCTGCTGTTTCACTGACCATAGCAGTCTGATAAAAAATAAAAAGCACATCCAGAAAAATCTTCTAGAACAGGTAGTTTCAGAAAGTGAAATGGCCTCTGAGTCTTATCATGCTCTTTTTTAAATTCTGAATCCTTATCTCTTGGTGCACCTTGCAGTCCCAAAGCCATGAGTCCAGTAATGGAAATCCTGCTTTTTCCTTTTTTATCTGTTTCTAGTATTTTGTGGTGATGGACATGTTGGTTGGGGGGAAAAATCACATACATTTTCAGGTTACAATAGAGAAGCCTAAACAGTTTAAAACCATCATCAATGTTAGTATACATCTAACTTTGGAAGTATTAAAGGGCCATGTATTGTACCAACTTATGGAAATAGATCTTTGAAATTCTCAGGTATGGATTTAGCAACACTAGAAAAATTCCACATAGGGTAGGGGCCAAATTCACATTGATTTAGAGAGTTTACACTGGACATTTTACTATAACTGACCAGTTGTAACTATAGTTCCTCAGATACAACAAGAAAATCTGATAATGGGATAATATATATTATTTTATATTATAAAATATTTAGATACAGGCCTTATTTGCTCTAAAGTCCAGAATAAAAACAATACAGTGAGAGATAAAATTTAGTAATTTTGCCTTTAACAGGTATTAGAGACTAGTGTCTGAATCATTTCTTTCATACAATGTTTACCTGTCTGATTCAGTCTGGATTTGTGGGTTCAGAACAAAGGTGCTGTAAATGATCATTTATTCTCTCTTGACAAAATGTAGTTAAATAAGAATATATTCTAATATGTCTTGCTATTGATGTTGCTAGCTATCTGTACTGAGGGAGATTACTTCCATGCAAACAAAACATTCCAGTTGAATTCTGAAGTATCAAATACCTACATTAAAACCTGTATGTGTAAATGAGACAGAGAAAGAGTAAAGAGGAAGGAGGGGAAGAGAGGACTTTTGCCAATGGGCCACAGAACCTTTAGGGACAAATTTCACTCCTGTGACATTTAGGCTAAGTAAAGATTGTGCACAGTTGCCTTAGCCCATGGGGGTTTCTGGTGCTGGGAAAAACCCGCAATACTGCCAAACATTTTTAAACATCAAAGAAGGTTTACAACACCATCACTTCTTTTGATCCATGACTAGCACACAGGCTCACACAATTGCAGTTTCTCTTTTTCTGCTTCATATGGCCTTCCTAATGCTACAGCTAGATCGCTGCTTGTCTAGCAAGATAATCCAAAGCTGATTGAAGAAGTCAAAGGGAGTTTTTCCATTGATTTCAGTGGGCTTTTGATCAGGCACTACCAGAGTAAGAACGTGTGGGTATTACTAGTGTCACTGAAATCAGAATGTGAGAGGAATAATTGGAATTTTGGAAGGATCATGAACCCTCATACTTCAAGGCACAGGCCAAGCTCTGAATAATGGAGGTTAGAAATAAACTTGCCCCATGGGCAGGCTATTCCATGACTGCCTTGTGCATATTACTGACACTTCCTCTGAATCACCTGCTACTGGCTATTGGGGACAGGTACTAGACTAGATGGAATACTGTTCTGATCCATGATGGCTATTCCTCTCTCTCTCTCTCTCTCTGTCTATATATATACACATATAGAATCATAGAATATCAGGGGTGGAAGGGACCTCAGGAGATCATCTAGTCCAACGCCCTGCTCAAAGCAGGACCAATCCCCAATCATCCAACAGATTTTTGTCCCATATTCCTAAATGGCTCCCTCATGGATTGAACTCATAACGCTGGGTCATATGAGAGAAGTCTGGGCTTGGCTATCTTTTCTGGTTACCTCTGAGTTTAGTATTACACCAATTAGCACAATTTTATAACATAATAGTGAGTGCAAATCCAGTATGCATTTTTGTTTGCAAACTGAGTTGGAACTATATATTTTCACAGGCCCTTTTGAGTTTTCTCATCCATCAAGCCAGCCTGGGTAAGAGTTCATGGTATCACCTGCTCCTTCTAGCTGCTGCTTTTTCCTGAGTCATATGGGTGCAATCCGTCAAAGCAACCATTTCATAAAAATATCACAGAACTAATGTGGGTTGCCAGCTTGATAAAAGCAGCTGTAGCATTGACTAACACAAAGGCATAACAACCTCAATAATGACTGCAGAGCTAAAAAAGAGACAGAGAAACAAAAGAAACCTTACAGCAGAGGGAAAATAAATAGGTAGCATACCTTAGAAAAGAGCACAATTAAACATTAGCCCAGTCATATTAATTCCCAACTTCCCCCTCAAAATAACCTAATTTATTAGCTATTTGGAGCCTAGTTATTTTGCTGTTAGTTTTAATATCTGTATTTGAGACCTTTTCTGTGCACATGATAATAGCAACAAGGAACCCAAGTGGCCTTCAAGAATGCTTTGGTCTGTCAAGTTGCTCTGGGCCCCAGAATAATTCCACGAGTGCACATGCAAGTGAGTATCAGTGATGATTCTGAACTACTCCATTACACAGTTCATTGACATGATTAGTGCACAGTGTATTATCCCCGGGTGTTCTGCGGAAGTAATGAGCTCTGTCAACCTACAATGGACCAAAAGGTGATGAGAACAATGACTTACTAAAAAGCAAACAGATTGGGGAAAGGAAAGTGGAATGAAATAAAGCAAGTGAATGACCTATGTGAATTGATGTAGTGGCTTGAAATTTCCCAGGTAAAAGACATAGTCCAATTACTAAATCTTGATCATACGTGTAACAGGATGGTCAATTTGTTTGATCAAATTCAATGAATGGTAAAGTGTTATAAGCTTCCAGACAAAAGGATTAGAGGTGACATCAAAGTGGATAATAAAGTTACCCATAGCACAGATCATTGACAATTTAGCAATTAGCTCTGTCAGCATCTCTGGATGATCTGTGAAAAATCATAAGTTTTTAGTTAGCCAATATAATAAAAATATTTGAACAGGAGAGGTAACAGAGAAGATAAATGTGTTTTAGCACAAATTATTGCCTTCTTACTACAATTACACAATTTAGAGGAAAATGTGTTTTCATGATAGGTTGTTCTCTAGACAGATTATTAATGTTCTGGCAGGTGGGAAAAATATTTTTGTTGATAACAGAGGCTTTTTCTAAATCCCAACAGATCTTAACACACACTACTGTCAGGCTGGGGATGGAAATGAAGAAAAGTTATTATGCAAATTGTACAAACAACAGAATGAATGACAATAGAAACAATTACCAAAGCCTGAGGAAAGCAGCACAAATATAAAAAACAAAAAGAAGGCAATGGGAAAGAGCAATCCGGTTCACAAGAAATAAGTCCCCGCTCTATAAAATTTAGAGTAGCAAGACTCAAAAGAAAGCAAGCGATCCTGGCAATTACCATCCTATGTATCTACATTTGACGAGTGTTATGAGAGGCAGTAAAGCCAGAAGGAGTCTCTAAGACAGGCCTGTACAACATGCGGCCCAGGGGCCACATGTGTCCCATACGCGCTCACTGTGCAGCCCACGGGGGGTGAGTAGGCGTGGGGCAAACCAAGTGGTAGGGTCGGGGGAAGCAGATAGGGGCGGAGCAAGGGTGGGGCTTTTCAGCCTGCAGCTGGTTTTTTTGCAGTAATATGGCCCTTGCTGCTTTCCGAGTTGCGCAGACCTGCTCTAAGACAAAAAAGTCCTGATGTGTCTTGTCAAAGTAAATCCAGGCACAAATTGAGACACAGGGTAAATGTGCATTTGGAGAACGCTAGCAGTCTGATTCCTACTCTAACAGCTCATACACGACTTCTCGCACCGCAGTTGTCAGCTGACAATCTAGTGGTCATTTTAAAGGAATACATCCCTGAGATTCTGGGCTATTAAAATCTTTAAATACAAGAAGTGAAGCCAGGATGCAGATCTGGAACAAAATGGGGAGCCAGTGGAGCACAGCGTGAGCTGCTTTCACTGGCTTTTTTCAATCCGCTTCTGCATGCCAAATTGTTTGGAGTTTCCACATGGTCTTCACCCCAAACCCCACACAGAGTGCATTGGACTAGTAAAACCTTAAAGTGAAAACCACATGGATTGCCATGGTAAGACCTTTGCCAAAAAAAGGAAGAGGGACAATCTTTTGGATAATAAAAGATAGAAAAAGACATTTCTTTATGGTATTTGCATATATGTGGTCTCTGATGAATCTAACAGGATCCTACACTGTGTACAACCTTAGCAACGAGAAGGCAGGTGACTTCAATAGAAACCGAGGTGAGTGTTCTGGCCAGCTCCTCAGAATGGTTCCCTCTCCCTACCAGCATCCCCTCTGTCTGATCTGGGCTGAGCTTGCATTAGATGGGGAAGAAGATGCATTGAGACAGCTAACACTAATCTGGACTAGGTAATATCGAGCTAGCAATGTAGCTGCAATAGTACAGGTGCAGCAAGTAGTGGCATGGGCTGGGTACAGCAAGTGACTGTGCAGCACCATGCTATCATGGCTAAATTACTGTTTTTAGCATGCTTGCCTGGTTTGAGTCTGTGTATGCAAGCTGGGAATCCCTAGCTCCAAGTGAAAGGAACATTCTGGCATTGGCAAGGGTAGGGAGAGGGACCGAGTAGTTCATCGTGTTTTTTTTTATTTCTAACTTGTAAAATGCTGTGAATTCAACCACATCTTTTCAGAAATCCTTATAAATGAAAGTCAGCAGATGACAAAAGCCTCTGGACTCTAAATATTACAGGACAAAGGGAAATGGTGTGAAAGTGCAAAAACAGAAATGAGAAGTTCCAGATAACTAAGTCCAAAATTCTTGAAGTGCTACATCTGCACAAGCCAAAAATAGTCCACACAGTACTATGTACTGTAACAAATTAGCAAGATACAATGAGAAGCAGCAGCACAATCTGGTCACATCGGTATTGTTTCTTCAGAGACCGCTCTCTCTCTCTCTCTCTCCCATGTGCATGTTCTCCTCTCGCTCTCTCACGCTCAGTTCAGTAGCATAAACACTACAATTTCTTTTTTCTTTAAATCACTGAAGTGGTAAATAATAGATACACAAGAACTCATATTGTTACAAAATAATTTGACATCGCTCATAGCAGCACGCACTTCTTTTGCAGACTTCCAAGATCTAAACAACAAAAGAACCACATAAGTCTCAAGAATGAGAAATTGCTTGCCTGTGACAATTTGATGGGAGCTGATCTACAAGAGTGGGTGGTACAATTGGCTCTGAATGCATGTCAAAAAATCCCCCAAATACCTGGAATCGCTTTGCAGGGTTAATTCCAAAGGCTTCAGCATATGCATAGCCAAAGGTCCATCAATTCTTTTTCTATGTATTTGTGGTCATATTAAAAATATTATTACTGAAAGTCATATCTGAATCAATAAAATGCCTCCAGTCATTTGAGTCTGCTGAAGTTTAAACTGGGGAAATAATTTGTCTTCCTTTCTCAGCGTGCATTTTAGATATGTAATTTTCAAGATTTCGGGCATTTTCATTCTACAGTAAAGAGAGCTTTGGCTTATGAATATTTTCCTTGTGGGATACACTAAGCAGCCCATATGATAGTGAATGATGCCACTTTTATTTAGAGAGACTCAGTTTGGGAAGTGGGATTGTTATATCCAAGCCAAATGCAAGCTGATATTTTCTATACTACTAGACAATGTCTACACCATTCTGTGTTTGAATGGTTCTCTTCTCATTTTAGCCATGAAGCAGTCCTTTATATGGGTTCTAAGAGCAAATGAGTACCTGTCAGGCTCTCTCCAGAGATTACAGATTCATTGTTTATTACATTTTCACTATTTGGGCCTGATGCTTTGATAGATGATGAAGACACTATATACCCAGTCTTTTTGTGTGCTAAGTTTGCATTTTTATGGACTGCAGTGCATTCAGCGTGTACTGTTTTATGACCACTCGAAATCTGTTCGTGAAGGTCATTGTTATGCTTGCAAGCACAGCCTCCCTTTTTTTTTGTACTTGCGATGAGGTGTTATCTGGTAGGTGGAAAAGCAAGTCAGAATCTGGATTCTTGGCTTCTGCTCACACCTGAGCCACTGACTCCTTTCATTTTTCTGTGCCTCAGTTTATGTCTGTAAAATGGCAACAAAACAATTACCAATCTCAAGCCTCAATTGTACCCTTAAGTCATTATCTGTGCAAGGAGCAGGAGCTGGGCAGCTATAGCAGCCGAGTGGAGGCGGCTTGAAGAGTTATGTTTGCACAGTGCAAATGTAAACAATGTGCCCCACAGACACTTGGAACCTGTTCAGCTCCCAGCACATTCTACCCTCTTTTGTTAAAAATGATGACATGTGCTCCCACTGGGCTTGTGGCCAGATGTTAGCAAATACACAGGGAGCAGGACTCTGAATCCCTTTTTGTCCACCATGCTAGTCATCCCCTTTGCACTTGGTGGTGCCTATTGTTCCATTAGTTCATAAGCATGTACCAACATTGATATCTACAAGAAATTGTGCTTGAGCATCAGTGGTACAATATGATCCATTGTGAATAGTGGCAGTACAATGTTTGGAACCTGTGCAGGATGCTGAAGGCGAAAGGATAGGAAAAAAGGGACCCCTGGGTTCTCTGACTTGAGACAAATTTTGCTCCTTATTATTTCTAAGGAGCTTTAAGGCCACCCAAGAAAAGGAGCTTTATAAGTGGAAATTATTTTCCTCTTAAATGTACATATTATTGATTGTAGAATAGCACACAACCATTAATTCTCAAGATATGTTCCAAAAAGATAGGTAAAGAGAGATTGTTAGCTAGTGTAAATCAGCATCATATCAATTTACACCAGGCAAGTATCTGGCCTTGAGATTCAGCCAAACACATTATTTTTAATTTTGATAGCGGTAGTCACTTATTTCTCATAGTGCTTATATCGAGCATATACCTGGTGATGGTTTGATATCTCCAAAAGCATTAACACTCTGGAGAATGTGACTCAAGCTACAAATGCTTTATGTGTGTGTTCACCTCTAATGTTTTTATTTTAGCTCGTTCCTATCAGAACACAGCATTAGCCAGGATGTCTGCCAATGGTGATTTCCCAGCCCTGTTCAGGTTATGGGACACATTCTCCCATTGTGAGGCTGTGTGAAGAAGACTGAAGATTGTTTCTGACTAAGAATAACAGGTGTATTCTCCATACATTTTTAAAGATGGGGCTGTATATTCTTACTAAATTACAATAATAAAAAGCCTTGATGGCATCTTCCTGGAATATCAAATATAGGGTATTGTCTTCCAGGCCTTCATCATTTTTATAATTCTGCTACTGTTCATTATATTCTGCTATAAATATCCCAGTGGTCCCCTTAGTTTCTTTTAAAGTATTTTAAGTTTATATTCCAATTCCAATAATTAATAGCCTAAAGGAATTGTTTCCCATGTATTTATGATAGCCAATAGTATCTGAGTGGTATATTTATGTCACTTATTAGTATTCAGAAGTTTTACACAGGGGAGAAATGATTCAATTTCTCTCCCATTTTTCCGATTAACTTGAACTAGTTAATTTTCCTTCAATTTCTCTCAGAAGCCTTGTTTAACAATTCCAATGGTTAGATTATTTTCTATGCTTTCTGTGTCTCCACATTTGTTTGATGCTTCCTTTATAGCTTAACTAACTCTTTAATCCTTCTGCTGCTGCTTCTGTTGTCAGCTTGTATCTGGAGCAATGTTTAACTAGCTATGAGTGATCTGCCAAAGTCTGTATTCACATTCATAAGTTGGTCTGTGTGCTGGTGATGCATGGGGTATTTACACTTTGGCTTCATATATGCTACTCCATTTTATTTAGGGCCGTATTGTGATGCTGCTGCTCAAGGAAGTAAGATCTTCGCCCTCCCCTGGTCAGCCACATGAATGGCCCCCACATACTGGATTCAGACTGTGTGGGAGAACAGGAGGTACACACCTGGTATTCCTTCACAGGGAGTAGGCAGGGAGGCACTGGAAAAGGGTGGGGGTGGGAGGACTTGGCTTCACCCCCCAATCCACCCTCCAGTGCACCAGCTAGAAGATCTGATTGGTGTGAGGTGAGTAGGAAGCTGTACCTGTAAAGGCCTGCAGGAAGTTGCTTCCCATCCACACCCTAGAGCAGTGAAGCTCTTTGACATTCTTTCCATGGGCTCTTCCCAATGACAAGCAGGAGTGGTCCTTGAAGTGCATATGAGCTCAGGTGGCCTGGCAGTAATTTCACTGGTTTAGCTGTGGCGGTTTCTTTCATCCATTTGCTGAAAGTTACAAAAACCTGGGCAAATACTGATATTTTAATTCCCCACACCACCAAAAAACAAACAAACAAAAAACCCCAACCTCCTCCCCCCTCAACACAACCACCCACAGTGGGCAGGACATGAAACAAAAGATACACGGAGCCTTCAGAGACACACGGGAACTCTTGCAAGCATTGTATGCTGAGACCTATGGCCTCTGTGGCCTGCACCTGCACAATAAAGCAGCTACAAACTCCTCCATTTGATGCAAATTAAGTATTGGCTCAAGGTCCTGGCAAATTGCCGTCATGGCCTTCAGCTAGGCAAAGTTTGGATGCCCCTGGATTTGTTCCAATTAAAAAGTGACATTGGGTCAGATCATTAACATCTTATAGATATGTGGGCAAAAGACTTGCCAGGACAGAGCCCTTCATGTTTTATTTTCTTATCCCCATATTTTTCCTAAACACTCCTAAGAAAGATTTTCTTGGAGTTCTATTTTGGGGGATTTACAGAGACACACACATGTGCATATGTATTAACTCTGCTAATGTAGTGAACTCCTCCTGTCCAGGTGAACAATCCTGTAGAACATTTGGCAGCAATAGCAACTACCTCAAGGTTATGCCCTATCTCTTTTTTTTTCCTTTATGTCATCTGCAACAACTGTGGACTCACATTTAGTTAATTAAATTTGCCCACAATATCCCACTTCATTGTGCAATTCCTCTTGAGGATGTAATTTTTGAAGGTAGTAGGCAAGAAGAATGGTTAACCTTGATGAGTCGGTTTCCCACAGTAGTATGTTATTCATGAGGAAAAAACTCAGGAACTTTCATCTATTGTATAAATAATAAACTGCAAGACAGTGCCTCGACATGGAATATTTAAAGAATAGCATTACATCTTGGAAGCCTGATAGCAGAATGAAATTAAATGAAATTATCACACAATTGCAATTGCTGCTGCACATTCTTCACGAGGCTCTTTCTATTTGCATTTCATTTTAATAGTGATGTTTTCAGACTAATTGATATTTAGATGATTATTTCTAAATCTGTTTTAAATGATGTCTGGTGATTACCATGATGTTTTATAATGTTAAGCTGAATATTTACAGCAGCTTTCATAAGCTTTTATTCCTATACAGTACACTTTTAAGTTAATTTTTTAGAGGCAACGTGATTCAGAATTTGATCCAAATGCATTAATCTGTATGTGTATGATTCTGCCGTCCTTACTCATGTTAAGTAGTACCCAGTTTCTTGAGCAGTCCTGCTGATTTTAATGCAATTACTAGTGAAGGAAAGCGCTACTCACTTAAAGTAAGAATGGCAGAATAAGTTGCCATGAAGTGAGAAACTGATTCTGCTTATAAATTCATAGCTTTTAAGGCCAGAAGGGGACCATTCTAATAATCTAGTCCTGTGGTTGCCAAATTTTTAGTAATACTGCAGCTCCTTTATTTTAAAACTTTGTAGCTCACCATGACTAAATACCATTTTTTTAACTGGTTCAGGACACTAGGTTCAAGAGGGACATTGAGGTTCAGATGGTTTTGTGATTTTATTCAACTATATAAAGTTTAACTATATAATCTTATCTGATTTAGTCCAGGTTTTTAAAACTATAATTTTTTTAGTTTCCAAAAATTATGGATTTTTGTGTTTTGGTGCATTCAGACCTGGCCTAAGATTTTAGTGAGAAGAATGGCCAGTTTTGAACTGCCTAGTTGCATAATGTTTGCCAGGGTCTCTGAACATCACTCAAACTCCCTGTGAAACAGAAGCTGAATGTGCTCAAAGCCCATCTCTTTACATAGCATGATAAAGCAATGTATGAAATCATTTTCCAAATACAAACCATTTCTGTGCTTAGTTGTCACAGAAATCATTGCTGAAAGCCCAGACTCACAGTGATAAATGGAAGCTGCACTTTCATAGCTTCATCACTGAATCCTTCATACTCCCCTTTAACAGAAATCCAGATTTATAGTTTGTTAGACTTTAAAATTTTTCAGCATGTGATCACTTAACAATTCAAAGAGATTTTCTTCAGATGAGATCCTTGTGGGTGGAATGGTGTCACCTGCTACCTATAACACATGTAGAACCTCGAGTAACTGGAGATTCATAGAATCATAGGATTAAAATGGTCCACCAGCGTCTTCTAGTCTAACCCCCTGTCAAGATGTAAGATCTGTTGTGTCTTCTTCAATTCCAGTAAAGTATTAAGCAAAATGGGAATACTCCCCAGACAAATGAATTAATATTTGGTCTTTAATATCACTTTCACTCTGTTCTTTTAAAAAGTCTGATGACACTGGAAACATGTCAGTAATTTCCTTTCATTGTGGCATCTCCAGAAACAAAGCTTCTTCATGAATCCCCTAATTTTATCTTTCATATCTAGTATATTTGCATTCCTGCCTTAAAGAGTTAGATTCATTGTATTCGATTTGCCAACTATGTCCATCGGGTAAGCTAACATAGTCAAGAAGCCCACTTTACCCATGTAATCTGCAAGGTCTATTTTCAGGAAAATTCTGATTTCTTCATGTAATTCCAAGATGAGTTATGATACCAACTCATGTGAACACCACCTAACTTCACAATGAAATAGAACCAGAGTATAGTCAGAGCCCATCTCTTTGCATAGCATGCTAAAACAATGCATGTTATAACATTAACAACTTTAATAATGTTGAGGGCCTCGTGTATTTCAGGTTTCAACTTTCTTGATGCTAAAGTCTGGTGATTAATCCTGCATTATGCACATTTGCTGCAGGTGCCATTTTCTTTACTTGTTCCTTCCAGTCACAGAATCATAGAATATCAGGGTTGAAGGGACCTTAGAGGTCATCTAGTTCAATCCCCTGCTCAAAGCAGGACCAGTCCCCAACTATATCATGGCTACTGCTTCATCAGTGCACAGCCCCACACACATAGCTCAGTTAAGACCTTCGTCCACTATGAGTTTGTCGGGGATCTTCAATATTTCCTAAGCAGTTGTTCAGGTTGGGATGTCTTTGCAAAATAAAAGTTCTTTTATGATCATACCTGCTTTGACAAATCTCACAATATACAAAAGCTGAGCTATGTCTGCAGGTTCATCAAGATGTAGGGAAAAATATTGACTCTTCTTAACTTGTTCTATCAGCTGATCCTAGATGTTTTTGCTAGGTCCTTGGTGCATAGATAGATAATATTATTTGACATAGGAATGGTTTTCAGGAACAAGATTGTTTGTTCTCCAATCATAACTCTACACATCTATTACTGCTGGAAGGGAAGAGTCTCTCCAATTAGTGTGCTTGTTGGCATTTTCCAGTTCTTCTGACTACAACATAAGATGCTGCTAAGGCTTTTTAAGGAACGGTTGCTTCTTTTTGCTTCTTTAATTCTTCCTGTTTCTGAAGGGAAAAATCACAGCTCTTGCTTATGAACTTAGGATGTTTGGCTTGTAAATGTCTTTGTAGTTTCCCTGGCCTCATACTTTCATTTACTAACACTTAAAAAAAATGACACATTGTGGCTGTGGACTTTCCGCAGTAATATTGAGACATGAAAATCCAAACATAATGCAACTCCCATTGTATTGTCTCCTTTTCTTCCTTTTCTAACTTTATTAAAATCATCATTGTCTTCCTACATGTAGCACATGTAGCACACTGAATGTGTGCTACATGTAGGCTCAGCACTTGGCAAAAATCATTACTTTATAAAGATAAGATGCCTCTCTCTCCATCAGCCCCCTTCCTCTATGGGCTAGTGCTACTGCTGCTGTCACTGGGATCTTTTCTTTGCTCTCCATTCCAGCAGGTGGCTTTCAGCTGAAAGACTTCCTGTTGCATGCTTCCCCTAGCAGGAAGTCTCTCTGCTGAAGGACTGTAGGAATGGGGATGAGAGGGGGGAAGGGGAAAGGAGCCACGGAGAGGTTCGTAGGCCTGGCAGCAGCAGGACAAGGTGCAGATGAATAGATAAGACACATATGATATTTAAGTCTAGTTTAGCAGTATTTTAATTAGGAAAAAACAAAACAAGAATGGCCTTATTGATTAAATTTTTTTTCCCAGTCATCCATAGTTCCCCCATGAATCCTTCATAGCTCCCAAAGGAAGCCATGATTCACAGTTTGGGAAGCACTGAATTCTGATATGACTTCCTGCATAGCACAGGCCAGAGAATTTCACCCAGATATTCCTGTATTGTAGCCTAATAACTTGTGAATTGACCCAAAGATAAATGGCATCTCACTTGTTAGAATTAACATACAACAAAGGAAAAATAACCCCTCCTTTGAAAACCCTACTCCCAGTAACCACTAAACAATATGCATGGAGGTATAAAAATTGCATTGGTTTTGTTAGCATGGAAAACCAGAGGGTTTGAACTAATATCAAGATAAATGAATGAGTTTGGATAAAACAAAAAATGAACTTCAGACTAACTTGAATTCAAACTGAACTGAATTAAACATTTCTGGAATTTCAAAAATGTTAAATTACCATTTTAAAAAAAAATTCTTCTATTTTGAAGCCTTTACATTTTCAGATGTGGATCGAGACTGGAAGCCTAATTATGAAAATTGGGCTCCAATTAACCTCTAATTGTAGGCACAACTCCAATGACATAAAAGCACCTTAAACCATCATTGAATTTGGTTTGTGGCATTTCCAGAAAGAGAAATTCCCAACCAGAAATAGAAATAATTGTAACTCTTGCAAAACTTCCATCCCAAATTTCCAGGCTCAAAAGGTTCTGATAGTTTGGACAAGTCCCCATACTTATATGTGCTTATTCAGTTAGAACCTCTAAAGCTTTCCTTAGTTCAGTCATTGCTTATGTATGTGAACATCTTCTAACTTAGATACTCACTCAGAGCTTTTGTTTCCATTAAAGGAAATAACAATAAAAACTCCATAAATGGAGCGAAGTGTTCCTAATATCCTAATGATGTTATGAATCCATTTCAGGGATCAGAAACTCTACCTAAGTGAAACCTCTAGAATTTCCATCACTGAAAATTTCTTGCATGAGAATCGTGAGTTAAGGTACCGCACCAGTGCTTAATGCTAGTGACCTTCGGCTTCTGTCTTATACTTACTGCCCTTCAAGAGCAGCAGTTTGATATATAATGCTATGGAGGAAAAGACTCAAGAGGTGTCACCCCATAGGCAGTGACTTACTGCAATGCATATATACATGCATAATGCATAGAAAATGAAATAGGGGCCAAATCTGCCCCGACTTAGCACTCTATTTAAAGGCATTAGGCAGAGGTTGTAAATCAGGGTAAGACTTGGCCCTAAGAGTGCAGCAGTAAAATTGGATGGACATTATAAAAAGTGTGTCAACTTGTGTCATTAATTTAAAGGAAACATATGAACTTTCTTTTAATCGATGGGTGCCAACTGAATATACGCAGGCCAGCAGTCTGAAGTTTGTCAGATTGATACTGGCTGTTTGATAAATTTCTAATACCAAATAAAGCGTGAAGTGAAGGGAGGGGAATATAAATTTCATTCATGCATCAATGCATTCATTTAAAAATGCAATTTAGATGCTAACTGATGCTAATTCAGCCCAGCACTGGTACTGTTGTGTTTTGCAAACAGTGTAAACTTTGTAGTGATAAAATATCAGGGAATATAGTGTATTTGAAATTGGGGAGCAATTCAGTGTGTAATGCCATGTATGTTGCACCTCCCATATTATTATAGCTTAATTAGAGCTGGGTGAATACATCAAAGAAAGTTAATTGTGATTATTCTTCAAAAGGGTATTCACACCCCTTTTTATTCATTAAAGCTATGTCTACACTTGGATCTGGGGGTGTGATTCCTAGCTTGCATAGACATAATCATGCTAGCGCTCATCAAGCTAGCATGCTAAAAATGGCAATGTACCTAGGTAGCACATGCAGTGGTGAGTGGTGGCATGAGTTAGCCACCCCAAGTACAAACCTGCCCACATCCTGTAGATGCATACTTGGGACAACTTGCCCATGCCCCTGGTTGTTGCTGCCCATGCTACCGTGGTTACACTACTATTTTTAGCATGCCAGCTTGATGAGAGTTAGCACAAATATGTCTAAATGAGTTAGAAATCACACCCCCAGCTCCAAATGTAGACATAGCCTTATTGTGAAAATCACCCCTATGCATCACAAGTCCTATTTTGAGGGCTTAAAGGGAACTTAAGTGGTGCACAGGTCTTTGGCTGGCACTCTGCACACATTTGAATTTCACCTGTATTCTCATGTTTCAGGTGAGTAAGTTTTTATTCATATGGTGAGACTAATAAATAGCAAAGACTTATACTGGTGAGTTCCCAAACCTGATATAGAATAAAGTTTGTTTGTATAAACTATTTCTCAAACAGTTGGGATTAATAAACCCACAATCTGTTCATGGATAAAAAGGATTAAATTCATCTGATAAATTGTACACAGTGAGTAATTTGGCCAGCTTTATTGTTAATGTAACAGGTTAAATATAAAGACAAAACCGGCAATATTTTTATTAAGTAGTCTGACTGAGAGTTGGCTCATGATGTGTGTTAATAGCATCTCCATAAAAATGGTAGGTCAAATTCCGGGCTTTGTGCCAAATGTTCCGCTCAGTTTCACCCCTGCACCACTGTGTGAGTGGTGTAACTGAAAGCAGAATGTTGCCCTTTTTGGTGAAGCACTATAAAGAATTTGAAGAAATGCAGGGCCTGATTCTCCATTGCTTGTATCTTGTGCAGTCATCGATATCTGAGCAAAGTACAGGAGGATATTACCAAATCAGCTGCTATGCCTGGGTCAGTTGAGAGAGAGAGATAAAGCGGTATGTTGAGGACAATGCAATCTATGTCTTCCCATAAAGGGCCTGAGTCAAAGGCCATTGAAGTCAATTGATTCCTCATGGTTCCCATGGCTTTGGATCAGGCACTGACCTTCCTAATTATGGAGCAAGAGGAGGGACAAGGTAGATTTCTGATGAACCACAGGTGGGAATCCCTGAGGGATCTGATAAACACTACATCTTTGCAGGGGATGCCCGGTCTGCAAGAGGCATTAACTCGAGTTCTATTACATTCCTGAAGAAAAAGAAGTGTGGGGGAGGGATCATTCCCACCCCCCAGGTCTGTGGCACTTACACGTGACATGGACTGTGTCCTTACTTTTGCCAATAACTCAGTATACCTCGCACTGGTGATTCATTGCCCATAGCGCAGGGGTGGCCAGCCTGATCCTGAGAAGAAGCCAGAATTTAGCAATGTACATTGCCAAAGAGCTACAGTAAGATGTCAGCAGCCCTGCATCAGCTCCTCACCTCACTCCCAGCACCTTCCACCCACTAGAAGCTAATCAGCTAATCCTGCTAATCAGCACCTCCCCATCCCTCCCTGCACCTCCCGATCAGCTGTTTCTAGGCATGCAGATGGGGGTAGGGAGGGGGAACAAGGGCATGGCAAGCTCAGGGGAGGGGGTGGGAAGGGGTGGAGTGGGAACAGGGCCTGTGGCAGAGCCAGGGCGGAGCAGTGAGCCTCCCCCAGCACGTTGGAAAGTTGGTGCCTGTAGCTCCAGCCCCGGAGTCGGTGCATATACAAGGAGCCACATATTAACTTCTGAAGAGCCACATGTGGCTCCGGAGCCACAGGTTGGCCACCCCTGCCCTAGTGGAAAGTTGCGGTCTCTGCAACTTCTTTCCAACGGCATGGTGATGTTGTATATTCAATATTCCAAAAAATAGTCTTGCCTTATTGAATGGCTGTATGATTAAAATAATTTTAGGGCGTATTGCAGACCTAAACCCCCCTCTTGTCTTTTTGCCCGCCCCCCACCCCAGTATTTGTGGGAGATGATATGATAGGAGAATTTTTCAAATGGATAGTTGAGTTGAAGTTTTAAATTGCCTAGGTTATTGGAAGTGTTTTTTCTTAAATTGTGTTGTTGCACCATATTTTTAAGTTACGTCAAAGGCACCTAAACAATATGGATGAAAGGAATTAAGAGACCTTCTATCTATCATTAGTAAATCCTGCAGACATGTCTGCAGCCCTATGAGGTCTGAGGCATGGAAGAGAGATGATAGACCTAAAAGAATTAGTATGGACAAATAGTGCCAAAATTGTCATATATGCCTTCATTTAGGCACATAAATCTATATTTAAGTAGTTATGTAAAAGTTGCCTCATTTCTATCAACTGTAAGAGCTTAGCACTTCTAAATATTGACCACATTTATTCAGGTGTCAAAATAAGGATTTAGGCAACCAAATGTGAACGTTTTGTAGCTTGTCTTCACCCATCAAAAGAAGTAGAACTTGTAGCAACATCACAAATGGTACCCAGGCCTAAAAACAACTTGACTACAGTCAAAATGACCTGAGGACTCCAGATACCGCTTGAGATTGCCTGTTCACAACAATGGGAGATTTCAAATAAGGTGAGAGAGGTACTGATTATCAGCATTGAGGGGTTTATTGAGCAAGGTTTTAACAGCTGATTCTTTAAAAGATGACTGCAGATCAGTTCTATAGACCTGCCTTTCTTTACCAAAAACAGCACAGTTATGTTGTGCCTACTAGCTCTCCTGAGTGCAGATTGTTGCATTTCATTGATTTCTGCTACTTTCCTTCCCTGAACAAGTTGTCGGAGAATTCCCAGTGGTTTAGCAGATTTGTCTTTATGAAAGTTAGTAGGAAAATGTTTTCTGAAATTCAGATAAAATTATGTGCCTTGCTTCATCTGTGCCTACCAGTTTAGTGATGTATACTTAAAGAACTCGAGAAAATGTGTCACACAGCAGTAGTGAAATGGATCTCTGTGTCATAGCTCCCACAGAGAGGAGCTCCACAGTAGTCATTAGTAGTACAGAAAACATCAAAGATAACAACTGAGACCTGAACCACTTGCTGCAAGAGGGAATCAAAGCCCAATGGCTCTACCACTGCTGGCTATTTCAATACAAAGCAGGCAGTTTTAAAAAACAGTCAGTAAGCATTAATATAGTATGATAAGTGGCAGTGAACAATCTGGGTATTAAAGGCAATTCCTGCCTTCTGAGTAGGACTGTGTGTTTCTCATAGATGTAGGAGATTTTAATTTTTCATAAAAGGTCATGATTTTTGTCCCCTGCCGTTACGCTGTTACTAGTGGCTATTCTGGACATAGTGCAGCAATGCAAACCACTCTAAACTTGCTCAGCCCACTCCAAGAAGATGTGAATTGGGATCACAACCTCAGAGCACAATGAAGTCCGCTAGTGTGAAACCATACCACATATCCTCTGCAGATAATCTCTCTTTCATGATCATGCCTGAAAGATGAGCACATCCTGCTGCATCTGTGTTTCTAACAGCATCCTAAAACCATGAATAGGCCTTTAAGAGAAATTCTCAGCTGGTGTAAATTGGCATGCCTTTAGTGAAGCCAATAGAGCTGCACCAATTTAGGGAATCTGTCCCTTTGCTGCATCCCAATTTCTCCATTGCTACCTCTGGGTCTTTGTGAGGATATGTGATTAAAACCATAGCTGGAGGCAGATAGGAGGACTGTGGAAAGGTCTCTCTTCAGTGAGGGAGAGAGAGGTTTTAGGCATAATTCCATTTACCTTATTCTAATTAAGTTCCTTGTTCAGTGTTAGAAGCAAGTGACTATCTCTGTGGTTTTTTAAACTCTTGTTATGTGACGTTTTTGCCATGCCAATTTTTAAATCTTTTTAAGTTTCCAAGCATCAGTTTGAGTATTATCATGTAGCTAATAATATTCCATGTTCCATTCTGGAAAATTATCCTTATTCACTCGGCCTATTGCTAATATATAACTCTTTGCTGATTTAGAGCTTGCGTACATAAACATTTAATTAGTGGCAAGCTGGGGTGTGAATCTCGTCCACACTAGTCTACTGAGGCCTAACTGTTCATGTACTCCTTGCGGCTGTGCATTAACAATCTGTTTCTGTTAATACGCTTTGATCTAGTCCTGTTTCAAAGCTGCCCAGATCAAGCCACTCTAACAAATGTCAGCAGAGTGCACATGACTAAACCATGGCAGGTTAGCACAGGATAGATTCATACTCCAGCTTCTTGAGGGCTAATTGTTCATGTTGACAAAGGCTTGTACTTAGCAGAAAGAGGCAAGTGCTGTGTTAGAGAGTGGGTTGACTGTAAAAATAGAAAGATAGAATCTGAAGATGGTATAAATGCAAATAAGGATCCTTGGAGTAGAGAGTCAATTGTCTAGAATAGGCCTGATGAGACATCAGCACCCTCAGGAATAATTGACAAGAGCAAAGGGCTGTTTGCACTCCAGAGAGAGCTGTGATACACAGCTCTTCATGCTATTTTTATCTTTATTTGTACTATGGTAGCATCTAGAGACACAACAAACATCAGGGCCCCATTGCGTTAGGTGCTGTAAAACTGATATTATAGTATGAGAGAGAGTCCTTGCCTGAAGAGTTTATACTTTAAATAGAGACAGGAAGTATTATTATCCCCATTGGAAACTGAGGTATAGAGGGATTCAGTGACTTGGAAGGGTAGTATAATAATTCTGTGGTTAAACTAGGAATTGAGTCCAGATCTCTTAAATCCCAGTCGAGTACCTACATCACAACAGCGACAAAGAGTCTTGTAGCACCTTATAGACTAACAGATTTTAGGGATCATGAGCTTT